>CM060934.1:503996326-505246326 GCA_030765085.1 Allium cepa | reverse complement strand
CAAGAAAGTTGAAATTGTAACCTATAAAACAAATGATATGATTATTGAATATCAAATTAGTTAATAGGAATGAGAAAAACTCGTATAACTTTCAATTACATTCTTAAAGGCATATATATGACTTACCAACTATAACAAGTTAAAATGTTAAAAGAAAATGTAATGGGAAATTTTACAAGTAAAATTTGAAATAATGAAAATATTCAATGAAATTCTTTAATAAATAAGAATTGGATGTTGTAGTTGTTATAAACTTAAGTATAATTGAAAGGCTATTAATTAAATAAATTCAAAGGTAAGTATTATAAATAAATGAATAAATGGAATTTAGTAATAAACAAAAGTAAATAAATGAAATTAAGTAGTAAATGAATGAATGGAAATTGAAAAATTGTGAGAAATAAATGGAAATAAAAAGGATAAACCATTATATGAATAAAAAGGGGATCAAAGGCAAATGCTATGAAATGAAATTATTCAGAATGAACTTGATCTATTGTTTGGAATTGTTGATTGTTTAGTTTATGGTTGTTTGGGAAAGGATACTTTACAATTGTTTGGATGTATGCATAACCTATTTAGTTTCATCTAAGACTGCTGAGTAAATGGTGCACTTAATAGTTTATTTCCATTCTGTAGAATTTGAAGTTTCTGAACCGGAACAACTATTTGTTTTGTTTAATATAAATGGATAATTGATTGGGTTGATTTTTTGTATGATGATTGTATGTTGGTTGAAAGTGATTGTTGTTGATATTGATTTGTTTGTTAGTGGTTGAACAACTTTAAATATTCTATTCTATATAATTATTATTAACTCTTTTGGATTATATAAGTGAAAATACAGGTTATGGAAGCAATTGTTACTGCTTTTGGTTTCATAATTAAACGTTGTTTGTCCGACAAATAGGTACGTTCTCGGATTACGGTTTATAGCGTTATTATATTGGTCTTCATGTGTTGGGATATGGAAAGTATATGTTGTATATTGTTTTATTTGATATTATATTTTCTCCCGAATCTCTCCGTACAAAGGAGACTCTGCCGAAATTTTCCATAAATTATGGACTTCGAAAAAATTTCGAAAATGTTTCCACACTTTATTAATTTAAGTGTAAAAGGATTTAATGGTTATAAATTTGGTATATTTTATTTAGATTAATCAATTTTGTAAATTTATTTGTTTATAAAGTTAATATTTTTGAATCAGATGTATTGTTGACTTAATTCTTTTTTTCCCTTATTTTTCCTTTTCGAGGACTAAAAGTTTTGAGTGTGGGAGAGTGTATCGATCCATAATTTTCGATGATTTAAATTTGTTAATATAATGAGATTTTAGTGATATAATTTTGAAAGAAATAAAATTTGTGGATTAAGAATGAAATAATAATTAAAATTAAAGGTATTAATGTTAATATAAGTTAACTATAAACAAGTTGAATGAAATCCCCATAAAGGAAGTAATGCAAATGTTATTTTTGGAAAAATTTCAATACTAGTGGAAACTATAGTTAATACACAATAAAGAAAGAAAATTGAGTATATTGAAGTAATGTAATGTAAAACCAACATTAACTATGTTATTTGAAATTAGCGGATGAGATATAAAGATTAAAATCAAATAAAAATTTTTATTGGAATTTAAATTTTAATAATTGGATTAATTGAAATTAAATAAAATTAAATATTTAAATATTATGTGAATGGAAATTAAGATGAAATTGGGAAACATTAATGTGCTAAAAGATAAACCAATGTTAATTATACCCTTATTGAAATGAAAGACTTGAATAACAGGGTTTAAAGGTTAATAAATTGATTTTGGAATTTTAAATGTATAAATTTCTGAATTTAACGAAATTGAAATTAAACACTGAATTTAATGAATGAATCAACGTTAAATTGACATCTAAATTTGTTTAAATCATTGTAAATGATTAAGAAATCAAAAATGATGAAAATTTTCAATTATCGAATTGAAATTGAAAATTTGATTTAAATAAGCAATTATTAATATTTTAATTAATTGAAAAATAGTCATTCTGGCCACTGATTCGGATTTCGACGAAACCAGTTTCATCGGATCTGTAACGGTGAATTATTGTAGGATTTCAAGTTTCGTAGTGATCGGACTTGTCATTTGGTCGTATGGACTCGAAACGCCTTGAAATCAATTTAATTGAAATCAATTGAATCAATTTGAAATAACTTGATTTTGGCATAACTTCTTCATATGTTTGGACTTGAAACCTGTTTCATTGCATTTAAAATATTTTAAAACATCAATTTTGATATATGGGTGGACCCAATTTAGTTATGAAGTCAGAACGGGCATTTCGGGCCATTTATCGTTCAACGGTCCAAACCAATCGTGTCCATTCATCTCTATTTCTGACCTACCTATATACACCTCATTATAAACCCTAGCCTAATTTTTATGTTCATTTTTCTGAATGTAAATTGATTTTTGTTGCTCCTCTTTCTCAGTGGTAGACAAACCCAAAATATCCCAATTCAATTCCAATTCAAAATACAACTTCAGAAATCAAACTCCTCAAACAATAACAAATATATATCAATCCGAAACTCTCGACGAGCGCATCTCATATCTCGAATTCGTTTTCCAATCCGAATCACTATTCGTTCGAAAATTAAGTAACAAACCACAGCCGTTCATCGTACCGTAATCAACGTCGTCTGATAGACAAATTGAAGACATAGTTCTGTGGAGAATCGCGAGGGGATCGCATCGGCATAGGTGATTCGTCATTTTGAGGGTTGGATCGGCATAGAAAATTGGATTAGGGTTTTGATGAGTTGCAGCGCTGGTGGGGTTTTGGTCGTCGATCATCGTCGCCGTGGGTCGTGGGTGTCTAGGGGGGTTCGGCGAGCTTCAGGTGGTGGCCGCGATAGCCTAGGACGGCAACGAAGCGCGTTGACGTGGTGGCGACTACGGTCGAGATTGTCACATTTTTCCATAGGTAGGGTTCGTAAATGAGAGCGATGAAACATGGCTTCAGGGTATTTTCTTCTATTTTTTTATTTTACTTAATTTCAAATTTAATTTTGCAATGTTCAAATACGCATAACTTTCGCATACGATGTCCGATTCATGTGCAATTTCTTTTGTTAGGATCGTTTTCAAATTTTGGACCTTTCGACGCTGGTTTGGAGGGATTCTGAGACTATTCAAATTTTGGATTTAAATTGAATTTAAATTCAATTTATAATTCAAAAAGTGAATGTTTTAACCCGATCACAACTTCTAAAATTTCTTATGTGTGTCAAATTAATTTCTGATGTGATTAGAAATTTATTTATGGCTGTTTGGTATATTTTTATCATCATTCCAATTAAATTGAATTTATTGAATTAAATTGTTATTTAATTTATTATTGCATATAAACTGCCATCTAAATTGTTATTTAATTTATTATTGAATACAAACTACCAGTAAATACCTGTTATTTGTTATCTGTTCTATATTGATGTTATTGTTTGAATTGGATGATGATTGTGATAAATGGTTGATGACTGATATTGGATGAATGGATGTTGTATTTTATATTGTTATAAACTGCAAGTAGTTATGTAACGACCCGCTATTTTGGACCATTTAAATCGACAATAAAACCGTACATGTCCGACTTGAATAATTCAAAATACCGAATTGTTAATAAAATTTGGCAAAACTTAAAGTATACAGTAAATAAATCAATCATAGATCACTTACACAGAGTAATACAATGCAGCGGAATAGATAAAGAATAGTAGTTCATGAAGCTACCATATACCTCAGAGTTAGAAATAAAATACAACCGAATAGTTCAAATGCCATGAAGTCTCCAATGCAACAGATGACTTCTCTGAACCAATCAACTGGATGACTGAAGGGATAGATAGCTGGATCTTCAAGCAAAGCTCCAACTTCGAAGATGAGTCTCAAATGCTGTATCTCTCAGTCTGACCCGAGCGTAAAGCAAAACACAAAACACTCGAGTCAGGATTAACATTCTTATATCTATAAATCTAACTCAAGTGAAATATCAACTGAAATATAATTAGCTTAGAGGATGTTTGGGATAACCATCCTCTAAGGGTCCATGGAACTATCTACAAGGTAGAAATATACACTATAACACCGTGGTCATTTATACTTCAAACAAATCATTTTCATTTCGAATATCTCTATATTTCCCAAGATAGTATTTATATAAATTAAATAGTTTATACAGTAAAGTATTTCAATCCCCTCAACTTAACAAAGTCATCAACCCGACCTTCCCATTTTAATTAAATTCAATCTCAATTTATCAATTTAAATTCAACTCAATTCTTAAAATAACCACTTCAATTTTATCGATCTCAAAGTCGGATTTGCAGACTCTGGCTATGCGTTGATCAGGCGCAAAGCTAGAATTCTTCAAGTACTTAGTAGACCTGTTTCAACACCCAGTGAAAATACTTGAAAAACCTTTTTAAAAACAGATATGGAAAGTACAATCCAAACAAACAACCAAACCAAAACCTTTGTCCGACCATGGTTCGCATATACACAATGGTTACGCCTGGGTCTCCCAGGAAACAATCCATATCCGTAAGCTTTCTCAACCCTGCGAGTTACGCCATGATGACTAGTAGAGTGCAGGATACACAATGGTTACGCTTGGATCCCCCAGGAAACAATCCGTACCCCTAGGCAAGACTCAGCCAGACACTTGCGCTACTATTCGCGACCTACACAGATTGCAGGATACACAATGGTTACGCCTGGATCCCCCAGGAAACAATCCGTACCCCTAGGCAAGACTCAGCTAGGCAGTTGCGCTATGCAGTCACGAGAGAAAAAAACCATGGGTTATGCCACGGTGGGAAACACTCGAGTATTACATCCGGAAAACTGAAAATCAAAGAGAATAATATCGATAGAATGAATCCACGATGTGGCCACAAAGCGGGTATCAAGCAGAAGGCACTTTCCATATCTTTACTTCGAAAATATATATCATATAGTACCTTTTTAAATACTTTCAAACATCATACTTATATAAAATCCATATATATATATATATATATATATATATATATATATATAAGATTCCATTTTCAAATCGAATACTTTCCAAATCAATAGTATATCAAATCATACTTATATAGACTTCGATTTATAAAAAAAATTCTCTTTCCAAATTGAGTACCTTTCAAATCAATAGATTTCAAATCACTTCACTTATACAAATCCATTTTATATAAGTTCGACCACTCCCAAATCAAGTGCTTAACAATATAAGGTTCTCAATTTCAAATCATTTCAATATCAATTCAGTTTCAAAATCATATAGGATTTCACCAAATTTTCTTCCAAATTAAGTATCTAAATTTCAAAGTTCCCAAAATAATAGGTTTAGAAAATTATCCCAGTTTCCAAATTAAAATAATTCAAGTCAAACAAATTCATTTCCAAAATCAACATATAAGTACTGGTTTTTAATTTCAATTTAATTTCAAAACCAAATATTTTCTCAAAATCAATTATACTCAAAATGGTTTCCAAATTGATAATCATCACTTTAAAACTTTTATACTATCTATTTCTATTAGAAATATCCAATATACCTTTCTGAAAACCATTATTTGAAATTAATTTTTTTTTCCAAAACATTTCAAAACTAAATTCCATATTAGTATAATTAAAAATAGTCATATTCACTTACTTAACAAAAGGTTTCAAACTTACTTAAGTCATACTCTTCAAAACTAAACTTATATGCTTTATCAAAAATTCTATACTTTTCGAAATTTCTTAGTTTAAAACTTTTAAACCTTGATTTGGAAGTGCTCGAACCTTCAAAATAGTCGATGAAATCAAATTTCAAATCTAAGAGTTGGAAATCAATTTTTTTTTATATAGAGTTATTACTAGTCAAATTGAAAACTCGAGGACTGAACACCGGTCTCACTTTAAATTGTTTCCAATATATACATATATCTTTCGAAAATATCAAATTATACTTCGGAATTTGAAATCAAAAACGGTTTTACAAAATCACTCGCATAGCGAAGCTATTAAAGTGGCCTCTCCCCCACTCTGAAACTCGAAAATCAATGTCGATGATGCGTGCACTCATCACCGAAATTATTCTCCAGCGACAAAAGCGAGTTCTGGAATTCTATTTTCTTGAAAACTTCTTTGAAATTTCTTCAAAATTATTGGAATTCATTTGAACCCATTTGAAACATTTCTTATTCGGAAAAATACTTTTAAATCGTATTATTTTTATATATTTTCCCAAAATCTTAAAACCAATTTCAAAATATCGGAATTCAATTTTCGAATTTCAAATTTAACCCTTCAGTTATAAATCCTTTTTATATAAATCACTTTCTTATAAATTTTCAAAATTTCCAATCCTTTCAAAACTTTTATATATAGAATAACATTTCTTATTCGTTTTATATATAGGTATATAATCCTTATCGAAAACATTTTCACTTTTATATATAGAATAAAATCATAGTTATCAAAATAATAATTTCGTATAAAACAATTTTAAAATACAACAAACCCGATTTTCAAAGGATGATTCAAGAATGGATTTTAAAACAAAGATAGAGATTTAATTTAGAGGAACTCTAATCAATAGAATCCTGATTCGAAGATAGGCTCAAACAAGGTTGAGAAAATCAAATTACAAAATAGAAGTGGATATACTTCTATAAATCTCGGGCGACCTTAATCGGGTCAATCGTGACTTCAGGAATATAATTGATGCGGAATTCTAAAGCAAATCGACATTCGATTGCCAGAGATAGAATTCGGCATACCAAGATATAGCAGCATCGTAAACCGAGGATATAGAAATCTCCGATGAATCAATGCCAATTGTAAAGGAGTTTTCACCCCCTTTACAATTCATTCCGTGGAGTTATGGGATACTCCAGAATCATATAAATAGGGAGAGACAAGAATGAATTTCGGAACCGAGGGACATTCCAAAATTCAAAGGAAATCAAGTCAAAAAGAAGGGATTCAACTCGAACGAAAGTGATTCTCTAAATGAATTTACCATATATGCTAGGTTTTGCCTAGAGCCAAAGCTCTGATACCAACTGTAACGACCCGCTATTTTGGACCATTCAAATCGATAATAGAACCGTACATGTCCGACTTGAATAATTCAAAATACCGAATTGTTAATAAAATTTGGCAAAACTTAAAATATACAGTAAATAAATCAATCATAGTTCACTTACACAGAGTAATACAATGCAGCGGAATAGATAAAGAATAGTAGTGCATGAAGCTACTATATACCTCAGAGTTAGAAATAAAATACAACCGAATAGTTCAAATGCCATGAAGTCTCCAATGCAACAGATGGCTTCTCTGAACCAATCAACTGGATGACTGAAGGGATAGATAGCTGGATCTTCAAGCAAAGCTCCAACTTCGAAGATGAGTCTCAAATGCCGTATCTCTCAGTCTGATCCGAGCGTAAAGCAAAACACAAAACACTCGAGTCAGGATTAACATTCTTATATCTATAAATCTAACTCAAGTGAAATATCAACTGAAATATAATTAACTTAGAGGATGTTTGGGATAACCATCCTCTAAGGGTCCATGGAACTATCTACAAGGTAGAAATATACACTATAACACCGTGGTCATTTATACTTCAAACAAATCATTTTCATTTCGAATATCTCTATATTTCCCAAGATAGTATTTATATGAATTACATAGTTTATACAGTAAAGTATTTCAATCCCCTCAACTTAACAAAGTCATCAACCCGACCTTCCCATTTTAATTAAATTCAATCTCAATTTATCAATTTAAATTCAACTCAATTCTTAAAATAACCACTTCAATTTTATCGATCTCAAAGTCGGATTTGTAATCACAAAATACCCCTTTATATTTAGTATTTTTAAACCTTTAAGTATTCAAAGTTTCAACTAAATTTTTAATCAATTTAGTTTTCTAAATAATAAATTCAAATTTAATTCAACCTAAATTTTCTTTTTAATTCAATTTAGTTTCTAAATAACAAATTCAACTATATTGATTTCAAATACAGATCCGAATCTCAAATTTAAACCATTTAAATTCCAATATAGTTTAAGGCTTAAAAATTTAAATGTTCAATTTAACCGTTTCATATAGACTCGATTTAACCTTATTATTATTTAGTCTTGAAATACTTCCTCATTTGATTCAAGATTATTTAATTAACCTTAAATTCCATTTTTCTCAATATTTTCTTTAATTTACTTAAACGTGAAATATGCATTTAATCGCTTAAATCAAAAATCCAGTTATAAAATCCTACCTTTTTAACATTTCCCATTTAAATTTTTAGATCGATTTAATTAAATAAATCCTTATTTAGATACAATTTAATAAACTCAAATTTATCTCCCCATCTTAATTTATCCCAATTATTTCAAAAATCTATTTGAAATAAAATTTACACAAATATTAACATAGTTTATGTATTAAATCAAACTTAATTAAATTAAATATTATTAAAACTATATATATAGAAATTTAAGAATTAACATTTATTAAGACCATATATTTCTTTCCAAACAAAGAATTTATTCCCAAAATATTTATATATGAACCACGGTGTCTGTATATATTCCTTATCATCTAGTCAAGTGTTACGGATATTTATCATTTAAATTCGTACACTAAATATATACGGGTAGATATCATTCCAAACCGTAATCCCAAATTTAATTAAATGAAAATCGCTTGGGTCTATCATTTCAACCCATAACGAAATTCTCCTATTCTAAAGTCTGTTCGGGTATGTATCATTTCAACCCATAGTGAATTCTAAACTACAGGGAACATGCAGAGTGATAACAGATAACAAAAATATAGCAGGATATGATAATAATATACAACAGGAATATATCATCAGTAATTAAATAAAGTATAAACAATAGGATATGGTGTCATATCCCGTAGGTGAACAGATACAGGTAATAGCATAAATATAACAATTTAAATAACTACAGCAACATATTTCAATTGTCGTTTCAATTGAAATCAAATTTAATAAATAAAAGAATGTTAATCGTGAGTGATTGCTCACCTTTCGAGGTTAGAGAGATAGACAACACAATAAGCTACGATTTGAATTGCGAAATTGATCAAATCCAAATGACGATTTCCAAAGAAAGGCGGGATTGTCACGAATTCGACGGAAAATCTGATAGATAAGAAGTTTGATGGGAATGAATTCAAATCAACTTTGATGTAAACTAAAATATATACATTATTTGTTAAAATCAAATTTCCATTTAAAGTACAATAAATAAAATGTATATATAACGCTTGTGAAATACAACTTTTTAAAAAAAATGATTGGAATAAAATCAACTAACACATATATAACTTTTAAACTTTATTTACCTTATAGAATATAAACTGTACCAACCTTTATAACTTAATAGGCTCTATATTATATATATACACACACACACACACACACACACACACACACACTATATTCACTTATATTTTAATAATAATAAAATGAAATAAAAGAAACTGTTGAACTATATATAAAATACTTTTTTATTTTTTTAACAGTTATAACTTACATACTGAAATTTAATATTATAATACATTCACGGGCTATAAAATAAAACATAGCCTAAAAAAATCAGTTTTAAATTTTTTTTATTCTTTTATATTCGTGCCATAAACACGTATTAAAACATATTAAATTAAATAATTATGTATCTCAATTTTTTTTATTATTGTTAAAAATTTAACTCATATGCTAACAAAAGTCAAAAACTATATACCGTAAAATCTTAAAATAATATACATAATACGGTATAAATATATACTAACCTCTATATATATGAACAGAAGTTAAATATTTATATACACGTTTATAAATATAACAATTATCATATATATACTATTATGAAATATATTATTATTTTTAAAGTTCAACTGTTAGGGAATTTAATGTGACGCCCCACCTCTATGCTCGCAATAAAAAAGAGTATTAAAAGAAATACTGTCTGTTATCACAAAGAATAAGGCTGGATAGGAGCGGCCATCCGTAGTTAGGCCTTACACTAGTATTAGTTATCTCGATAGGAGTGGCATATATTTTTATTTTTCATCTTATATTTATTTACTCCCATCGACATACCCAATTCTAGTATAAAACGAACTACGATGGTTCATAATAGTTTAGGACAATAGATATAATAATAACATAGATAATATAAATGCGGAACACAGATTAAACAAAAAGTCTCATATATATAATAACTGATGTCAGTTACAATACATTTGACACAATACATTTGACACAATACATATGATACAACTACCACAGTCGACTCTGGAAGTTATATATACAAGTACATTATCAACTAATATACATGAATACATATCATCCTATACTATGACACGACAACTCCAAAAGATGTGAAAAGTCTTCATAGCTCTAGTAACAATCCAATCAAGATATCTACAACCTGAAATAAACTCGGGTCTGACCCGAGTATTATATTCAAAAGAAAATAATACACGGGTCAGTCTAATTCAAACTCAGTTATTAGTGCACAGAAGCAATAATAATTAAATATGAATAGACGACTGTCACAGTAAATTCCGTCTGTCCGACCCTTCTAGAAGAGAATCGGATAACGGTAAATATAACACGTGCTAGTGTTAAACAACAAATCAGCAGATTCAAAATATCAACAAAGGTGAATGAAAAGAATATCAATGAAGATATATTAAAAAGGTTCTCAATGAAGATAAGTGAGAGGATTAGCAATGAAGATTATTTAGAAAATAGCAGAATTGCCTAAACGGCAATTAACAACAAAAATCTAATTATTAAATAAATAATTAGAAACTCATAATCTAATTTTCTAAAAGAAAGTTAGACAACAATAGAATGATCAAATGAAACTAAATCAATTTAAACAATTGAAATATCACTTAAAAACATCAATTCTAATTGGCTGCAGTACACGCTAACGTGTACTGCCTTGCCAATACGACATATGAAATACGCAAAAGATCAATGGATCAAAAGTAATTGAAATAACAATAAAAGCAATACCGTGTGGCTGCAGTTCACGCTTGCGTGCACTGCCTTGCCACTACAGTGATGATGTACCCAATGAATACCGTGTGGCTGTAGTTCACGCTTGCGTGCACTGCCTTGCCACTACAGTGATGATGTACCCAATAAATACCGTGTGGCTGCAGTTCACGCTTGCGTGCACTGCTTTGCCACTACAGTGATGATGTACCCAATGAATACCGTGTGGCTGCAGTTCACGCTTGCGTGCACTGCCTTGCCACTACAGTGATGATGTACCCAATGAATACCGTGTGGCTGCAGTTCACGCTTGCGTGCACTACTTTGCCACTACAGTGATGATGTACCCAATGAATACCGTGTGGCTGCAGTTCACGCTTGCGTGCACTGCCTTGCCACTGCAGTGATGATGTACCCAATGAATACCGTGTGGCTGCAGTTCAAAATTGCAACAGACAGAGATAAGTGCAAACAGCACCTACCAATGAAACAACAATGGGACATATATATGTAGGCATATAAATGATGCACTACAAACTACTACAATGAATCAGCAGTATGAAAAGGGCAGTGGGCAGGACAAGTGCAAGTATCATACTCGAGAACAAAGTCAACATAATATGCAGACTGCAAACTCGACTAACAAGTTCAGGCTTCAAAACATCAGACTCAAGCACCAAGGCCATAGTAAAACTCAAATGCAAACTGCAAATACATGGGGGATATGACACTATATCATAGTGAAGATCAACATGAAATGAAGTTTGAATCAAAAGGTCAGAAGCAATGCAACAGTGACTCAGAGCATAAACAGGAATGCAGCAGTGATGGATCCAAATGGAAAGTGCAACAACTTCAACAATGAAATGGTTTTGAATAACCATAAATGAATACTGCAACATGTACATGAAGACAGCAACTATCTATAGGTTCCAGTTGCAGTCAAATGGAACTCAAGCAAAATACAACATGAATGTACAGAGTCAAGTTGAATCGAAAGACAAACTAATCCAGACAGCAATGCATGCAACAGAGACTCAGGCATGTATCCAGACATCAACATGAATGCAATAATAAATTCAGTGAAGCCCAAGTATACAATATGACAATGCAAACATGAAGTGAATGCAACTACAGTGATCATATAGTATGCAAGAAGTATGCAACCTATGGCATGAACTCACAATGCATCAGGTCAATGAGGTTTTAACTCAAAACAGGGAGCTACAGACCAAACTCAGAAATGCAGTGAATCACAAGTGACGTGAAGCGATGAATCAAGTGTAAGTCAGATAACCATATAAATGCAAACTGTCCCAAAATAAATGAACATCACGCAACACTAAGTCAAGTGCCGATGCCATAGGACTGCAGCCAAGCAAGGTCGCAAGTGCTACAGGAACAGTAAACCCAAATGGCCATAGCCACAACTAAGGAGATGAACACGGTCAAACAGTGTCAAAGTCGAAGTTAAACAAGCAAGACAGCATAAAAGCAAATACCCAAATCGATTCTCATCTCGCATCAAATCTTGAACGCAAAAATATGATAAGAGATATAGCAGTGGCAAAATAAACCAAAAATCCAAATTGTGTTCGCAAAGCAAAAGGGCAGAGACCAAAATGTTAACACAAAATCACACACACACACACAGATATATATATATATATATAAAATCAAGTATCCGAAGTCACTACGAAGCAAACCGTGGTGACCACAAGATACAACAGTGCAGTGATACCCAGAAAACACGAAATCATCAACCTCAAAACACAAAATCAACTAAGCATCAGTGAATCACCCGAAGATAGCAAGTTCGAGCAAATAAAGTCAAGTAGCATAGTAAATCGATGTCCAAAACCAAACGAACAAAAAAAACACCGAAAATCACAGATGTCGAAAGCGAGTAGAAGAATATGTGAGTGAGAACGTTCACTCACCTTTGTTCGAAGAACCTCCAAGATCGCGCAGTTCGAATCGAAGCAGAGGCGACTCAATCAAGTGGTCGAAGCAAGCAACACGAAGACGAACAATCGACAAATCGACATGCAACTATCCATGAATCGATCGACCAAGGCGCGGCTTTAAAATGATCATGAAGCCCTAATCACTGAAGATCAGACGGAGACGAGAACGAACGAGCGCCACCAATCATCTACGATCTTTATGCCCTAGCTTTGCAGGGACGAACGAACGAGAGAGAGAGTGGCCACTATTTTTAATCTTCGTTTGATATTTTTTTTTAGGTTTAGGGTTGAGCACGAATGAAAATGAGAAAATGAATAAGGGGAAACGGGTATACACGAAACCCTAAGGCATCAGAAGTAATTGGGCCAAGTTATTTTTAAAGCTCACATAAAATTCTTAAACAAATTTTATGAGAAGAATTTGAATTCAAATTTAAAAAAATTCAATTGGTAATTAGCGAAAATATTAATCGTTTAATTGTCGATTATAAACAGACGCGAAATACCGGGTTGTTACAGACTCCCCTCCTTAAAGAAATTGCGTCCTCGCAATCATAAGGAATAAATGGACAAAAGGTAACAACCATAAAAGCATATCACCACAAGATGAAGAAATTCGAAATAGGAAGTTCACCATAAAGAGCACGAAAGAGTAGTTTGAACAAGTTTGCTCGATGAATTCTCAAGATTCATGATAAGGGTAGAGAACAAATTCCTCACCCAAAATAATGATGCCACATTTCTAAGAGCGAAATCGACAGCCATGAGAACTAGATCATGAGTGGCATATCTAGTCTTAATAGGCATTAATGATTTAGAAACACAAGGGACAACACGTCCCCTTTTGCAAGAGAATGGCATGCAACCCAATACGATTAGCATTGGTACAAAAGATAAAATCTTAGTTCCCTTCGGGAATCGCAAGAATAGAAGTATCGGAAAAGAGTTATCTCTCCCGAAAAGCTAAACTTTCAAAATTTACAATTTACTTTATGTAATCATCTGTTTCAGAAAAATTTACATTTTTCAATTCAATTTACTGTGTCTGATTGTCTCATCAAAGCATCTAAGATATTCCTATCGATAACGTTGATCAAGCGCATCGACCAGAATTCTTAAAGCACTCAATGGGCAATACAATCACAAAATCATCTTTTAATTTCATAAAAGAAATTCACAAATTCTCAGCAAAATCTATTTATCAAATAGATATTCAGAAAACACAAAACTGGATAAATGCACTTATCAGCAATATTCAATTATCAATTAGATAATAAGAATACAGAAATCTCAAAACAACAATTTCTAATTAACGATACGATAATTAGAAGACAACAAAATCTAATTATCAACAAAGATAATTAGAAAACCCAAATCACAAACTGTAAAACCACAAATATCTAGTTACCAAATGGTAATCAGAAAACAACAAAGGTCTATTTATCAAAAACGATAATCAGAATTCTCGAATCAACAAATATTTGGTTATCTCAGGCGATAATCAAATCTCAAATCAACAAATATTTGATTATCACAATCGATAATCAATCAACATATATCTAATTATCAAAAACGATAATTAAATCTCAAATCAATAAATATTTCGATTATCAAAAAAACGATAATCAGAACTCATAACATCAAATATCTAATTATCACAAGCGATAATCAGAAACAACAAATATCCGATTATCAAAAACGATAATC
This sequence comes from Allium cepa, assembly GCA_030765085.1. Taxonomy (NCBI): domain Eukaryota; kingdom Viridiplantae; phylum Streptophyta; class Magnoliopsida; order Asparagales; family Amaryllidaceae; genus Allium; species Allium cepa. The sequence continues at coordinate 505,231,556 of CM060934.1, read as the reverse complement.
AGAACTCATAACATCAAATATCTAATTATCACAAGCGATAATCAGAAACAACAAATATCCGATTATCAAAAACGATAATCAGAACTCATAACATCAAATATCTAATTATCACAAGCGATAATCAGAAACAACAAATATCCGATTATCAAAAACGATAATCAGAACTCATAACATCAAAAATCTAATTATCACAAGCGATAATCAGAAACAACAAATATCCGATTATCAAAAACGATAATCAGAACTCATAACATCAAATATCTAATTATCACAAGCGATAATCAGAAACAACAAATATCCGATTATCAAAAACGATAATCAGAACTCATAACATCAAATATCTAATTATCACAAGCGATAATCAGAAACAACAAAATCCGATTATCAAAAACGATAATCAGAACTCATAACATCAAATATCTAATTATCACAAGCGATAATCAGAAACAACAAATATCCGATTATCAAAAACGATAATCAGAACTCATAACATCAAATATCTAATTATCACAAGCGATAATCAGAAACAACAAATATCCGATTATCAAAAACGATAATCAGAACTCATAACATCAAATATCTAATTATCACAAGCGATAATCAGAAACAACAAATATCCGATTATCAAAAACGATAATCAGAACTCATAACATCAAATATCTAATTATCACAAGCGATAATCAGAAACAACAAATATCCGATTATCAAAAACGATAATCAGAACTCATAACATCAAATATCTAATTACCTGCAGATAATTAGATTCAACAAATATCTAGAAACCAATTAAGATATTCTAGAAAATCAACATAAAAGGTTGGATCGATCCCATCATATGGCGAGTTTTAGCTACGCCGCACGTGCATCTCATATGGCCGAAGCCTACCAAGTACCCATCATAATTTTGGCGCCCATCATATGACCCGAAGGTCCAACATATGACCCGAAGGTCTGGTACTGGTATTTGACCCGAAGGTCCATCATATGACCCGAAGGTCCTCATAGTGGCTCGAAAGCACACGAAAATCATCATATATTCAATTAACGAGTCCAGAATTAACCGAAATAGCAAACGCACATGTCCCATACCACGTGTTTTACTAAATCGTTTGATTCTCTTCATCGTTTCCTTGAACGTGTAAAATCATCTAAATCATCAAACAGCAAATGTTTCAATTAACGAGTCCGGAATTAACCGAAATAGTAAAAGTTTGGTTCCATATTCTGCACTTTTGCTACATCGTTTAAATCTCTTCATCGTTTCCTTGAAAGTGCAAATTGTGTATTCCAAAAATAACATTTCACATTCTCAAACGGACAGGTCCGGAATTAAACGAATCAGTAAAAGAAAGGGGTCATAGTCGTCGATTTTTCTAAAACGTTTAAGTCACTTTCTCATTCTTCTGAAAACGCAAACTGTAAAAATTCTGAAAACAATTTCATTTATTTTATAAAAGTATTAATTTACAGTCTCAAACGAACAAGTCCGGAATTAAGCAAATCAGTAAAAGAAAGGGTTCATAGTCCTCGATTTTGCCGAATCGTTTAAATCTCTTTCTCATTCTTTTGAAAACGTAAACTGAAAAATTTTAAAACAATTTTTATTTTTGAAACCATTTGAAAATCCGTGCTCATAACAGCAACATCAAAAACAATTTCGATATGGAAATTGTACTTCTCAAAACACCGTAAAAACGGATCTTAAAATCAGAATTGCGGAATATCCGCTTGAAAATCCACTTTAAAATTTGACGGTTACTGAAGTCAAAGCGACAGTAAGATTTAAACGTCAAAATCTCATCAAAATAATTCGGAACAAAATATAACACTAGTGAATTTTCATTCATCAAAAACATTCATCAAAAATGTCAACAAAACACCGTACTTCAACAATTTAGCACAAGTGTTAAAATCCTGTTATAAAATAACGGCAACAAAATACGTTTCATAACCAAGCATCGGTTCAACGTAAAATTAAAGTAGTAACGTGCAACTCATGTTTGCACGCACACTACAAAATAAACAAAGAAATTACTCAAATATATCTTCGATGAAGATATTTTAAAACAGCAGAAATCTAATCAGATATGATTAGTATCAAAGAAAATCAACAAGAATTTCAACAAATTAGAATCACTGGTTAAACAACATAATGAAATTAAATTCATTTTCATATTTTGATTTTTAAATCAAAATAATTATCAGTTGTACTCAGCGAAGCAGTCACACTGTTTTCGCTGCGCACTCTGATAAACAAAACATAATTCAATCAATCATCAAAACACGAATTCACTTTTATTTTTAAATAAAGCTATTTAAAAATTTCATCATAATTTCAAAACTTTAGTTTTGACTCAAAACATAATAAAACATCGACATATAGTTGTAACACATGTTCCATCTAAGTTATGTTTTATATTATGTCCAAAAACCCCAAGCTCTGATACCAACTGTGACGCCTCACCTCTATGCTCGCAATAAAAAAGAGTATTAAAAGAAATACTGTCTGTTATCACAAAGAATAAGGCTGGATAGGAGCGGCCATCCGTAGTTAGGCCTTACACTAGTATTAGTTATCTCGATAGGAGTGGCATATATTTTTATTTTTCATCTTATATTTATTTACTCCCATCGACATACCCAATTCTAGTATAAAACGAACTACGATAGTTCATAATAGTTTAGGACAATAGATATAATAATAATACAGATAATATAAATGCGGAACACAGATTAAACAAAAAGTCTCATATATATAATAACTGATGTCAGTTACAATACATTTGACACAATACATTTGACACAATACATATGATACAACTACCACAGTCGACTCTGGAAGTTATATATACAAGTACATTATCAACTAATATACATGAATACATATCATCCTATACTATGACACGACAACTCCAAAAGATGTGAAAAGTCTTCATAGCTCTAGTAACAATCCAATCAAGATATCTACAACCTGAAATAAACTCGGGTCTGACCCGAGTATTATATTCAAAAGAAAATAATACACGGGTCAGTCTAATTCAAACTCAGTTATTAATGCACAGAAGCAATAATAATTAAATATGAATAGACGACTGTCACAGTAAATTCCGTCTATCCGACCCTTCTAGAAGAGAATCGGATAACGGTAAATATAACACGTGCTAGTGTTAAACAACAAATCAGCAGATTCAAAATATCAACAAAGGTGAATGAAAAGAATATCAATGAAGATATATTAAAAAGGTTCTCAATGAAGATAAGTGAGAGGATTAGCAATGAAGATTATTTAGAAAATAGCAGAATTGCCTAAACGGCAATTAACAACAAAAATCTAATTATTAAATAAATAATTAGAAACTTATAATCTAATTTTCTAAAAGAAAGTTAGACAACAATAGAATGATCAAATGAAACTAAATCAATTTAAACAATTGAAATATCACTTAAAAACATCAATTCTAATTGGCTGCAGTACACGCTAACGTGTACTGCCTTGCCAATACGACATATGAAATACGCAAAAGATCAATGGATCAAAAGTAATTGAAATAACAATAAAAGCAATACCGTGTGGCTGCAGTTCACGCTTGCGTGCACTGCCTTGCCACTACAGTGATGATGTACCCAATGAATACCGTGTGGTCGCAGTTTACGCTTGCGTGCACTGCCTTGCCACTACAGTGATGATGTACCCAATGAATACCGTGTGGCTGCAGTTCACGCTTGCGTGCACTGCCTTGCCACTACAGTGATAATGTACCCAATGAATACCGTGTGGCTGCAGTTCACGCTTGCGTGCACTGCCTTGCCACTACAGTGATGATGTACCCAATGAATACCGTGTGGCTGCAGTTCACGCTTGCATGCACTACTTTCCACTACAGTGATGATGTACCCAATGAATACCGTGTGGCTGCAGTTCACGCTTGCGTGCACTGCCTTGCCACTACAGTGATGATGTACACAATGAATACCGTGTGGCTGCAGTTCAAAATTGCAACAGACAGAGATAAGTGCAAACAGCACCTACCAATGAAACAACAATGGGACATATATATGTAGGCATATAAATGATGCACTACAAACTACTACAATGAACCAGCAGTATGAAAAGGGCAGTGGGCAGGACAAGTGCAAGTATCATACTCGAGAACAAAGTCAACATAATATGCAGACTGCAAACTCGACTAACAAGTTCAGGCTTCAAAACATCAGACTCAAGCACCAAGGCCATAGTACAACTCAAATGCAAACTGCAAATACATGGGGGATATGACACTATATCATAGTGAAGATCAACATGAAATGAAGTTTGTGTCAAAAGGTCAGAAGCAATGCAATAGTGACTCAGAGCATAAACAGGAATGCAGCAGTGATGGATCCAAATGGAAAGTGCAACAACTTCAACAATGAAATGGTTTTGAACAACCATAAATGAATACTGCAACATGTACATGAAGACAGCAGCTATCTATAGGTTCCAGTTGCAGTCAAATGGAACTCAAGCAAAATATAACATGAATGTACAGATTCAAGTTGAATCGAAAGACAAACTAATCCAGACAGCAATGCATGCAACAGAGACTCAGGCATATATCCAGACATCAACATGAATGCAATAATAAATTCAGTGAAGCCCAAGTATACAATATGACAATGCAAACATGAAGTGAATGCAACTACAGTGATCATATAGTATGCAAGAAGTATGCAACCTATGGCATGAACCCACAATGCATCAGGTCAATGAGGTTTTAACTCAAAACAGGGAGCTACAGACCAAACTCAGAAATGCAGTGAATCACAAGTGACGTGAAGCGATGAATCAAGTGTAAGTCAGATAACCATATAAATGCAAACTGTCCCAAAATAAATGAACATCACGCAACACTAAGTCAAGTGCCGATGCCATAGGACTGCAGCCAAGCAAGGTCGCAAGTGCTACAGGAACAGTAAACCCAAATGGCCATAGCCACAACTAAGGAGATGAACACGGTCAAACAGTGTCAAAGTCGAAGTTAAACAAGCAAGACAGCATAAAAGCAAATACCCAAATCGATTCTCATCTCGCATCAAATCTTGAACGCAAAAATATGATAAGAGATATAGCAGTGGCAAAATAAACCAAAAATCCAAATTGTGTTCGCAAAGCAAAAGGGCAGAGACCAAAATGTTAACACAAAATCACACACACACACATATATATATATATATATATATAATCAAGTATCCGAAGTCACTACGAAGCAAACCGTGGTGACCACAAGATACAACAGTGCAGTGATACCCAGAAAACACGAAATCATCAACCTCAAAACACAAAATCAACTAAGCATCAGCGAATCACCCAAAGATAGCAAGTTCGAGCAAATAAAGTCAAGTAGCATAGTAAATCGATGTCCAAAACCAAACGAACAAAAAAAACACCGAAAATCACAAATGTCGAAAGCGAGTAGAAGAAGATGTGAGTGAGAACGTTCACTCACCTTTGTTCGAAGAACCTCCAAGATCGCGCAGTTCGAATCGAAGCAGAGGCGACTCAATCAAGTGGTCGAAGCAAGCAACACGAAGACGAACAATCGACAAATCGACATGCAACTATCCATGAATCGATCGACCAAGGCGCGGCTTTAAAATGATCATGAAGCCCTAATCACTGAAGGTCAAACGGAGACGAGAACGAACAAGCGCCACCAATCATCTACGATCTTTATGCCCTAGCTTTGCAGGGACGAACGAACGAGAGAGAGAGTGGCCGCCATTTTTAATCTTCGTTTGATATTTTTTTTTTAGGTTTAGGGTTGAGCACGAATGAAAATGAGAAAATGAATAAGGGGAAACGGGTATACACGAAACCCTAAGGCATCAGAAGTAATTGGGCCAAGTTATTTTTAAAGCTCACATAAAATTCTTAAACAAATTTTATGAGAAGAATTTGAATTCAAATTTAAAAAAAATTAATTGGTAATTAGCGAAAATATTAATCGTTTAATTGTCGATTATAAACAGACGTGAAATACCGGGTTGTTACATTCAAAATCCCCATAGTTGCAGTAAACATATAAAAAAAACTTATGCACAATCTATACTGTTCTTAATATACAAAATAGACTTATATCAAATAAAATGCATACTTACTTTTAAAAACTAGAGAGGAAATGTTTTGCCAACAAATGCATGCGGCCATGGGGAGGAGGCAGGCCAAGGAAAAGAGAGAGCTCATGCTCAGGTTTGGAAGAAATAAGAAAAGATGGAGGGGAGATGAGAACAGGCGATTTTTAAAGGAAGAATGCATGTGTGATTCAAGCAACATGACATGGCGAAGGGCATTCTTCAGGCAACAGAGAAAATGCTAGTTTCTTAAATATAAAGGTAGGTCTGCATCTGATATGTGAACGTGCTATATGACTTTACATAATATTTACAAAGCTCTCTCCTCTTTTAATATTAATTTGAGGGCAACGAATAGCCTACAGAGATAAAAGAAGATGCAATCTATGCTATACTATATATATATATTCCTAGAAACACGGAAACGAAGAGGTAAAAGAGAGAAGAGAAAGAGGCGTATAAATGAATGGTAAATAAATTTAGATTTCAAAAGAAATAAATGGAACAGCAGAGATTAAAGTATGGATGTAAATCCTAGAATAATAAAAAGCAACGGTTATATGTTGATTATGAAAAATAATTAAAACAATTAATGGCTTAAATGGGGCAGCATGTTTTAAATTTTTGAAATGCAAAAGAAACGTACACTATAAATATAAAGTTTTCAAAAGCAAAAGAAACGTAAAGCTGTCCATTAATTCATCAAAACGTTATTTAAGTAATAAATTGAAATGAAAAAAAAAAGTAATTGTAACGGTCAATAGTTGATTTAGATATACACTTAAAGCAATAAATTTTTGTTTGTTTGTACAACACATAATGAGTTTTGAAAGTCAAGGATATAAAAATGGATAAAAGGAAAGAAATCAGGAAATTTTTGAGCAATAGCTTTCCAAGGAAAGGTAGGCTTACATTATATATACATGCTGAGATGATTAGGCACGTTCAAAAATTTTGAAGCAATGAAGGAATTGGAAATAAATATAAAATGAAAGAAATTTGAAAAGTCCGTAGCTATGATTTAGCCAAAATTTATTAAAGCCATTTACTAGGAAGGTTGGAACCGAAATAATAGGGAGAGGAAGGCACATTAAATTTGATGACAAAGTTGTGTTCGGATCTATAAGCAAGTGGTTTATATATTATAGGCCTTATGAAAGCGAGGGAAGGAACGGATGCTACTAGCATGATGATTTGAGATTCTTTCAAGCGTTAAAAACAAAAATAAAGAGAGACCAGAATAAACGCACCACCATAAATATAAATATACGCTTCAATTGCAAAAGAAACGTATAGAGAAAATTATGGGTAGTGGGAAAGGTAAAGTCAGTGCACGAATCAATTAAAATTGTTAAAATTTTCCGGGTCGTTACAAGTTATGTATTTTTATTTCATTCGGGATTGAGGTTTGAAATGATATGTAACCATATTTTTATTTTAAATTACGGATTGAAATGATAAATATCCGTATCACTTGACCATATGGTAGAAAATATACAGACACCGTGGTTTATATCTAAAATATTTTGAAAATGATTTCTATAGTTTGGAAAAGAAATATATGGTTAATGAATATTGATTTTTGATATTATATAAATATCATTTTATATATAGTTAAATGCTTGAATTTAAGCTATGTATAAGTTTGTTAAATAAAAATTAAGTTTAATAATAGAGTTTGATTTTTATTAAAATAAAGGTGAGTAAGTATTTAAATTTTATTTTAATATAGAGTGTATAATGATTTAAATAAATTAAGGTTGGGAGATAAATTGGAGATTTATTTGAAATTGAGTTTATTTAAGAAATAAACTCAAAGGGTTGATGTAAAGTTTATTAAATTGGAAAATTTAAAAGGTATAATAATTATAGCTTGATTTTGGAGTCAAGGTGAATTAAATGAATATTTCAAATATAAATGAATTGAAGGAAATATTTAGTTATTTGTAATTTGAGTTTTATTTAAATGATAAGGGATTTATTATGTAAAATATTTCAAAACTAAATAATAGAAAATTTAATTTTTGAATCGAAATTATCATATTTAGTTTTGAAATTTTGGAATATTTAAAGCCTTGAAATATATCGAAATTGTAATGTTTTATGGAAATTGAAATGCCTCGAAGTTATGGATTTCAAAGTATTTTTTTTAGAAGTGTTATAATTTCAAATGTTTGGTTTCGAAGTGTATAAATTTGAGAGTGCTATGATTTTGGGAAAGGGATATATTTGAAATAAAAATGATATTATATTGATTTGGGTTTCAATAAAAATGATATCATATTGATTTGGGTTTCGAAGTGGAAATAATATCGTATTTATATGGTTTTGAAATGGATATTATATTCTGGTTTTGAAGTATAAATTATTTTGAAATGACCGCGGTGTTATAATTACTATTGGTTGTTAAAGAGACCGGGATCGAAAGTTGTCATACACTTTGCCAACTTCGAAAGCCACTTTAACAACCGTGTATGCGGTTGAGATTCCTGTAATGAAGTAGGATGGTGGCGACGTTCTATTAAGATATATACGTGGACCCGACTCCCGTAAGTTGGCATAAGGTGGCTAAAACAGGAGCGATTCCGGACCAGTTAGCTAGCTCCTCTTATCGGACACACTCCTTTGACATTACATTCTAACTTGGAGACTCATATGGCGGCCATTTTTGATTTTTGATTTGGGGTGTGGCTCGAGGTGAGCGGTAACTGCGCGCTATGCATCACCACCAGTACGGATAGTAATTGGTATATTACCTTGGCATTGCCTTGTGTGCCATGTCACCTACCCTAGCACGCCTTGTACGAGTTTGGATTTCTACCTTAGCCCGTGGAGTATTTAGGGTAGTCTCCCGATCTGGAGATGCACTGATACTGGATGGACTACTGGGACTATTACGTGTTATGGTGGAAAATGTAAAGCCTTAAAGCTATTTAAAAGTAAGTTTATTTTACTATAGACATTATTATAATAGCGAAATATTAATACATAGTAAATAGTTTAACGGATCCTTAGGAGATGGGAATCCAAGCATCTCTTAAGTTACTGCACTCACGTTTGACGCTGGATAGGAGATGTCAAATCCCGTAAACATCTCTGATGCCATTCCACTCATATTATTTACCATTGATTTAACTCACATACGATCTTTTAGTTTTGACTCGAGTGTTTTGTCTTTTCAATTCACTCGGGTCACTATGAGCATTTCAGGATTTGAAGACTTTACCTATGGAGGACGAAGACGAAGATTTATATTACTATTATTTATTATATTCCACTGCATCACATTGTTCTGCTGCATTGTTATTGATTATTCTTTGGTTTGTGTAACTTTGATATGTATTGTATAAGTATAATCAAATGTTTTTTGTAAAACAGTTTCATGAACTGCTTATTTGATTTTTATATTTTATCATTCCGCTGCAAGACTCTATTTTGTTTTGTTTTATTTTCTTTCTTTCTCTGCTTTTTCTTATTTACCCCATAACAATCCGCCCTTCGGTATGGTTTAAGTCTGATGTGTATGGTTTATCGTCGATTTAAAGCGTACAAAAAGACGGGAAGTTACAATTTGCATGTAAAGTGAATTCTTTGTCATTAATAAAATTTATTTTTGTGAAGAATGACATTACAATTAATGATAAGCAGTTAATGTTCGTATTCTACAATGCTGAAAAAAGACTTACCATTTTATATTAGAATGTTTTTGTACAAAATTTCATTTCAACTATTTATATCCATATTTTGCGTTAATCAATGCACAGGAATCATAGAATGTTTCAGGTAGAATTTTTTTCTATTTTATTATCTTTTAGAAGTAAATGTTAAATATTTCTTGAAATTTTTATTATAGACAAAAATTATTGAGGTATGAAATAATGGATTGAAAATATTATTTTTTTACATAACAAAAATGAAAATGTAATTTATAACATTTCATGTCTTATTTTCACTTCTTACTTCTTTTAATAGTTAAATAAATATTTCATTTTTCACTTTGTTGGTATCATATACTTATTTTTTATAAATATGTGTTGCAAAATTATAAATGCTTAAAAATATATCGATTCATTAGCATCGCACTTTCAAAGTTACGCATTATCGCGAATTCTCAAGTAGTATTTGAAATTCAATCTATACATCATTTATCTTTTAATCAAATGAATCAAAAGTTTAACGTCAATTTCAAAGTCTATATACATGAATATTTACATATAAAATTTTATAAAAATATTTCAAGTTTGATTAAGAATACTAAATTCCATTTACTTGCATAACAAATATTGAATCCTAAAAAAATAATAAATCAATATATAACTCATTTTTATCAATAAAAATGATAATTTAATTTTTATTCAAATAACAAAATATATAAATCTCATAACAAAAATTATACAGTTACAAATATAGTAAGCTCGATTTGTAACTCATTTATGTTAACAAATTCACGATATACTATGTCATAAAAGTCATAAATTCTATTTTTCAAAAATATTTATAACAATATTTTTCTATAAGATACCGTGTGCAACGTGCGGCTTACACACTAGTCCTTATAAAAATGTATTCAAAATGATATTATTTCCATCAATTAACTGATCAAATTGTCCATACTAGTAGAAGCACAGTATACAACGACGGCTTTTTCTGACGCCCGTCGATGGCGCATCATCCAATTAGCGATGGCATGTAATCTCCATGGCATAATTGAAATTAAAATAACCTAGCCGATGGAAGCCGCTGGTAGTCGTCGCTAATAATGCTGTTGGCGGCCGTCGGTAGCCGTCAAAAAATCGTAAATAGCTGAAGCTCAGACCGATAGTATCATTCATTCATCTTCTTCCCCAAATTTTACCTTGAATCCTCCAGCCCCTCCTCCACGCCGTCGACAGCCTTCCACGCCTCCAGCATTTTGGAATTTTCGATTTTCAGCTAGCTCCATCACCTAGTTCTTAGTAAGAAGGTTAAATTCCAAAACCCTCTATTTAAATTTGATTTGTTAAATTAGGTTTAATTTGTTGTTATAGTTGTATAATACCCCTTTGATTGTTTGGTATACTCTATTGAATGTTAATTAGGTTATGATTACAATTGTTGATTATTGAAATGTCGAGAAATTTTTTTGTTTAGTGTATATGTGCATTAATTCGTGTATATGTGTTGATTAATTACTGCATATGCGCATTGTGACTACTTTGGATTAAGTAGAGTTGATGATCAAAATTTGATGTATTCATTTTCAAAATGACAAAAATGACGATTTAGTGTATTTGTTTTTCAGAATGTAAATAAATTATTGTGAAAACCGTTCTATTATACGCTATGCTTTTTGTAAATCCCTTAAAGAGTTTTTTGCCCCGTTTGACAAATATTGTGTATGATCGTTGTATGGATATTCGTTTTTTATCACAGAACGGACTTTTATATTCATTCGATACAACATTTGTCGGATTTGTGCATATTGAGTAAGTTACAAATACAGTAGTAATTATATTTTGCAAATACTTTTATTTTAAACGGTTCATAAAATTTCGACAACACTTTCTTTTTGTTCCCTATGTACACACATAAATGTACGATACAGGGAACAAAGGAAAAGTGCTGCTGAAATTTTGTTGAATCGTTTAAAATAAAAGGATTTGTAAAATATAACTACAATTGTGTTTGTAATGGAAAGTATGATGACCAACCATCAAAGTGTAAAACAATAACTTAAAAATTGTAGATTGTATTCATATAATAATTTGTGTAAATCGGTTTGAAAATAAAATTAAATAGAATAATATTATATATTTGCGAAAATTTAAATATATGATTTATTTGAAAAAATAAAATGTCAAGATGTAAATGATTAATGCGCTTTAATATTTTAAAGTAGGAAAAATGATCAATTATTTTATCGATCGGAGTTGAATGTACCAACAAAGAAGATAAATTGAAGGCTCCATAAGTGAACATTTTCAAAATGGTGTACACGTCTTTATTGAATTCGCTTTACGTAATAATGGAAATGACGAATAAATTCGTTGTCCATGTAGTTGGTGTAAACTATTGAAGCATTTGATGTCGGATGTCGTGCCGAGTTATTTGGTGTGGGGTCATCATGGAGAACTTATATCACCTAATCTCGTACTTTCGGAGGACGAGGTGGATAATGAACTTGTTCTGACGAATCTCGTAGAAGATACGGTTGAAGATGCAGCACGTTCAATGTTCCCTACTGTTAAAGTTGATCGTAACGATGTTAATGTTGAAAAAGAACCAAGTATTGGAGAAAAATTAATTTATGATTTATTGGATGCTGCTAAGAAACCCCTTTGGGATGGTTATACAAGCGGTACTCAACTATCAGTGACTGCAAAATACATAGCAATAAAATCAAAATACAACTTCGTAGAAGTCGGGTTTACAGCTATAGTACAAGCTGCAAAACGCATATACCACCGCATAATTTAATGCGCAAAAATAATTGTGAAGTGAAAAAACTTATGTCTGCATTTGGTTTTCCGTATCAAAAAATAGATACATGTTTAAATGGTTGCATGTTGTTTTGAAAAGAAGACATCAGTCTTAGGAATTGTAAAATATGTAACCAAGAAAGATACAAACCAAGAAAAATGAGAAAGGAAGTTCCGTACAACTGTATGCGTTACTTATCCATCACTCCTAGGCTTCAAAGGTTATATGAATCTTCTGCAACTGCGCATCATATGAGATGGCACTGTGTGAAAACACAGGAAGAAGGAATGTTAACATACCCAGTTGATGGAGAAGCGTGGAAGCATTTTGATAAGACATGCCTAGTTTTCACAGCGGAGAGCCATAATGTTAGACTTGGTTTATGTATGGATATATTTTCAACGTTCTCTCAGTTTGGTTCAAAATATTTATTTTGGCCTATAATCGTTACACCGTACAATTACCTCCATGAATGTGTATGGAAACTCCGTATATGTTTCTCACTATTGTCATCCCTGGATGTGCAAGGAATCGACGTATATTTATAACCGTTGATTGAAGAGTTGAAAACACTATTGTATGAAGGTGCTGAAGCATACGACACTTCAAAAAAAATTCACAAGTTCGCTTCTTTACTGTGCATTATAAACGATTTTTCTGTGTATTTAATGCTATCGGGTTCGAGTACGGCTGGTGGTCTAACTTGTCCTTATTGCATGGAAGAAACACGAGTATTTTCTTTACTGCATGAAAGGAAAATTTCGTGGTTTGACTGTCATCGGTGCTTTCTCCATATTAATCATCCTTTTTAAAAAGATAAAAGAACTTACAAGTAATAGAGTTTAGATCTTGCGACCACCAACGGTTTGGTCAAGCGAAGATATTTATGAGCTTGTAAAGTATTATCCAAAGATACATGAAACCGACGAACAAATTGAAATATAAGGTAAATCGACAATTTATAATTGCTGCAAATAAAGTATATTTTGAAAGTTGTCGTATGGGAAAAATCTCCTAATTCGTCATAATATTGACGTGATGCACAATGAGAAAAACGTGTTCGATAATGTATTTAACACAATTCTGAATGTTAAAGGAAAGACTAAAGACGATTTGAAATCAAGACATGATATAGATGAAATATGCAATCGTCCCAAGCTTCATATGAAGCCAAATGACATTAAAAAATACCTAAAACATGCTACAAGCTAGAAAGTAACCAAGTTAAAGTACTGTTAAAGTGGGTGGAAGGATTAAGATTTCCTTATGGGGTTCCTCTAATCTTCGTAGATATGTCGACTGTAACGATCCATAAATTTTTGATAATTAAATTTGTTAATTTAATAATATTTTTGTAATTTAATATTGAAGAAATAAAAATCTGTAAATTTAATAATGAAATGAACACTAAATAAAGTGTAACAATGTTAATGTAAGTTGATTATTAACAATGTGTATGAAACTCCAATTAATTGTAATAACTTAGAATTTTTACTTGCCTATAAGTTGAATAGAAGAAACCAAATGTAAATAGTTAGTTAACTAATGAAATAATGTATTGTTAATAGTAATTGAATGAAATTAGCGCTATAATAAGAAATTTTAACATTTGTTTATAAGTAATGAACTTGTAAATATAATTAAATGTAAATATGACAATCATTTGAATAACAGGATTTAATATCAAATATGGATTTATTGGTATTTCAATTGATAATTAATGAATTTATTAAAATTGAAATTAAATATGGTAATGATTAAATTAATTAACTTTGAATTGATATCTAAAGTGTTTAAAGTACTCTAATAGTTTAAGAAATAAAAAATGATGGAATTTGTGAATTATAAAATTTGAAACGAAAAAGTGATTTAATTAATTAAATATGAATTTAATTTAATAACGTGAAATATAGCCATTTGGTCCACTGAATCGGATTTCAATGAAACTGGTTTCTTCGGATCCGTAACGGTGAGCTGTTGTAGGATTTCAAGTTTCGTAATAATCGGACATGTCATTTGATCGTACGGGCTCGAAACACCTAGAAATCAATTTTATTGAAATCAGTTGAAATCAATTTGAATTAAGCTGAATTTAACATAACTTCTTCATACAATGGAACTAGGACTTGAAACCCATTCCATATATTGGTTGATGCATTTTCGTTTCAGAGTCGAAATGGCCTTTTTGGGCCATTTATCGTCCAATTTTCCAAACCAGTCGAGCTCATTCATTTCTATTTTGTTCTGCTTGTATATATGTCGTTATAAACCCCAAGGTCATATCTTATTCTTCATTTATGTGCGAACAATTCTATTTGCTTCTTTTCAATGGTAGACAAAACCCTAATTCCCAAACTGCAAATTCAAATCAAAAATCAAATTGAAAATTCAATCTCCTCAAACTATATCGAATTATATATCCATTTGAAGCCCTCGACGAGTGCATCTCAGATCTGTAATTCATTTTCCAATTCGAACCTCTGTCTGTTCATAAATTGAAGAAAAATTTGTGGCCTTTCGTTGATCGTCGATCAACTTTGCCAGATCGACAAATCGAGGGCACCGTTGTGTAGAGAGTGGAGCGCGTTGATCATCGGTAGTATTCGCAAGGTGTTTCAACGGTTAGATTGTGCATGAAAATTCGAGTAGGGTTTGAAGAAAGTGATGGCTGTTATTAAATTAGGGGTCGATTGGCTTCGAGGAGAGTCGCATAGGTGAAGGCGCGTCGCAGGGAGGTCGGAGGCCAGTGGAGGCGAGGTCGCAGGACGCTCGCGTTCGTGGTGATCGACGTTGTAGCGGCGGCATGTGTTAGGCTTCGTTCGAATTTTTGCTGATGGGTTCGAATATTCTGGTGTTGACGTGGGCCTGGAGTGAGTGAGGAATTCTTTCTTTTGTTTTTTTATTTTTATTTTATTTAAATTTAATTTTCAATCGTTCTAACTAGCATAATTTTCACATACGAGGCCTAGTTCATACGCAGTTTTCTCTGCTAGGATCGTATTGGAATTCCGAACATTTTGGCGCTTGTTTGGAAGAATTCTAAGACCGTTTAAATTTTGGAATTTTTTGAATTTAAATTCAAAGGTGAGTGTTTTAACCCAATCACAACTTGTAAAATTTCATATGTTTGTTAAATTAAATTTATGATGTGATTAGGAATTTATTTATGACCGTTTGGTATATTTTTAATCATCATCTCAGTTAATTTGAATTTATTTAAATTAAATCGTTATTTAATTTATTAATGAATATAAACTGCCATTTAAAATAACTGTTATTTATTTTCAGTTCTATATCGATATTGATTGATTGTTTGGATGATGATTGTGATTCATGTTGGTTAATGATATTGGTTGAATGGATGTTTTATTTTATGTCATTATAATCTACAAGCTCGTTATGATTTATTATTATTAATTTGGGATTGTAGTTTGAAATGATATGCAACTGTAAATTGTTTAAATTGCGGATTGAAATGATAAATATCTGTAGCACTTGACCCTATGTAGAGAATTATATACGGACAACGGATTAGTTAAATTGAATGATTTTAAAATCCTTAAATTTTATAATTTAATCAATTGATGTTTTGAATTAAAATTTGATTTATATAGATTGAAGTATTATTAAAAAATCAAGTTTTGCACTGATTTGTGAACTGGTTTGAAAAGGAATTCTTTAAGAGTTAAATCGGAAGTTTAAAGTTAAACTTTTATGTATTAATGAAATTCTATCGAAATTGAGTTATTGAATTTGTTTGAAAATAACATTGAGATATTTTGAAATTGGAGTAATCCGTATTGGTTTTTGAACATGGATTGAAACGGTATGAAATTCGATAGTTCATTTAAACTTGGTTTGTCGACTTGGAAATTCGAAATGGTCCAAATATGTTGAAATGGGATGAATAGTTTAATTTGATGTTAGTTTCAAAATTCATATTTTATTATAAACTGTTTTAAAGATATATTATTTAAAATTTTCTAATTATTAAGATTTTCAAATCTATTAAACTATCTAACCAATATTGACTATATATATTATTTTAATCTATTTTAAACCAATTTAATTTATTTTAAAATTAATTAAACCTTTTTTAATTTATATTAATTCTAATTAATTTATTTTAAGCTTTTTAATATATTTTAATTATATTTAATCTAAATTAAATCTATTTAAGTATCTTAAACAAATTTTTAAATATTTTACCTAAAATTTAAACTATTCTAGAGCATTTTAACTATTTGGAACTATTTATATTAATTTCTAAATTTCAAAACTATGTACGTGGAAGAGATTATATCCATTTCAATTTGGTCGCAAAAGAAAATAAGGTTAAAAGACGTTATGACCTAATTTGGGATTTTGAACGTATAATAAGTTGAAATGATGATTTTGAAGCAATGACTTAACCCTATTTGGAAATATGATTTTTGGAAGAAATTATGATTTTGAAAACAATAAGAATTAAAAGTGATATAATTTTTGAGAGTACGATATTTCGATATAAACTGTGAATTCGACTTTGAAAGGAAATATAATTATCAAACTATGATTTCAAATATGATATGATTTTAAAGATGAATATGATTTCAAAAGTATGTAATGATTTCGAAAATGATATGATTTGAATTGAATATGATATTTTGATATCAATTATGAAACAATTTTGGAAATGTAAAAGAACCATCTGATGTGTAATAAGCAATTGGTTGTCAAAGAGACCGGGATCGAATGTTGTCATACTCTCTACCAATATCGAAAACCACTTTGACAACTGTGCACGCGATGGAGATTCCAGAATGAAGTAGGATGGTGGCAACGATCCTATATGAGGTATATACGTGGACCCGACTCCCGCGAGTTGGCTTAAGGTGGCTAAAACAGGAGCAATTGGTAGGCCAATGAGGTAGCTCATCTGATCGAACACATTCCATCGATCCTATATTCCGACATTTGATTTATTTGGTGGCCACTCTTTGATTTTACTCGGGAGTGTGTTTCGAGGTGGGCGGTAGTTACGGCTATGCGTTACCACCAGTCCGAAAGTATAATTGATATATCCACCCTAGCATTGCCTAGTTGTGCCGTGCCACCTACCCTAGCGCGCCTTCTACGAGTTTGTTTTATGTCGTACCTATATGCATCCTCTAGCGGCCCCAGTTTACAGGGAGTCACGGTAATGTATAGACTATTGGCATTATAAAATGTGTTAAAGGGGATATGAGTAACGCCTTAACACTATTTTAATAGTTTACTTTACTATAGGTAAATTATAATAGCGTATTGTACTACATAGTAGATAGATTACGGATCCTTAGGAGCTGTGAATCCCGAGCATCTCCTGAGTTACTACACTCACGTTAGACACTGAATAGGAGATGCCAAAACCCGTAAACATCTCTGATGTTGTTCCACTTACATTTATTTCTGTTGATTTAACTCACATAAGATCTTTTAGTTCCGACTCGAGTGTTTTGTCTTTTCAATCGGTCAGCCAGAGCATTTTAGGATTTGTAGACCTTATTTCTGAAGGACGAAGACGAAGATTTGTTACTATTATTTATTTTATTTTTTCACTACATTCATACTATTCTACTGCATCATTTATTATTCTCTGGTATGTGTAACTCTGATTTGTATTGTATTAGTATAATCAAATGTTTTGTAAACAGCTTCATAAAATGTTATTGATTATTATATTTTGTCGTTCTGCTGCAAGATTCTATTTTGTTTTTTTTCTTTCTCTACTTTTTATTATTCGCCCCATAACAATCTGCCCTTTTGTATGATTTGAGTCTGACATGTGTGTCTACCTTTGCACATAGCGGGTGCAGCATGATGGGGGTTCTCGCTTCTTGGTTGGTAGCGAATGGTTGACTCTTACTCCTACATGTCCCTACGGAGTTGGTGCGGTCGAGAGGCTAGCCGTAAAGGCAGAATACGTGTACAGTTGTATGCTATGGTGGGCGTTACCCCACTGACGTGGTCCGTTACAGTTAGTATCTGAGCTTTGGTTTAGCGATAACCTTAACTTTGTGGGGTCTGACTCTTTATTAATAGGGTAGTAATACCCTATGATAAGTCGCTGAGTGTGTACATTTATATGAGAGAGCGTATTTGTTAGTGTTATAAAAAGGTTTTGATATTGTGTTAATTTGTTCCGTTTTGTATTTATAAATTCTATTTGGTGCATAGGACGCTATGACATCGATAGGGATTTCAAAACACTTAATAGGACAGACCGACACAATATTTGTTTTAAAATATAGGTAAATGAAATAATTTTCCCTATTGTATATTTTTATGTATAAAATAATATATTTTATAAAGGATATATTTGGTTGTAATATACTGGTTGTTAGGTAGTGAAATTTATAAATATTGAATTGGAAATAAGATTTGAAGACAAAATAAATTGAAAATTTTAGAACTTAAATTCTGGGTTTTTGAAAATTTCTTTCGAATGATTTAGGAATATGATAATATTGTTTAGAAGTATTTTCTGATATAAATATTTCAATTTAATTTGAAAGAATTATTTTAAAGAAATTTTAGAAAGAAATAAGTTCCGTACTCCCCTCTCTGTCGCTGGAAAATAATTTCGGCGATGAGTGCACGCATCATCGACATTCATTTTCGAGTTTCGAAGTGGTTACACATTTGTTTTGGTAAATAAATATAAATTTTATTTCCAAATATGATTTGATACATATAAAAGATATGATATATATGCTATTTTAAATGATTTGAAATGGAACCTGGCATTTAGTTCTTAAATTTCTATAAATTAGAGGCTTTAATTATTGAAAATGAAATGGAATTTAACTATTTAATAATTGGAACTTCTAAAGTTGAAAACAAGAAATTAAATGATAAGTTATAACTGAAGTATATAAGAATTTGAAATTGGTAACCTGTAAATAAAAAGGATATAAAAATGAGAAATGTTAATTATTGAACATTTAGCAATTAAAATAAGTAAGTTAAACTTGTGTGATTTTCAATTTCACTCTAAAAAACATATATATAACTTACCAAATATTAAAAGTTGTAATGTTTAATAAGAATTGTAATAGGATATTATACAAGTAAAAGCTAAAGTAATGAAAGTATCCAGTAAAGTTCTTTAATAAATAAGAATTTGATGTTGCAGCTGTTATAAACTTGAGTTATAATTGGAATGTTACTGTAATAAAATGTGATAGGAAGGAATTATTGCAAGAAATTATAAACTTAAGTAAATGAATTGAAATGCTAAGAAATTGAATGGAACATGAACACTATTGATAAATGAATGTAAATAAATGAAATTAAGTAATGAATGAATGTAATACAATAAAAGAAAAGTTACATGATATGAATAAATGAAAATGAACTTATGTAAGTGTAAATGCAAAAAAATGAAATAAACACTGAATGAATGAATGGGAATAAAATTTTATAGGAAATAAGTGTAAAATTAAAGAAAGGAATCACTGAATGAAAAAAAAGATAAACAAGAAATGTTGTGAAAGAAAATTTATAAGAATAAATTTAAATAATGTTAGAATTTGTTGTTTGTTTTGGTTTATGGGTTGTTTGGACAAGGATACTTTAAAATTGTTTGGATATATGAATAATATATTCAGCTTTATCTAAGATTATTGAGTAAATGATATACTTAATAGTTCATTTGTCATTCTATGCAATTTAAAAGTGTCTAAGCCCGAGCTAACTATTTATTTTGGCTGATATGGATGTATAATTGATTTGTATTAATTTTATGTGATGATTGTATGCCGTGGTTGCAAGTGATTGTCATTTTTTTTATATTGATTTGTTTGTTAGTAGTTGGAAACAACTTTATATATTTCATTCTATATAATTATTAACCTCTTTAGATTATATAAGTAAAATACAGGTTTATGGAAGCAATTGCTACTGCGTTTGGTTTCATAAAATAAGCGTTATTTACCTGACAAATAGGTCATTCTTGGATTACGGTTTTATAGCGTTATTATACTGTTTTTCCCATTGTTGGGATATATTATTTTGAGATACTAGGTTATATATTGTTATATTCGTATTATATTTCTCCCGAGCCTCTCCGTACAAAGGAGATTCTGCCGAAATTTTTCAGAAATGTTGGACTTAGAATTTTTTTCTGAAATGTTTTTCAAACTTTTATTAACTTGAAAATAAAAGATTGAATTGTTTATAAATTTATATATTCTGTTTAAATTATTTTATTTTGTAAATTTATTATTTATAAATGTAATATTTAGAATAAGATATATTTATTACTAAATTCCTTTTTTTCCCTTCTTTTCATTATCGGGGATGAAAAGTTTTGAGTGGGGGGAGTGTGTAACGACCCGTAAATTTTCTATAATTAATTTTTTTTAATTTAATAAGATTTTTGTAATTTAATATTGAAGAAATAAAAAAACTGTAAATTTAATAATGAGACGTATGCTAAAATAAAGTCTAACAATGTTAATATAAGTTTATTATTAACAATGTGTATGAAACTCCAACAAATTGTAATAACTTAGAATGCTTACTTGGCTATAAGTTGAATAAATGAAACCAAATGTAAATAGTTAATTAACTAATGACATAATGTATTGTTAATAATAATTGAATGAAACTAGCGTTATAATAAGAAATTTTAACATTTGTTTGTAAGTAATGAACTTATAAATATAATTAAATGTAAATATGACAATTGGTTGAATAATAGGATTTAAAATCAAATAAATGGATTTATTGAAATTGCAATTGAAATTAAATACAGTAATGGGTAAATTAGTTAAATTTGAATTGATATTTAAAGTGTTTAAAGTAATGTATTGGTTTAAGAAATCAAAAATGATGGAATTTGTGAATTATAAAATTTGAAACGGAAAAGTGATTTAATTAAATAATTATTAATTTAATTTAATAGCGTGAAATATAGAATTTTGTCCATTGACTCGGATTTCGACGAAGCTAGTTTCATCAGATCTGTAACGGTGAACTATTGTAATATCTCAAGTTTCGTAATAATCGGACTAGTCGCTTGATAGTACGGGCTCGAAACACCTAGAAATCAATTTGAATTAAGCTGAATTTAACATAACTTCTTCATACGATGGAATTTGGACTTGAAACCTGTTACATTGAGTTTAAAATATTTTAAAACATCTGATTTGATATATTGGTTGATGCATTGTCATTCCGGAGTTGAAATGGGCTTTTTCGGCCATTTATCGTCCAATTTTCCAAACCAATCGAGCTCATTCATTTCTATTTTGTTCTGCCTATATATATGTGGTTATAAAGCATAGGTCATATCTTATTCCTCATTTCTATGCGAACAATTATTTGCTCATTTTTCAATGGCAGACAAAACCTTAAATCTCGAACTGCAAATTCAAATCAAAAATCAAATTGAAAATTCAGTCTCCTCAAACTATATCGAATTATATATCAATTTGAATCTCTCAACGAGTGCATCTCAAATCTATAATTCATTTTCCAATTCAAACCTCTGTCTGACCAAAAATTGAAGAACAATTTGTGGTCGTTCGTTGATCGTCGATCAACTTTGCCTGGTCGACAAATCGAGGGCACCGTTGTGTAGAGAGTGGAGCGCGATGATCATCGGTGGTATTCGCAAAGTGTTTCAACGGTTTGGATTGCACGTGAAAATTCGAGTAGGGTTTGAAGAAAGTGGCGGCTGTTGTTAAATTAGGGGTCGATCGGCTTCGAGGAGAGTCGCGTAGGTGAAGGCACGTCGCAGGGAGGTCGGAGGCCAGTGGGGGCGAGGTCGTAGGCCGTGCGCGTCCGTGGTTATATTTGTTGTAGCGATGGCGTGTTCGTGGGTTAGGCTTCGTTCGAATTTTTGCTGATGGGTTTGAATATTCTGGTGTTGGCGTGGACCTGGAGTGAGTGACGAATTCTTTCTTTTGTTTTTTTATTTGTATTTTATTTAAATTTAATTTTCAATCGTTCTAACTAGCGTAATTTTCACATGCGAGGTCTAATTCACACGCGAGGTCTAATTCACACGCGGTTTTCTACGTTAGGATCGTATTGGGATTCCGGACATTTTGCCGCTGGTTTGGATGAATTCTAAAACCCCTCAAATTTTGGACCTATTTTGAATTTAAATTCAAAGGTGAGTGTTTTAAACCACTCACAACTTCTAAAATTTCTTATGTCTGTTAAATTAAATTTATGATGTTATTAGGAATTTACTTGTGACTGTTTGGTATATTTTTAATCATTATCTCAGTTAATTTGAATTTACTTAAATCAAATCGTTGTTTAATTTATTATTGAATATAAACGGCCATTTAAAATAACTGTTATTTATTTTCTGTTCTATATCGATATTGATTGATTATTAGTATGATGATTGTGATTGATGTTGATTATTGATATTGGTTGAATGGATGTTTTATTTTATGTCATTATAATCTGCAAGCCCGTTATGGATTTATTATTATTAATTCGGGATTGCGGTTTGAAATGATATACAACCGTAAATTGTTTAAATTACGGATTGAAATGATAAATATCCGTATCACTTGACCCTAGGGCAGAGAATTATATGCGGACACCGGATTGGTTAAATTAAATGATTTTAAAATCCTTAATTTTTTAAATTTAATCAATTGATGTTTTGAAATAAAATTTGATTTATATAGATTGAAGTATTATTGAAAAATCAAGTTTTGCATTGAATTGTGAACCGGTTTAAAAAGGAATTCTTTAAGAGTTAAATCGAAAGTTTAAAGTTAAACTTTTATGTATTAATGAAATTCTATCGAAATTGAGTTATTGAATTTGTTTGAAAATAACATTAATATATTTTGAAATTGGAGTAATCTGTATTGGATTTTGAACATGGATTGGAACGATAAGAAATTCGATAGTTTATTGAAACTTGGTTTGTCGATTTGGAAATTTAAAATGGTCCAAATATGTTGAAATGGAATGAATAGTTTAATTTGATGTTAATTTCAAAATTCATATTTTATTATAAACTTTTTAAATATATATTATTTAAAATTTTCTAATTATTAAGATTTTCAAATCTATTAAACTATTTAACCAATATTGACTGCATATATTATTTCAATCTATTTTAAACCAATTTAATATATTTCAAAAATAATTAAACCTTTTTTAATTTATATTAAATCTAATTAATCTATTTTAAGCTATTTAATATATTTTAATTATATTTAATCGAAATTAAATCTATTTAACTATCTTAAACCGATTTTAAAATATTTTACCTGAATTTAAACTATTCTAGAGCATTTTAACTATTTGGAACTATTTATATTAATTTCTAAATTTCCAAACTAAGTATGTGGAAGTGATTATATTCATCCCAATTTGGTTTTAAAAGAAAATAAGGTTAAAAGATGTTATGACCTAATTTGGGATTTTGAATGTATAATAAATTGAAATGATGATTTTGAGGCAATGACTTGACCTGTTTTAGAAATATGATTTTTGGAAGAAATTATGATTTTGAAAACAATATGATTTAAAAGCGATATAATTTTTGAGAGTACGATATTTCGATATAAACTGTGAATTCGATTTTGAAAGGAAATATAATTATCAAACTATGATTTCAAAAGTTTGTAATGATTTTGAAAATGATATGGTTTGAATCGAATATGATATTTTGATATCAATTATGAAATGATTTTGAAAATGCAGAAGAACCATCTGGTGTGTAATAAGCGATTGGTTGTCAAAGAGACCGGGATTGGATGTTGTCATACTCTCTGCCAATACTGAAAACCACTTTGACAACTATGAACGCGGTGGAGATTCCAGAATGAAGTAGGATGGTGGCGATGAACCTATATGAGGTATATCCATGGACCCAACTCCCATGAGTTGGCTTAAGGTGGCTATAATAGGAGCAATGACAGGCCAATGAGGTAGCTCCTCTGATCGAACACATTTCGTCGATCCTACGTTCTGACATATGATTTATTCGGTGCCTACTCTTCGATTTTACTCGGGAGGGTGTTTCGAGGTGGGCAGTAGTTGCAGCTATGCATTACCACCAGTCCGAAAGTGTAATTGGTTTATCTACCCTGGCATTGCCAAGTTGTGCCGTGTCACCTACCCTAGCGTGCCTTCTACGAGTTTGTTTTATGTCGTACCTATGTGGTATCCTCTAGCATCCCCGATTTATAGGGAGTCACTGTACTGTGTAAATTATTGGCATTATAAAATGTGTTAAGGGGGATATGGGTAACACCTTAACGCTATTTTGATAGTTTACTTTACTATAGACATATTATAATAGCGTATTGTACTACATAGTAGAGAGTTTAACGGATCCTTAGGAGGTGTGAATTACGAGCATCTCTTGAGATACTGCACTCACGTTAGACACCGGATAGGAGATGCCAAAACCTGTAAACATATCTGACGTCGTTCCACACATATTTATTTCTGTTGATTTAACTCACATTCTTTTAACTCTGACTCGAGTGTTTTGTCTTTTCAATTCGCTCGGGTCAGCCTGAGCATTTCAAGATTTCAAGACCTTATTTCTAAAGAACGAAGACGAAGATTTTATTACTATTATTTATTTATTTATTTATTCCACTACATTCATACTACTTCGCTACATCATTTATTATTCTCTGCTATGTGTAACTCTGATTTGTATTGTATTAGTATAATAAAATGTTTTGTAAACAGCTTCATGAATTGTTATTTGATATTATATTTTATCGTTCCGCCACAAGATTCTATTTTGTTTTTTTCTTTCTCTACCTTTTCTTATTCAACCCATAACAATCTGCCCTTTTGTATAGTTTGAGTCTGACGTGTGTGGTTTATGGTCAATTTAAACTGACCAAAAAGGCGGGATGTTATATCGACTATCAGAACGTTAAACTGAGTGGGATGAAAAGTCATGATTGTCATGTAATGATGGAACATTTGTTACTTGTTGCGTTCAAAGAACTGTTGCCCACAAAATTTTGGATTATTTTAATAGAACTTAGTTTGTTTTATAAGAAGCTTTGTTTAACTACCTTAAAGTTGATCGTCTACATAAACTTGAGGAGGAAATTCCTATACTGCTCTACAAACTAGAGAAAATATTTCCTCTTAGTTTCTTTAATGTAATGGAGTATTTACTTGTTCATCTTGTGTTTAAAGCACGTCTTCGAGGTCCTGTGCAATATGGATGGATGTATCCGTTTGAAAGGTATTAGTATTGAGTTGTTAAATTTTAGTTTAACAATATGTAATACAATTTAATTATAATTATTCTTGATAGGTACTTGAATCATCTAAAGAAAAAGTGAGACAAAAAGTACGAGTTGAAGGTTTGATATACAAATCATATATCGAAGAAGAAGCTTCGTTCTTTTTCTCTCATTATTTCAATTACCATGTGAACTTATCTTTTGAAAATGCTACACGAAATGATGAGGACATTGAACAAGAAAGAATACGGGGCTGAAAAATTAACTAACAATACCGGTGTATATGTTAAAGTTAGTGATGATTCAAATGATCACATAAATGATTTTTACGACATGTTAACTTAGGTTTTGCAATTAACATATTTCACCAGACCTACGGAAGAAGTTTATTTGTTTAGATGTAACTAGTTCAGTAGTGTTCTAGGTTTTGAAATCAACATGTACTAAATATATAATATTATTGAAATAAAGCATACATCACGTTATCATAAGTACGGTCGGTTTGTACTAGAAAAATAGGTCCTACAAGTTTATTACGCTCCTTATCTGTGTCTAAAGTAGATAATGCAGATTGGTCGGTAATTTTTAAAATGAAGGCAAGATTTACGTTTGATGGAAAGAATATTCCGGACGAACAAGCATACCAAGCGAATATTGAGGAAAATGGTGAATTTGCAATAACAAATGATCAAACCGATGTAGGACCATTAAACGATGAATCAAATGTATTAGTGGAAGTATTTGGGACAATAGAGGAAAACATATAGAGTAGAGACAGAGTATGAATCAGAAAATGACGAGGACTAACTAATAGTATACACATTGAAAAAAGTTAATTTATAGGAGTATTGATGTTTACAATTTTTTTTATGTTACATGCGATTACTACTATTAAATCTTGATATGTTTACTCATAATTGAATTATATATTCTTCCATAATAAAATAATATTTATGTCACAGGCACTACAGATGTCATTTTTTAGACATCGGAGTTCTTCACAGACCGGTTCTCCTTCTGGGTTTCAGAGAGGGACAAGTCACGTTGGCGGCGATGGCAGCGGACCTTCAAAAGAGGCACCACGTGCGGTAGTTAATCTAACTACCGAAAGCCGATGGCTCGTAAGTATTAAATCTACTTCTGCTTTGTAAATATTTTGTATGATATATTAGTTATGATTTCTCTGTATTGTATTTATTGCAGGGTTTTGAGCTTAAGCCTTCTAACATTGTGCTTAACATATCCAAGCAAGCGTACAGGAGTCGCATGTCTACATGCTGGTCGAATTGGACCAAGATCCCGGACCATGTATGGGATAGTATTTGGAAAGACTACCTGATAAGTGTAAAATTATATACCATTATATATAATCACTTTACAATTTGCCGACTAAGTATAAATGTATGACTTATATTTTTTCAACATATATACAGGGTATAGTAAATTTGAAAGAGGATGACGTGTTCCTTTGCCAATGCCACTGGAACTCAAAAGTAGCAAAGAATTACAAAGATACAATGTTTAGCTTAAGAAAAACCGGGATGAAGCCATAGTGGATGGGCGCCAGCGTCTGGGATGCTTCGGTCGCATGGTGGGGTAGCGACGAATTCAAGATAAGAACAATAAGATATCACCTTAATTTATTCAGTACAGAATACATAATTTATACCTGTAAAATATATTTTTAATTTTTAATTTGTAGACGGAGTCGGACAGGAACTCTACGAATAGGCAAAAACTCCTGTTACATACCGCGATGGCTCAAAATCATTCCAGCACCATTGTGAGAACTTGGTAAATTAATTAGTTGGAATTACGGACATTTATTATATTTTTAGTACAAATTCATATAAATAACAATAATATACACCATTTATTACAGGAGAAAGCACGGGGGTCCGGTCTTGTATATGGATGTGTTTGAGCATACTCATGTTGGTAGGCAGACAGACGAAGAGGAATCAGTGTCGTATGCCTGGCATGAGGATGATAAAACGAAAGCCGCACATGTTAGTATATTTTAAGTTATAAGTTATCAATAATGATCATTTTAATTAATTAGTTATAAAATATTATAATAGTGTCATGTAATATTTATTTGTATTTAATTTTGCATTGTAGGAAAAATCTATGCAGGCACATGCACAGATGCTCGAGCATTCCGGACAAGAGCAGTTGACCATGACAAGGAGAACGCGATCTTTGACTCTGTCAAAGACCCGACTCAGGGAAACAAGCACTACGATTACGCCAACCAATCAGTAATTTATAAAAATTAACTAAGTTGTAAAATTGGCTTAATTTTTATAATATTTACATGATAAATTAGACATATTTCTACATGTTCTGTAGGCTCGGACATCACAAAGGGCTTAGCAAAAGTGTAATGACCCGGTATTTTGGCAATATTATTTTAATAAGCATTTAATCTAATTAAATAAAATACGAGCTTATCATTTTAAAAATGAATAAAACTTTTGGACATTTGCCATTTATTTATATACATATGTGTATTTTGGAAGGAAATTATGATTAGAAAATTTAAAATACAGTCTTTCAAAAATATTTAAAATAAAATCTATCTTATTTACATTAAATTAAAGTAAAGCTCTACCTTTTAAATTTTGATCTAAATATATATTTATGGTGTAATCTAGAGAATAATGGTTAAAATAAAATAAATCTTATAAATATTTAAACATAAGTATAAATCAAATATATGGTTATAAACATAAGTATAAATACATAAACATAAGAAACTATGATATTAACATAAGTATAAAAATAAATAATAAGTAAATGGAGTATTTGGTAGTTTAAGTTTAAAATAGAAATAAATATATATAAAATAAATTGATGGTTATGTAAAATATAAAATAAACACAAGATAATTCTAGAAACTATAACCTATGAAATATACGTATAAACAAGGCAAAGGGAAGAATTTTTTTTATAAATACCTACAAACAAAATCTATGTACATACAAGAAAAGATAAGATGTAAACATATAGGGAAACATTTGCATTAAATAACATCACCTCAGCAGAAACAAAATATCAATTCAATTTTTAGAAAAATACAAAACAAAAATCTGACCAAAAGGAAAGTGCTTGTACCAGAAGCCACCCACCTTGTAAAACCTATTCTCTTTATATATACTTCCATATTGGTTCTTGTTCGTGCAAACAAGACTTGGCAAGCCTGGAAGAAAAATAAATATCATCATCTTATAAACTCAAAACATCATCCAAGATCAAAATAGAACGATTCACAGGAACCAAATTACAGCTTACACCACAAAAGTTGTTCTCTGTTCAAAATATTTCAGGTGAGTAATCTTTCAACTGAAAGGCTCATAGAATAAATGTTGTGTATGTATATGTTTTGATGATATGTAAGCTTCATATGTATATATAGACAAATTTCAGTGTATATATATGTGTATGTGCCTGATTTGTGTGTGATTGGGTGTCTGTAACTTTCTGTTTCAAATTCACAGTTCAAAACA
The DNA here is from genome assembly GCA_030765085.1 of Allium cepa. NCBI lineage: Eukaryota > Viridiplantae > Streptophyta > Magnoliopsida > Asparagales > Amaryllidaceae > Allium > Allium cepa. The sequence continues at coordinate 505,202,254 of CM060934.1, read as the reverse complement.
AGTCAGGAAATTAAAAATCTACCAATCAGGTCATTGTTAAGAATTGAATTTCAAATAAAATAGGTTTGTTTAAACATAAACCTTAGTTTAGAATTTTATCTAAGTACAATAGGTTTGAACTTTCTCTGAAATCAAGCAATTTAGCTGCAAATACTAAAAATAGGTTAAATTCAAGTATCATAATTTGTTGATTCAGTTATATAATTTGAATATACTCTGAGAAACAAGATTTTTAAAACAAAAATCATGAATTTTAGTTTAAGGTCGAACTTGCATTATGGAAATGACTGGGCGGTGGATTTTGAGCATATTCAGATGGTCGGAGGACATTGGGATGTTAGGAGTTGGACCGGGGGTGGCGGAGTGACCAATGATGTCGGGGAAAAATAGCCGAAGGCGTTCTAGATCATTGTGGTGACGGGATTTGGAGAGAGTAGGGTTTAGAAATAAGAAATGGTTGAGGTTGAAGAATTGACGACTGCGTCGTCTCGCTGGCGTCGGAGTTTGCGTAACTTGGTGAATGGGAGCATGGATGGGTGGAGATGGTGTGGCCGGAGTCTCGAAGTTACCGATGGTCGGTAACGTGGTTACAAGGGAAGTTTAGGGTCGGAGTTCTTGTTCTAGTTGCTCGAGATATGTTCGATCTCGATCGTGGACCTGTGTGGATGTGGATGATCGGGGTTCATTGTTGTGACGATATTCGATGGGTCGGAAGTATCGGGGTTGGTCGAAGTTTACTAGAGCGTCGGTGCACGTGCACGACATTGATCTTGTGTCAGGGAGTTTCGGTGGGTGAGTAACTCGAAGGAGTGTTCGAGTGGAAGGAAAGGGAAACTCGGGTTGGGACTTGGGTTCGCGTGTGAGGAACAGCTCTATTTTGTTTTTTAACTTAAACTTATAAAAAAATATGTATAAACAGGGTAAGGGAAGATAACTCGAAGCAGGGTCGAGTTATCATCGGGTCTAACCCGAAGTCAGGGAACCAAAATTAAAAACATGTTTAATAAGCTCTTTGGAAATGTAAAAATGGAATTGTTTTAATCATTTATAAATTCTTTAAATTAAATGACTTTCAAAACTTTAATTAAGAACAGTTTGATTATTAAATTAAGTATGTTGAATACTTAAAAGATATTTAAAACTTAATTATTTTATAAATAATGTTAAATGTTAATTAAAGGTAAATGTTTTAGTAATGTGATTTAGTATTTAACAAAGAGGATGTTTACCTTAAGTATAATTAAGATTTGACGATTTATGAAATAAATTAAAGATTAATTAAGTAATTGATTTATAATTAGTGATTGATTAACTTGTAATTAGTAATTTACAAATGGGTAATTAGGTTTTATAAATTAACAATGAAGGTTATTAATTAATAGTTATGGAGAAATGAATTAATAATTACTTGGGAAAGTAATTAATTAATAATTACTGGATGTAATTAATTGAATGATAATTTGTTAACAAAAGTAATTCGGGTATAATTACTTTGTGTAATTAATCAAGAGATTAATTAAGATAATTAATTAAGGAGTAATTAATTTATTTAATGAACTAAATAAAAAGATAGTAAATTACTGGTTGAGATAAATCAAGAGTGATTAATATTTATGATCTAATTTGTGATTAATTACTTAATGTAATTAATTTAGATTAAGATAAATTAAAACGTAACTAGAAATCATTAATTTATATAATAAATGATGTAATTTAAGATTGATTAATTAAAATTATTTAATCAATACTAAGTGGTTTATGAGAAATTGATTAATAAGTAATTAAGGATTAATGTAATTAATCATAGTTAATTAATTTGTGAAATAATTAAAGAATAATAACTGGTTTTGGTTAGGAATAATTAATTTGTGTCATTAATTAAAAATAATTACTTGAATGTAATTGAAGGATAATTAATCCAGGATGATTAATTGAGATGGATAAAATTGATTTGAAACTAATGTTAAATGAAGAAATATAAGTGATTGAGGTTAGTAATTCAACCAGGATTAATTAAATTAATTTTTTATGTGATTAAGCTTTGCTTATGGATGATGGAATCGTATTGGATGCCTTGAGTGAGACTCGAAGAGACCGCGGTAGGGTATTAGGAAATACCCGAAACCACTTCGAATTTTTATAGATTGATATGTGAAATCTATAGGCTGGAGTAAGGGAATTGGACTATTTAAATCTAAATCTTTGGTACTTAGAAAACTTATGTGTGTGAAATAAGTGATGTCTATAACATAATTGTGAACTTGTGAATTGATTCGAGTTATCCTGGGTTCTATACTTTTGTATTCCATGTTAGATGGTGTAACAGCCCAATTTTTTTTAACAAGTATTTTTCACTCGTATTTTTCTAAAAAAAAAACTTTGGGGTTTATTTAAAGTGATTAAAAATAATAATAATAAAAAAATTTGACCAAATTTTTAATTAAATAATAAGATCTCTGAAATTTTGACATGGTTAAGAATTAACTTTAATTTGGTAATTTGGGTTTTTGTCGAGGATGGTAAATAACTTAATTTCTAGCAAAATCAAGTTTTAATTAAGAAAACATTAATAGCTTAGGTGGTTAAGACATCTGGGCTATTCACGACAGGTCATGAGTTCGAGTCTCAGCATGGTCAGAATTTCGCATTTTTTTTGTGTATAAATGAATTAGGAAATTACGCCTTAAAAAGGGCACGTAAATTTAGGGAATAAATACTATATATATATATATAAGATTATATATAAGAAAACGTATAGAATTTTAATCCGTTATTTTTCTCTTTCCAGTAAAATTTACTTCCCAATTTATATGCATATATAATTTGATTTAAATCATTTCCTTAAAATACTAAATATGGAAATTTAAAGTTGTGAAACGGTTAATTTTATTAAAAGACAACTCCATTTGAATTTTAATAAAAGGAATTTTGTATATATATATATATATAATATGTGAAAACCAATTAAGTTTGTTAAGTAATAATTTTGAAGGATTTAGTGTATTAATGAACTGTTAAATTTCGCGTTTAAAGGACGCGTAAAAATTTATGGTATAAGTAACAAAATAAACGTATAAATTAAAAACGTTATTTTTATATAACTTTGGGTGTTTTATATTACGTCAGTTTGGCGTATTTTAAAAATCATATTTCAACATCGATATGTATTTAAAATATCGTATCAATGATCTGTATACAAAATCAACGCTTACTTTAATCACGCATATAAAGTATAGAATCCAAGGCTTTGTATAACTGGCAATTAATATTTTCGCAATCCTTATCTCAAATCCAGAGGAATAACGTGCATATCCAGGCATCAAAGAAAAAAAAAGCACGCAAATCTGAATTTTAAAAAAAAACGTTCAAATCTGTTTGTAACTGTTCTTTAAAATATAATGATAATAATCAACTCTTCCCTTTTTGATTTAAACATACCATATATTTCTTCTTAAATCACGCATATATCATTTGAGAGAAAATCAATTTTGCATTCCTTTGCGCGTGACACAAAATTTTATTCTTTTAACATTTTTGGCATTTGCCTCTTACCTTTTTGCTTCTTGAGCATGTCACTGTATTCATTTATTCACGCAACCTAAATGGACCAATATATTTGATTGCCTAAAATCAACTCATGCATTCAAATTTAACCTTGCCTATCTTTTCAAATTCTCACATTCCTATTTATATCTCTCTGTTTCCACTGCCTTTATTTTGCAAGATAAAATTTTTCGTTCCTATAATCACGCATATAAAGTAAAAATCATATTTAAATATACTTATCGATTAAAATATCAGTTAGTGATTTTTATAACAAACGTTACTTTTGTTTTAACTGTCAAAATTTGTTTTAAACTTTTGTATATACCTTTTCATCCAAATATCTTTTGCCTAAAATCAATCTCTTGCCTAATATCAGTTCTTCCAAATGCCGTTTCTTCAATCTACAATCACGCAACTATCAAAAAAAAAAATGTTGAAATCAAAACTCATAAACTGGCAATGAATATCACGCATATAAAATCAAATCTAATTACTAACCGTGGTCCCTAAAATCACACGAGCCTTATCCATTCAAACAAGGTAAAAACTGGAAATAAATCACTGAGCTCTGCTTGCTTTTTCTTTTTCCATTGATTTCGCCTCAAATCAATTCTTTATCTGCAAAACGTTCAATCTTCTATCAATGCTGCTGTTCTTTTTTCAATCTCTTGCCAAGGTATTCACATTCAAACTTTTGAACGTACGAAATTTTGCTTTATCAATCAATTGTTTAGGCATGCCAAGATATGTTGCCATTTTTGTACCGAACCCTTTTGATTTTCTTCACGTATATATGTTTTCTTGCATCTAAAGCAAACTCTCCCCTCTATAAATATATTAGCCTGGTTCGTATTTTATCTCCTCATCTTGCATAACATCATCCACAAGGAGAAAAGCTTCTATCAGGTAATATTACTATTCCTCTTCTTCTTTTGCATCCTCTCTGTTTTCCTTCTTCAGTTTTGTTTCCTTTGCTTTCCCATCTTTTGGCTCGACCACTCCAACCCTGACTACCACTCTAGTGCTCAGCCAAGTTTCCTACGAGACATATATTTTGTAAAAAAAACCTTGTTTCTAGTAGCAGTGGATATGTGTGTTGATGATGAGGTCTTAAGAGAAATGCATTACCTTGCAAATTCATTCATTCAAGTCAGGTCAGGTCAATAACCTGTAGGAAGCTAGGTTATGGAATTAGTGTAGTTATGATGTAGTAAGTGTTATTCTGGATGTACTTATCACTAATGATCTGTGCATGTTTTACCATCTTGTAACAGTAGATAGCAGAGAGACGCAAGTTGTAGGCAGAGAGTTGCGTGAGTTTTGTTTTGCATAGGATGTTAGACATGTTTAAAAAAAAATAAAAAAAAATAAAGAAAAAATAAATAAATAAATAAATATAAAACGAGAGTAAAGAAGAATATAACAGAGGGAGAGAAAGAGAGTTTTCAGGGTTCATCAGAATATAACATGTTGACATAGTGAGTGAGCCTTCAGTTGCATATAGGCATATCAAATAGGCAGGCTTTTAGTGAAATCTTGACCGTGTTTTAGGTAACTGACTTGGGTAGTTATTCGTTGATGATAGTAAAAATTTTAAAGAAGAAATGATGTATCCGTGCATGTTTTATAAATATATATATATATATATATATATATATATATATATATATATATATATAAGATTCGGTTGAAAAAAAAGGGAGAAAGCCTGTAATACTTCAGATAACAGAGAAGATGTTAGGTGGAAATGTTTAGTTGCATATAAAAGCATATAACTGCAATATGCTTTATAGTTGTGTGGGACAGTGCATAAGCCTGTAGGTAGTAGAGTATTGGATGCACTTGTACATGCATATATCACGGCCTATAGGAGAAAAACTTCACCATTTTGTTTTAGATGGCCTTTAGGTAAATTTTACCTTGATTTTTGAAATGGCATGGTTCAGTAATGGGTAGGAAAAGTTTCGTTATGTTTTGATAGTATACCCAGTGGAGTGGTCGAGCAAGTCAAACTAATTCTCGTCCTATTTTTAATTTTTGCTTTGATCGTAAATTTCTAAAGTCACGTATCCGGTATTTGGATCTTGTTATAGATTTGAATCTAGGCGTGACATCCGGGATATTTGATCGTTACTCTCTGTTCGTTTCTTTTCCGGTGGATTTTCGTTTTGAATCAAAATTTGTCTGCAGCCTTCAGGTGAGTTTTTCTCACCAGACAAACATGCCTATATTTCTGTGAATTATCGCAAGTGTATGTGTAAATTATTATTTAACTGTTATCTGTCTGTAATATAACGTAGGATGTTAAACTCCATTTAAATTGACACCTCATCAGTTATTTATCTGTTGTAATATTTCTGCAGTTATATTGTTAAATGTTTATTTACTGATTTAAATCATCACTGCAAGTTCCCTATAAATTTAAATCGTTAAGGCTGAAATGATAGGCCTAAAACGATGATTATTATGCATTTATTCAGTTAACTGTTTAATTTTAACTTGGGATTGCGGGTTTGAAATGATAGAACCCGGGGTTTGTAAAATTGCGGATTGAAATGATATAAATCCGTATCACTTGACCTAGGCTAGAAAATTTTATACAGACCCGTGGTTCCTATAATATTTTTCTGAAATATTTTAAAATTATTTTTAAATGGAAGTTTATAATATTGTGGTTTAATGTATTTAAAGGATTTTTATAAAGATTTAAAAATGATTTTTGAATGAGTTAAGATTTTAAATAAATAAATATAACTTATTTGGAAAAATTCTGGATTTTTGTTAAGATGAGATTTCAGTTAAGAAATAATTGATAATAAGTTGTATTTGGAATTTAAACTAAATTGATAAGTTAATAACCTATTACAGCATTTAAATGCTGTCTTTTAAAATTGGACTGTTTAACCCATAAACTTTAGGTAGCATTTCATAAGTGCTGCAGAAACTGGAATTTGATTGTTTTAAAATGTATGGAAATTAATTTTGGGAAAAAGGTGTAAATTTTGGAATTTAATATGTAATTAGAAAAATTTTAAGAAATTGATTTTTTGATGGATTTAAAGGAAGAATTTAACTTTAAAATTTGGTAAAGGCAATAAATTCCAAATAAATTGAAAAAATTTAAAAAGTATGTATAAAGTGGAAAGTTTAAATCAATATTTGATATTGAAGGAATTTGAGATATATTTTGATTTTAAAGTACGAATACCATTTTAAACTGTAACCACGGGTTATAATAACGTTTGGTTGGCAAAGAGACCGGGATCGGATATGGACATACTCTCTGTCGATACCGAAAACCACTTTGACTAACCGTGTACGCGGTGGAGACCCCAGAATGAAGTAGGATGGTGGTGACGGTTCCTTTAAGGTAAATACGTGGACCCGACTCCCGTGAGTTGGCATAAGGTGGCTAAAACATGAGCGATTCTTGGATTAATGAGGTAGCACCTCTGATCGAACGCACTTCTTCGTATGCCATTCTATTACTCCTGTGATTGTTTTGGTGCGCACCTTTGATTTGGGAGTGTTGTTCGAGGTGGGCGGTAACTGCGGCTACGCGTTTCCACCGGTCCGGATAGCAATTGGTATATCTACCCTGGCATTGCCTAGTTGTGCCGTGTCACCTACCATAGCGAGCCTCCTACGAGTTTCTATTTGTGTCGTACCTATGGAGTATCCTCTGGTAGCCTCCCGATCAGGAGGTATTACGGTACTGTATAGACTATTGGCATTATTTGTGTTAAGGGCTATATGGGTAACCCCTTAACGCTATTAAAAAGTAAGTTTATTTTACAATTAGACCCTATTATAATAGCGCAATATACTACATAGTAAATAGTTTAACGGATCCTTAGAGGATGGGCGGTCCCAAGCATCCTTTAAGTTACTTGCTCTATATTACAGTACACTTGAATTAGCTTACACTATATAAGTATGTATGTCCTGACTCGAGTGTTTATGTTTTATGTTACGCTCGGGTCAGCCTGAGTTGCAGTTCAGTCATCATCCCGGAGCTAGGACTTCTGTAGATCCTTTCAAGTTGTTGGCTTCTCTCTGTCCGCTATCTTATTTATGAAAACAAGACTTTGGGATTTTTATTTGATGATTTAAACTATATTTGGGATGGAAGACTTTGTAATTTGTATTTGTTGAGACTATTTATAGTGGCTTCATGAACCACTAAGTATTTTTAAATTCCGCTGCGAGTATTCTGATTCTGTGTCTGTGATTCTGTGATTAATTATTTACTGCATATTCTGAGTTTTGCCAAATTTATTTTTACAACGCGGTATTTTGAACAATTCAAGTCCGACATGTGCGGATGTGAATGGTTGAAAACACCGGGTCGTTACAGATGGGTTTACTTACGCTGGTTTCTAGCCTGACCCGGGTGTAACTTTGATGTAATGCTCGAGTCAAACCGAGTATTACAGATTTTCAGGTAAGGACGTTCTGGAGCTCAGGAGGCGAGCTGGATGGCAAGAACGTATGGAGTGTTTTCCGCTGTATTATATTGTTGTATAACTGAGTCACGATGATTGTGTATATTCAGTGTCTTTATATATGTATAACTCTGATGTATTAAAGTGAAACTTGACAAGTACAGTTTTCCTTTGTATAACTGTTATTATTTGATATTATATTTTATCTGCTGCGAATGCGAGAATTTTTTTTGTGTTTTCTGTTTCCTCTTCTTCTATCTCGTTCTTCTTTTCCTAACTATCTGGAATTTTCGGGATGGAAAATTCCGCGTCGTTACAGTTGGTATCAGAGCTAAAGGTTAAGCGAGAACCTTAGCTCTGGTGGGTGTACTCATTAAGGATAGGGTCAGTAGTACCCTAGAATGAGTAGTGTGTATATATATAGATATGAGAGCGTACTTGTTATTTTCTTATATAGAGATTTTAAATGATTTTATATAAGTATATATTTTGATATATATATATATATATATATATATGAAGCAATATGTCTTACTAATAAATGTTAAGGTAATTGGTTGTTAAATTATTGGAATTAAATTAAGAGGTAATAGAAATACAACCAAATTGAAATTAAATAACGGTAAGTTTGAAATGGATTCAAACTGAAATTAAATCTTGAATTTAGGGAAAAGTTTTGAGAATAAGATATAAAAAAAATGAGTTGGTTTTCAGATATGATAATCTTGGTTATTATCATAAATGATTGTTGTGTGTTTAATAATAAGATGTGTATTAATGAGTAAGAAAAATGAAATGTTTTAAAGAAGTAAACATTTAGGTAAAGTATGACTTATAAATTGGAATTGAAAATACCTAAATTGTGAAATTTTAAACCTAGGTCTAGAAATTTGAAAATTATTTCAAAGTGCTAAAAGAAATAATAAATAAGTATTATTTGAATAAAAGAGACTTGTTGCAAACAATGGGTTGTTTGAAATTTTGATTTGAATTTAAAACCAAAGGTGGTTTAAAATTAAAAAGTAACCTGGTGTGTAAGGAAATACATATGAAATAAACACTAAGGTTGAGTTTTAAATTTGAAATGAGATGTGATACCCAAGGTGATAAGTCTTTGAACTTATAAAATTATGAATCTGAATTTTAAAATTTGAATGGGAATTCAAATTGTGTAAATTGACTGAATTAAGTAATTTGAATTTAACTTTAGGAAAGTTAGATAATTTAATAAGCAACTTGAATTAGAAATTTCAATATGAAATTGGAATTTAACTTGGAAAGTTAAATGGTTAATTTGAATTGGGAATTTGTGTGATCTCAAAACGGGTTTGAGATCTAGAAATTGAAAATGGATGGGTGTTTTTAAATAAATTGGATGATATCATCCTATTGTTGTTAAAAATCTTTAAATTTTGAATCGGATTTGTTTAAATGAATGAGAAATGAAGTGTGGTAATATATCCATTATTGAGATAAAAGGAAAATCTAACGTTAATTTGGAATTAAGGGTATGGAATTACTTTGAACTGAAAATCTGAATGATTGAATTTGTAATTTAAACTTGTTTAAGAACTTGTTTCAAAAATGAAAGATAAAACTGGGTAATAAATAAAAAATTTAAAGATAAATTTGTTTAGAACTCTTATTTGAACTTTGGAAAAAGTTAAGTAAAGATAATTTAAAATGGAATTTTGAGAATTTGACTCCAAATTTAATTGTTTAAAGATTTGGGTTATTGATGTAAAAACAAAGGTTAATTTGATTCAAGGGGTTGAACCAAAATTTGGGAATTTAACTCAATCTATATAATTCGAGATGGTTTAAAATTGAGATTGAAATTGAATTAGCTCAAAATTTGAATTTGATTTAAATTAATTGGATTGGTGATTGAAGATGGATAAGTTTAAAATTTTAAATGGAAATTTGGATTGGATTAAATTGAAATGATTTTAAATTGAAGTGGGTTCAATTGATATTAGTCCAAATTGATTGGAATAATTTGAAATTACAATTAAAGTTGAACAGGATTAAAATCAAATGGAATTTGATTTGGATTGGGAAAGAAATCAAGATTGATTTAACTTGAATTGGGGTTAAATAAACTTCGGTGGGAATTGAAGTTCTTCAAATTGGAATTGTGTCAATTAAATGGAAGTGGAAATTTAAATTGAATTGTTGGGAAAGTGAACAGTTTTGACTTTGGACTATTTTCAATATAAATTGTTTTAATATAAACTTATTTTTCTAAGCTATTTAATATATACAGCCTTTCTTTTTCAAAGCCAAATTATTTTATATTGGTTTTACAATTATTTTTGGAACTATTTAACAATTTTCAACTGTTTTATAAACTAATTACTATTTTTCAACTATTTCACAAATTAATTACTATTTTATAACTATTTTTCAATTATCTAAAATTTCTATAATTATTTAACTATTTTCCAACTATTTTATAATTGTTAACTATTTTACAGCAATTTTGCAAACTAATAATTATTTTTTAGCTACTTGTCTATTTTTAAAATTTTCAAGCTATTTTCTAAATATAAACTGATCGGAGTTTAAACTGTTATTGATTAAATACCCAACCGAGATAAGAAATTAAAGTGATAATCCAAATGAGGATTAAGGTAAATATGAACAAGTGAATAAAATCGAAGTGAGGATGGATAGAAAGGAAATTGATTTGGCTAATAATCAGTGAAGTTAATTATGTGGAATGTACGTATATTATTCTATTCGCATAGTGATTTGATATAGATTCGAGCATAGAATTTCGAGATAGTTTATCGATCCGAGTTGGGATTTTTCACTCGATTTTCGACGGCGAACCTGGATATGGATTGTTGATTGGTTCTGGATGTTCTCTATCATAGTTATGGCTATGAAAGGAGAATGATGGTTTCTGATCAAGAAACCAGATCTGTGTCCGCACTAGGAAGTCGAGTGGACGATACTAGTTCGGAAGTGAAATTGTATGATCGAGTGAGCGATTAGATTGGTATAGCGTACGGATAATAAGTGTACATCGTATAGTTTTGAATGAAATTGATATTGGAAAGAGTCATCAAATTTGAATATTTGATTTTGAATAAACAAAGTTATATATCTTTATTATATAATATCAAACTCCCCTTGTTGAATCTATAGCTAGAAGAAAATGGATTTTGAAGGTGTTTGAAGTATAAATGGAGTTTTATACAAGTTTGAAATGATCCAAAGTTTTAAAAATTTTATTTATCTAAATATATATATAAAGGATATTATGAGGATTTTGGAAGAAAGGTTTTGGGAACCTTTGGATTTGGAAAGGCTTTTGATTTTTGGGTAAAATCAAAATTGAAATTTGGGAAGCCTAGTTTGAGATCTATCGATTTTGGGATAACGATTTTATGTAAAGGAGCTTTGTATGAGATCATACTAGGTGTATGATTTGAAAGATACTATATGTGTATAGTATAAAGTGTTTTGATGATGGCTCTGGGGAAAAAGGCGCTCCCTTGAAATGAACTTCTCAGGAGTGCCACTGGGTGGTGCCTCCTTGAGCCCCAAGGGGGTTCTAAAGTTGATCCTGTGAGGAGTCCGGACAAAACTAGTTCCTGAGGATTATGAGTAGTGTATACCATGGCGAAAGTCGTGTGTGCTGCTGAGAGCCAACGGTCTACGTTTGATTTTATATCGGTAGACTGCGACCTATGGTAACATAGCGAAAGTCGTGTGTGCCGCTGAGAGCCAACAGTCTGCGTCTGATTTTATACCGGTAGACTGCAACCTATGTAGGAGTGGAGAAGTTTCATTTCGACAGTGAAAATCGAGGGCGCTGATGCCTACAGTTACATGGACTTTTGTTGCGATGACAACGTAACCCTGGAATGTAACTGCGATCTGTTGTGGGTTCCGTGGCGTAATCGAGGTGCGCGGAGTGCGTACAGTTACATGGACTTTTGCTCCAATGGCAACGTAACACTGGATGTAACTGCGACCATGGATGGGAGTGATGATTTCCAGAGCATTCTCACCAAGATATTTCCTCTATGTTCAAAAACCGTTTTCTATATTTTCAATAAAATTATTTTTCCAAGTATTTTCACTGGGTGTTGAAACGAGTCTACCAAGCACTTATAGATTTTTGGTCGTACGCCTAATCAACGTATAACCGAATTTCTGTGAGAACAAGAATGGACTTGTCGAAACATCGAGTTATAAAAGTATTTTATAAAAACTATTTTAGAAACAATATATAGATTTTTAAAGTAGTTTAAAAATGATCAAAGAAAATTTATTTGATTTTAAGCATTTTAATAAATCTGACTTCGTTCCTTTTCGAGGACGAAAAGATTCAAAAGGGGGAGGAATATAATGACCCGGTATTTTGGCAATATTATATTAATAAGCATTTAATCTAATTAAATAAAATACGAACTTATCATTTTAAAAATGAATAAAACTTTTGGACATTTGCTATTTATTTATATACATATGTGTTTTTTGGAAGGAAATTATGATTTGAAAATTTAAAATACAGTCTTTCAAAAATATTTAAAATAAAATCTATCTTATTTACATTAAATTAAAGTAAAGCTCTACTTTTTAACTTTTGATCTAAATATATATATATTTATGGTGTAATCTAGAGAATAATGGTTAAAATAAAATAAATCTCATAAATATTTAAACATAAGTATAAATCAAATATACGGTTATAAACATAAGTATAAATACATAAACATAAGAAACTGTGATATTAACATAAGTATAAAAATAAATAATAAGTAAATGAAGTATTTGGTAGTTTAAGTTTAAAATAGAAATAAATAAATATAAAATAAATTGATGGTTATGTAAAATATAAAATAAACACAAAATAATTCTAGAAACTATAACCTATGAAATATATGTATAAACAAGGCAATGGGAAGAATTTTTTTTAAATATCTACAAACAAAATCTATGTACATACAAGAATAGATATGATGTAAACATATAGGGAAACATTTGCATTAAATAACATCACCTCAGCACAAACAAAATATCAATTCAATTTTCAGAAAAATACAAAACAAAAATTTGACCAAAAGGAAAGAACTTGTACTAGAAGCCACCTACCCTATAAAACCTATTCTCTTTATATATACTTCCATATTGGTTCTTGTTCATGCAAACAAGACTTGGCAATCCTGGAAGAAAAATAAATATCATCATCTTATAAACTCAAAACAACATCCAAGATCAAAATAGAAGGATTTACAGGAATCAAACTACAGCTTACACCACAAAAGTTGTTCTCTGTTCAAAATATTTCGGGTGAGTAATCTTTCAACTGAAAGGCTCATAGAATGAATGTTGTGTATGTATATGTTTTGATGATATGTAAGCTGCATATGTATATATAGATAAATTTTAGTGAATATATATATATGTGTGTGTGTGTGTGTGTGTACCTGATTTGTGTGTGATTGGGTGTCTGTAACTTTCTATTTCAAATTCACAGTTCAAAACAAGTCAGGAAATTAAAAATCTGCCTATCAGGTCATTGTTAAAAATTGAATTTCAAATAAAATAACTTTGTTTAAACATAAACCTTAGTTTAGAATTTTATCTAAGTACAGTAGGTTTGAACTTTCTCTGAAATCAAGCAATTTAGCTGCAAATACTAAATATAGGTTAAATTCAAGTATCATAATTTGTTGATTCAGTTATATAATTTGAATATACTCTGAGAAAACAGATTTTTAAAACCTAAATCATGAATTTTAATTTAAGGTCGAACTTGCATTATGGAAATGACTGGGGGTGGATTTTGAGCAAATTCAGATGATCGGAAGACCTTGGGATGTGAGGAGTTGGATCGAGGATGGCGGAGTGACCAATGATGTTAGGGAAAAATAGCCGGAGGCACTCCGGATCATTGTGGTAATGGGATTTGGAGAGAGTAGGGTTTAGAAATAAGAAATGGTTGAGGTTGAAGAATTGACGACTGCGTTGTCTCGCTGGCGTCGGAGTTCGCGTAACTTGGTGAATGGGAGCGTGGATGGGTGGATATGGTGTGGGCGGAGTCTCGGAGTTACCGATGGTCGGTAACGTGGTTATGAGGGAAGTTTAGGGTTGGAGTTCTAGTTCTAGTTGCTCGAGATATGTTCGATCTCGATTGTGGACCTGTGTGGATATTGGATGATCGGGGTTCATTGTTGCGACGATATTCGATGGGTCGGAAGTATCGGGGTTGGTCGGAGGTTGCTGGAGCGTCCATGCACGTGCACGACATTGATCTTGTGTCAGGGAGTTTTGGCGGGTGAGTCAATCGAAGGAGTGTTCGAGTGGAAGGGAGGGGAAACTCGGGTTGGGACTCGGGTTCGCGTGTGAGGAACAGCTCTGTTTTGTTTTTTTAACTTAAACTTATAAAAAAAATTTGTATAAACAGGGGAAGGGAAGATAACTCGAAGCAGGATCGAGTTATCATCGGGTCTAACCCGAAGTCAGGGAACAAAAATTAAAAACCTTTTTAATAAGCTCTTTGGAAATGTAAAAATGGAATTGTTTTAATCATTTATAAATTCTTTAAATTAAATGACTTTCAAAACTTTAATTAAGAACAGTTTGATTGTTAAATGAAGTATGTTAAATACTTAAAAGATATTTAAAACTTAATTATTTTATAAATAACGTTAAATGTTAATTAAAGGTAAATGTTTTAGTAATGTGATTTAGTATTTAACAAAGAGGATGTTTACCTTCAGTATAATTAAGATTTGACGATTTATGAAACAAATTAAAGATTAATTAAGTAATTGATTTGTAATTAGTGATTGATTAATTTTTAATTAGTAATTTACAAATGGGTGATTAGGTTTTATAAATTAACAATGAAGGTTATTAATTAATAGTTATGGAGAAATGAATTAATAATTACTTGGGAAAGTAATTAACTAATAATTACTGGATGTAATTAATTGAATGATAATTTGTTAACAAAAGTAATTCGGGTATAATTACTTTGTGTAATTAATCAAGAGATTAATTAAGATAATTAATTAAGGAGTAATTAATTTATTTAATGAAGTAAATAAAAAGATAGTAAATTACTGGTTGAGATAAATCAAGAGTGGTTAATATTTATGATCTAATTTGTGATTAATTACTTAATGTAATTAATTTAGATTAGGATAAAATAAAATGTAACTAGAAATCATTAATTTATATAATAAATGATGTAATTTAAGATTGATTAATTAAAATTAATTAATCAATACTAAGTGGTTTATGAGAAATTGATTAATAAGTAATTAAGGATTAATATAATTAATTATAGTTAATTAAGTTGTGAAATAATTAAAGATTAATTATTGTTTTTGGTTAGGAATAATTAATTTGTGTCATTAATTAAAGATAATTACTTGAATGTAATTGAAGGATAATTAATCCAGGGTGATTTATTGAGATGGATAGAATTGATTTGAAACTAATGTTAAATGAAGAAATATAAGTGATTGAGGTTAGTAATTCAGTCAGGATTGATTAAATTAATTTTGTATGTGCTTAAGCTTTGCTTATGGATGATGGAATCGTATTGGATGCCTTGAATGAGACTCGAAGAGACCGGGGTCGGGTATTAGGAAATACCCGAAACCACTTCGAATTTTTATAGATTGATATGTGAAATCTATAGGCTGGAATGAAGTGATTTAAGGGAATTGGACTATTTAAATCTAAATCTTTGGTACTTAGAAAACTTATGTTGTGAAATAAGTGATGTCTATAACATAATTGTGAACTTGTGAATTGATTCGAGTTACCCCGGGTTCTATACTTTTGTATTCCATGTTAGATGGGTTTACTCACGCTGGTTTCTAGCCTGACCCGGGTGTTACTTTGATGTAATGCTCGGGTCAGACCGAGTATTACATATTTTCAGGTAAGGACGCTCTAGAGCTCAGGAGGCGAGCTGGATGACAAGAACGTACAGAGTGTTTTCCGCTGTATTATATTGTTGCATATTTGAGTCATGATGATCGTGTATATCCAGTGTCTGTATGTATGTATAATTCTAATGTATTAAAGTGAAACTTAACAAGTTGTAACGACCCACTATTTTGGACCGTTCAAATCGACAATAAAACCATACATATCCGACTTGAATAATTCAAAATACCGAATTGTTAATTTAAAATTTGGTAAAACTTAAAATATACAATAAATAAATCTATCATAGATCACAGAGTAATATAATGCAGCGGAATAGATAAAGAATAGTAGTTCATGAAACTACTATATACATTAGAGTTAGAAATAAAATACAACCGAATAGTTCAAATGCAGTGAAGTCTACAATGCAACAGATGACTTCTCTGAACCAATCAACTGGAAAGGCTGGAATCTGAATCGATACTTGGATCACCAAATGAAACTCCGAACTCCGAAGGTGAGTCTCTAATGCTGTATCACTCGTCTGACCCGAGCGTAAAGCAAAACACAAAACACTCGAGTCAGGATTAACATTCTTATATCAATAAATCCAACTCAAGTGAAATATCAACTAAAATACAAATAACTTAAAGGATGTTTGGGATAACCATCCTCTAAGGGTCCATGGAACTATCTACAAGGTAGAAATATACACTATAACACCGTTGTCATTTCAGCTTAATTTATACGTCAAAACCAAATATAATTTCACTTCAAATATCTCTATATTTCCCAAAATAGTATTTACATATATTAAATAATTTATACAACAAAGTATTTTCAATTCCCTCAACTTAACAAATCGTTTCAACATCAACCCGACCTTCCCATTTAAATTAAATTCAAGCTCAATTTATCAATTTAAATTCAACTCAATTCCTAAAATAAACACTTCAATTTATCGATCTCAAATTCGGATTTTTAATCACAAAAAATACCCCTTTATATTTCAATATATTTCAAAACTTTAAGTATTCAACGTTTCAACTAAATTTTTATTCAATTTAGTTTTCTAAATAATAAATTCAAATTTGGTTCAACCTAAATTTCACTTTAATTCAATTTAGTTGCTAGATAATAAATTCAACTACGTTGATTTCAAATACAGATCTGAATCTCAACATAAACCATTTAAATTCCAATATAGTTCAAGGCTTTAATATTTAAATGTTCTATATAACAATTTCATATAGATCGATTTAACCTCATTATTATTTAGTCTTGAAATACTCCCTTATTAGATTCAATATCATTTAAGTAACCTTAAATTACATTTTACTCAATATTTTCTTCAATTTTATTAAACGTGAAATATTCATTAAATCACTTAAATCAAAAATCCAGTTACAAAATCATACCTTTAAATTTTCCATTCAATAATTTCAAATCGATTTAATTAAATAAATTCTTATTTAAAATACCATTTTTAATAAACCCAAATTTATCTCCCAATCTTAATTATTCAACTTTTTACAACGGTAAATTTTGAAATATAAATCGTAAATAATACTCAAACATATTATGTGGATGAAATTAATCTCAAAAATATTATTATTAAATCTATATATAAAATTTCCATTTATATATATAATATTTTAAGAACCAATATTTATAAAGTCCCATATATTTCTTTTCAACTGTAGAAATTTATTTTCAAAATATTTATATGGACCAACGGTGTCTGTATATATTTCCTATCGTATAGTCAAGAGCTACGGATATTTATCATTTCAACCCGTACACTAAATATATACGAGTGGATATCATTTCAACCCGTAATCCCAAATTCAATTAAATGAAAATCGGTTGGGTTTATCATTTCAACCCATAACGATTTTCTCCTATTCTAAAGTCCATTCGGGTATGTATCATTTCAACCCATAATGATTTCTATACTAACAGGGAACTTGCAGAGTGATAATAGATATGAAAATAATAATAACAACAGGCATATATCATCAAAATAAATATAAACAATAGGATATGGTGTCATGTCCCATAAGTGAACAATTATAGATAATAGCATATATAACAATTTAAATAACTACAGCCTCATATTTCAATTGTCGTTTCGGTTGAAATCAAATATAATAAATAAAAGAACGTTACTCATAAGTGATTGCTCACCTCTTGAACCTAGAGAATACAGAAGATGACACGGATATGCATACTGCTACAGACACTGAAATTTGAATTATGAATCGAAGAAAAGAAAAATCGGCACGAATTCAACGATCAAAGGTGATAACAAGAATTGATGGAACAAGTCGGAACGGGATCGGTGAAGATAATGGTATGAGTGGACTCATATATATTTAAATATATATAACTATATATATAAAGTCATATTCTAAATTCAACACATATTAAATTCAATTAAATATATATGTATTTATATTTTCCAAAATCATTGTTTTTATAATTTAAAACACATAAATTAGAATCAAGCATATATACAATATGAAATTTGAAATAAATACTTATATAAACAGACTAATATAAATCATGTACTAGGTTACAATACTGACATAATTTAGCTGTAAGAAAGAGTATAATGAAAGAACTCAACATCGGTTATAATATATTTATATAAACCAAATGTAACATATATTTAGTTGACATAACAAATGAATTCTTTTTATAAAATAGTATATATTGGGCGCTATTTTATAAAAATGCACGTACAATACCATTTATATACGAACAACAAAAGTAGCTTATATATATAGATATACTATTTAAAAATCAATATTTACATTTCAACTAACATCAGAAAACAAATATAAACTTTATACTTTATATATGTTTTATGGAAAATGAGAAAGAAAAAAACAGAACGCAAAGTGGATCCAACGTTTGGAATTCAGGGATTAGTCCTGAAGGCTAATACACCGTCGGATCATTTTTATTAAATTTTTGGATAAATTTCAGTAGAAGAGTAGCAATTTATTTAAAATAACGTGGTGTGAAATGAATTGATGGAATGAATAAAGTAACGTATTATTAGTACCCAAATAATCAAATGACACAATACGTTGGTTTCTTAATAACGACGGTAACGTTCAATTTGCTAAAAGTTAATTTAGGACGTTATCTTTGTCTTATTTGTAAGCGATTGATATATCATACCTCTTTTAAATTTAAGAACAGCTCATAGAACGGCGTATGAAAATTCAAATTCCATCGCATCATATATTTATATTTTCAGTTTAGAAATGTATGAACTTATCAAAAAAAAAAATTTGGCTATAAATGACGTAAAACACCACTGCTTATTAAATTTGTCGTGTATTGCGTTTAAATACTTCCAAAGCGTTTGTCAATTTATTTAAAACCTATAAAATGAAAGGAGTGAAAAGAGAAAAAAAGAAAGAAAGAATATATATATATATAATAATAATAATAATAAACATGGCGAGAGAGACGAAGATACAGATGGTGGTACGTATCTTGTTCTATTCATAAGTAAATATCACCACGTTAAATTCCTTTGCATATTTTTAATTGCTATAACCAATGCTTTCATATATAACAGGTCCAATCTTATATACATAGCTACATATTATAAAGGGTTATGAAAACTTATGTATATACACACCTTATAGTATAATATATATAACTAGATAAAATGTATATAATAGATAATAGAATACAATAATATAGATGAAAAGAGAATTGCAGCAAGCTAAAATTTATAATGAAAAAACAAAGTGTTGCAGGAAGTTGAAAACAACAACTAATGCAATAATATTTATTATAAGTTTCGAAATCCATTAGATAAAAGAAAACACAGCTTGTATAACATATCCATTAAACAAAATAGACTATATATAGTACTAGTACATATTCATGCTATATGTAAACATTTAAAAACGAAACATATACTGTGATACGCATACCGTTTATAAAAATATGGATAACGAGGGGAGGAGGCATGGAGTGGGTCGTGGCTCTTGACAGGTGGTTCGAGCTGTGGTGGCGGAGGCTTCACGAAGCTATAGGAAGGAGAACTGGTCCTTTTTCATTTTTCAATCATATGTGTTTTAGCATTGTAATGGGAAAAATCTCTTTTTTTTCAAGAAGCAACAGAGAGGAAGAAAAAATGAAGCTAAATAGGCTCAGAGGCTACACGTTTGTAACGTCCCTCCTTTTCGCACGATTTGAACAGACACACATGCCGATTAAATCCATACGGAAGGGCGGATTGTTATGGGGTAAATAAGAAAAAAAGAAAGAAATAAAAGAAAACAGAATCTCGCAGCGGAAGGATAAAATATAATAATAAAATATACAGTTTATAAATCTGTTTACAAAACATTCATATAATACATATCAGAGTTACACATACCAACAACAATGCAGCGGAACAGTGTGTAGTGCACTAGTATAATTAATAATAATATACATCTTCGTCTTCGTCCTTCAGAGCTAAATCTTCAAATCCTGAAACGCTCGGACTGACCCGAGCGAATTGAAAAGACAAAACACTCGAGTCAGAACTAAAAGATATTATGTAAGTTAAATTAACAGAAATAAATATGAGTGCAGTAACTCAAGAGATGCTCGGGATTTACATCTCCTAAGGATCCGTTAAACTATTTACTATATAGTATATTGCGCTATTATAATAGTGTCTATTTGTAAAATAAACGTACTTTTAAATAGCATTAAGGCTTTACATTTTCCACCTTAACACGTAATAGTCCCAGTAGTCAATCCAATATCATAGTCCCTCCTGATCGGGAAGCCACCAGAGGATACCACACGAGCTACGGGAGAAATCCAAACTCGTACAAGGCGCGATAGGGTAGGTGACACGGCACAACTAGGCAATGCCAGGGTAGATATACCAATTGCTATCCGGGCTGGTGGTAACGCGTAGCCGCAGCTACCGCCCACCTCGAACTAACACCCCCAAATCAAAGAAATCAATAGTGGCCACCGAATCAATCCAAAGTCAGAGTATAGTATCGAAGTAGTGCGTTCGATCAGAGGAATGAGCTCATTGGCCCAAGAATCGCTCTTGTTTTAGCCACCTTATGCCAACTCACGGGAGTTGGGTCCACGTATTTACCTCACAGGAAACGTCGCCACCAACCTACTTCATTCTGGAATCTCCACCACGTACACGGTTAGTCAAAGTGGTTTTCGGTATCGACAGAGAGTGTGTCCATATCCGATCCCGGTCTCTTTGCCAACCAATCGTTATTATAACACCGCGGTTATTTAACAAAAAAATTATACTTTTAAAACCATAATAAAATATCCATTTAAAACCCATATAAACCCGATATCATTTATTCTTAAAACCCCAAATCAATACGATATCATTTATTTTCCAATATATATTCTTTCCCAAATCATAGGGTTTCCAAAGTAAAATATTTAGAAATCAAAACTCTTGAATATAATATTTCCAAATTATACTACCTTGAAAACATAGCTTTGAAACAAAATTTCCATCTCTTAAATGGTTAAATATTAAATTACTTTTATAAACAAAATAGCTTCTTTAGATTTCACAAATCAATTTCAAATTTCGATTTAAACTTCAAAATACCATTTCAATTCTTATGTTTCAAGGCTTTAAATATTTCACCATTTCAAACAGACTCATTTGACAATTCCATATATATATCAAATTCAGTTACTTATTATTTAGACTTGAAATGTTTGCTTAATGAATTCAATATAGTTTAAGAAAACCTTTAACTTCATATAACTAGATCATCTTTCAATTTATTATACATTCATTTAATCAACCTGATATTCATTAAAATCACTTTACACAAAAATCAAGTTATAAAAATCATATCCTTTAAAAATTCTAATCTTTATTAAATATCAATTTAAC
Source organism: Allium cepa (assembly GCA_030765085.1). NCBI lineage: Eukaryota > Viridiplantae > Streptophyta > Magnoliopsida > Asparagales > Amaryllidaceae > Allium > Allium cepa. Next base: position 505,180,444 of record CM060934.1, on the reverse strand, counting down.
TTAATATTCATCTTCCAAATCTATTCTCATTTAAGTCATAAAACTCCAGAAATTAAATTTTAAATAAATGTTTAATCTTATTTGATCTTAAAATCAAACTTATTTAAACTTCAAATCAAATTTATACAAAGCTTAAAAACCGGAAATTACCATATATATATAATAGCCTTTATCAATAACCAAATCAATATCTCATAAACCATATATATATATATATATATATATATATATATATATATAACTTTACAAAACCATAGAAAAACATTTCAAAAATAATTTTATATATTTGCTGTGGTGCCTGTATATAATTTTCTATCCTATGGTCAAGTGATACGGATGTTTATCATTTCAATCCGCAATTTAAAATGAAAAAAAAATGCGGTTATATATCATTGCAAACCGCAATCCCGAATGAATGAAATGCATAGCAACTTGCAATTAATAAAATTAATCATCCATTCATCCATCAAATCATACATCCATTTATCACAGTCATCATCAAATTTCAAACAATCATCAATACATAACAGGTGATAAATAATGGTATCAATTATCAGTTTATACTCAAAATAAATTTAATAACTGTTAATTGGCAGTTTATATGCAAAAATGAACGTAAATTTAACTGGCAGTTAATATGAAATAAAAATTTAACATAACTATGACAGGCAGTTAATATGCAATTAAATAAATTCTAACTGTCAAATTTAAGCAATAAATAAAATTAATTAACAGTTATATTAAATGAATGCGATTTATCAGAGATAATGAATAAAACATGCCAAACAGTCATAAATAAATTTCTACACATATCTAAAATTAATTTAACAAACACAAGAAATTTTAGAAATTGTGAGTGGGTTAAAACACTCACCTTTAGAATTTAAATTGAATTTAAATCCGATTTAAACCCAAAAATTCGACGGTCTCCAAATCTGTCCAAACAGCATCAAAAAATCTGGAATTTAATTACGATCCTAACAAAAAAAATCACGCATGAAACGGAGTTCGTATGTGGAAGTTAAATGTATTAACGCGTTTGAAAAATCAAAATTAAATTAAATTCAAACAAAATAAACCTACCTATTACCACCTGCCACGTCAACGTTTCCTGCGCACCCCTAGTGACTAATCTCACCAAACCCATGTTCCAATTTCGCAAATAGATGAAGAAACTAAAAAGCCCCAATTCAACCTTTTGCGTTTCGAATTTTACACGTTTGACCGTGATTTCTGGTTGACTCAAGCGACTATTGCAAAAACGGAGACTGCGCTTAGATCCATAGATGAAAACTACAACATAATTTTTGATTTTCTGAAAACTTTGAATTTTATTTGATTTTTGAATAGAATTGGATCTGAAATTTGCATCCATTTAGGAAGAGAAAGAATTGAAGAAAATGAACGCACAAATAAAAGAGAATAAATGGAGGCTAGGGTTTATAATTGGGTTTATATAGATATGTTAGAATTAGAGTAGATGGATCTGATAAACAAACGCGCTAAACGATAATTTAAATTAACGTAATAATTACAAATTACCATACTATGAAGACATTTACATTATTTCCCATTTATTACTTTATTTAACACAACCCTTAATTTACATCTATTGCAATGTTTTCAAATTTAATTGAATGAACTATTTATATCACTCATAATAATTGTTGTAAGACTCTAAATCCTACATTTGTAAGTATATATTATTTCCACTCAAATATTATAGATATATACAGAGTATAGGTTTCCATTGAATCATTATTTATTATATATATTCAAATTAACTAAATTCACTATTGAAGTCCGTTTATATTTATTACCAAATATCCATTTACCTTTCCCAATAAATTTGAATCCCATTCATTTAATATAACAAATCAAATTTCCATTCACACCTTATTATCAACCCACAATTTATTGCAATTCATTATCTTAGATAGATTTTATACAATTAATATCAACTTTACATTAAATTTCTATCCAATGAATACTTATTCATCAATCTATTCAATATTTACTTTTCTTTCCCTCTATTTGATACTTAACCTAGTATACATTTAATGGGTAAACATAACATTGAATTATAATGCATTTCTCATGCATGCTTCATTTCATATAAATTCCTCTTTATTAACCAAGTCACATTAACAAAACAAAATAATTTTTTTTTATTTCAATCGATTACCAATCTAGACTTAATATATTAAATAAACGGTTAACCTAAAACGATTGTTACCCCTTTAGCATTCAAATTCACTTACGACTATTATTAACACAATGTTGCCATTTGATTTATATATATTTAAATAAATTATATGAATGGGTAAAACTTAAAAAATTATCTTACCTACAAATTTACTCACAAACATCCTAAATTACCAACTTGCAATTTATTTTTAATTACTAAATTTGCATTGATTATATCAAATTGAGATTTAATACGTATTATTTCCTCAAATAAATAAATCTTTGGATTTAAATTCCTAAAACCATAAATTATGTCCTACCATAAATCTATGCTTTTATTATTTTACGTTCACACTCCCGTTACTCTATAATAAATCACCAAGTAACGATATCCTAAACCAACATTAATTTATATATCAATCCTTATAACTCAATAAATTTGTCAAATATGAATAACCTTAACAATACTTACACATATTATCTTACTTACAATAATGTAATATTAAATGTTGAATTTCATTTATTTTGCAATACATCAATTTAATTAATAAATACTGCTACTATACTTAAATCTATATTAACAAATCGTTAGATTTGGATCGATAGAAATCGGTTTATCAAAGCTTACGTACACATTACGTAAATAAACAACTATATAAATTTGCCACCTATTAGCTCTAAATTTTATTCTTAAGTTTGTTACCTATCAATTTAGATTATACTTCCATCTATAATGCAAATCCAAATCTCCTCTAACTGCATAAATTACGGCAATTTATTGCAATTGATTTCCCATTAAACTTCATAAATTAACAAATTGAAACCTAAATAAAAACGTTTATTTATTTAAAAATCTTGTTGTTTAATTGAATTGACCATTCACGGATATAATTTACATTGTTCTCCAATTATTACTTAAATACATCACACAACGTTAAATCTATATTCAATACAATTTGTTACCAAAATTAATTTAACGAAAACAATTACGCCCTTAAAATTTCTCTTCATTCATTAATTGCTAATTGTTATTCAATTAAACCCATTCATTTGATTTCCCTATTATGCATCAATTATAAACCCATCATCTTAAAGGTGATGTCTACATTTTATACTATAAATTTACCCTTTTATATTCCAATATCAATGAATGCTCACATACAAATTTAGATCTTAACTCCAATTAATTATTCCATTTAATCCATTGATTTATTAACTTTAATTACTGCAATTCATTGTCTTACATAAATTTGAATCTATTTTCAAATTTTCACTACTCCAATTAATTGAAATATAAAATTAAATTTGTAAAATTTTAATTACCCTTGATCCATCAAATTTCAACATTCTCTTCCATGTAAAAAAATAAGATTTCTGTTTCTTCCTAAATTTAAATTAGAAATCCTATAATTTAATTCATTTTAAACATCGAATTTACACGTGTCGTTACACTCTCCCCCACTCAAAACTTTTCATCCCCGAAAAGGAAAAGAAGGGAGAAGGAAGAATTTAATAATAGTACATCTTATTCAAATATTAACTTATAAACAATAATTTACAACATTTGTTACCTTAAATAAAATATACCATTTTAAAATCATTATGTAAAAAAAAAAATTCTATGTCCAAAATTTACGGAATTTTTTTGGCAGAGTCTCCTTTGTACGGGGAGGCTCGGGAGAAAATATAATATCAAAATATAACAATTATATTACATATATTATCCAAAATATTATATTCCAACTCCCGAAATATATATAAATAGCGCTATAAACCGTAATCTGAAACGTACCTATTTGTCGGGCATTTTACGCTTAAGTTATGGAGCCAAAAGCAGCAACAATTGCTTCCACAACCTGCATTTCACTTATAAAGATCCAAAGGGTTAACAATTTATATAAAGTGAAATTAAGCAGTTTCAAACACTAACAACCAATCAGTACAACAACCATCAAAACAGCATACACAACAAATCCAAAACAACCATTCAACAAACAAACAAATAGTTTTTCGGATTCAAAACTTGAAATTGTACGGAATGGAAATAACTATCAAGTGCATCATTTACTCAACAGTCTTAGATGGAACAAAATAGATTATTTATTCATCCAACAATTTCAAATTCCCTTACCCAACCAACCATAAATCAAATAATAGAATTCAAACCAACAAACCAAATTTACTTATTATAAATTTATTTCATACTTTAGCTGTTTAATTTCCTTTCTTTCATTACGTCATTTATTTTCATTATATTTCTTTCTATTTTGTTTAGAAATTAACTTCAACCCTTTTACTTAAGTTTACAATTTCCCTTTACTATTACACTCATTTATTTTCACTTACTAATTACTATTATTCATTCATTTATTATTGCATGACCTCTTTTATTTACACTTTAATTACTTAAGTTTATAATCATCTATTTGTCATATTTACCTTTATTATATTTTACTTGGTAAAATTTCAATTTATAACTTAAGTTTATAACATTAAATTCTCATTTAACAGCAATTTCATTGAATACTTTTACTACTTGTATAATATTCTATTACAATCTCTTATTAAACATTTCAACTTTTAATATTTGGTAAGTTATATATATATGTTATTTAAGGATGTAATTGAAAGTTATGAAAAAAATTTCACAATTCTTTTAATTAATTAATGGCTCAATAATTATATCTTTGTTTTATAAGTTGCATATTTCAAATTACCTTCAATTCCTTTTATTCTATTGTTTTTAATTGTAGTAACATTTTAATTACACTTAAATTTATAACCTTATAACATCAATTCTTATAAATAAAGAATTTCATTAATTCATTTACTAAGCTTTACAATCATTTATATACATTACTTATCTCCCTATTATTAAATTTTTACTTTAATTAAAGGTTCCAACTATTAATTACTAACCTTTCATTTCACTACAATAATTGAAACAATTTATTAATAGAAATTTAAGAATTTAGATTCCGGGTTAAATTTCAAATTATTTTAAAATAACAGATAAATATATTCTTACAACTTATATCTCAATTTATTTTTAAAACAATTCAAAATATATATAAATATTTTTTTCAAAAAAAGAATCGGTAGTAAAACTACTACAGTGGCCTTTGCCACTCGAAACTCGAAAATGAATGTCGATGATGCGTGCACTCATCACCGAAATTATTTTCCAGCGACAGAGAGGAAAGTACAAAAATTATTTTCTCCAAAATCTCCTTTAAACAAATCTTCTGAATTATATTGAAATATTTATATAAGGAAATACTTATAAACAATATTATTATATTCCAAAATTTATTCGAAAGAAATTTCAAAACCCCGGATCTTAAGTCCTAAATTTCCAAATTTCATTGATTTTATTTTTCAATCTTATTTCTATTATTAATTATACACTTTATTACCTAACAACCAATCTATTACAGCCAAATATAGATATTATTTTGAAAAATTATTTTATAGAAAATATAATAGGTAAAATTATTTCATTCACCTATATTAAAATCAAATATTATGTCGGTCTGTCCTATTAAGTGTTTAGAAATCCCTATTGATGTCATAGCGTCCCATGCACCAACCAGAATTTATAAATACGAAACGGAACAGATTAACACAATATAAGAACCTTTTTATAACACTAACAAATACGCTTTCTCATATATATACACTCAGCGACTCCCATAGGGTATTACTACCCTATTAGTAAAGAGTCAAACCCCACAAAGCTAAGGTTTATCGCTAAACCAAAGCTCTGATACCAGCTATAACGTCCCGCCTTTTCGCACGATTTGAACAGACACACATGCCGATTAAATCCATACGGAAGGGCGGATTGTTATGGGGTAAATAAGAAAAAAAGAAAGAAATAAAAGAAAACAGAATCTCGCAGCGGAAGGATAAAATATAATAATAAAATATACAGTTTATAAATCTGTTTACAAAACATTCATATAATACATATCAGAGTTACACATACCAACAACAATGCAGCGGAACAGTGTGTAGTGCACTAGTATAAATAATAATAATATACATCTTCGTCTTCGTCCTCCAAAGCTAAATCTTCAAATCCTGAAATGCTCGGACTGACCCGAGCGAATTGAAAAGACAAAACACTCGAGTCAAAACTGAAAGATCTTATGTAAGTTAAATTAACAGAAATAAATATGAGTGCAGTAACTCAAGAGATGCTCGTGATTTACATCTCCTAAGGATCCGTTAAACTATTTACTATATAGTATATTGCGCTATAATAATAGTGTCTATTTGTAAAATAAACGTACTTTTAAATAGCATTAAGGCTTTACATTTTCCACCTTAACACGTAATAGTCCCAGTAGTCCATCCAATATCATAGTCCCTCCTGATCGGGAAGCCACCAGAGGATACCATACGGGCTACGGGAGAAATCCAAACTCGTACAAGGCGCGATAGGGTAGGTGACACGGCACAACTAGGCAATGCCAGGGTAGATATACCAATTGCTATCCGGGCTGGTGGTAACGCGTAGCCGCAGCTACCGCCCACCTCGAACTAACACCCCCAAATCAAAGAAATCAATAGTGGCCACCGAATCAATCCAAAGTCAGAGTATAGTATCAAATGAGTGCGTTCGATCAGAGGAATGACCTCATTGGCCCGAGAATCGCTCCTGTTTTAGCCACCTTATGCCAACTCACGGGAGTTGGGTCCACGTATTTACCTTACAGGAAACGTCGCCACCAACGTACTTCATTCTGGAATCTCCACCGCGTACATGGTTAGTCAAAGTGGTTTTCGGTATCGACAAAGAGTATGTCCATATCCGATCCCGGTCTCTTTGCCAACCAATCGTTATTATAACACCGCGGTTATTTAAAAAAATTATACTTTTAAAACCATAATAAAATATCCATTTAAAACCCATATAAACCCGATATCATTTATTCTTAAAACCCCAAATCAATACGATATCATTTATTTTCCAATATATATTCTTTCCAAAATCATAGGGTTTCCAAAGTAAAATATTTAGAAATCAAAACTCTTGAATATAATATTTCCAAATTAGACTACCTTGAAAACATAGCTTTGAAACAAAATTTCCATCTCTCAAATGGTTAAATATTAAATTAATTTTATAAACAAAATAGCTTCTTTAGATTTCACAAATCAATTTCAAATATCGATTTAAACTTCCAAATACCATTTCAATTCTTATGTTTCAAGGCTTTAAATATTTCACCATTTCAAACAGACTCATTTGACAATTCCATATATATATCAAATTCAGTTACTTATTATTTAGACTTGAAATGTTTACTTAATGAATTCAATATAATTTAAGAAAACCTTTAACTTCATATAACTGGATCATCTTTCAATTTATTATATATTCATTTAATCAACCTGATATTTATTAAAATCACTTTACACAAAAATCAAGTTATAAAAATCATATCCTTTAAAAATTCTAATCTTTATTAAATTTCAATTTAACTTAGTATTCATCTTCCAAATCTATTCTCATTTAAGTCATAAAACTCCAGAAATTAAATTTTAAATAAATGTTTAATCTTATTTGATCTTAAAATCAAACTTATTTAAACTTCAAATCAAATTTATACAAAGCTTAAAAACCAGAAATTACTATATATATATAATAGCCTTTATCAATAACCAAATCAATATCTCAAAAACCATATATATATATAACTTTACAAAACCATAGAAAAACATTTCAAAAATAATTTTATATATTTACCGCGGTGCCTGTATATAATTTTCTATCCTATGGTCAAGTGATACGGATGTTTATCATTTCAATCCGCAATTTAAAATGAAAAAAAAATGCAGTTATATATCATTTCAAACTGCAATCCCGAATGAATGAAATGCATAGCAACTTGCAATTAATAAAATTAATCATCCATTCATCCATCAAATCATACATCCATTTATCACAGTCATCATCAAATTTCAAACAATCATCAATACATAACAGGTGATAAATAATGGTATCAATTATCAGTTTATACTCAAAATAAATTTAATAACTGTTAATTGGCAGTTTATATGCAAAAATAAACGTAAATTTAACTGGCAGTTAATATGAAATAAAAATTTAACATAACTATGACTGGCAGTTAATATGCAATTAAATAAATTCTAACTGTCAAATTTATGCAATAAATAAAATTAATTAACAGTTATATTAAATGAATGCGATTTATCAGAGATAATGAATAAAACATGCCAAACAGTCATAAATAAATTTCTACTCATATCTAAAATTAATTTAACAAACACAAGAAATTTTAGAAATTGTGAGTGGGTTAAAACACTCACCTTTTGAATTTAAATCGAATTTAAATCCGATTTAAACCCAAAAATTCGACGGTCTCCAAATCTGTCCAAACCAGCGTCAAAAAATCTGGAATTTAATTACGATCCTAACAAAAAAAATCGCGCATGAAACGAAGTTCGTATGTGGAAGTTAAATGTATTAACGCGTTTGAAAAATCAAAATTAAATTAAATTCAAACAAAATAAACCTACCTGTTACCACCTGCCACGTCAACGTTTCCTGCGCACCCCTAGTGACTAATCTCACCAAACCCATGTTCCAATTTCGCAAATAGATGAAGAAATCAAAACGCCCCAATTCAACCTTTTGGGTTTCGAATTTTACACGTTTGACCTTGATTTCTGGTTGACTCAAGCGACTATTGCAAAAACAGAGACTGCGCTTAGATCCGTAGATGAAAACTACAACATAATTTTTGAAATTTTTTGAGAACTTTGAATTTTATTTGATTTTTGAATAGAATTGGATCTGAAATTTGCATCCATTTAGGAAGAGAAAGAATTGAAGAAAATGAACGCACAAATAAAAGAGAATAGATGGAGGCTAGGGTTTATAATTGGGTTTATATAGATAGGTTAGAATTGGAGTAGATGGATCTGATAAACAAACGCGCTAAACGATAATTTAAATTAACGTAATAATTACAAATTACCATACTATGAAGACATTTACATTATTTTCCATTTATTACTTTATTTAACACAACCCTTAATTTACATCTATTGCAATGTTTTCAAATTTAATTGAATGAACTATTAATATCACTCATAATAATTGTTGTAAGACTCTAAATCCTACATTTGTAAGTATATATTATTTCCACTCAAATATTATAGATATATACAGAGTATAGGTTTCCATTGAATCATTATTTATTATATATATTCAAATTAACTAAATTCACTATTGAAGTCCGTTTATATTTATTACCCAATATCCATTTACCTTTCCCAATAAATTTGAATCTCATTCATTTAATATAACAAATCAAATTTCCATTCACACCTTATTATCAACCCACAATTTATTGCAATTCATTATCTTAGATAGATTTTATACAATTAATATCAACTTTACATTAAATTTCTATCCACTGATGTAACGACCCGTATTTTACGTGCCGATAAATCGTTAAATAGTTGCATTAGGTCGTTAGTATTGTTTAAGTTGGTTTGAGTTTGAGTCGACCAAAGCTTAAGTCGTATGGAAGTTAACTCGTGTAGAGGCTTAGGTTGAAGTGTAGCCTAAGTCGTTCGAGGTTGGGTCGTGTACGAGTTACGACTTAAGAACTGGGACGAGCTAGCAAGTTGGTGGAGTTAGCGGGTTAGTGGTGAGCGACTTAGTGCTAGGGCTTAAGTCGTAAGCGACATAAGGAGGTTTAACGGCTTAAGGTAGTGACCGACTTAAGGTCTGTACCAAGTTAACGACCCATAGAATTGACCGACTCATAGGAAGGAACGACCTAAAGGATGTAACGACTTAAGGGTTAGTGGCTTAGGTCGTGAGTCTCTGTGTGTTGGTATGAGTCGTATGAACGAGTTAAGGAAGTTTGCGGCATAGAGGTCTAGGAGTTAACGACCTAGTAGTAAATGACCTAAGTTAGATCTTCGTATAGTGTTAGGTCGTAGACGAGATAAGGCTTAAGTCGTTATAATTATGAGTCGTAAGTCGTTGGAACTTAGGCTGGGTGTTAGGTCGTCTCTTGAGTTAGGTTGCTGCCGATTTATGTTAGGACGCGTACATGTAGGGTCGTGTCTGTGTTAGGTCGTAGGGATCTTAGGTCGGTAGGTCGTGGAAGCGCATGTGTGTGTTAGGACATGTTAAGTCGTAAGTCGTTAAAGCTTATGCTTAGGGATAAGTCGTATGCCGCATGCTTTAGGTCTTAGGTCGTTGAGGTTATGAGTCGTAACTCGTGAGGTTGTTAAGTCGTCTCCATGTTGAGTCGTTGGTCGTAGTGTTTGATGAGTCGTGACCGACTTAAGGGGCGGCCGACTCATGGGTTTTTCAGCCTATAAATAGAGGGGTTTGGCTCACTTTTTGGCACCGGATTTTGAAGCGACGAAGTGTTGCCATTTTGAGAGCTCGACTACAACACTTCTTCACTTCTTTTCTCCTCTCTAATCTAGTGATTCCTTCCATCTAAATTGAAGATCAAATCGAAGATTCAAGAACCAAAGTTGAAGATCTTCATCCAACAAAGAGAGATTTCATCGATTGAAGCGAGAGTTTGCCGGATCAAGCTTAGTTCTTTGCTGTCCAGATCTGGAGTTGGTTGATTTTGAGATATTTAGGTGATTCGGTGAGTGGTAGTTATCTCTCACACGGACCCAAGGGAGTATATTGGATTGGTGGCTTGTTTATGTGTTAAAGATAGTGATTTCTTGCATTTTCCCTAAGTATGCATGTAGATCTATCATCTATGAAGTTTTGACACCTATTTTACTACATGTTAACTTATGCAAGTTTATTCATCAAGTTGTAGAGACATTTGCCTATTATTCATGCTTATTAGATTTGGACACTTTAATTACCAAATTGCCATTTCCTTGTATAATTGCTTATTAAACCTTGTTTGAATATTTGATTTCTTAGATTAATGATTGTCTTGATTGATTGTTTAGAGTTAGTTGATTTATGGTTGGATCTAGACAAGTATGGTCGAAAATGGTTCGAAAGCTAAGGGAGAGGCTAAGGGATGAGAAAAGCTGCTTGTGGCATATGTAGCGGATGATGAAGCTCATATGGACGGATATGATGACGATGTTGTGATGGAGCTTTGCTATGTTAAGATGAGGCGAAGCATGATGTGATGTAGCCTTGGCATAATCCAGACGGGATCATTCCAAGCATGTTGATAACTCGAGGGATGGTTCGAGTTGGTTGATAATGGATTGCTCGAGAAGTAGCTTGGGCTAGTATGAGAATAGTCGTCGAGGAGGATGACTAGGAGGCTTGGATTTCATTGTTGTTGAAGGTTCTAGTAAATTCAAAGCAAGAGTACATGGGATGCCCAAACGACTACAGGTAGGTGGTCGGGACACCCAAAAGACTACAGGTAGGTGGTCGAGTACTCTGGGCAGAGTAGGTAAGTCCTAGGCACGGGTCACGATGACGTGCGGAGTTTATCTAGAACCGGGGTTACCATTAGCCCTTGACGTACGGCTGAAAGAATGTGTCGGTCATTCAATTAACGGTGATATCGAGGCAATGATAACAGTGATAGCCAGAGTCATGGATGTTTGATTGTATCATCATTCGGCCTCAAGAGCGGTGTTTTCTGGGTGCTCATCTGATCTTGGTTTAGACCTTGGGGGTTTGTACTTGGAAAACATCGACCTTGACTCGAGTGATAATTACTTTACTTTAAATGTCTGCTTTGTTATGCTTGTTTCTGCTTAGTGTGTCTGGGGGCTATCACTGTAGAATGAGGTGGAGTGGGATGGTTGAGTTCCTATTCCTTTTACCCTTTATGCTCTTTTGGTATGTTTGATAGTTGATACTGCTCACTAAGACTGTTGTCTGACTTAAGGTTTAATGTTCAACTCTTATTACCTTGGGCTGTTCATCCATGTTGGATGGGCAGACTAGGTAGCAGGTGACAGGTGTTGTTCTTGGCTACCAACGCTGTTGATGACGAAGACGAGCTGGAGGCTTTTGCATATTGTTTTCTTACTATATGTACTGGATGTTCCGCTGTTTGATTGATACTCTGAGTGTTATGTAGTGAGGCTTGATGTATTGACTATTCAGATGATTGTATAAAACTATTATGAGTTTATGTGATGAGACTTCTGTTCTATAGAGCTTCACTATGTATATTTTCTATTGTATTTTATCCATGCGCTGTGAGTAATACGATAGAGTCTGCTGTTTTACCTTACCCTGACTATCGTCCATGGCTGCCTGGCACACCTTTCAGTGCACCATTCCCTTGTTTCGTGCGGGAGTCATGGGCGGTCGTCACATTTGGTATCAAAGCATTGGTTAATCGATTTTAGCCAACGCTCGCTGACGTAACTACGTATGAGAGACGTAATTGTATTTTGATGGATGATTACTATATATAATATAGTAGTTTAGAAGGATTTGAACTCCTTATGTAGTTGTTTCTCAAGGTGTTCTAAATCATTCCTTTTTGTAGATATTAAGGATGAGTCGAAGTGAGAGACAAGCTGCTAGGGAAAGCCGTGCTGTTTGGGGAGCTACTGACTATGCTGCGATGTTCGAAGCTATGATGACTTCGATCATGAGTAGGATACCAACTTCAGGACAGTCAGTAGATGTTGGAGTTCAAGTTCAAGCTCCAAAACCAGTGGATTTTGCTAAGTTGTGCAAAGACTATACTGCTCTTGGAGGGAAGGTTTTCTTGGGAACAGAATCAACCGTTGATGTTCAGAGATGGATTGATGCTTGTAGAAGGATCTTTGGCGATTTGGGAATTGAGGATGCAACTAAGAGGAAGCTTGCATCAAGACAGCTTCAAGGGAGAGCTTCAGATTGGTGGAATTCTATCACCATTGATACTCCAGAGGAAGAGATTACTTTGGAGCAATTCCAAGTTAGATTTGAAGCTAAGTTCATTTCTCCTGCTAAGAAATCTGTTCTGTTTAAGAAGTTTGTGGAGCTCAAGCAAGGTGGGAGACCAGTTCTTGAGTATGTTTCTGAGTTTGAAGCTTTGTCCAAGTATGCTCGGTCGTATATTGAATCTCCCTATTAGAAGAATGAGAAGTTTGTGACAGGCTTGGACAATTATCTTGGGAGACAGTTGGTGGATCATCTGGACGATCCGTTTGAGAAGCTTGTGGAGAAAGCTCTCAGGCACGAGAGTTTGTTCCCTAAGGAAGGATCTGTTGTTGCTGTAACCAAGGAAGAGTCCAAACCGCAGCAGGGTGGAAACAAGAAGAGGAAGCAGCAACAACAGAAGGGTAAGGATGGCCAGAAGAAGCCGAAGGGCGAAGTGATCTGCTACAACTGCCAGCAGAAGGGCCATCTCTCCAAAGATTGTAGGAATCCCAAGGTGTCGGGAAAGTGTTACAACTGTGATAAGCTGGGACATATCAAGAAGGACTGTCCAGAACCGAGGAAAGATAAGCAGATTGTGCAAGCTTATGCTTTGGGGGTTGTTCCATCATCTTCGAAAGCTCCTACTGTGGAAGAGAAGGGGAAGAGTGTGGTGGTTCAAGGTACTCTTTCCATTTGTGGTGTTCCAGTTAGAGTGTTGTTTGATACTGGGGCGTCGCATTCTTTTGTTTGTAATGATCTTGTAGACCGGTTGGGTTTGGAACCGGATATTGTTGATAGGCCATTGGTTGTGACTAATCCAGTTGGGGGTTCGTCTTGTTTGTGTATGATATGCCGTGGTCTAGTTGTATCGAGTCATGATTGCTCTTTTGTTTGTGATTGCTTTGTTCTGAACTTTGCGGGGTTCGGAATTATTTTGGGTATGGACTGGCTTAGGAAATATGCGGCAAGGATTGATTGTGAGAGGCTGGAGGTGACAGTCGAGAATGTGGAGAGGCGAAAGGTTGTGATACGATGTAAGCATGAGGAAGGCGTCTTCATGAGCTTCATGTATTCGCTGGTTGTTCCATGGGATGGACTGTCATCGGTGCCTATTGTGAATGGATTTGAGGATGTCTTGGACGAGGTCAAAGGGTTACCGCCGCATAGGGAGATCGAGTTTCGTATCGATCTAGTTGAGGGAGCCAGACCTGTTGTGATGCCTCTTAGGCGGATGGCGCCTAGAGAACAACAAGAGTTGAGGGTGCAAGTTGATGACCTTTTACGGAAAGGATTCATTCGGCGTAGTGTGTCCGAATGGGGTGCACCAGTTGCGTTCGCAACCAAAGCGGATGGATCGTTGAGGTTGTGTGTGGATTATCGTGAGCTGAATAAAGTGACTAGGAAGAACAAGTATCCATTGCCGAGAATAGATGACTTGTTTGATCAGCTTCACGAAGCTAACGTGTTTTCTCGGATGGATTAGGCAACGGGATTTCACCAGTTGAGAGTGGCTAAGGATAGTGTGCCGAAGACTGCTTTTAGGACACCATCCGGTTTTTATGAGTGGCTGGTAATGCCGTTTGGATTGACCAATGCACCAGCATATTTTGTGGATCTTATGAATAGAGTGTTCAGAGATCAATTGAACAAGTTCGTACTTGTGTTCGTGGATGATATTCTGATTTATTCCAGAACTGAAGAAGAGCACAAGACGCACTTGCGTATTGTTTTGGAAATCTTGCGGAAACATCAGCTGAGGGCTAAGTTTTCGAAGTGTCACTTTTGGAAGAGTGAAGTGAGGTTCTTAGGCCATGTTATCTCTGGAAATGGAATAGCGGTTGATCCCGCTAAGGTGGCAGCAATCCAGGATTGGGTTAGGCCTAAGAATGCATCTGATGTGAGAAGTTTTCTTGGATTAGCAGGATACTATCGTCGGTTTATCAAAGACTTTTCCAAGATAACTGCACCGTTAACAGGATTGACGAAAAAGAACCAAGTGTTCAAATGGGATGATAAGTGTGAGCAAGCTTTCGGAATCCTGAAAGAGCGACTAACTAGTGCTCCTGTTTTGACTATTCTGAGTGGGAATGATGAGATGGTGGTTTACACTGATGCCTGTGGTACTGGACTTGGAGCAGTACTGATGCAGAAGGATAAAGTTGTTGCGTATGCAAGTCGACAACTGAAGCCGCATGAAAGGAATTACCCGACTCATGATTTGGAGTTAGCGGCGATTGTATTTGCTCTGAAGATGTAGAGACATTATCTATTGGGAGTTCGATTTGAGTTGTTTACAGATCATAAGTCGTTGAAGTATCTGTTCTCCCAAAAGGACTTGAATCTTCGACAACAACGATGGCTAGAGTTTTTAGCATCATATGATTTTGGTATAGCCTATACTCCGGGAAAAGGTAACGCAGTGGCGGATGCGTTAAGTCGAAGACATGCAAGTTTGGGAGCCATGCTTTCGGAATGGAAGAATCTTGAGTATTTGGCTGGATTTGACTTCAGGCCTAGATGTAAATTGGAACCTGAGATGTTGGCAAGCTTATCGATTAGAGCTACTCTTGTGGAAAGAATTGGCGAGAGTCAAAAGCGAGACGATAAGCTTGTCAAGATTATCCGCGATTTGGAATCTGGATTGAATCCAGAAAAGGATAAAGGATTTGAAGTCGATCGAGAGGGTTGGCTTCGGAAACAAGGACGACTAGTTGTTCCCAATATAGATGGATTGAGAGATGAAGTTCTGAGGGAAAGTCATCACTCGAAGTTGACAATTCATCCAGGTGGAAATAAGATGTATCGGGATATGAAGAGAACCTACTACTGGGAAGGTATGAAGAAGGATGTTGGAAATTTTATTTCCAAATGTATGAACTGCCAGTTGGTAAAAGCCGAACAGAAGAAGCCAAGTGGATTGCTTCAGCCATTAGAAGTTCCTACATGGAAATGGGAGCAAATATCGATGGATTTTATCGATGGTCTACCTAGAACCAGAGCAGGGAATGAAGGGATTTGGGTCATTGTAGATCGTTTGACTAAAAGTGCAAGATTCATTCATGTTCGATCAACTAGGACTGCATCGAAGTTGGCTGAGCTTTATGTTAAGTGGATAGTTCGATTCTATGGTATTCCGAAGAGTATAGTGAGCGATCGAGATCCATTGTTCACTAGTGGATTTTGGAAGAGCTTCCAAGAAGTTTTGGGAACCGAGTTGTGTTTGAGTACAGCTTATCACCCCCAAACGGATGGTCAGACCGAGAGAGTCAACCGAGTTTTGGAAGATCTCCTCAGAGCATGTGTTTTGGACTTTGGAGGATATGGGAAGATCATCTTCATTTGGTGGAATTTGCATATAATAACAGTTACCAGTCAAGTATTGGTATGGCACCGTATGAAGCATTGTATGGAAGGCCGTGTAACTCTCCGACATGTTGGTTGGAAACTGGAGAAAAGCTGATACTTGGGCCAGAAATGATTCGTCAGACTACGGATTGTATAGAGATCATTCGGCGACGAATGAAGGCAGCCCAAGATCGTCAGAAAGGTTATGCCGATAAGCATCATAAGGATTTGGAATTCGACGTGGGTGATATGGTTTTTGTGAAGATTTCTCCTCTGAAGAATGTTATTCGATTCGGGAAGAAAGGGAAATTGACTCCGAGATTTGTTGGACCATTCCCGATCATCGAGCGAATTGGAAAGCTCGCTTATAGATTGGAGTTACCGGAAAAGATGGCGGGTATGCACAATGTTTTTCATGTATCTTATTTACGGAAGTATGTGCATGACTCGAATACGGTGGTTTCTGCTGATAGCTGTGAAGATTTAGAGGTTGATCCAGTTGTTACGAGACCTCGTAAGCCGCTTCGTGTTGTTGAAACCGACACGAAACAGCTTAGGAGGAAGGCGATTATGTTGCTCAAGGTACAATGGAGTGATGATGTTGACGACTGTACATGGGAGGAGGAAGAGAGGATGAAGGCAGCTCATCCTGAACTCTTTGAGGTATGGCCCTAAGGTGTCGTGACATCTCACGAATTTGTAACTTGTTCTAGTCTTAGAATTCTGCATGCTAGGCTAGTAATTGGATGCATGGTTTGTTGATTGCTATGGATGGTAGGCATGCAGAATAGTTTTAGTTGCTCTTGTTTGTTTGGAATTTTGGGGGCGAAATTCCTAAGGGAGAGAGAATGTAACGACCCGTATTTTACATGTCGATAAATCGTTAAATAGTTGCATTAAGTCGTTAGTATTGTTTAAGTTGGTTTGAGTTTGAGTCGACCAAAGCTTAAGTCGTATGGAAGTTAACTCGTGTAGAGGCTTAGGTTGAAGTGTAGCCTAAATCGTTCGGGGTTGGGTCGTGTACGAGTTACGACTTAAGAACTGGGACGAGCTAGCAAGTTGGTGGAGTTAATGGGTTAGTGGTGAGCGACTTAGTGCTAGGGCTTAAGTTGTAAGCGACATAAGGAGGTTTAACGGCTTAAGGTAGTGACCGACTTAAGGTCTGTACCGAGTTAACGACCCATAGAATTGATCGACCCATAGGAAGGAACGACCTAAAGGATGTAACGACTTAAGGGTTAGTGGCTTAGGTCGTGAGTCTCTGTGTGTTGGGATGAGTCGTATGACCGAGTTAAGGAAGTTTGTGGCATAGAGGTCCAGGAGTTAACGACCTAGTAGTAAACGACCTAAGTTAGATCTGTGTATAGTGTTAGGTCGTAGACGAGATAAGGCTTAAGTCGTTATAATTATGAGTCGTAAGTCGTTGGAACTTAGGCTAGGTGTTAGGTCGTCTCTTGAGTTAGGTTGCTGCCGACTTATGTTAGGACGCGTACACGTGGGGTCGTGTCTGTGTTAGGTCGTAGGGATCTTAGGTCGGTAGGTCGTGGAAGCGCATGTGTGTGTTAGGACCTGTTAAGTCGTAAGTCGTTAAAGCTTATGCTTAGGGTTAAGTCGTATGCCGCATGCTTTAGATCTTAGGTCGTTGAGGTTATGAGTCATAACTCGTGAGGTTGTTAAGTCGTCTCCCTGTTGAGTCGTTGGTCGTAGTGTTTGATGAGTCGTGACCGACTTAAGGGGCGGCCGACTCATGGGTTTTTCAGCCTATAAATAGAGGGGTTTGGCTCACTTTTTGGCACCGGATTTTGAAGCGACGAAGTGCTGCCATTTTGAGAGCTCGACTACAACACTTCTTCACTTCTTTTCTCCTCTCTAATCTAGTGATTCCTTCCATCTAAATTGAAGATCAAATCGAAGATTCAAGAGCCAAAGTTGAAGATCTTCATCCAACAAAGAGAGATTTCATCGATTGAAGCGAGAATTTGCCGGATCAAGCTTAGTTCTTTGCTGTCCAGATCTGGAGTTGGTTGATATTGAGGTGTTTAGGTGATTCGGTGAGTGGTAGTTATCTCTCACACGGACCCAAGGGAGTATATTGGATTGGTGGCTTGTTTATGTGTTAAAGATAGTGATTTCTTGCATTTTCCCTAAGTATGCATGTAGATCCATCATCTATGAAGTTTTGACACCTATTTTACTACATGTTAACTTATGCAAGTTTATTCATCAAGTTGTAGAGACATTTGCCTATTATTCATGCTTATTAGATTTGGACACTTTAATTACAAATTGCCATTTCCTTATATAATTGCTTATTAAACCTTGTTTGAATATTTGATTGCTTGGATTAATGATTGTCTTGATTGATTGTTTAGAGTTAGTTGATTTATGGTTGGATCTAGACAAGTATGGTCGAAAATGGTTCGAAAGCTAAGGGAGAGGCTAAGGGATGAGAAAAGCTGCTTGTGGCATATGTAGCGGATGATGAAGCTCATATGGACGGATATGATGACGATGTTGTGATGGAGCTTTGCTATGTTAAGATGAGGCGAAGCATGATGTGATGTAGCCTTGGCATAATCCAGACGGGATCATTCCAAGCATGTTGATAACTCGAGGGATGGTTCGAGTTGGTTGATAATGGATTGCTCAAGAAGTAGCTTGGGCTAGTATGAGAATAGTCGTTGAGGAGAATGACTAGGAGGCTTGGATTTCATTGTTGTTGAAGGTTCTAGTAAATTCAAAGCAAGAGTACATGGGATGCCCAAACGACTACAGGTAGGTGGTCGGGACACCCAAAAGACTACAGGTAGGTGGTCGAGTACTCTGGGCAGAGTAGGTAAGTCCTAGGCACGGGTCATTGTAGCGACCAATAAAATTTTATTAATTTTTTTTTTTGGTTTTATAACGTATTTAATTTGGATTTTGAGAAATTATTAATAATAATAATTTTGAAATAAAAATTTGATATTTGGATTACGTATAATTTTATAGTTTAAACCAATAAGTTGTAGTTGTATATGGCTTGCATCTTATTCTATAATAACCAGTGTATATTTTGCTGTCTACTAGTATAATACTATATGTTAGTTTATTTATGTGTATCGATCTAAACAATGATTTTAAAATAATAATAAAAATATACATACATACATATATATAATTGGATTTGCGTTTAAATTTAGAAAATGATTTTGATTCATATAAATAGTTATATACATAGTTATGCACATATATAGCCATAAGTTCAACTCATACCATATTAAATTTCTTTTAAAGGTTTTAGCTAAATCTATGGGTGAGCGTTGACACACCTTTCCACCTTATATTTAATTCTCTAACGTTTCAATTTGCATTCTATCCGTTCATAATTTCTTTTTTTTGTGTCAGCTGAATCAATGAGAGACTGTTACAATTTCATTTATTTGTGTACGTTTTCATTTTTATTATTGTACACATCACGGTACCTTTAAAATTGTGACTTCATTTCTTTTCTTCGGTCTCAATTATAGAAGCGTGCTGCGCACGTTATTATTAATTGCTTTGAATCTCACTACTCTATATTTATTCCTGTACGTTTTATCTTCGCTTAAATTTCTCTCTCCATTCTTTTTTCCATTTTAATACCCTTGCCTTTCCATACTCACGTGCTTTCCAATCAAGCAATAAATTATTTAAATATCCACCTTATCAACTTGACCGTTGTTATTGCATCACACTAGTATATAATTCAAATCTATCATTATTCTACCATTCTTCTTTAACAAATTATATGTAACAGTATATCATAAATGGACAGCTCATTCTCCACCCATTCATTTCTCCTATTCAATTAATAATGGAATATAAAGTTATATATTTGGTATACAATTCAAACAACCGTTACCATTCATACCTCCTAAATTCTAGCGATTGACCCCTCTATTTCCATCGGTTCAAATTTATATAAACTTTATATTCGTTACACGTTACATTCATTTATTTGACCGGTCCTTTCCTTTGTTATTTCCCGAATTTCGTGCGTTACTAACCAATGCTCCATATTTATTTGCCTTAATGATTCAGCTAAATTTAAGGATCACCGTTGCTTTTACCTTTTTGTTTATATTACCATTCCCCTATTTTAGCCGGTTGCATTTGATATTTCCTTGATTTAAGCTTTCTAACTTTTAAATTTCCACTACTCTATATTTTTTCTGTACATTTATCTTTGCTTGAATTTCTTTGTCCATTCTCCTCTTTTGCATGTGAAGCTTCTTCTGTAGGTAAATGGCTGCACCATTTTTTTTTTCTTCTTCTTATTTCTTTTCTTTTTCTTCTTCTTTTTCATCCTTTTCTTTTGTTTTCTTATTGTTTATATTGCTTTTCCTTTATTTTAAGCACAACATGTTTTTGTCTATTTATTTTTTTACATGTTTTGATTTTCAATGTAACATAAAAGTTTATAATTTAAGCGTATATATATATATTTAAAAAGGATCGCTTTATATTAAGGTCACATGGTATTTGGAGAAGTATTTTTTTTAAACTATTTTGTCACTTTTATTTATATTTTACAATCCCGGTCCTAAGAGCATTTGATTGTTGGCTATACAGTTTGGGTCTATGTATTTACATTTAAAAGATAATGTTTAAATTTATGTAAGGGAAGGCAAAATTATGATGTATAAACTGGGATAGTTTAACATATATAGGCGAGGACATCATTAATTCCTACTTTCTATTTTCATCAGTTTTGGTTTATGCATTTAGTAATGCTAACTAAGCTATATATATATATAATTGGTTTTGCAAGGTCTATAGTTATATAAAATAATATGTCGATTTTATGGATTTTTGTTTGCAGTAGTGCTTCACTTTTGGTTTTAAAACATACATAGTTATATGTTTGGCAAGTTCACATATTGCTGTTTTGTAAGATCACGTTTAATATGTATATACTTTTTTTATAGATGAGAACTTGGTTTTCAAATATATTTTTTTTAGTATGTTTTGGGATTAATTATTTAATTTAAACAAATATATTTATTTTAAGTTTATGTTTAATTTTTAATAAATGTAAGCTTGATTTGTTTATTTACTTATATGTTTGAAACGCTTGTAAATTTAATTTGCGGTGTTCAAACTTAGAATATAAATTCATATGTATATATAGTATAGGTCAGTTTTATGAATTTTTTTTTATATACATATTTTTAAGTTTTATTTTATATAGTATGGTTTATATGTTAGAAAAAAAAAAAGGAGAGAGGTTTTATATCCATAGTTATATGTTACTGCATTGGGTAATATAGCTGTTAAGTGCTGTCTGCATTTGTACATTGATTTTTACTTGGACTGTATATATATATTGAATAACAAGTGTTTGTAGCTTTCTTTGTCGCAGTTAATATAAGCTATGTTGAAAATGGGTCTCAACTTTGTTTTTTCTTTAAACTTGCATGTGTTTATGTACATTTCAATATGAAAGTTACAATATTTATTTCAAATTTTATTACATTTGATTTTTAATACAAAACAGTGATTTTTCGTACATACGTATTTTGTTTTGATATTGGTCTTAAAAAGAAATATTAATTTAATAAGAAAATAATATATTTATTTTGATTTATATATGTATATGTGCTTTAAATGGATATTGTTTTCAAATTCTCTTATACCAATTCTCTTCATCAAACCCGGTTCTAATTTGATTCCGTCGATTCCTGTTATCAGCTTTGTCCGTCATGCCCGTTTTCTCCATCGAATCGTATCCATCTAGCGTCGCTTGGAATTCGTAGCTCGTTTCCTTGTCAAATCTGTTTAGCCTCGAAAGGTGAGCAATCACTCACGATTAACACTTTTATATTTATTGAATTTGATTTCAATTGAAACGACAATTGAAATATGCTGTTGTATTTATTTTTAATTGTTATATATGCTATTATTTGTATCTGTTCACCTATGACACCCAACACCATTATCGGTTAATTATGTATGTGATAATAATACAGATTGGTTGATAATTGATTGTTTGATTGATTGTTGTTTAAATTGGATGTTAATTATTTTTGTTAAGTGATAACTAGTTTGCTAGTTTAATTTGAGTAGTATAGTTTACAAATTAAACGGATTATATATGATGGACCTTACTTTATTAAAACCTGACCCCGCCATATGTAAATTTGATTAGTTGAATTTGACCCATTGATTGTCGTAGAAATTGATAAATTATTCTTGAAATCTTTGAACGTAGTTTGGATTAATTGTTGTATTATTAAACTGAAAATGAAATGGAACGACAAGGGAAAACTGAAATGTAATAACCTTTAAATCTACATGAAATGATAGTGTAGATTTTAGAAATAATTATAAAAATAACAATGCGAATTAATACGATTATTTCGGGGTTATTTGATTTAATCTATTGAATTGTTATTGATTGTTGTTATTGCTTGTTTACTTACTTTGACACTATCCCTGTCATCACACTGCAAGTTCCCTTTGTTATGTTTGATTTTTGAATTAAAATGGGTTGAAAAGATAGGCCCAAGCGGGTTTCGTTTAATTAAATTTGGGATTACGGGTTGAAATGCTATCCACCCGTATACATTTAGTGTACGTATTGAAATGATAATAGCCATAACACTTTGACCATATGATAAAAAAATCTATGGTCTTATTAAATGTAAATTCTTAAATACATCTATAAAGGGTAATGATAAATATAGAGTTAATTATATCTAGTTAATCAAGATTTGATTAAATACATAAATTATGATAAATAATTTATGTAAATTTTATTCGGATAAATTTTGCAATAATATTGAAAAATTAAGGTTGGGAGATAAATTTGGGTTATTGTAAAATGATGTTTAGATAAGGATTTATTTATTTAAATCAATTTGAAATTTATCGAATGAGATATTTCACGTTTAATAAAATTTGAGAAATCTTGAGAAAGATGTAATTTAAAGTCACTAAAATGGTATTGAATAAGGGAAGGTTCAAACTAAATAATAATGATGTAAAAACCAAGAATCTATATGAAACTGTTAAATTTAACATCTAAGTATTTAAGCCATGAACTGTATTGTAATTAAATGGTTTAGAAATTTGATATGTATTTGGGACCAAGATAGTTGAATTTGTTATGTAGATAACTAATTGAATTTAAGGGAAATTGAGGTTGAACGAAATCTGGAAATTTGTATTTAGAAAACTAGATTGGGAAATTTAGGGGAAATATTAAATACTTAAAGTATGGAAACATATTGAAATGGAAAGGGTAATTAGGATATCAAATCCAGATTTGAGATTTATAATTGAGATTGAATTTAATTTAAATGGAAAGGTCAGGTTGATGTGAACGATTTGTTAAGTTAAGGAAATTGCAAGTGCTTTACCATATACAGCATTTAATATATATAAATACTATTTGGGAAATATAATTATTCGAAGTGAATTTGACATTTGGGTTTGAAGTATAAATTAAGTGAATGACCACGATGTAATAGTGTATATTTCTACCCTGTAGATAGTTCTATGGACCCTTAGAGGATGGTCATCCCAAACATCCTTTAAGTTATTTGTATTTCAGTTGATATTTCACTTGAGTTGGATTTATTGATATAAGAATGTTAATCCTGACTCGAGTGTTTTGTGTTTTGCTTTACGCTCGGGTCAGACCGAGTAATACAGCATTAGAGACTCACCTTTGGAGATTGGAGCTTCATTTGGAGATCCAACTATCGTTTCAGCTTTCAGTTTTCTAGATTGACTGGTTCAGAGAAGTCATCGGCTCGTACTGAAGACTTTTCTGTATTCAAGAGATTCTGATGTATTTTATTTTAAACTCTGATGTATATAGTAGCTTCATGAACTACTATTTTTCTATTCCGCTGCATTATATTACTCTGTGTCTGTGATCTGTGTTTGATTTATTTACTGTATATTTTAAGTTTTGCCAAATTAAATTAACAATTCGGTATTTTGAATTATTCAAGTCGTACATGTACGGTTTTAGTGTCGATTTGAATGGTCCAAAATAGCGGGTCGTTACAGTTGGTATCAGAGCTTTGGCTCTAGGCAAAACTTAGCATATATAGTAAATTTATTTACAGAATCACTTTCGCTCGAGTTGAATCTCTTCCTTTCGACTTGATTTCCTTTGAATTTTGGAATATCCCTCGGTTCCGAAATTCATCCATGTCTCTTCCTATTTATATTAGTTTAATTGCGGAGTATCCCATAACTCCATTGAATAATTTGTAAAAGGGTGAAAACTCCTTTACGATTGGCATTAATTCACCTAGATTTCTGAAGTCACGGTTGACCGGTAGATGTCGCCCGCGACTTATAGAAGGATATCCACCTTCTACTTTGTAATAAAGATTTCCTCATTTTTCTCAAGCCTTCACACTTTGTTTCGAAACTTCCTTTGATCAAGTTTTCTCTTAGAAATTGAACCTCTATCTGGTTTGATATTGGACTCCCTGAATGATAGGAAACTATTTTGTAGATGGCAAAATCGGAAGAGCAGAAAGCAGCTCGTCGAGCCCGGAGAGCACTAGCCCGTAAGGAACAGGAGGAAGCAATGGAGAAGTGGGAAAAGATTTGGAGGGAAAGGGCAGGACCTGGACCTTATGACAATGTCATCTGTTATCGGTGTCAAGAGAAGGGACATTATGCAGCCATGTGCGGGAAGAGAGATGAAGGAAAGAAGAGTGAGGGCCAGCGTTATCGATCCAAGATCTTCTGTTTTAAGTGCCGTAGTACGGGACACTTTCCCAATCGCTGCCAAAAGGTGAAGAAAGTAAATGCTGCACCCACGGCATCAGTCGACCAATCAACCATTTGCTATCACTGTAGGCTGACTGGACATATAGCTAGGAATTGTCCTGTGAGGAAGTACGGAAGGAAGGCTGCGTTCCCGCAATTCGTTAAGGAGGATGGGTGTGTAGTGCATTTATGTAAGAAATGCAGAAGTTGGGGCCATATTGAGGGGGAGTGTTCTGGACCGATTGAAGTCCCACCCGGTAGAATTAATACCGATGCTTTGTTTATGTAAGGTGGTTCTCGGTAGATCTGTTTGTTTCAGCAGTTGTTTGTTGCTTTCGATAAACTCTATTGTATCTTTTGCTTAACTGAAGTTCTCTAATAAAGTATTCATGTTCCTGTTTCGTTGATATGAAATTCATATCTCTATCTTTATTTTGAAATCCATTCTTAGATTATCCTTTGAAAATCGGGTACGTTTGTATTTTGAAATTGCTTTATATATCAAATTTATATTTGAATAACTATGATTTTTCCTATATATAAAAAGAAATGTTTCGATAAGGATTATATACCTATATATAAATCAAATAAGAAATGTTATTCTATATAAAAAGTTTTGAAAGGATTTCAAATTTTGGAAAATTATAAGAAATTGATTTATATAAAAATGATTTATAACTGAAGTGTTAAATTTGAAATTCGAGAATTGAATTCCGGTATTTTGAAATTGGTTTTAAGATTTTGGAAATTATAGGAAAAATAGTACGATTTAAAAGTATTTTTCCGAATAAGAAATGTTTTAAATGAGTTCAAATGAATTCCATTAATTTTGAAGAAATTTCAAACGAGTTTTCAAGAAAATAGAAGTCCAGAACTCACTTATGTCGCTAGGGAATAATTTCGTTGATGAGTGCACGCATCATCGACATTGATTTTCGAGTTTCAGAGTGGGGGAGAGGCTCCTTTAATAGCTTCGCTATGCGAGTGATCTTGTAAAACCGTTTTTGATTTCAAATTCCGTAGTAATTTGATAGTTTCGAAAGAAATTTGTATATATTTGAAATGATTTAAAGTATACCGGTGTTCGATCCTCGAGTTTTGAGTTGACCTAGAATAACCCTATTTATAAAAAATTGATTTCCAACTAGTGATTTGAAATCTATTGATTTGAAAGGTACTCAATTTTGGAAAGAGAATTTTATATAATCGAAGTCTATATAAGGATATTTTGATATACTATTGATTTGGAAAGTATTCGTTTGAAAATGGAATCCTATATATATGGACTTTATATAAGTACAATATTTGAAAGTGATTTGAAAAAGGTACTATATGATATATATTTTCCAAATAAAGATATGGAAAGTGCCTTCTGCTTGATATCCGCTTTGTGGCCACAGCGTGGATTCATTCTATCGTTATTATTCTCT
The DNA here is from genome assembly GCA_030765085.1 of Allium cepa. Lineage (NCBI taxonomy): Eukaryota > Viridiplantae > Streptophyta > Magnoliopsida > Asparagales > Amaryllidaceae > Allium > Allium cepa. The sequence goes on along the minus strand of CM060934.1, from coordinate 505,153,864 downwards.
CTGATTTTGGTTTTCCGGATGTAATACTCGAGTGTTCCCACCGTGACGTGTCCCACGGTTTCTTTTTCTCTCGTGAATGCACAGCGAAATTGCCTGGCTGAGTCTTGCCTAGGGGTACTGATTGTTTCCTGGGGGAACCAGGCGGAACCATTGTGTATCCTGCAATCTGTGTAGGTCGCGAATAGTAGCGCAAGTGCCTGGCTGAGTCTTGCCTGGGGGTACGGATTGTTTCCTGGGGGAACCAGGCGTAACCATTGTGTATCCTGCACCCTACTAGTCATCATGGCGTAACTCGCAGGGCTGTGAAAGCTTACGGATATGGATTGTTTCCTGGGGGAACCAGGCGTAACCATTGTGTATCTGCGAACCATGATCGGACAAAGGTTTTGGTTTGATTGTTTTGTTTGGATCGTACTTTCCATATCTGTTTTAAAGGGTTTTTCAAGTATTTTCACTGGTTGTTGAAACAAGTCTACTAAGTACTTGAAGAATTCTAGCTTTGCGCCTGATCAACGCATGGCCAGAGTCTGCAAGAACAAGGATAGACTTGTTGAAACATCGAGTTATAAAAGTATTTTCGAAAGAAAATTTACTTTGATATAGTAGTATCTTATTATAAAAGTGTTATTATAAAGGTATTTATTATAAAATATTTTTCCCAACAAAGAAATTTGCATTAATCTTTGGAATTAAATTCCTTTGGTAAATTGAAAATTCTTGCCCGATACTATTCCAGAATCTACCTTCCTTTCCTTTTTGAATAAAATCTTTTAAAGATTGCTTATCTATATGCTACATTGGTTAATAGAAAATTTTAGTGGTATAAATATTTTTGAAGTGAATGATTTATTAATAATGTTTGAAAGGTATCTAAAGACAAATTTATAAATTTATGAATTATGGATTTAATGTTTTCAACAGCTTCTTTGTAAATATAACTAATGATGCAAATAATTGTTTTCAAATAGCTTTCATATATGTATATAGGTGTTAGTTAAACATATTAAATTTCAATGAGTTTTGGAAATTTTAAAGTATTAAAGATAGCTGAATCGCAAATAAAGTTTTCAAATGAATAATTCAAGTAAAATTATATAGTTTTAAATTAATTATTTACCCTTAACTTTCAATCTACCTTTATTTCTGGTTGTTCTATTCTCCTACCTCCTTCCTTTTCGGGGACGAAAAGTTTTGAGTGGGGGAGAATGTAGCGACCAATAAAATTTTATTAATTTTTTTTTTTTGGTTTTATAACGTATTTAATTTGGATTTTGAGAAATTATTAATAATAATAATTTTGAAATAAAAATTTGATATTTGGATTACGTATAATTTTATAGTTTAAACCAATAAGTTGTAGTTGTATATGGCTTGCATCTTATTCTATAATAACCAGTGTATATTTTGCTGTCTACTAGTATAATACTATATGTTAGTTTATTTATGTGTATCGATCTAAACAATGATTTTAAAATAATAATAAAAATATACATACATACATATATATAATTGGATTTGCGTTTAAATTTAGAAAATGATTTTGATTCATATAAATAGTTATATACATAGTTATGCACATATATAGCCATAAGTTCAACTCATACCATATTAAATTTCTTTTAAAGGTTTTAGCTAAATCTATGGGTGAGCGTTGACACACCTTTCCACCTTATATTTAATTCTCTAACGTTTCAATTTGCATTCTATCCGTTCATAATTTCTTTTTTTTGTGTCAGCTGAATCAATGAGAGACTGTTACAATTTCATTTATTTGTGTACGTTTTCATTTTTATTATTGTACACATCACGGTACCTTTAAAATTGTGACTTCATTTCTTTTCTTCGGTCTCAATTATAGAAGCGTGCTGCGCACGTTATTATTAATTGCTTTGAATCTCACTACTCTATATTTATTCCTGTACGTTTTATCTTCGCTTAAATTTCTCTCTCCATTCTTTTTTCCATTTTAATACCCTTGCCTTTCCATACTCACGTGCTTTCCAATCAAGCAATAAATTATTTAAATATCCACCTTATCAACTTGACCGTTGTTATTGCATCACACTAGTATATAATTCAAATCTATCATTATTCTACCATTCTTCTTTAACAAATTATATGTAACAGTATATCATAAATGGACAGCTCATTCTCCACCCATTCATTTCTCCTATTCAATTAATAATGGAATATAAAGTTATATATTTGGTATACAATTCAAACAACCGTTACCATTCATACCTCCTAAATTCTAGCGATTGACCCCTCTATTTCCATCGGTTCAAATTTATATAAACTTTATATTCGTTACACGTTACATTCATTTATTTGACCGGTCCTTTCCTTTGTTATTTCCCGAATTTCGTGCGTTACTAACCAATGCTCCATATTTATTTGCCTTAATGATTCAGCTAAATTTAAGGATCACCGTTGCTTTTACCTTTTTGTTTATATTACCATTCCCCTATTTTAGCCGGTTGCATTTGATATTTCCTTGATTTAAGCTTTCTAACTTTTAAATTTCCACTACTCTATATTTTTTCTGTACATTTATCTTTGCTTGAATTTCTTTGTCCATTCTCCTCTTTTGCATGTGAAGCTTCTTCTGTAGGTAAATGGCTGCACCATTTTTTTTTTCTTCTTCTTATTTCTTTTCTTTTTCTTCTTCTTTTTCATCCTTTTCTTTTGTTTTCTTATTGTTTATATTGCTTTTCCTTTATTTTAAGCACAACATGTTTTTGTCTATTTATTTTTTTACATGTTTTGATTTTCAATGTAACATAAAAGTTTATAATTTAAGCGTATATATATATATTTAAAAAGGATCGCTTTATATTAAGGTCACATGGTATTTGGAGAAGTATTTTTTTAAAACTATTTTGTCACTTTTATTTATATTTTACAATCCCGGTCCTAAGAGCATTTGATTGTTGGCTATACAGTTTGGGTCTATGTATTTACATTTAAAAGATAATGTTTAAATTTATGTAAAGGAAGGCAAAATTATGATGTATAAACTGGGATAGTTTAACATATATAGGCGAGGACATCATTAATTCCTACTTTCTATTTTCATCAGTTTTGGTTTATGCATTTAGTAATGCTAACTAAGCTATATATATATATATATAATTGGTTTTGCAAGGTCTATAGTTATATAAAATAATATGTCGATTTTATGGATTTTTGTTTGCAGTAGTGCTTCACTTTTGGTTTTAAAACATACATAGTTATATGTTTGGCAAGTTCACATATTGCTGTTTTGTAAGATCACGTTTAATATGTATATACTTTTTTTATAGATGAGAACTTGGTTTTCAAATATATTTTTTTTAGTATGTTTTGGGATTAATTATTTAATTTAAACAAATATATTTATTTTAAGTTTATGTTTAATTTTTAATAAATGTAAGCTTGATTTGTTTATTTACTTATATGTTTGAAACGCTTGTAAATTTAATTTGCGGTGTTCAAACTTAGAATATAAATTCATATGTATGTATAGTATAGGTCAGTTTTATGAATTTTTTTTTATATACATATTTTTAAGTTTTATTTTATATAGTATGGTTTATATGTTAGAAAAAAAAAAAGGAGAGAGGTTTTATATCCATAGTTATATGTTACTGCATTGGGTAATATAGCTGTTAAGTGCTGTCTGCATTTGTACATTGATTTTTACTTGGACTGTATATATATATTGAATAACAAGTGTTTGTAGCTTTCTTTGTCGCAGTTAATATAAGCTATGTTGAAAATGGGTCTCAACTTTGTTTTTTCTTTAAACTTGCATGTGTTTATGTACATTTCAATATGAAAGTTACAATATTTATTTCAAATTTTATTACATTTGATTTTTAATACAAAACAGTGATTTTTCGTACATACGTATTTTGTTTTGATATTGGTCTTAAAAAGAAATATTAATTTAATAAGAAAATAATATATTTATTTTGATTTATATATGTATATGTGCTTTAAATGGATATTGTTTTCAAATTCTCTTATACCAATTCTCTTCATCAAACCCGGTTCTAATTTGATTCCGTCGATTCCTGTTATCAGCTTTGTCCGTCATGCCCGTTTTCTCCATCGAATCGTATCCATCTAGCGTCGCTTGGAATTCGTAGCTCGTTTCCTTGTCAAATCTGTTTAGCCTCGAAAGGTGAGCAATCACTCACGATTAACACTTTTATATTTATTGAATTTGATTTCAATTGAAACGACAATTGAAATATGCTGTTGTATTTATTTTTAATTGTTATATATGCTATTATTTGTATCTGTTCACCTATGACACCCAACACCATTATCGGTTAATTATGTATGTGATAATAATACAGATTGGTTGATAATTGATTGTTTGATTGATTGTTGTTTAAATTGGATGTTAATTATTTTTGTTAAGTGATAACTAGTTTGCTAGTTTAATTTGAGTAGTATAGTTTACAAATTAAACGGATTATATATGATGGACCTTACTTTATTAAAACCTGACCCCGCCATGTGTAAATTTGATTAGTTGAATTTGACCCATTGATTGTCGTAGAAATTGATAAATTATTCTTGAAATCTTTGAACGTAGTTTGGATTAATTGTTGTATTATTAAACTGAAAATGAAATGGAACGACAAGGGAAAACTGAAATGTAATAACCTTTAAATCTACATGAAATGATAGTGTAGATTTTAGAAATAATTATAAAAATAACAATGCGAATTAATACGATTATTTCGGGGTTATTTGATTTAATCTATTGAATTGTTATTGATTGTTGTTATTGCTTGTTTACTTACTTTGACACTATCCCTGTCATCACACTGCAAGTTCCCTTTGTTATGTTTGATTTTTGAATTAAAATGGGTTGAAAAGATAGGCCCAAGCGGGTTTCGTTTAATTAAATTTGGGATTACGGGTTGAAATGCTATCCACCCGTATACATTTAGTGTACGTATTGAAATGATAATAGCCATAACACTTTGACCATATGATAAAAAAATCTATGGTCTTATTAAATGTAAATTCTTAAATACATCTATAAAGGGTAATGATAAATATAGAGTTAATTATATCTAGTTAATCAAGATTTGATTAAATACATAAATTATGATAAATAATTTATGTAAATTTTATTCGGATAAATTTTGCAATAATATTGAAAAATTAAGGTTGGGAGATAAATTTGGGTTATTGTAAAATGATGTTTAGATAAGGATTTATTTATTTAAATCAATTTGAAATTTATCGAATGAGATATTTCACGTTTAATAAAATTTGAGAAATCTTGAGAAAGATGTAATTTAAAGTCACTAAAATGGTATTGAATAAGGGAAGGTTCAAACTAAATAATAATGATGTAAAAACCAAGAATCTATATGAAACTGTTAAATTTAACATCTAAGTATTTAAGCCATGAACTGTATTGTAATTAAATGGTTTAGAAATTTGATATGTATTTGGGACCAAGATAGTTGAATTTGTTATGTAGATAACTAATTGAATTTAAGGGAAATTGAGGTTGAACGAAATCTGGAAATTTGTATTTAGAAAACTAGATTGGGAAATTTAGGGGAAATATTAAATACTTAAAGTATGGAAACATATTGAAATGGAAAGGGTAATTAGGATATCAAATCCAGATTTGAGATTTATAATTGAGATTGAATTTAATTTAAATGGAAAGGTCAGGTTGATGTGAACGATTTGTTAAGTTAAGGAAATTGCAAGTGCTTTACCATATACAGCATTTAATATATATAAATACTATTTGGGAAATATAATTATTCGAAGTGAATTTGACATTTGGGTTTGAAGTATAAATTAAGTGAATGACCACGATGTAATAGTGTATATTTCTACCCTGTAGATAGTTCTATGGACCCTTAGAGGATGGTCATCCCAAACATCCTTTAAGTTATTTGTATTTCAGTTGATATTTCACTTGAGTTGGATTTATTGATATAAGAATGTTAATCCTGACTCGAGTGTTTTGTGTTTTGCTTTACGCTCGGGTCAGACCGAGTAATACAGCATTAGAGACTCACCTTTGGAGATTGGAGCTTCATTTGGAGATCCAACTATCGTTTCAGCTTTCAGTTTTCTAGATTGACTGGTTCAGAGAAGTCATCGGCTCGTACTGAAGACTTTTCTGTATTCAAGAGATTCTGATGTATTTTATTTTAAACTCTGATGTATATAGTAGCTTCATGAACTACTATTTTTCTATTCCGCTGCATTATATTACTCTGTGTCTGTGATCTGTGTTTGATTTATTTACTGTATATTTTAAGTTTTGCCAAATTAAATTAACAATTCGGTATTTTGAATTATTCAAGTCGTACATGTACGGTTTTAGTGTCGATTTGAATGGTCCAAAATAGCGGGTCGTTACAGTCATGATGACGTGCGGAGTTTATCTAGAACCGGGGTTACCATTAGCCCTTGACGTACGACTGAAAGAATGTGCCGGTCATTCAATTAACGGTGATATCGAGGCAATGATAACAGTGATAGCCAGAGTCATGGATGTTTGATTGTATCATCATTCGGCCTTAAGAGCGGTGTTTTCTGGGTGCTCATCCGATCTTGGTTTAAACCTTGGGGGTTTGTACTTGGAAAACATCGACCTTGACTCGAGTGATAATTACTTTACTTTAAATGTATGCTTTGTTATGCTTGTTTCTACTTAGTGTGTCTGGGGGCTATCACTGTAGAATGAGGAGGAGTGGGATGGTTGAGTTCCTATTCCTTTTACCCTTTATGCTCTTTTGGTATGTTTGATAGTTGATACTGCTCACTAAGACTGTTGTCTGACTCAAGGTTTTATATTCAACTCTTATTACCTTGGGCTATTCATCCATGTTGGGATGGGCAGACTAGGTAGCAGGTGACAGGTGCTGTTCTTGGCTACCAACGCTGTTGATGACGAAGACGAGATGGAGGCTTTTGCATATTGTTTTCTTACTATATGTACTGGATGTTCCGCTGTTTGATTGATACTCTGAGTGTTATGTAGTGAGGCTTGATGTATTGACTATTCAGATGATTGTATAAAACTATTATGAGTTTATATGATGAGACTTCTGTTCTATAGAGCTTCACTATGTATATTTTCTATTGTATTTTATCCATGCGCTGTGAGTAATACGATAGAGTCTGCTGTTTTGCCTTACCCTGACTATTGTCCATGGCTGCCTGGCACACATTTCAGCGCACCATTCCCTTGTTTCGTGCGGGAGTCATGGGCGGTCGTCACAAATGAATACTTATTCATCAATCAATTCAATATTTACTTTTCTTTCCCTCTATTTGATACTTAACCTAGTATACATTTAATGGGTAAACATAACATTGAATTATAATGCATTTCTCATGCATGCTTCATTTCATATAAATTCCTCTTTATTAACCAAGTCACATTAACAAAACAAAATAATTTTTTTTATTTCAATCGATTAACAGTCTAGACTTAATATATTAAATAAACGGTTAACCTAAAACGATTGTTACCCCTTTAGAATTCAAATTCACTTACGACTATTATTAACACAATGTTGCCATTTGATTTATATATATTTAAATAAATTATATGAATGGGTAAAACTTTAAAAATTATCTTACCTGCAAATTTACTCACAAACATCCTAAATTACCAACTTGCAATTTATTTTTAATTACTAAATTCGCATTGATTATATCAAGTTGAGATTTAATACGTATTATTTCCTCAAATAAATAAATCTTTGGATTTAAATTCCTAAAACCATAAATTATGTCCTACCAAAAATCTATGCTTTTATTATTTTACGTTCACACTCCCGTTACTCTATAATAAATCACCAAGTAACGATATCCTAAACCAACATTAATTTATATATCAATCCTTATAACTCAATAAATTTGTCAAATATGAATAACCTTAACAATACTTACACATATTATCTTACTTACAATAATGTAATATTAAACGTGAATTTCATTTATTTTGCAATACATCAATTTAATTAATAAATACTGCTCCTATACTTAAATCTATTTAACAAATCGTTAGATTTGGATCGATAGAAATCGGTTTATCAAAGTTTACGTACACATTACGTAAATAAACAACTATATAAATTTGCCACCTATTAGCTCTAAATTTTATTCTTAAGTTTGTTACCTATCAATTTAGATTATACTTCCATCTATAATGCAAATCCAAATCTCCTCTAACTGCATAAATTACGGCAATTTATTGCAATTGGTTTCCCATTAAACTTCATAAATTAACAAATTGAAACCTAAATAAAAACGTTTATTTATTTAAAAATCTTGTTATTTAATTGAATTGACTATTCACGGATATAATTTACATTGTTCTCCAATTATTACTTAAATACATCACACAACGTTAAATCTATATTCAATACAATTTGTTACCAAAATTAATTTAACGAAAATAATTATGCCCTTAAAATCTCTCTTCATTCATTAATTGCTAATTGTTATTCAATTAAACCCATTCATTTGATTTTCCTATTATGCATCAATTATAAACCCATCATCTTAAAGGTGATGTCTACATTTTATACTATAAATTTACCCTTTTATATTCCAATATCAATGAATGCTCAGATACAAATTTAGATCTTAACTCCAATTAATTATTCCACTTAATCCATTGATTTATTAACTTTAATTACTGCAATTCATTGTCTTACATAAATTTGAATCTATTTCCAAATTTTCACTATTCCAATTAATTGAAATATAAAATTAAATTTGTAAAATTTATTTACCCTTGATCCATCAAATTTCAACATTCTCTTCCATGTAAACAAATAAGATTTCTGTTTCTTCCTAAATTTAAATTAGAAATCCTATAATTTAATTCATTTTAAACATCGAATTTACATGAGTCGTTACAACGTTATAAATATTTAATATAGTTGAACGGTAGGAATGAGTAATCGAGCAACTAAAATTGAAACCATGGAAATAAAGGGGTCAATCGCTAGAATTTAGGAGGTATGAATGGTAACGGTTGTTTGAATTGTACACCAAATATATAACTTTATATTCCATTATTAATTGAATATGAGAAATGAATGGGTGGAGAATGGGCTGTCCATTTATGATATACTGTTACATATAATTTATTAAAGAAGAAACGGTAGAATAATGATAGATTTGAATTATATACTGGTTTGATGCAATAACAACGGTCAAGTTGATAAGGTGGATATTTAATTTTTTATTGCTTGATTGGAAAGCACGTGAGTATGGAAAGGCAAGGATATTAAAATGGAAAAAGGAATGGACAGAGAAATTTAAGAGAAGATAATACGTACAGGAATAAATATAGAGTAGTGAGATGGTCACAATAATTCAGTGGATAATTAAAGCAACTTTTTAATGCCACCAGCTGCACGTTCAAATTTTATACGTTTTATTGTATGTATATATGCATTATTTATTCCATCAAATAACGTGCCTTTTAAACGCGAAATTAAACAGTTTATTTATACACAAAGTTTTTGAAATTTATTACTTATATAAAAATATGATTTGTTTACACATTTACTAAGAAATTTATTTCAAAAATGTATATAATTAAAATATTAAATATTAAATTTTTAAAAGTATAAAATCAATTTTTTTAAAGAACAAAAGGTGAAATAAACGTTGTTACGAATATATTAAATTAAACCAAAAGATTAAAAATTAAAAATTTAAAGATTTATAACTTCAAAAAAAAATGTTAAGTTTTAACCAAAATAAGAATTTTAGAATTTTCACACTAATAAAAATCTTGGGTGATTATTTATAATTAAATTTAGATAATCGAATTTTCGAAAAATAAAACCCCAGTATTATAAATAAAGAATAAAATATTGCTGAAATTTGGGCTGTTACACTCTCCCCCACTCAAAACTTTTCGTCCCCGAAAAGGAAGGAGGTAGGAGAATTAAAACAACCAGAAAGAAAATAGATTGAAAGACAAGATAAACAATAAATTTTAAAATTTTATAAATTGTACTTGAAATATTCATTTGAAAACTTCACTTGGAAATCAATTTTCTTTAATACTTTTTTTTATCTTAAGATACTTTCAACATTATAGATACATCAATAATCATTTTATTTAAACATTTTTTATTAAATTAATAACTTCAAAATATTTATAACACTAAAATTTTCTATTAAACAATGTAGTATATAAATAAGCAATATTTAAAAAGGATATATCCAACAAGGAAGGAAGGTAGATTTGGAAAACAGAATCAAGGTGAATAACTAAACTGAGCAGATAAGGTAGATGCAAGGAATAGTATCGGGCACGAATAATTAATCTAGAACCATAAGAATTTAAATTTCAAATATTAATTCAAAATTTCTTTGTTGGGAAAAATACTTTCATAATAAATACCTTTATAATAATACTTTTATAATAAAATACTATTATATCGAAATAAATTTTCCTTTCGAAAATACTTTTATAACTCGATGTTTCAACAAGTTTATCCTCGTTCTTGCAGGCTCTAGCCATGCGTTGATCAGGCGCAAAGCTAGAATTCTTCAAGTACTTAGTAAACTTGTTTCAACACCCAGTGAAAATACTTGAAAATCCTTTAAAACAGATATAGAAAGTACAATCCAAACAAAACAACCAAAACCTTTGTCCGACCATGGTTCGCAGATACACAATGGTTACGCCTGGATCCCCCAGGAAACAATCCGTATCCATAAGCTTTCTCAGCCCTGCGAGTTACGCCATGATGACTAGTAGAGTGCAGAATACACAATGGTTACGCCTGGGTCCCCCAGGAAACAATCCGTACCCCTAGGCTGTCTCAGCCAGGCAGTTTTGCTACTATTCGCGACCTACACAAATTGCAGGATACACAATGGTTACGCCTGGATCCCCCAGGAAACAATCCGTACCCCTAGGCCAAACTCAGCCAGGCAATTGCGCTATGCAATCGCGAGAGAAAAAAAAACCATGGGTTACGCCACGGTGGGAACACTCGAGTATTACATCCGAAAAACCAAAAATCAGAGAGAATAACATCGATAGAATGAATCCACGATGTGGCCACAAAGCGGATATCAAGCAGAAGGCACTTTCCATATCTTTACTTCGAAAATATATATCATATAGTACCTTTTCAAATCGCTTTCAAATATCGTACTTATATAAAGTCCATATATATAGGATTCCATTTTTCCCAAATCGAATACTTTCCAAAATCAATAGTAGATCAAATCATACTTATATAGACTTCGATTATATAAAATCTCTTTCTAAATTGAGTACCTTTCAAATCAATAGATTTCAAATCAACTTCATACTTATACAATCCATTTTATATAAGTTCGACCACTCCCAAATCAAGTGCTTAATAATATAAGGTTCTCAAATTTCAAATCATTTCAATATCAATTCAGTTTCAAAATCATATATGATTTCACCAAATTTTCTTCCAAATTAAATATCTAAATTTCAAAGTTCCTAGAATAATAGGTTTAGAAAATTATCCCATTTTCCAAATTAAAATAATTCAAGTCAAACAAATTCATTTCCAAAAATCACCATATAAGTACTGGTTTTTAATTCCAATTTAATTTCAAAACCAAATATTTTCCCAAAATCAATTATACTCAAAATGGTTTCCAAATTTATAATTATCCCTTTTTTTTAAAACCTTTAAACTATCTATTTCTATGTGAAATATCCAATTTACCTTTCGGAAAACCATTATTCAACATTTTTTTTCAAAACATTTCAAAACTAAATTTATATTCTTTATCAAACATTTTATACACTTCGAAATTTCTTAGCTTTAAAAATTTAATATCGATTTGGAAGTGTTCGAACATTCAAAATAGTTAGGGAAATAAAATTTTCAATTCAAGAATTGAAAATCAACAATAAATCAATAAATCAATTATTAAATCCGAAACTCGAGGACTGAACACCGGTCTCATTTTAAATTGTTTCAAATATATACTTATATCTTTCTAAAATATCAAATTATACTTCCGAATTTGAAATCAAAAACGGTTTTATAAAATCACTTGCATAGTGAAGCTATTAAAGTGGCCTCTCCCTCACTTTGAAAATCGAAAATCAATATCGATGATGCGTGCACTCATCACCGAAATTATTTTCCAACGACATAAGTGAGTTCTGGACTTCTATTTTCTTGAAAACTTCTTTGGTATTTCTTTAAAATTATTGGAATTCATTTGAACTCATTTGAAACATTTCTTATTCGAAAAAATACTTTTAAATCGTATTATTTTTATATATTTTCCAAAATCTTAAAACCAATTTCAAAATACCGGAATTCAATTCTCGAATTTCAAATTTAACTCTACAGTTATAAATCATTTTTATATAAATTAATTTCTTATAATTTTTCAAAATTTCAAATCCTTTCAAAACCTTTTTATATAGAATAACATTTCTTATTTGCTTTATATATATAGGTATATAATCCTTATCGAAAACATTTTCACTTATATATATATATATATATATAATCATAGTTATCAAAATAAAATTTCGGTATAAACAATTTCAAAAATACAAACAAAACCCGATTTTCAAAGGATGAATGGATTTCAAAACAAAGATAGGGATTTAATTTAGAGGAACTCCAATCAATAGAATCCTGATTCGAAGATAGACTCGATCGAAGATGAGATAATTAAATTACAAAATAGAAGATGGATATACTTCTATAAATCGCGGGCGACCTTTACCGGTCAACCGTGATTCCAAAATTAGAACGGTGTAGAATTCTGAGGCAATTCGACATTCGATCGCCAGAGATATAGAATTCGGCATAACAAGATATATCAACATCGTAAACCGAGGATACAAAAATCTTCGGTGAGTCAATGCCAGTTGAAAAGGAGTTTTCACCCCCTTTACAAATCATTCAGTGGAGTTATGGGATACTCCGGAGTCAAACGAATATAAATAGGGAGAGATAGAATGAATTTCGGAACCGAGGGACATTCCAAAATTCAAAGGAAATCGAGTCAAGAGGAAGAGATTCAACTCGAGCGAAAGTGATTCTGTAAATAAATTTACCATATATGCTAAGTTTTGCCTAGAGCCAAAGCTCTGATACCAACTGTAACGACCCGCTATTTTGGACCATTCAAATCGACAATAAAACCATACATATCCGACTTGAATAATTCAAAATACCGAATTGTTAATTTAAAATTTGGCAAAACTTAAAACATACAATAAATAAATCAATCACGGATAACAGAGTAATATAATGCAGCGGAATAGATAAAGAATAGTAGTTCATGAAGCTACTATATACATCAGAGTTAGAAATAAAATACAACCGAATAGTTCAAATGCAGTGAAGTCTCCAATGCAACAGATGACTTCTCTGAACCAATCAGCTGGAAAGGCTGGAATCTGAATCGATAGTTGGATCTCCAAATGAAACTCTGAACTCCGAAGGTGAGTCTCTAATGCTGTATCACTCAGTCTGACCCGAGCGTAAAGCAAAACACAAAACACTCGAGTAAGGATTAACATTCTTATATCAATAAATCCAACTCAAGTGAAATATCAACTGAAATACAAATAACTTAAAGGATGTTTGGGATAACCATCCTCTAAGGGTCCATGGAACTATCTACAAGGTAGAAATATACACTATAACACCGTTGTCATTTCAGCTTAATTTATACTTCAAAACCAAATATCATTTCACTTCAAATATCTCTATATTTCCCAAAATAGTATTTATATATATTAAATAATTTATACAATAAAGTATTTTCAATTCCCTCAACTTAACAAATCGTTTCAACGTCAACCCGACCTTCCCATTTAAATTAAATTCAATCTCAATTTATTAATTTAAACTCAACTCAATTCCTAAAATAAACACTTCAATTTATCGATCTCAAATTCGGATTTGTAATCACAAAAATACCCTTTATATTTCAATATATTTCAAAACTTTAAGTATTCAACGTTTCAACTAAATTTTTATTCAATTTAGTTTTCTAAATAATAAATTCAAATTTGGTTCAACCTAAATTTCACTTTAATTCAATTTAGTTGCTAGATAATAAATTCAACTACGTTGATTTCGAATACAGATCCGAATCTCAACATAAACCATTTAAATTCCAATCTAGTTCAAGGCTTTAATATTTAAATGTTCTATATAACAATTTCATATAGATCTCGATTTAACCTCGTTATTATTTAGTCTTGAAATACTCCCTTATTAGATTCAATATCATTTAAGTAACCTTAAATTACATTTTACTCAATATTTTGTTTAATTTTATTAAACGTGAAATATTCATTAAATCACTTAAATCAAAAATCCATTTACAAAATCATACCTTTAAATTTTCCATTCAATAATTTCAAATCGATTTAATTAAATAAATTCTTATTTCAAATAGCATTTTTAATAAACCCAAATTCATCTCCCAATCTTAATTATTCAAATTTTTACAACGGTAAATTTTGAAATATAAATTGTAAATAATACTCAAACATATTATATAGATGAAATCATTCTCAAAAATATTATTATTAAATCTATATATAAAATTTCCATTTATATATATAATATTTTAAGAACCAATATTTATTAAATCCCGTATATTTCTTTTCAACTGTAGAAATTTATTATCAAAATATTTATATGGACCAACGGTGTCTGTATATATTTCCTATCATATAGTCAAGTGCTACGGATATTTATCATTTCAACCCGTACACTAATATATACGGGTGGATATAATTTCAACCCGTAATCCCAAATTCAATTAAATGAAAATCGCTTGGGTTTATCATTTCAACCCATAACGATTTTATCCTATTCTAAAGTCCGTTCGGGTATGTATCGTTTCAACCCATAATGATTTCTATACTAACAGGGAACTTGCAGAGTGGTAACAGATATGAAAATAATAATAACAACAGGCATATATCATCAAAATAAATATAAACAATAGGATATGGTGTCATGTCCCATAAGTGAACAATTATAGATAATAGCATATATAACAATTTAAATAACTACAGCCTCATATTTCAATTGTCGTTTCAGTTGAAATCAAATTTAATAAATAAAAGAACGTTAATCATGAGTGATTGCTCACCTCTCGAGCCTAGAGAATACAGAAGATGACACGGATATGCATACTGCTACAGACACTGAAATTTGAATTATGAATCGAAGAAAAGAAAAATCGGCACGAATTCAACGATCAAAGCTGATAACAAGAATTGATGGAACAAGTCGGAACGGGATCGGCGAAGATAATGGTATGAGTGGTCTCATATATATATATATATATAACTATATATATAAAGTCATATTCTAAATTCAACACATATTAAATTAAATTAAATATATATGTATTTATATTTTCCAAAATCGTTGCTTTTTTAATTTAAAACACATAAATTAGAATCAAGCATATATACAATGTGAAATTTGAAATAAATACTTATATAAACAGACTAATATAAATCACGTGCTAGGTTACAATACTGACATATTTTAGCTGTAAGAAAGAGTATAATGAAAGAACTCAACATCAGTTATAATATATTTATATAAACCAAATGTAACATATATTTAGTTGACATAACAAATGAATTCTTTTTATAAAATAATATACATTGGGCGCTATTTCATAAAAATGCACATACAATACCATTTATATACGAACAACAAAAGTAGCTTATATATATAGATATAATATTTAAAAATCAATATTTACATTTCAACTAACATCAGAAAACAAATATAAACTTTATACTTTATATATGTTTTATGGAAAAAGAGAAAAAAAAACAGAACGCAAAGTGGATCCAACGTTTGGAATTCAGGGATTAGTCCTGAAGGCTAGTACACCGTCGGATCATTTTTATTAAATTTTTGGATAAATTTCAGTAGAAGAGTGGCAATTTATTTAAAATAACGTGGTGTGAAATGAATTGATGGAATGAATATAGTAACGTATTATTAGTACCCAAATAATCAAATGACACAATACGTTGGTTTCTTAATAACGACAGTAGCGTTCAATTTGCTAAAAGTAAATTTAGGACGTTATCTTTGTCTTATTTGTAAGCGATTGATATATCATACCTCTTTTTAATTTAAGATCAGGGAACGGCGTATGAAAATTCAAATTCCATCGCATCATATATTTATATTTTCAGTTTAGAAATGTATGAACTTATCAAATTTTTTTTTGGCTATAAGTGACGTAAAACACCACTGCTTATTAAAATTGTCGTTTATTGCGTTTAAATACTTCCAAAGCGTTTGTCAATTTGTTTAAAATCTATAAAATGAAAGGAGTGAAAAGAGAAAAGAAAGAAAGAAAGAATATATATATATATATATATATATATATATATATATATATATAATAAAACATAGGGAGAGAGACGAAGATATAGATGGTGGTACGTATCTTGTTCTATTCATAAGTAAATATCACCACGTTAAATTCCTTTGCATATTTTTAATTGCTATAACCAATGCTTTTATATATAACAGGCCAATCTTATGTACATAGCTACATATTATAAAGGGTTATGAAAACTTATATATATACACCTTATAGTATAATATATATATATATAACTAGATAAAATGTATATAATAGATAATAGAATACAATAATATAGATGAAAAGAGAATTGCAGCAAGCTAAAATTTATAATGAAAAAACAAAGTGTTGCAGGAAGTTGAAAACAACAACTAATGCAATAATATTTATTATAAGTTTCGAAATCCATTAGACAAAAGAAAACACAGCTTGTATAGCATATCCATTAAACAAAATAGACAATATATAGTACTAGTACATATTCATGCTATATGTAAACATTTAAAAACTAAACATATATTGCAATATGATACGCATACCGTTTATAAAAATATGGATGATGAGGGGAGGAGGCATGGAGTGGGTTGTGGCTCTTGAAAGGTGGTTCGAGCTGTGGTGGCGGAGGCTTGACGAAGCTATAGGAAGGAGAACTGGTCCTTTTTCATTTTTCCTTCATATGTGTTTTAGCATTGTAATGGGAAAAATCTCTTTTTTTTCAAGAAGCAACAGAGAGGAAGAAAAAATGAAGCTAAATAGGCTCAGAGACTACACGTTATAAATATTTAATATAGTTGAACGGTAGGAATGAGTAATCCAGCAACTAAAATTGGAACAATGGAAATAGAGGGGTCAATCGCTAGAATTTAGGAGGTATGAATGGTAACGTTTGTTTGAATTGTACACCAAATATATAACTTTATATTCCATTATTAATTGAATAGGAGAAATGAATGGGTGGAGAATGAGCTGTCCATTTATGATATACTATTACATATAATTTATTAAAGAAGAAACGGTAGAATAATGATAGATTTGAATTATATACTGGTTTGATGCAATAACAACGGTCAAGTTGATAAGGTGGATATTTAAACAATTTATTGCTTGATTGGAAAGCATGTGAGTATGGAAAGACAAGGATACTAAAATGGAAAAAGGAATGGACAGAGAAATTTAAGCGAAGATAAAACGTATAGGAATAAATATAGAGTAGTGGGATGGTAACAATAATTCAGTGGATAATTAAAGCAACTTTTTGATGCCACCAGCTGCACGTTCAAATTTTATACGTTTTCTTGTATGTATATATACATTATTTATTCCATCAAATAACGCGCCTTTTAAACGCGAAATTAAACAGTTTATTTATACACAAAGTTTTGGAAATTTATTACTTATATAAAAATATGATTTGTTTACACATTTACTATGAAATTTATTTCAAAAATGTATATAAGTAAAATATAAAATATTAAATTTTTAAAAGTATAAAATCAATTTTTTTAAAGAACAAAAGGTGAAATAAACGTTGTTACGAATATATTAAATTAAACCAAAAGATTAAAAATTAAAAATTTAAAGATTTATAACTTCAAAAAAAAATGTTAAATTTTAACCAAAATAAGAATTTTAGAATTTTCACACCAATAAAAATCTTGGGCGATTATTTATAATTAAATTTAGACAATCAAATTTTCGAAAAATAAAACACCAGAGTTATAAATAAAGAATAAAATATTGCTAAAATTTAGGTTGTTACACAAGTACAGTTTTTCTTTGTATAACTGTTATTATTTGATATTATATTTTATCCGCTGCGAATGTGAGAATTTTTTTGTGTTTTCTGTTTCCTCTTCTTCTATCTCTTTCTTCTTTTCCTAACTATCTAGAATTTTCGAGATGGAAAATTCCGGGTCGTTACAAAAAGGCTTAGGACAGCGCGAGGATTATTGAGCTTAGACAGCAGACTGCGTAGTTGCAAGAGCAGAACCGTCTTCGAGCAGTGAAAATAGAGTAGCTCAACCAGTGTTTTCGCCGAGTGTGTGAAGCATAATGGTTCATTCCCATCGTCCGGTGGTTCCGGAGCCGATGATGAGTCTTGTGGTATGATTTGCAATTTTTTTATGGACATGTGGTGTTGGATATAGTTTTGTGCATATTAACATTGAGTGACAGTGATGTTAATTTATGGATATGTGGTGTTTGATATTGATTTGGTGGTTGATTTGTGGAGTTGATATATGGAGTTTGACATTGGATGTACATATTGGATACAAATATTGAAGTTGGATTGTTGAAAGTGATGATGGAATGTTTGTTTTGCAAATATTAGAGTTTGATGTTGGATGTAAATATGTTTGTGTTTTATAATATGATGTTTGAGTTTTATCTTATATTGATATGGATTTCGGATTATATATGAGGCTTATATATTAATTTTGCCAAGTTATATATTGATTGTAGTATGAAAGTGAAGCCGGCAGCATGACAAAAAAATTGCCCAGATTATCGATGGTCACCGATGGCTTACAGGCCATCAATTCCGACGGCAAATGACGGCGTTCGACACCTTATTGGCCACAATTTCAATTGGCAGACGACGTTTTTCGACGGCATCATTCCGACGGCTAGAGTTAGCTCCCGGCGGCTTAATTGGAAAATAACACGCCATGTATATATCGAGGCCATCAGAATTTTCGTCAAAAAAGCCTTCGAAAGCCGGCGCTATGACGCCGTCGAAAACGGGCGCAGGTCATGGTCCATATTCCGATAGCATTTTCGATGGCTAGCGACGGCCGCCGACGGATGCTAGCCATAGGAAAATGCCATGTTCCATATAGTGGCATGTCTGCTATAGCATATCTTGTTATAAGAAGGTGCAAGGGATGTCCACCATAAAATCTAAACCAACTACCTAATAAAAAATTTAAGCGGCTCAAATTTTTTATTTCAAACTAAAAATTGTTGAGGAATAGGTAGTTTTTGATGTTTGCTCATGCAAAAACTGATCAAAAACTGATGAACAAGCTACATTGTTTAAAATGTTGAATTCTAAATGTTGATTATTGAAATATGAATTTTGAAATTGAAGGTTGAATTATGAAATATAAATTCAGAAATTGATTGTTGAATGTTGAATAATCACTTAATTGTTTGTTTGCAATTTAAAATTTCTGATTAGAGTTAAGAAATATGTTTCTTTTGACAAAAGTACCCCTCTTTATTAATTTCTTTTAAATAAGCATTATTAAAAGGAGGAATTTGAAATATCCAAAAAAAATACTTACAGCCAAGCTCGTCTGCGTGTTGAAGTGCACTTCCCCTTCTAGAAGCACCCGAAAGTTGGTAAGTGTCGCCAACTTCACCGCGCTAAGGTTTGGATTGAAAAAACCATTAAGCTCGGCAACTCTAGCGAAAGTACGTCCCACTCCCATGTGCGTTTTGCCCGATCGAGCACCCCTACGTCCTCCACGACCCCGATGACTGCCTTCTTCTTCGACTCCTCCCTTATCGAGATCTTCGGCAGCTTCTACAGATCTTCAATTCATTACTCGTGACCGTACGGTAAAATAATCCATTCTTCACAGCCTCTACCAGCGCCTCCACCGCTGCTACTAGTGCCTTCTACCTGCATGAATTTGTTCGCAATTTTTTTTTTTATCATTTCTTCGGGCGTGGATCTCAAAAATGAGCTTTAATTTGGGTATAGAGTGACGGATTTGGACTTTTGGAGGTGGAAATGAGTGATTTTTTAGTTTGAAAGGGATGGAGGTTGGTTGAAAAAACGAGGAAGGTGAAGGAATGAATACGGCGGCTATGAGGGGGTCAGAGTTATATATATAACATATATATATATATATATATACATACATATGTGTGTGTGTGTGTATAACGGTGAAGACTTCGCTGTTATATATTTATAATGGATAAATGGGACAATTTTTTTAAATCAGTCTGTGGCTGATTCTATCTCTTATCTGAGCACGCGGCTCATTCGTTCAATTGAAAAACATGAAAGAGAGAAAAGTGAACATCTCGGATTGTTACAGATCTAGAGGCTAATGATGTTGAGATGAGAAATGCTATTTTGCATTGGTATCTGAATAAACATTCCAGTTCATTCTCAAAATAATTTAGACTCGATATCAACCACTCTCTTTTGTCGTTTCACTGTTGATACAAAGGGCCAGTTGCAACCCTTGGGCTCTGAAATGAAAGATAGAACAACATGAGGAAGATTGTTTGTGACCGTTCTAGTATCTGTTAACAACAACAGGTCACACTCTTTGTACTTATTAACAGTATGCTTAAAGATCTCAGATAGTTACTAGCATCCTTTAGTATTTTCTGTATTTGTGATTTGCCTTTCTTAGTTGTAACTGTTACCTCCGATGGTTCAACCAATATATCTCGAACGTTGCCACACAAATCTATAACCTTAATGGACAGATCAAGATCATCTTCGACAAATTTCTTTTGATGAGACAAAAGATGAATTTTTCTGATTTCTTGGAAAATGAAGAAGCTCCTCACTCAAATCATAAAGATTGCCAAGTCCTTTTAATGCCAACTATGAAGTCGTAGAAGATTTTGATTAAAGTTTAACTCTTCTTTAAGTTTTAGAATGACGGGTTCTGGATTTGAAGGCAAACAAACTGATCGAACATTGAGAGACATTTTTCTGACATGTTTGAAAGTTGAAGAGATATTTGATAATGGTAAGCAACTATGATATACCTACATTATATAGACGAGTGTTATGGCATTGTTTTTCCTATAAATTGTATATGTTTAAATCAATCAAAAAAAGATTTTTTATTTTCAAGTGATATTAAGATTCGTATATTTGTAAAAAAGTATTTTGAATTTGTGAATGAAGTTTAATTTTAGATCCTATCATTAAAAGCATTTTGAATTCGTAAAGCATATTTAATTGCTAGATCCTACTTTTAGGGGCTTTGAATTTGTAAAAGAGGTTTAATATTAGATCATATTTTTCACTGATTAATATTTTTATGAGAGAAGCAATAGTAGTTACATTTTAGCCAGTAACTTATCGACATACCAGATATGATATCATAAAATATAACAAGGGGAGGGGAAATGACAGGAGACATGAATAAATCTCAGGAGGACCACTATTATATGAGATGGACATGTAGATCTATCCTTTCACAATGGTTCTTGCCGTAAATGTCGGGCATTTGAAATTAACATGTAATGTTTAACCCTAAAAATGAGATCAACATTTCTATTTTAAAGTTATTGGGAACATGAAACCTCCATAGTTGCTATGAGTTAACGGAATAAGAAATAATGAGGGATTTGGCATGTGCTATGCATGTGCATATGCAAATATGGTTTAAAAAAACTTACGAATAAAAGATTCTGGTTTAGTAGCGCCATTCCATATATGAGACGAACATGTGGGTCTATATTTTCATTTTGTCTCTTTGCCAAATGTCTAACATTTGACATTAATATACACCCTAAAAAGGTTATCCATGTTTCTAGTATAAAGTTTTTGAAATCTCGCACGGATACCATGTGCCTTGAAATAATGAAAAATAATTTTTTGACAACATGAGTGATACTTTATTAAAGCAGAGCATTCTTTTTATGTCTTAGGAGCTTAAATTCATGACCTCTAAAACATGTGTAACAACCCGCATATTGATCAATTGTATATTTAAATATTTTATCGTTCGTCGGATTTTGGTCCGAAAAGCTACTTTTTGCAAATAGTCGAATTAGGACTCGAGACCCCTCCCATTGAGTTCAAAATGCCGTTTGCAACCTTTTTGAGTATAAACATTGATATGTTTGGAGCTAGCTAAAAATTTGACCTTTTTCACTTTGGGTTCGGGTTTGGGTTCAGCCCACTAGCCAACTTAATACCCAAATCTGAACCACTTCTCCCCATTCACTCTCACTTCCTCCTCTTTTCGGTTCTAAAGCAAAAATGGTGGAAGATAATGGGAAATAGAAATCCAAAACCCTAGTTCATTTGCAAAATCCAAGATCTAGCTCCAAATTCTAAGAGAACCCATTGGTAAGCATCCTCTTCATCTTCTCCAACTCTTTCTCCATTCCATTTCAGAAATTCATAAACCTAACATAGGAAATATTTTACTTGTAAGCTTAGATTGAAGCTTCTTGAGTTGTTATTGAAGAGGAATTGATCTTAGCTTGTTTTAAAAGCTTCTCCTTCATTGATTTGGGTTCAAAGGCGAGATTTTTATCTCACATCTATAACTATAATTATCTTTGGTTATTAGGTATGAATTCCTAACACTTCTTCATGTGCATTTGCTCTTGATTTGGATTGGTTTTGTGAATATTCCAATTTTTGGGTTTTTAAGTCAAATTTGTGTGAAAATCCTTTTATGGATGTTTGATCATGCTTTGGATGACGCATCGAGGAGCATATAGGGCCGGGTCGCCGATTGGCATAAACCCTTAGAGCCAATGTTCGTCCGGTTGCATTTTAGAAGAGTTTGCTCTTCATTTGGATAGGCTGAAAAACAGCCCAGGCATGATTCAGTCGACTGAAATCTCTGTTCAGTCGACTGAACCTCGAACCCGAAAGTTTCCAAGCATGATTCAGTCGACTGAACCTGGAAACAGAAAGTTTCCTGTACCTGGAAAGTTTCCATGTACAGGGTCAGTCGACTGAAAACTCTGTTCAGTCGACTTAACCTGCTGTTTCAGTCCAGTTTGCCTTTTTGGATTGAATTTCCAATTTAAATCGATTCGTGATGATCCTATTTGTTGTTATCGTTTATTATGACTTTGATGACTCCTTTTTAGGGATTTTTGAATATCTATTTCGATGGATTCTTTATCGGTTTCTTTGGATTTTTTTCACGTCTTCGAATGTGAATTTTTATGATTGATTGTTTCTACAATCACTTCTATGATTTGTCACTTTAAAATATAAAGGTTTTCTATACTAGTAGTAAATACCAAAACTCTTTCTTCAAATGATTTCAACACTATTTTATAACAAAGCTCGTTTTCTCAAACCGATTTCCAATCTATTAGTATATACAAACCTTTACCTCACTCGTATGAGAAATCTAATTAAACGGCTTAGTAAAACGAGTGGTATGAAACGCTTGCTTTTACTTCGTCGGTTAATTCTTGGACTTGTTCGATTGAATCTCTTGTGACAATTTTCTAGTGGAGATCTACAATTTGTTCGTAAATATTTAAGTTAAACTAGTGGTTATGGGACATGAAGCTAAGCTCATATATTTACTAGCTTGCTGTAATTGACACTTCTTGATGATCGATGATGATCATTTTATGGTTTAGACTAGCAATGTGCGATGTCTCTTCGTCCATGTGGAGATCCGTACCACAATCCATTGAGCTTCGTCTCATTTCTTTGTGGACTAGCGATCCATGTACTTCTAATGTGTTTTGATTCATTAGATGTACCGTTTGCACTATATCAATGACTTTGATTTTTGATTCATTGGATGTACCATTTGCACTACATCAATGTCTTTGCTTTTTGATTCATTGGATGTACCGTTTGCACTACATCAATGTCTTTGCTTTTTTGATTCATTGGATGTACCGTTTTCACTACATCAATGTCTTTGCTATTTAGATTCATTGGATGTACCGTTTGCACTACATCAAGGTCTTTGCTTTTTGGATTCATTGGATGTACCGTTTGCACTACATCAATGTCTTTGCTTTTTGGATTCATTGGATGTACCGTTTGCACTACATCAATGTCTTTGATTTTTGATTCATTGGATGTACCGTTTGCACTACATCAATGTCTTTGCTTTTTGATTCATTGGATGTACCGTTTGCACTACATCAATGTCTTGGCTTTTTGATTCATTGGATGTACCGTTTGCACTACATCAATGTATTGGCTTTTTGGATTCATTGGATGTACCGTTTGCACTACATCAATGTCTTGGCCAACCTTTTCTTGTGATTTCTGGATTTCTATATGATGATTTCTGGAATTTATGTTTCATCACCTTTTTCAGTTGGCATTGATATGGATGTCATTTATTGTGGTTTGGTGAATTAATTAAAGAATATGACATTCTTTTGATGCTATGAGATTCTTGAGATATTGTATGACTTTTGTGGATTTTCTAATGTATACTTGTCGTAGTATGACATTTTTGGTTATCATACGTCTTTTTATTATATCTCTTATTCTATATCATTTCATCTGATATTTATAGCTAGACCGATCCGTTTATTATTTTCTTATTAAATAATACTCGGATCAGACTGAGATTTTACAGGTGCTTCTGCTTGACTCCTTATCGGACCATCATCTGATCTTTTGGTTAACTACTTAGCTTGTAGTTTTTGGTTGTGTACATTTGAGATATTGACTCCTTGATGTATACATATTCTTTTTTCTTGCACTTGCATCTATTCTTTTGTGTTATTGTGGATCTTGTTTGACCACTACTCTGATATACACTTTTATGTGTAATATTCATATCTGTTTTCGCCTTTGTGATATGAATTATCTGTGACTGATTTATATTATGTCTATTTCTATATTTGTTTCCGAAGATATTATTGCCACTGTGTAGTAGCTTTGAGTTTGCGTCGGTATGTCGGATTTCCTCTTGAAAAGAAATGCGTGTTATACTATCTGACATGTCGATGCTCGCACAAAGCAATTACACGGATGGTCGCTCCTCAACAGCCTTATTCTCCGTGCTAGTTGACAGCATTACACCGTAGTGTCCTTGGCTAGCATGGGTATAGAGGTGGGGCGTCACCACATGTATCTAAAACATCATACGTATAACCAATTAAGCTAAAGGCCTTTGATAAACTAATGAGAAATAGTAAAGTATGGTAAAATTCATGGTAAAATAATTAGGTATGGAATAATTGTTTCAACTGTTCCTACATCGAAATCACACTTATCCATCTACAAACGTTGGTGTCAACCAGGCATTTAACAAATGATTTTGGATATTATAATTATCAATAAGAGAGTGTCTATTGTGTATCTATAGAACGCCTAAAGAACTTTGGATATAAGTTTCCCCAATCATTTCAAGTCTTCTATTGTATTTACATCTATTATTAGTTAACATTGCAGAAGAGGTCTGCAAGAGATATATGGCATTTCCTTCATCAACTAAATGATCTGAACATTCATGTAGATATATTATCTAGCTTGCTGTTATGGTAATAACTGATTCATTCAACATCAAACTGCAATCAACAAATATCATGACTCGAAATCCAGCGTTCGAAAAACGATATCAAATACATCACTTATATTCGACTGTCGGAGATTCAAACGTCGAATTCCAGTTCAGATGGAGCTTATAACAACATTAGATGAATATAAACAGCGGAAACAAAATGAACTGTTATTAATCAACATCACAGATACAACATTCATCACAGTATTTGATACAACAAATCACCACCATCATCAGAGTGATACATATATGATACAAAACCAAAATAATAACATCACAGCAGAACACTAACAACAGGGTTTCGTATAGGTCTCCAACATACTTCAACAACGATAAGGTCCTCAAAAACTCCAACATTTTAAAAGATTTCCAAGGCCAAAAGCTTCCGAAATCCGATAGCTTCCAAAAGACTCCAAAATCCAAGCTAACTCCAAAACACGGATAATCTGCTTCTAGGCTGTCCGTGTGGAAATTATGGGCACCCAGAGTTTAGGAAGGGAACAATAAACTCTGGGTCAGTCATGGGACTGGTATGAGTAAACAAAAACAGTTGTTTTGAACAAAAATAATTTATAAAAGAAAACCGTTCATGCTTTTAGCTCACGGCACACACATAATGCAATCGTACAGTTGGAAGAGATTTCTCCTTATGATGGTCAAATATGCTTTATACGAGAAAACTCTTTGATATTATTATTAGCGCATAGTGTAGAAAACATTTTGAAAGTATATATTAATCTTAGCCAGCATACGTACCATTATAGTACGCCTACTATAGCTACTATGTTAAATGGCATGTTCTACAACTAAAACCATACAGGGTTCGTATTAGTGATTGGATTTCCAACAAATGGTCAGGCAAAGGAACTTCCTGGGGCACATGGGTATGCCTCTGGAGGGATGCCCCGACAACATAACCGGATTTCTACCAACACAAGGCCGGGTTACCTCTGTAACTAGGTAACTACTACACGAATATGCCATCCCCCGGTCGTAACCGACCTTTATCCGGGCCCCAACAACAACCACAAAGCAACATAGTTGCAATATCAACATAAGTTAAGTATCTGGGCTCCATACCATGATACCATACAAGCCTGTTCCGGGTTCGAACATAAGCGAAGGCACTTTCGAAGAAGCCCTTGCAATCCGGGCATCCACAATCTCGATTGGACTCCCATCACATATGAAGATCTCTATATCGGAGCAACTCAGTGCAAAGTCATTCGACAGGTTATCATATCGTTCTCGAAGACACCCGGTCTTCACCACCGTCTTCAAATGTTATCCATTTCATCGTATCACTATTTGGAATGAGTTATATGACACAAAGGTCCTCTCCTGGCCAAACCGAATAGTGAGCGCTTAATTTAAAAACACGTGGATATTTCAATCACAAAGATACACAGGTTCGATGTGGGTTTCGAATAACTAACTGGAATCCGACTCACTGTTGCAACGAAATTCAATTGTCGTTTTACGGGGCAATGGGTTTTCACATTCACATAGAAACAAATCACAGATATCACAGCTCGGCACAAAGTAACTCATATCACATGGCATCACAATCACATATTAGAGATATCAATCCAATACACAACATTCAATAATAATTAATCATCTACAATTAAGATGAATTAATCGTGTGATTTAAATTAATTAATCACATAATTACTTTCATTAATTATTTTTAATCAATGATTAGCTATCCTTAATTATAAATTAATTAAATCTTAATCACCTTCATTGATTAATTATTCCTTAATTAATTACCATAATTAATTAATCTTAATTGTTAATTAATTAAATCTTAATTACTTTTATTAATTAATTATTCATTAATTAATTAATTATTGATTACAAATCAATTAACCTTAATTATTTATTTAATTAATCTTTAATATTAAGTAATTAATTAAGTAGTTATTCTTTAAGTAATTATATTAACAAATCATTAATTACTTAATAAATTAAAAGATAAATCTTTTTATCTTTGTTAATTATTTTGATTATCTTATAAACCTTGTTTAATAATCATCCTTATCACATTAGTTTCTTTAAAAGGTTAAGATTAGTTTAAGTAACATTTTATCTTACTTATCTTTTTTAATTACATTATTCAATTATTATAAAAAAAATTATAAAATAATGTAACAAAATTTAAATAACTTAAATTTAATTACCTTAAAAATATCTTACTTAAAACCTTAATTAGTTTGAACTTGAATCAAAATCGTCATTTGAAAACATGGATTTAAAATTGTTTAAAAGTTTGAATTTTATTTTAAAGAAAAAAAACTGTTTTGTATATCAAACTTGAGACCACTTCGAGTCTCTCCCTAATAAATACGCTACTTGTTTCGGGTCGTTTCCATAACCCACCCGTATGCCCTATTTTTTTAAGATTAAAATTTTTAAGTACAAACCCGATACGCACTGTAAATGCACGAGCTCAAACTCGAGTCATCACCCTAGTCCCCTGAAGATTACTTCGAGTTAAGATCTATCTTCCTCAATTCTTTTTCACTGACACAAACCAAGTGTCATGCATATGCACCAGAGCTCCGGCCACCTGCTATTAAAGCTACGACCATCATTGAGTCGACGAAGACCTGCTATAACCCCCAGACCACCAGAAACATGAACCCACGTCGAACTTCGCAAATGAGCTTTCCTACCCAAACTGAAACAGGAACAACATCACACAATCAACTCACACCTCCACCTCAGGCCATCTGAGGCCATGATAATTTCGTTAGAGCTTCGCCTACCATCCTGGTTCAGATTGCCACCGGCGATCGATTCTGATGCAGCGACACCTTTTTCGACCATGATCCAATATGAACATATAACCCTAAATCGATCTCGTCTCTGCTTCACGATGATCAAATATGTTTTTGATCATTTTTCCTCAGCTCGTATATCACTCAGCTACCTATAGTAGCGATCTCCTCCCTCCATTTTACTCTGATCATCGAGAAACGCCAGAAAACCCCAAAACGATCAACCCAGAATTTCTCCATGTTTATTAACTTAAAAATCCTTATTTCACTTTTAAAAATCATTATTTTCGAAAACATTTAACATGATAAAATTAAAACCCAAAATCATGATATTTGAATTCTTTATAAATATTGAGGTTTCCTGTATTTGCTACTTCCCAGAGAATAACTTGAATCAATTTACAAAAATTTATTTTTATGATCTAAATCTTGATTCAACAAACAAGTTTTGTTCAGATTCAAATCCCTAAAGAAGAACAGAGAGAGAGCTTTTGATTTTAGAAATAGGTTTACTCTGCAAATCTAGAACAAGCATTACTGCCTGTAACTAACATGCACATACAAACATCCATATATGATATACAAGCAAGCCTTTCCTATAGCCATATATTCAACATTTAGCACATGCATCACAGTTCAACCCAGATTCAAACTTTTAAAATGGTGTTTACTCACCTGATGTCTAAGAACAGAGGAGAGTCTAGAATGTTGTTTTTAAAGGTTAAAGTCCGGAAGGCTATTTCCAATTTGATCTTGAATTTTGTCTGCAACTAGTTGATGTAAATTTTCTTAGTTCCTGATGGATTAAATTGCTTAATTTCTTAACAAATTCTAGTTTAAATCCTTAAAGGATCTACTTACAGTTTGTTTTTATTATAAAAATAGAGAAGAGAGCCTGGGTCTGAAGACTTGAAGACTGGAATTTGAAAATCTTGAGTTGATTCTGATCTGTTGTTGCCTGATCTTAATGGCTTGATTTTCGAAAAACTGAGATGCTTGAACTTGCTTTGATGTTGAACTGTTTGTTTCTTTTCTTTAATTCAGGTTTGAAAAGGAATTTAGATTTGTAGTATTGAAGAGATTGTCTTATGAAGGTTTGTTTTTAATTTCCTTTCTTTCTCTAATTTGAATTTGTACAGACTTGGTAATGAAGATAAAAAAAATGAGAAGAAGTTTATTAGAGATATTATATAACTTTATTTTCTTTTTATAAATTTCTCAAAAATAAAACAATATGATGACACTTGTTAATTTTCTTCTACATGGATTACACTTCTTAATCCATTTACTTAAATTTTAACACTTGTCTTTATATATATTACTTACTTAACATTTGTAAATTTTCATTAGAATAATATTTTTACATTGTTTAAATTGTATTTTTTATTTACATTTTCCATTTTATAAAGACATTTGCTTTATATTAATAAATACTATTTAAAAGAGAATGTTTTGAAATTAAGTACACATTAAATAAATTATATATATATATATTTGAATCCAAAATATTTTACTAAAGCATTTACTTAAAATTTAAATTCAAATTCAAAGTCAAACTCAAATCTACTCATATATAAACACACACAAATATATATATATATAATTAAATTCAAATGATCTTAAGAATACTTATTATTTCAAATTTCAAACTCAGACGAAATTGAAATTTTATTCATACAAATTAACACTTATTTTATTTGATTTGAAAATTTTCAAATTAGTTTCAAATTAAATTCCAAAATTTCAAATAAATTACTAATTTTAAATTGATAAAATTTGGGATGTTGCAGATTTCCCCCTTAGGAAAATTTCATCCTCGAAATTTGAAAGAGAGAGAAATACAAACAAAGAATATACAAATTCAGAAAAAGATAGAGAAATGGCTTAAGCCGGAATTTCCACTCTGCAATTGGGATAGGACTTTTGCATGTTGTCCTCTGTTTCACAACTTTATTTCTCAATTGCTTTACATCACGATCAATGATCTTTATCGGTTCTCTCTTAACTGTTAGATTTGGTATGATCTCCAAATCCTGCTGAGCGGCTTTTTCAATACTACAGTCTAGATCGTGCACATACTTTTGAAGATGTGAAACGTGAAACACATCGTGTATGCCAGATAACCAGCTAGGTAGTTGCACTTGATATGCCAGAGGACCGATCCTTTCCAGTATAGGAAAAGAACTAATTTACCGTATTGCCAACTTACCAGTCTTCCCAAATCTTAACACATCATGCATTGGAGACACTTTTCAAGAAAACGGAATCTCCAACTTGAAATTCTAAAGCTCTTCTCCTACGGTCGTAATAACTCTTCTGATGACTTTGAGCGGTTATTAACTTCTTTCGAATAAAATCTTTTCTCTGTAGCTTCCTTAATCATATATGTTCTAAGAATGAGTCTATCACCTGATTCGATTCAACATGCAGGTGATCGACACGGACTACCATATAAAGCTTCAAAAGGAGCCATTTCGATACTGGCTTGATAGCTATCGTTATATGAGAATTCAACCAGATGCAAATGGTCCTCCCAAGAACCACCAAAGTCGAGAATACAAGCACGCAGGAGGTCTTCTAAGATTCGGTTTATCGTTTGAGTCTGCCCGTTAGACTACGGGAGATAAGTAGCACTGAAATTCAGTTTTATTCCAAGTGCGGTTTGAAATGCCTTCAAAAATCTATAAGTGAAGACGGATCACGATCACTCACTATACTGCTTGGTATACCGGGGAGACGAACAATCTCTTTTATATATAGCTCCGCCAAACTTGCTGTTGTGTGGGTAGAATTTACTGTATAAAATGGGCTGTCTTAGTCTAATAACCCAAAGTACTTCATTCCCTTTTCGAGTGCGTGGAATCCCGTCTATGAAATCCATAGACACTTGATCCGCTTCCATTTAGGTACTTCCGACGGCTAAAGTAAACCCGCCATTTTCTCCTGATCACTTTTGATTTGTTGACAGGTTGCATAACGACTCACATATATAGATATATCCCTCTTTATTGTTTTCCACCAGAAAGTCCTTTTGATATCTTTATACATCTTATTATGGTGGATACTAAGTTTAGACTTGTGACATTCGTCCAAAACTTCACGCTTTAGATCCGGGATATCTGGAACATACATTTTGCCTTTCAATCTTATAACTCCACAATTATCGATTCTGAAACTGGAGTCTTCACCTTGACGAATCCTCCCATAAATTTCTTGAAGAAATTTGTCTTCTTTCTGCTTGCTGGCGATTTTCTCAAGGAGAGTAGGAGTAATGACAAGATGAGCAAGAATAGCATGTCTTCTACTCAAGGCATTGGCAACTACATTGGCTTTTCCAGACGTATACAGGATATCTAGGTCATATGACGCTAGAAATTCTAACCACGTTGTTGCCTCAGAATTAACTCTTTTTGGGTGAAAAGATACTTCAGAGATTTGTGATCGGTGAACAATTCGAATTAAACAAAGGGGAATTTATTAAGTATACTTATTAAGTTAAATTAAATTTTTAAATTTTCTTTAGAAAAGCTGAAAGAGATTCTTACCTAGAAGATAGTGTCGCCAGATTTTCAAAGCAAAAAAACATCTAGAAGTTCGAGATCATGAGTTGGGTAATTTTTCTCATGCGGACGTAATTTTCTACTCACGTAGGCAATTACTTTACCATTCTGCATTAGCATCGCACCCAAACCATCACCACAAGCGTTAGTATAGACAGATAAACCTTGGTTCCCGTTAATGATGGCAAGAATGGGAGCGGTAGTTAATCTCCTCTTCAACTCCTGGAAAGCTTCATCACATTTTGGAGTCCAATCGGACTTAGCATTCTTCATCGTTAGCTTAGTCAATGAACTGGCCAACTTGGAAAAATCTTGGACAAACTTTCTTTAATATCCCGCTAAACCCAGAAAACTTCAAACTTCTTTTGGAGTAGTTGGTCGCTTCCAGTCTATATTAGCAGAAATCTTGCCCGAATCAACAGAGATTCCCTTTTCATTAACAATGTGTCCGAAAAATGACTTCCGAGAAATGACTTCATTAACCCAAAAATGGCATTTGGAAAATTTCGCAAACAAAATGTTCTTCCTCAATATCTCCAAAACAGTTCTGAGATGCTCAGCATGCTCCTCTTCGGTTTTGGAATAGATTAGAATATCGTCAATAAACACCAAAACAAATTTATTCAATACTCCCTGGAATACACTGGTCATTATGTCTACAAAGTATGCTGGAGCATTGGTTAGTCCGAAGGCATGACTAACCAATCATAGAAAATGTCTGGACCTCTGAAAGCAGTCAAATGAACACAGTCTTCGGTAATTCATAGCTGATGGAATCCTTTAGCTAGATCCATCTTTGAAAAGAATTGAGCGTCATATAGTTGATCGAACAAGTCGTCGATTCTAGGCAAAGGAAATTTGTTTTCAAGAGTTAATTTGTTGAGATCGCGGTAATCCACACACAATCTCAAAGATTCGTCAGATTTGGCTACGAAGACCACAGCTAAACCCCAATCAGAAACACTAGGACGTATCAATCTTTTTTCTAGCAAATCTCGAGTTTGATTGACTAGTTCAATCCTTTCCATCCTGCGGCTTGCGTGAACAACAGGACGAGCATTAAGTACTAAGTCAATTCTGAATTCAATTTCTCTATGTGGAGGTAAGGATTTTACTTCTTCAAACACGTCGGAAAATTCCCGAACAATAGGTATGGACTCCAGACTAGGTTCAGAATATCCCAAAGTATACATCAGTTTATCTCTCTTAGGACTCGGATCCTCACAACTGATTTCAATAAAATTTCCAAGTTTTGTTTTGATCGAGATGGTTCGATTATTACAATCTACTTTGGCTTCAAATTCTGTTAGCCGATCCATTCCGAGTAAGATTTCGAATTCATCAAAATCGAGGACAAATGGCAGATAGGAAATTTATGACTAGAATATGAGATAGGAACATGCCTACATCATAGACAAAGGTTTGTAGGGCCACCAACTAGATTTTTCACACAAAAGGGCTCGTTGACAAAATCAGGTTTAAGTTTTAATTCGTCTACGATTTGTTGGGAGATAAAGCTATGTGTGGCTCCCATGTCGAATAAAACTCTAACAACTTTATCATAAATAGTAAGGTTACCTTCTAGAACTCCTTTTCCTTTATTTTCCTTTGAAGTTGAGGGTTCATCCTTTATCGCATAGACATTCGCCACTTGTGCTTGCTTCATTACCAGGCAATTCTTTACCATGTGTCCAGGCTTGTGACAATTATAGCATTCTCTAACTCCCTGACCATTCTTTGTAGGATTTTCTTTCTTAACTTGCTTCTTTGGATTCTTGCAGTTGTTTGAATAATGGCCCTTTTCTTGGCAATTGTAACAAGTTATATCTCTAACCGGGTTTCCCTGATTGCTCTTCTTCTCTTTCTCTTGATATGGTTTCTTGCCATCGAACTTTCTTTTTTTCCAATTTGGATTGTTCGTATTTACTTTTTCCTTCGAAGCTCCTTGCATATCCATGGTAGCATACCTATACCCCATATCGATAAGATCAAAAAAATATTCTTTAACGTGAGCTGTCATTCTTTCGTGAAATTTCTTATTCATCCCACGAATGAATCTTTCATTTTTCTTTAGAGGTGTGTTCACCAACTCCGGACCAAAATGGGATAATTCGTTGAATTTGTTTAATTACTCCTCAAATGATAAACTCCCCTGCTTCAAGTCCATAAATTCCTGGTACATTCGGAAGATGCCAGCAGACAGCATATAGCGTTTCTCAAACTCTTCTTTAAATCTTTCCCACGTGGATTCATCTTCTGGCTCATCTACTGTAATTGTCTCTCACCAGGCTAGGGCTTCTTCTTGGAGTTTCCAAGAAACTATTAGTCGCATTTGATCGTCTTCCAACTTTAACCCTCTAAAAATTCTTTCACATGATCTGATCCAAGCTTTGGCTTCAATAATAGATTCCTTGCCAGTGAATGGCTTACCACCAAGTCTCGAGAAGCTTTTATATAGATTAGCCAGATTCGGCTAAGGCTGAGTAGGTATAGCTGCTTCTGCTGTTTGGGGGCTTGACCAGTTGTAGTGGTATTTCCCCGTCCCCTAGCTCTTCCTCTTTGCCTGCTCATTCTTACTATTTGTAAATAGTCAGAAAACTTGATTAGGTATACGGACGAGCTATCTTAGGGAACATCAACCGTTAAAAGAAATAGACCAAGAAATTTTAGGGTTTAGTCTCTCAGGTTATACTCATTCTAGAGTATACTTCACCCTATCTCTAATGAGCCACCTAATGTGTTATACTCCGTAGCTAAATTTCTTACTCAACCTTTAGTTCTGGTACCACTTGTCACGACCCGAAATCCAGCTTTCGAAAAACGACATCAAATACCTCACTTGTATTCGACTGTCGAAGATTCAAACGTCGAATTCCAATTCAGATGGAGCTTATAACAACATTAGATGAATATAAATAGCGGAAACAAAATGAACTATCATTAATCAACATCACAGATACAACATTCATCATAGTATTTGATACAATAAATCACCACCATCATCAGAGTGATACATAGATGATACAACACCAAAATATAACATCACTGCGGAACACTAACAACAGGGTTTCATATAGGTCTCCAACATACTTCAACAACGATAAGGTCTTCAAAAACTCCAACACTTCAAAAGATCTCCAAGGCCAAATGCTTCTGAAATCCGATAGCTTCCAAAAGACTCCAAAATCCAAGCTAGCTCCAAAACACGGATAACCTGCTTCTAGGTTACCCGTGTGGAAATTATAGGCACCCAGAGTTTAGGAAGGGAACAATAAACTCTGGGTCAGTCATGGGACTAGTATGAGTAAAAAAAAACAGTTATTTTGAAAAAAAAAATTATAAAAGAATAACCATTCATGCTTTTGGAAAATGAAACTACCATAAGGCCTTCCGGCACACACACAATGCAATCGCACACTTGGGGGAGATTTCTCCTTATGATAGTTACATATGCTTTATACGAGAAAACTCTTTGATATTATTATTAGTGCATAGTGTAGAAAACATTTCGAAAGTATAATATTAATCTTAGCCAGCATACGTACCATTATAGTATGCCTACTATAGCTACCATGTTAAATGGCAGGTTCTACAACTAAAACCGTACAGGGTTCGTATTGGTGATTGGATTTCAAACAAATGGTCAGGCTAAGGAACTTCCTGGGCCACATGGGTACGCCTCTGGAGGGACGCCCTGAGAACCTAACCGAATCACTGCCAACACAAGGCCGGGTAACCTCTGTAACTAGGTAACTACTACACGAGTATGCCATCCTCCGGTCATAACCGACCTTTATCAGAGGCCCCAACAACAACAACCATAAAGCAACATAATTACAATATCAACATAAGTTAAGTATCTGGGCTTCATACCATGATACCACTTCTGTACAGAAGGAAATGCACATACCCCAAGGGGAGCTCCACCCAATAACCTTGCTGAATCCTTTCTATTTCGACCATTACCGGGTTGTGAGGTTTGACGAAGTCTCGTCCACAAAGCTATGATTTTCACAAAAGCCATGCTTCGATCAACAAATGATCAGCAGCACTCAGCATGCCATACTACCAAATTGGGAGTATATCACTGGTAACCTTCAACTACATAACCTCTGAGCTCATATGTCTCAGAGAAGGGTGTTAAACTAAGAGAGTAAATTCTTCATCACCAATAGAAATGTATTTTAAAGAAATCTGCTTTATATCTCAAAATGTAATGTCAGACATACAACCATACAAGTCTGTTCCGGGTTCGAACAGAACCGTAGGCACTACCAAAGAAGCCCATGTAATCCGGGCATCCACAATGCTAATTGGACTCCCTATCACATATGGAGATCTTTATAGCGGAGCAACACAGTGTAGAGTCATTCGACAGGTTATCCTAACGTTCTCGAAGATACCCGGTCTTCACCACCGTCTTCAAATGCTATCCATTTTTTCGTATCACTATTCAGAATAAGTTATATGACATAAAGGTCCTCTCCCGGCTAGACCAAATAGTGAGCGCTTAATTTAAAAACACGTGGATATTTCAATCACAAAGATTCATAGGATGTGGGTTTTGAATAACTAACTGGAATCCGACTCCCAGTCGCATCGAAATTCAATTGTCGTTTTACGGGGCAATGGGTTTTCACATTCACACAAAAACAAATCGCAGATATCACAGCTCAGCACAAAGTAACTCATATCAAATAGCATCATAATCACATATCAGAGATACCAATCCAATACACAACATTCATAATAATTAATCATCTACAATTAAGATGAATTAATCGTGTGATTTAAATTAATTAATCACATAATTACTTTCATTAATTATCTTTAATCAATGGTTAGTTATCCTTAATTATAAATTAATTAATTCTTAATCACCTTCATTAATTAATTATTCCTTAATTAATTACCATAATTAATTAATCCTTAATTGTTAATTAATTAAATCTTAATTACTTTTATTAATTAATTATTCCCTAATTAATTAATTATTAATTACAAATCAATTAACCTTAATTATTTATTTAATTAATCTTTAATATTAAGTAATTAATCAAATAGTTATTCTTTAAGTAATTATATTAAAAAATCATTAATTAATTAATAAATTAAAAGATAAATCCTTTTATCCTTGTTAATTACTTTGATTATCTTATAAACCTTGTTTAATAATCATCCTTATCACATTAGTTGCTTAAAAGATTAAGATTAGTTTAAATAACATTTTATCTTAATTATCCTTTTTAATTACACTATTCAATAATATAAATAAATTTATAAAATAACGTAACAAAATTTAAATAAATTAAATTTAATTACCTTAAAAATATCTTACCTAAAACCTTAATTAGTTTAAGCTTGACTCAAAATCATCATTTGTAAACATGGATTTAAAATTGTTCAAAAGTTTGAATTTTATTTTAAAGAAAAAAACCGTTTTGTATGTCAAACTTAAGACCACTTCGAGTCTCTCCCGAACAAATACGCTACTTGCTTCGAGTCATTTCCAAAACCCACCCATATGCCCTATTTTTTTAAACTTAAATTTTGTTTAAGTACAAACCCGATACGCACATGTAAATGCACGAGCTCAAACTCGAGTCATCACCCTAGTTCCCCGAAGATTACATCGAGTTAAAATCTATCTTCCTCAACTCTTTTTCACTGATACAAACCAAGTGCCGTGCATATGCACCAGAGCTCAGTCCACCTGCTATTCAAGCTCCGACCATCATTGAGTCGACGATGACCTGCTCTAACCCCCAGACCACCAGAAACATGAACCCACGTCGAACTTCGCAAACGAGCTTTCCTAAACAAACTGGAACAGGAACAACATCATACGATCAACTTGCACCGCCACTTCAGGCCATCTGAGGCCATGAAAATTTCATCAGAGCTTCGCCTACCATCCTGGTTTAGATTGCCACCGACGCGATCGATTCCGATGCAATGACGATGATGCAATGACACCTTTTCTGACCATATGACACAATATAAACATCTAACCCTAAATCATCTCGTCTCAACTCCATGATGATCAGAAACTTTTCTGATCATTTTTCCTCAGCTCGAATATCACTTAGCTACCTCCAGTAGCGATCCCCTCCCCCCATTTTTCTTTGATCACCGAGGAACGCCAGAAAACCCGAAATATTCAACCCAGAATTTCTCCATGTTTATTAATTTAAAAATCCTGATTTCACTTTCAAAAATAGTTGTTTTCGAAAACATTTAACATGATAAAATTAAAACCCAAAATCATGATATTTGAATTCTTCATAAATATTGGGGTTTTCTGTATTTGCTACTTCCCAGCGAATAACTTGAATCAATTTTACAAAAAATTATTTTTATGATCTAAATCTTGATTCAACAAATAAGTTTTGTTCAGATTCAAATCCTTAAAGAAGAACAGAGAGAGCTATTGATTTTAGAAATAGGTTTACGCTGTAAACCTGGAGCAAGGATTACTGCCTGTAACTGACATGCACATACAAAGATCCATATACAATATACATGCAAGACTTTCCTAAAGCCATGTATTCATCATTTAGCACATGCATCAACAGTTCAACCCAGATTCAGGCTTTTAAAATGGTGTATACTCACCTGATGTCTGAGAACAGAGCAGAGTCTAGAATGTTGTTTTTAAAGTTGAAAGACTGGAAGGCTATTTCCAACTTGATCTGGAATTTTGTCTGCAAATAGTTGATGTAGATTTGCTTAGTACCTGATGGATTAAATTGCTTAATTTCTTAACAACAAATTCTAATTCTAATTCTTAAAGGATCTACTTACGCTTTATTTTTTGATAAAAACGGAGAAGAAAGCCTGGGTCTAAAGACTTGAAGACTGGAATTTCAAAATCTTGAGTTGATTCTGATGTATTGTTGCCTGATCTTAAAGATTTGATTTTTGAAAACTAAGATGCTTGGACTTGCTTTGATGTTGGACTGCTTGTTTCTTTAATTCAGGCTTGAAAAGGAATTTAGATTTGTAGTATTGAAGAGATTGTCTTGTGAAGGATTGTTTTTTATTTCCTTTCTTTCTCTAATTTGAATTTGTACAGACTTGGTAATGAAGATAAAAAAATGAGAAGAAGTAAATTAGAGATTTTATATAACTTTATTTTCTTTTTATAAATTTCTCAAAAATAAAACAATATGATGGCACTTGTTAGTTTCTTCTACATGGATTACACTTCTTAATCCATTTACTTAAATCTCTAACACTTGTCTTTATATATATTACCTACTTAACATTTGTAAATTTTCATTAGAATAATATTTTTACATTATTTAAATTGTATTTTTTATTTACATTTTCCATTTTATAAAGACATTTGCTTTATATTAATAAATACTATTTAAAAGAGAATGTTTTGAAATTAAGTACACATTAAATAAATTACACACAGATATATATATATATATCCAAAATATTTTACTAAAGCATTTATTTCAAAGTCAAATTCAAATCTACTCATATGTACACACACACATATATATAATTTAAATTCAAATGATTTTAAAATTATTTATTCAAATTTTAAACTCAAATGAAATTGAAATCTTATTCATACAAATTAACACTTATTTTATTTGATTTGAAAATTTTCAAATTAATTTCAAATTAAATTACAAAAATTCAAATAAATTACCAACTTTAAATTGATATAATTTGGGATGTTACAACAAACTTCTCTATTTAATTAAAGGCTTTATGAACAGCGTGGAACTTAAAATTGTTGATATCCAAATAAGTTTGGATCTTTGCTTATGCATTAAGCCATAAACCAACAATCATGCAAGATGATTAGAATCAAAAAAGAAATCTAAAAATGATCTTATGTGCCAAAGTTAAATGTACTAATATACATTCCTATAATATTTCATAACTATGGACTCACATGACTATTGAAGAATATGTAGATAAACAAGGCTACAAACCAAGTTTATAGAACGGATAAGGAAAGTCATATGGGGTTTTTTCACAATTAGAGAAAAGTTTTTATTAAAAAGACTAATGTCATATATATGATGTGTCTAATATTTCGTTATTGTCCAAACTAACAAAAAAAACATGTGACCAAAGTTTTCTAGTGCACAACACATCTAACTGTTGAGAATAAACTTGATTTTGTTAATCTAGATTTTTTCATATATGAAATATCTAGAGTATATGCTAGATATTTATGAAATGTACTTGAAATTGTATAAGATAATATTTAAGAGATGTTTATGGAATAATACATATGTAATTGTATGAGAGAATATTTAGGAGATATTTATGCAGAACCGTTAGATTAAGTGAATCTTCACAGTTTGTTTGAGATGTAAAATCCTATAAATAGAGGTTGATTCGCACATTTGGATGTAAGCAAAAAAACGAACTTTTATAATAATGTTTAGTAATAAGATTTACTCCTCATAAGATTCTCTAACCTCTTATCGATCTTCTTCGCAAATCAAATCTGTTTTCTATTTAAGAAAACATCCAAAAAAGTGGTATCAGAGCTTGAAGATTCTCTTAAAAAGATGGCGAATAGCGGCATTTCCTTACAAGTCACAATGCTCACCAAGACCAATTATGACAATTGGCGTTCACTTACAAATCACAATGCTCATCAAGATCAATTATGACAATTGGAGTTTAATAATGATGGCTCTCCTTGAAGCACACGACGTATGAGAGATATCCTTCCTCCCCTATAGCCGCCGCCCTTTCCACCATCTCCAAGGCCATATCCATCCACCTTCTCTCTCCTTTTCTTTCTCCGTTTTACCTTCTTTTCCTCTTCCCTATTTTCCCTCTTTCTTCCCCTTATTTCCATGGCTTCTATTTTCCACTAAACTACTCCAAACCAAATAATTTTTTTTGAAACCGTGTATAATTTCAATGGAAACAACTTTGTTATTGAACTATTCTTCCTATTCCGAAAATTTCTATATCAAAACTTCATTTTCAAGTCCTTTCACGAGTCCAGTTTTGGACAAAAATACCCCATATTGTATCAATCATATCTCCTTCAGGAATAAAGCAAATTATGCGATTCTTTTTACCAAACCGTTTATTTTTCTAGTGGATTCAACTTTCTTTTAGATTAGTTCTTCAATTTTCTTAATTTGCTATGCTAGAAACTCAAATCATTTTGAAGTATTTTTGAACTCAGATTTTCAACTCAGAAAATACCTCTATTTGTTTTACTATTACTTCCCCAAGACAGAAGCTATTTGCGTGATATTTTTTTTGAAAGTGGAAAGAATAGAATTTTCAACAACTTTTTGGTTAGTTACTTCTACAGATTCAGTAATATTCTGGTTCAAATATTTCCTTAAAGTTGACCTAGTTTTAGGTTCGTCCGTAGTTTAGATCTTAGGTTGTTTGAAAGTTGGAAGTAGTTGGAACTTGTTTATTGATTCGTGTTCGTGTCTATGCTTTGTTGGATTTGCTTTGCACTTGAATCTTTGCTAGGTATCTCCAAATTGCTCCATTTTATCATCACTTTCATAGCCACGAAAGGTAAGCAAACACTCACAACTACTAAATTTTCTCATGTTAGTTAAATTGAATTTATGATATGATTAGAAAGTGATTGGTTGCTGTTTAGTTTGTTATAAATTGTCATTCCAGTTAAATCTGACTTTTATTGAATTTAATTGCCATTTATATAATGTTGAAATTTAAATTGCAAGTTAAATACCTGTTAATGATAACCAGTAAATTGTTGGTAGTTATTGGTTGATTTCGATGATTTTTATGACGTATGTTCAATTATTGATATTTGGGTGATTGGATGGATGTTATTGGTTGACATTTTGGACGATTGGATGTTATTTATGCCAATATCTCTGTCATCCCTATGAGATGAAATGATACATACCCGAACGATCTTATAGATTATGGAAAAATCGTTATGGATTGGAATTATAAACCCGAGCGGTTTTCATTGATTTGGAAATGTTGATTTCGATACTGGTTGAAATGACATATACCCATATAATTTCTTGATTTGGATTTTTATTTTGAATTGAATTATTTGAAGGGTTTAAGTTAATTCAAACTTCGGATTTGTTTTAGTTTGATGAATAAGATTGATATTTCAAATTATTTGAAACCTTTTAAATAATTATATTCACATTGCACACTTGATAGGAGATGAAAATCTCATAGCATCTATGAAACCATTGCACTAATATTTATATTTTATTTATTTTGATCTGACTTACATAAGATCTTTTAGTTCTTACTTAGGTGTTTTGTCTTTTCATTACGCTTGGGTCAGTCTGAGCTTTTCGGTGTATTGAAAACTATTTTTTGAAGGATGAAGACGAAGATTCAGTATATTATTGCCATTTATTATTCCACTACATTCTTTGTTCCACTGCATTATTTGTTTTTTCCGATGTATATATAACTCTGATTTGAATTGTAAAGTGTAATCAAATGTTATTTTGTAAAATAGCTTTATGAACTGTTTATTTTATTATTATATTTTGTCATTCCGCTACGAAATACTGTGTTTTGTTTTCTTTCTTCTTTTAT
Source organism: Allium cepa (assembly GCA_030765085.1). NCBI lineage: Eukaryota > Viridiplantae > Streptophyta > Magnoliopsida > Asparagales > Amaryllidaceae > Allium > Allium cepa. The sequence goes on along the minus strand of CM060934.1, from coordinate 505,111,366 downwards.
TTTCTTATTTACCCCCATTTACAATCATCCCTTTTGAATGGTTTGAATTAGACATGTGTGGTTTACTCTCAATTTAAACCGTCCAATTAGGTGGGTCATTACATATATATCCAATTAAATTACCATTACATAGCAAAATTTCAAAGTTCAAATGAAATTTCAAATCCTTTAAAAAAAATCAATTTTCGAAATTTAAAACGTATTTCGATTATAACTTCAAAATATCACCTTGATGATTTCAACAATTTCCCTTTACCAAATTTAAATTTCAACATTCCAGGCTCAAGCGCGAAAATAATTTGATTTCTACAAATTTAATTTTTATTTATTTTAAATCAAAATCATTTAAATAAATTTAAAATCGAAAATTTTAAAACCATTTCATGTAACCATTCTAGTGTTCGTATATAATTCTCTATCATATGGCCAAGTGATCAGTTATTTAAATTTAATTTCAGGGATGGGATGTAAATCAATTCAATCCAAAATAAATGTTATAGGTATATATCATTTCAACATATATTTTAATTTATTCGAAATAATTCAATTGACAGTTTTATATACTGCAAATAATTTATCAGGTAATAATAGGATATATAAAAATAAATAAACATCCAATCATCCAAATATCAATCAATTGGCATCCATCCCAATCAATCATACAAACAGACAATATAATTCAGAACAATTTCATAGATATTAATTCTGGTATTTTATTAGCAATTTAATTCCATTTTCAAATTTAAGTGTCAATTTTAATTTTTAACAGTTAATTCAAATGAAAATTTAGAGGACGATTTGTCAAACAATAATCAATAAATTCATATCACTTTATAATTCAAATTTAACTAGTATAAAAATATTCTAGTACTTGTGAGCGTTATAAAACACTCACCTGGAGTTTTCAATTTTAAATCAAATCGAACAAAGTTTGATTTAACCTAAAATTTTAGTTAGCTCCAAACGATTCCAAATTTGTTCTGGAATGTAGTGCTCGTCACCACGATCCTGTCGCCATTTGTTTCGTCCAATTTCGAGCTCGAATGTGAGAGATATGGTAGTAACAAGTTTAAATGATTTAAAATTTAATTAAACTAGACTAAATCATCACATAATCACCCAGAAGAATCCCAGCAGTCCATCACGTCTTTACCAAATCAAGGCCGCACCCACTTCATCCTCCATCTCTCGTTTATTCCAGGTAACATCGCACGAGACAACCAAAAGCACGCATGAAACCTTCTGGCCTCTCCCTCCATCGACGACCTGAGCATGATCGAGCGACGTCAACACTTGCGCCTACGCGAAAGCCATCATCGCGTATGGCCTGGCTGAGCTCGGCCGCCTCCCCATCTCGGAAAACACACTTGAACGTCGAACCTTCACAAGCAGATTCTGGTGAATCTAAGCTACCATCGACGATGTCCACCGTTTATCTCGACGAGCTCTTCGATTTTCATGTAGATAGTTTTCGAAAATATTGCTTGGATCGAGAGATAAGTAAGGAAAAATATAGGACGTTTTAGACCATTAAATTATAAATGGCGGCTGCGTACTGTAGACGTGTATTTATATACGTGCATACATATTATTTTACTATTATTTTCAACTTTTTCCAGATTAACTCCAAACGAAGCATTTTACCCCTATTCCAAACAAAATGGAACATTTTTCGAGGCTTAATTCAATCGTATGTGCAAGATAGATTTTTCGGATCCAATTAAAATATTCAATTTTTGATATATAATTCAACGCGTTTCTATACCGTATGATCAAACGATAACTTCAAACGCTATGAAATTTTAAATCCGATAATGACAAACTATTATGGATCCAATGGAACTAATTTCATCAAAATCCGAGACTGTGCCCCATAACTCTTATTTAATGTCTCCGTTATAATATAAAATTTCCAACTTCTAATTATTCACTTTTAAATCAAATTTTAAATATTAACAATCTTCATTGTTGTTTAAATAAATTTTTCATCAACTTCTGATATCATTTTCAATCATATTAAATTCAAAATTCAATTATCCAAATAATTTCCAATATTAAATTTAAATAATTTAATTGTACCATGTTCAAAAAAAATTCAATATTAGATTTTAAAGGAATTTTAGTTATCAATAAATTACTTTATTTACATCTAATGAATTCAACGTTTATTACGTAATCTAACTATTGACTGTAAACACATTCAATACATAACATTACCTTTCAATAATTATTATTACTTAAATCTTTGAAATTAGTTTATTTCAAAATTTTATTCAAGTACATATCCACTAACTTACATTCAAAATCATTAAATTTTTATTTTTAACCATTTTTATTCAATAATTATATCAAATTTAATGATTTAAAAAATACAGGTCGTTACAATCTCCCCCGCTCAAAACTTTTCGTCCTCGAAAAGAAGTAAAGAATTTAACCTTTAATATATTTAAAAAAAAATCAACTTATAAAACATAAAATCCATTAGAAAACTTTTACCGCATTTAATATATTTTCTATTAATCTACTCCAATCGGCTTACGGAAAATGCAAGTTATGTAGGATCTAGATTAACCCTAGAGGGGGGGGGTTGAATAGGGTTATAGCAAAATTTTCTCGATTTAAACACAGAAATAAACTACAGAAATAAATATGCAGTAAAGTAAATCACACACAAAATTTACCCAGCTTCGGCAACCCTTGCCTACTGCTGCATTCACAGATTTCTATTAGAATTAAACAGTATCACGCTTACAAACACTCTACTAGACTCGCAGACATTTGCTCCCGCTCACAAACACTCTACTAGACTCGCACACCCTGCTCGCAAACATTTGCTCCCGCTCACAAACACTCTACTAGACTCGCACACCCTGCTCCCGCCTATAGAGTTTCGTTTACTCGCAAACTTTGCTTCCCGCCTATAGAGCTTCGCTTACTCGCAAACTCTGCTCCCGCCTATACAGCTTTGTAAACTCGCACACCCTACTCACTGAACTAATTCTAACAAGACAATCTGACACTACCTAAACCCTAGGTGGTGATTTACAAATTCTTTGATTCGTAAAATAAAAACAACAATTAAAAACAATAGAAAATAACCCTTAACCCTAGTTAACAAAATAATAAAGCCCTTTTATAAAATTAAAACACTAAACCCCCTTTTAATAATAAGGCCGGCCCACTCCCTTATTTCACCCGATCCTTTTTGTCTCGTTCCTTTGCTTGTGAGAGTAATGGTCGCCGTTCCTCAACTCAATTAGGGCTTCTGCAATTTTGTGCTTTTTCTCCTTGCGATCCAAACTAGGGTTGTGCAAATTGAAGTCGCCACTTGATATGATTCAATAGTAGGCTTCGATGCTTTTGATTTGCTTACGGCTCTTCAATTTGGATCGAGTTCGTTCTGCTTATTCGGTATGTACTTTTCTCCTTTTGCTTTGCTGGTTGATGCTCGAACTCGATGAAATAAATGCCGATGATGATTAGGGTTTTTATAGGATTTGATTTCCTATTTTTGCGTTCGTCTGATTGCTTCAAAATTTCTTGCTTAGCCGTTCGATTATTGTTGGATGTTTGCGATGAATTCTGACTTTTTCAATTTCGTATTTTTCTGATGCTTGATCCCCACGGCTTTGAATTGCCGTTCTCATCACGGTATTGATTTTTTGACTTTGTGATTTGTGTCTTGAACATCACAGCACTGTTTTGATTTCGTGAATCATATCTACTCCACGATTCTGGATTACGTCGACCATCACTGTTTTCATCCTTGTGAGCTACGTCTCTGGCATTGACATTTACATTGTATCACTATTCCTCTACCATGTTGCATTATTCACTGATGCACTTTCTCATGTTAAATTATTACAGTGATCTGGACTGTGCATATGAACTTGGTCATGTTGATCTAGTTGCTATGCAGTTGCTATGTTTTTGTTCATATTGGAACTAGTTTTGCTTTGAGTTTGTCTGCATCTTGTGGTTGCCACTATGTATTATGGTTCGTGTATTTAAATGTTCATGTTGCATATATGCGTCTACTCTCGTTGCTGTGAATTTTCTCCAGTGGCATTGTACTCTCTTGAGTCTGATTACTCCTGTGTCTTGTTTATCTGGTTTTGGTCGTTGCATTTGCTGGCTTGTACTGTCCACTGCCCTGATCTTGTTTGTTCGATCACTTTGCTGTTCCATGGTCTATTTGGTGTTTTGTTTATTTGAGACATCTTAGCCATGTTGCATCTGATATATGTTTGAGACTGTGCTTGCATTTGTATTTGGTCGACACTTGCATCATTATCTGTTGTGACATCCATGTTCCCTGTTGAGTCTTTGGTGATGCTTCACCTGTTATGTTCATGTTGGCACTAGTTGTTGAGTCTGTTGCATGATTCCTGGTCATTTGCACTTGCAGTTGGTTACTTGATTCAATTTTGTTGTTCATGTCATGTTGTTCATGTGCATGCTTTGTACTTCAGGTTGGTCACTTGATTCACATGTGCACTGCCTGTTTGAAATTGTAGCATGTCACTGAGTTTGTTGTGTATACTTATGGCTGGTGATTCATTTAGTGATAATGTTGATTTCACTCTGGCCATACTGCATTTTACTTGTTGCATACATGAACTTGACACTGTAAATTTGTTGTTTACTGTGTTCATGCACTTCTTATGCTTGCAACCTTGCTACTGCATTCATCCTTCTTTCTCTGACATACTTGAACTTGTTGTTGCCAGTTTTCATTTGTAGTTGTATTCCCTTCATGTGTTTGTACTGGGCTCGACATTGCTGATACTTTGGTTTTACTGGCCACACATGTGCATGCTTGCATCTTTGAAATTGGTTAGATGGTACTGTCCAGTTGAGCTTGTTTTGTAGTGATGCACTTGAGTTGACTGAGTTGAATCCAGTTTTAAAACTCGGGTTTGACCTTGTGCTCGTGTCGTGATTTTCAATGTTATTGCACGTGAGTTGAACCCGGTTTTTCATTTGGGTTTGACCTGTGCTCGCCTGTCCCTGTAAATCAATCAAGTGTATATATCGGCGTGCACGGCCTTGTGGCATATACAGTAATACACTGTGTATGTCACAAGTTGTTCGTGTATGATGAATTCAAATTTAAATTATGACGAACAACCCAAATAACTGAGGCAAATCATATTTTCAAAAATTATCTTTTATTTTTGAATTGCAAAAATATTTCTTTTTCAATTTTACTGCGTTAGTTTATATTTTTGCAGATTGCTCAGATGCTGGATTCAAACTGGAATGCAGTTGAAGATAAATATGAGTGTGAGTGATATGTAGTGAGGTGCTGATGTAAATGTGAAAAATGTGATGTAATCAAAGTTGTATAGTTATAGTGAGAGATTGAAATTGTACTATTCAAAATTGTAATAAATATTTGTTTGGATAAAATTTCTGTTTGAATTCAAATTCTGTGTCATTTAATTTTATTCAGCAAATATTTATTTATTCTATGAAAAATAAAATAGTACATTAACAAATACATTTAAACGAATGTATATATGTTTATTATCATCAGACAAAAATCATATAAGCGCAAAGCGCATATTCAACAAGTTAGTCATCGAAGCAAATTACAAAAAAATTCTAATACCCGGACTTACGAAAAATTTCGACAAAGTCTCCTTTGCACGGTTAGAACGCAACAACTGCAAAACATCTCTAACATCCCTAAACCAACAAAAGCCAAGTGGCTCAATCATAAAACCATCAAATCAAATGAAAAAATAAACATGTACCTTTTTGTCGAGCGATCCAAAATTTTATTGATTTTAAATACCTGCATCTTATTTACCAATGATATCCTATCATATAATTTATAATCATTTTATATTTTGCATTTCAATTTCCAATATTTTCTTTACTTAAGCTCGTACGATGTAAATATATTATCCGTATGCAATATCAAATCTGATCGCTCAATCGATCACATAATTTCACATCCGAACTAGTATTATTCAAACAACTCTCTAGTGCGAACTCAGATTTGGTTCCTTGATCAGAAACCGTCATTCTCCTTGCATTGCCATATATTATGACAGAAATTCCAGAATCAAATCAAAAATCCATATCCAAGGTTTGCCTTCGAGAATTAAGTGAAAAGTCATAACTGGGATCGATATAAATTATCTCGAAATTCTGTGCTCGAATCTGGATCAAATCGTTATGTGAATATAATAATATACGTACAACTTATATACTTATTTCAATTGATTCTCTGTTACACCAAATTTTTTCATTCACATTCATTTTCATAATTTCCTTTAATAACAAATTTATTTGTGAAACATTTTATTAATCATTACTTTAGTTTATAATCATTCTATAAAAGTCTGACTTCTTATATATGAATTTTTCTAAGTTTATAGTTATCTCAAAAGTTACAAATCCAATTTCATAATTTCTTTACAAATTTATATTTAATTCTATAACCAATTTACAAAGATATTATTTAATTCATCTGTCTACTTTCTTACGTTCACTTACTTATTCCATTTAATCATTAATCATTTCATAATATACTAATTAACTATATAGCATTTATTATTACAACTAAATTTCCATTTATATACATTTTAATTATTTTTAAGTTTGTTTCTTGTATAATATCCCATTACATATCCAAATCATTATTTTAACTTTTTAACATTTGGTAAGTCTTATTATATGTTATTAGAATGCAATTTGGTATTATAAATATTAATATGATTCATTTTTCTCTATTAGAATGTTCACTATTTTAACTTGTTTAATTTTCTTTACTTTCAATTTAAGAGTTGCAAACTTCAACTCTAAAGCTTCTCAAAATATTTATAGCTTAGATTTATTAATTCTCTTATTTTATAAGCTCTGATTATTCAAATATTTCATTTCCTTCAAACAATTTGAAGATTATTAATTAACAGAACTTAACATTTAAATACCGGGTTCATTTCAAATCATTTGAAGCAAGTATGTATATACACCTTTTATATATCAAATTATACATTTGGAGTTTAAACCAAAATCCATTTATCAAAACAATTTCGTAGCAAGCTTCTCAGAAGTCTCTTCTACTTTGGAACTCGAAAATGAACGTCGATTATGCTGCGCAGTCATCGTTGATATTATTTTTCAGTGACAGAAGAGAGGAGTACTGAGTTCATTCCTTTTAAAAATTCTTTTTAAAGATACTTTTCATAAATATTTTTCAACTAGTATCACCATATTTTTTTCAAAACTTTGAAAACCATTTTCAAAATTTCCTAGTCTTAAATTCAAATCTTCTCAATTTAAATCTATATTAATTTATAAGTTAGCTTTTTAATTATACTTTCATAATTTCAGTTTCTTAAAACATTTCACAAATTTTTTATCATTTTTTATCTTATAATAAACATCTTTCATTAAGGCATAACAACCAATTAATGATAATAATAAATATTGTAACGACCCAGGATTTTTATGAATTTAAATTGATAATTTAAATAAATTTTTGAATTAAAATTGTAAAATTGATTATAAATGGCAGCGAGTTTCCCCTACATCTATAGAAATTATATTAAGTCATATGAACTTGAAAATTAGTATATATGTGAATATATATGTATATATTGGATTTGAAATAAAAATTTAAATAAATGGTTTTAAAAATAAATAGGAATAAAAATACAACACAATAAGTATTTGAGTTGAAAATTAATATGTAAGTCATAAGAAAAGAAAAGAAATGACATTTAAATATGAAACAAAGTTGAAAATAAATATGCAAAATAAACGAAACAAAAGTATAAAATGATAACAAATAAAATACATTCACTTATGTATGTTATAATAAGATCATATGGTTATAAAAATGACCTAGAAATACATATAAACTTATATGAAACTTTTATAAAACAAGGAGACAATAAAATAAATATGTGATGAATTCAATGTTAAAAGCAAACACAAATCAAACAGCATATCTATATAAGTGTATGCATAATGTACTTGCAAGAATTAAAATAAGATGGCTGTTACATTGAAGCATGAAGAATTTAATGCTTTCAAACCAGCCCATAATACAAAAGAAATCATCAGCCGAAGTACATACAACAACTTCAACCATGCCTAGAGTACAAAACAATATTTTAACCTGTAAGCTTTCTTTATATTTATCAAATACTTCATTTCCTATATCAAACATCTTTCATCATTTCGTTCCTTCAAGCTAAGGAAATTTGAAGACAATACCATCTTAAAACTCAAACATAAATAAAACATCAATTTAAGATATCAAGACCATACAAAAAATCAGAGAAATCAAGAAGATTTCAACTTGCCAGTGTCAAAATCTGTTTCAACATAGCTGCTCTGTCATTTCTGGAAACAACATGCTCTGTTTTTTTTTCTTTGTTTTTCAGGAGACAGGTGAGCAAACTCGACCTTTTTCTATCTTTTGATGTTGGATCTGAATGTGAAATATGTGCTGATATTATGGTGTGAATATTATGCATGTGTGTATATTAAGAGATATGTATGTTGAATACAATATATGTTTAAAAAGAAAAGAAAAACCTCTGTTCAATCAGTACAGGTTAATCCAGTTAAAAAGGGAAAAAAAACCAATATCTTTTTGAATATTGACATTTAGGTCGTGACGTATGAAATGAAGTTGTTCACAATAATGTAAGGTTAGTTTTAAAAATAATATTAGGTATAAAAATTTAGGAAATATTTTTGAAATTAAAAATTTACAGTAGATCAATATATTCATCAGAAAAATCGAATATGTTAACTTTAAAATCTGATTACACAGTCATGTTTGAATTTCAAAATGATGATTTTAGAGAGTTATTTCAAGATTTTCAGTTGCATGGTTGTCAAGATATTGTGGTATGAACAGAAATTGTAAATTCGTCAATTTTTGGTGATTGGAGTAACGATAAATCTCGTGATTGAAGGGGAAGCATGTTTGGAGGTTAAAGATCATTAGAAAAATGATGGATGATTTTATAATTCGTTGTGGGAAGCAGATGAGGTTGAACTAGGGTTTTAGAGTGAAATTTTGTTAGGGTCAGTTTCGAATTTAATTCATTGACGAGGATGCTTCGTGTGCAATCGGACCTGGGGGAGACTCTGTGTGGGTTGAAGACGAAGCCCTGGGTGGAATGGCGAAGTTGATGGTGGCGTAGATCGTCGGCACGTGGTGGTTTTTCAGATGGAGGGTGGTTCCAGATTTTGGTTGGGATACTCGATTTCATTCTCGAGTTCGATTCAGGTCTTTGAGTGTTTGGGGTAGCTCGTGGTGTCGTTGATGACTCGTAGATGGCCAGAGTGACGGTCAGAAGCAACGAGCCGAGGTGTGCACATGCATGTGTCACAGCGTGTATCAGGGAATTGAAAAAAATTGAGGAAGACGAGACACGTTCGAAGATGAAATTGTGAAATTCTGGGGGGGTGGCTGCTCGAGTTTGATGCAGTGATGCTTGCTAGTTTTATTTTATACAGTGGGTTATAAAAAATAAAAAGAAAACAATAGAGTTAAAAGGGGAAGGAGAAGGAAGAACTCGGGTTCTAAGTAGATTGGCTTGGCTATAACTTTGGGGAGGAACTCGCGTTCACGAGCGTGCTCCTGTTGCCTAGTTAAATATTTATGTTTAAACTGAAGAAAGAAAACTGGAAGTAAAAGAAGAAGGCAGGATCTTGTAAGTGTTTGGGCCTTGGGCCATTGAGTTTGGATGGAGGCAGTTGCTTGCGGTAAGTATGGAGTTGTCTTGGGCTTCAGTGCTTGGGTAGGTGAGATTTTATAGTATAGTAAACTAGTTTGGTTAAGTTGTTTTAGTTATTTTATAATCATTAGTTTAGTTTAAATCTAAGAAGTAAATGTAATTCCAGTTTGGATTAGAATTCAATTTAGGCATAAATAATTTTTTTAAAATCCAAATTGTTTAATAACTTAAAAGTAGTTAAGGGTATTGAAAGTAATTTGAAATTTAAAATAAATTTAGAAATTGTAGTTGGAAGATTTAAACAAGCTGAAAGTTAAAAGTTTATACCTGAAATAAATTTTTAAAGCAAATTTCCAGATTTTGAAATTCATTAAGATTTATACTTAAGTGTTGAAGTAAATTTTAAAATATGTTAAATTTAAAAAGAAAAGTGATTTTAAACCCTTTATAATTTTCCTTTTTAACCAATTGTTATTTTACATAAAAATGTTGGAAATTTTCCTTTAAACTTTATTAAAAAGGAAATTTGAAATAAATGTTTCAACATATTGTAAATAATAATTAAATCCTAAATATGGATGAGTTCACTTTAATTAGTGAAGATTAATGATTTATAATCCATTAATTAACGAGTTCTTAATGATTTATCAATTTATCATCAATAATGATTATGTAAGTAAATATCTTTAGAAAAGTGATTAAAGAAATTAAATAGTTAATAAAGATTTTTAACTAAGATTATTTAAATAAATAATCAATGTGATTAATTTGACAAAAAAAATTAGAATAATAAATCTAGAACAACCATTTGACAATTTGGAAAATATAATTACTTAGAAAGGTAATTTATAGATGATTATCGGATGTAATTAATTAAATGATAATCAGTAATTTGGGTATAAATATTTGTTATTAATTAAGGGGTTAGTTAAACTTATTAATTAAAGGGTTAATTAATAATTGTGATTAATTAAGATAAATTAAATAATTGAAGGTTAATTGGTTCATTAATCAAGATGGGTTAGTTAATAATAAAGGATTAAATAAATCTGTTAACTAATAAATTTTACTTGTGAATGTTTGGACTTGACTGAACGATTTAATTGTCTGATATTCCTGATATGTGATGCTTTGTGATATATCCTGATTCATGTTGTGATCTGTAATTATTTATCTGTGGTGTAGTTTATTATCTGTGATATATATCTGTGATCTGTATATGGAAGATAAGCGTTATAATTTATATCGCTTATCAACTATATTTCTATGTTTTAATATTTGATGATTGAAATGATGTTGCACTAGTGTGTTAAACCCCTGGACCACACAATACACACACAAATATGGATTTCACGAGGAAATCGATTAAGTCATAGAGTTTTGAAAATAGTTTTGAATTTGAATATTTGAATTCAAATGTTTTGGAAATGGATTGGGTTTAAAGTGAAAAGCTTTTGAAATGAATTTCATAGATGAAATTTATTTTGAATAACTCGATAAAATATGAAGTTGAATAATTTGATTTGAACTTAAATTCAAGATTTGAAATTGAATTCTATGATTTAAAACTAGGGATTAAAGATGTTATACCAGTTATATATGGGTTAAACTATTTTAACATGAATTTATTTGGGATGTGAAAAGAATTCAAGGGATTTAACTCGGGTAAATATAATTGGATTTTTATGAAACGAAAACTGTTTGTTTTCAAATAATAAAAGCATTCACATAAGAAATGAACGTCCCATTTGTGTTAAAAAGAATTTCAAGTTTGAAAATGAAGATAATTTCCAAGTTATGAAAATGATTTGAAAGCTATAAGTTGAATCTTGATTTAAAAATTCAACAAGTTAATCGAATTTTGAAAGCTATGAGTTAAATCTTCGATTTAAAGATTTAATGAGTTAATCCAATTGGAATGGAAATTGTTTTAAAGTCTATAAATCGATCTTTGTGAAATAAATCTTTTTTGTAATATAAAGATTTGAAATGGTAATTGGTTTAAACCATTTGAAAAGGAAAGTTTTTGGGTTTTAAGTTGTGACTTAATTGAAATCCCAATATCCATATGTTTTTGAAATACTGCGCTCACTGTTCGGTTTAGCCGGGAGAGGACCTTTGTGTCATATATCCCATTCCGAATATGTGATATGTCATTATGGATAGCATTTGAAGACCGGCGGTGAAGACCGTATATTTTCGAAAACGTAAGGACAACTCGTCGAATGTCTTTGCATCGAATAGTCCCCGGTATAGAGACTCCATATGTGATGGGAAGTCCGAACGTGATTAGTGAATATCCGGATTGCAAGGACTTCTTTGTAAGTGCCTTCGGTTCTGTTCGAGCCCGGAACAGACTTGTATGGATTGTATGTCTGACATTACAATTGAGATATAAAGCTGATTTCTTTCAAATATATTTCTGTTGGTGGCGGAGAATTTATTCTCTTAGCTTAACACCCTTCTCTGAGACGTACGAGCTCAGAGGTTATGTAGTTGAAGGTTATCAGCGATATATTCCTAATTTGGTAATGTGACATGCTGAGTGTTGCTGTGAAATGATCATTGTGTTGATCATTTGTGATAAGATCATTTGTTTGATCGTTTATCTTTGTGATCATTTCTATGATCATTTGTTGACCCAAAGCACGGCTTTTGTATAAAGTGTGTTTTTGTGGACGTGACTTCGTCGAGCCTCACACCTCGGAATGGTCAAAACAGGAAAGATGCAGCAAGGTTATGAGGGGTAGCTCCCTTTAGGGTATGTGCATTTCCTTCTGGAAAATGGTGGTATCATGGTATGGAGCCCAGATGCTTACTCATGTTGAAACACTTATTATTATGGTGTGATGTTGATTAGAGAGCTCTCGGATAAAGGTCCCAAAGGACCGGGGGATGGCATACTCGTGTCAGTTGTTACCCAGTTAGGGGTAACCCGGCCTTGTGTTGGTAGAGATCCGGTTTGGTTCTCGGGGACGTCCCTCCAGAGGCGTTCTCATGTGGCAATGGGAAGTTCCTTGTCCTGACCATTTGTTGGAAATCCAAAGAAACAATACGAGCCTTGTACGGTATTAGTTGTGGAACCTGCCATCTAATATGGTAGCTATAGTAAGCATAATATAATGGTACCTATGCTGGCTAAGATTTATATTCTACTTTCGAAATGAATTTTTCCTACATTATGCACTAGTAATAATATCAAATGTTTCTTTTTAATGCGTATCAAGCATCTTTGACTAACATAAGAAGAAATCTCCTCCAAGTCTGCGTTTGCATTGTGTGTGTGGCGGGAGGTCTTATGGTAGTCTCATTTTTAAAAAGCATTGCGAATTGACTTTGAAAATCTTTTGTTGAATGTTTTAAAGGATAAACTGTTTTTGTTGCTCACACCAGTCCCACGACTGATCCGGAGTTTATTGTTTCTTTCCTAAACTCTGGGTGCTCATTATATTCTACACGAGCAGTCTAGAGTTGGGTTTTTCAGATTGTCAGATGTAGTAGATTATCTGGAGTTAGTTCAGTCTCTGGACCACACCACACTTGCTTATCTTTGTGCATCGTTATTGGAAGTTCGAGCTATTGCTGGATTGGTTCTTGGAGATAGAGTTGCGGTTTTGGAGTTCTTCCTTGAAGACTGTCTTAAAGTTATTTGTTCCGCTGCTATTTTATTGTATCATGTCTCTGATGTATATTGATATCTACTGGATCATCTGTTGTATCAGATATTTTATCAAAGCTGTATATCAATGTATTATTCTTTTATCCCGCTGTGTTATTTACTTAATGTTGTTATAAACTTCGGCAAATCGGATTTGAACGTTCGAATCTATGGCATTCGAATACGATATGAAGTATGGATGTCGATTTTCGAGCGGGTAAAATCCATCTCGTTACAAATATCATCATTCCTAACAACTAAACATACTATACAACTATAATAGTTTCTGAAAATTATTCCTTTATATATAAAAGTATAATCAGGGTAAAATTGTTTCATTTACCTAATTTCAAAACAATACTATTTCAAATTGTTCTGTTCAAGTGTTTAGAGATCCCTATCAATAACGTTAATTACTCGTATTGACCAGAATCTATAAGCCACTCAACAAATCAACCAACACAATATAAAATAATTTTTTATATTTAATAATACATACGCACTCATATCTATCAATACACTCAAACTCATTCTAGAGTGCTACTGACCATATCTCTAACGAGTTACCCCTTAAAGCTATGCTTATCGCTAAACCAAAGCTTCGATACCAACTGTGACAACCCATATTTCAAAGGGTTTAAATTGACAATAATCCACACATGTCGAACTTAAAAAGTCCAGAATATAAATGGGGTTAATTAAGAAAATAAGAATAGGAGAAGAAAACAAACACAGAATCTCACAGCGGAATGATAAAAATATAATAATCAAATAAACAATTAATGAAGCAAGTTACAATACATTTGATTATAATTTATACAACATTTATCAAAGTTATAAATACATCAGGGACAAATAAAGTAATGCAGCAGACAACATGATGCAGGGATAATAATAGCAGTAATATAACAAATCTTCGTCTTCGTCCTCCAGAATATATCTTCAATAAGCTAAAAAACTCAGGACTAGCCGGAGCGTAATGAAAAGACAAAACATTCAAGTCAGGACTAAAATATTCTTATGTGAGTCATATCGGTATCGCATAAAATATGAGTGTCAAGGCGTCGGAAATGTTTATGGGTTTTGACATCTCTTATCCAGTGTACAGCGTGCGTGCAATAACTCGAGCGATGTTATGAGATTTTCCATCTCCTAAGGATCTTTCAAAATATTTATATGCGATAGAATACGCTACATATATAACATCTAATTAATAAATAAATATATTTTTTAGCGTTAAGGCTTTACATTGATCCTCCATAACGCGTTTTCATGTACTGGCGTACAGTTCGCATTTGACACCACCAGTAGCACGTCGGTAGTCACGGATGCACCATGATACGACAACACAAAACCAAAATCATATGGGTCTCGTATAAGGATAAAAGTATGATAAGGCATGTGAAGTAATGCAAAATGTAGGATACTACCAGTTCGGGTCACAGGGCTGTTGGTAATGCTTCATAGCCATAATCGCCCATCACGTCCATCCACCCCTTATCGGGTCAAAGGGAGGCTATCACAAATCAAGGTACACCAATTGAAACCAACAACAAGAGTAATAATACGAACCGAGTCCAAGAAAATCGAAGAATAGATGTTCGCTTGGGGTAATTAGCCCACTTGAATCTGTCAAGCCATCCTGTTTTAGTCATTTCAAATTGGCACAAGTGCCGAGGTCTATCCATCATCATTCTCCTTCTTCAGATCGAGCAAACGACGCCAAATCCAACCACTTCATTCTGGAGCCTCCTCCACATACATAGTAGTTAAAGTGATTCCGGTGTTGATAAAGAGTATGCCCATATCTGGTGCCGGTCTCTTTAACAACCAAACGTCATTTTTCACACCGATTGGTATTTTTATATTTCAAACAGTTCATAGTTGATATCAAAATATCATATATGATTCACAATCAAATCCATTTCGAAATCATCATATTACTCAAAATATATTATCTCAGTTCAAATTCATTTTCGCCTTAATATCTGGATTTCGCTTCCAAAATTGTTTCGAATTCCAATATAAGTTAAAACTTCATGTTAACCCGGTTCGTATTTAAATCCAAGATTTAAATATAAACATTTCACCCTATTGACCAGCTTGAATTTTCAGACAATAGTTTGAATAATTTTTAAATAGTTTAAATAATTAAAATAGTTTAAATGGTTAAAATAATTAAGAATAGTTTAAATATTAAAATGGTTTATATAGTAAAGTAATTTGGAAAACCAAAATGATTTGTATATTTAAGAAGATAGATTTTAAACATTTTATATTAAAATAATTATTTATTAAGAATAACTTCAAAGTCAAACAGATTCAATTCCAACTTCCAAATTCGAATCAATTCCAATTTCCATCCAATCGATTCAATTTCGATTTCAATTCATATCGATTTCAACTTCGATTTCGAATTAACTCAATTTCGATATCAATTCCAATTAATTTAATTCAAGTCCAGTTTGAATTAATTTCAATTCAATTCTCAATTTTAAACCACTTCGACTTATATAATTTCGGGTTCGATTTTCAAAAATGTTGACTAGAATCACTGAATTTAAATTAAACTTAAATCTTCAAATTAAGATTCAAAACATAAAACAAATTTCATTCTTGGGTCCAAATCTATATTCTAATTAAATTACCTTTACTTAGCAAAATTTCAAAGTTACAATGAAATTTCAAATCCTTTTAAAATAAATCAATTTTCGAAATTCAAATCATATTTAGATTATAACTTCAAAACCTCACCTCGATTATTTAAACAATTTCCCTTTACCAAATTTAAATTTCAACATTCTGGGCTTAAGTGTGAAAATAATTTGATTTCTATAAATTCAATTTTTATTTCTTATAACTCAAAATCATTTAAATAAATTTCAAATCGAAAATTTTAAAACCAATTCGTTTAACCAATTCGGTGTTCGTATATAATTCTCTATCCTATGGCCAAGTGATCAGTTATTTCAATTTAATTTCAAGGGTGATATACATCATTTCAATCTAAAATAAATGTCATAGGTATATATCATTTCAACCTATTTCTTAATTTATTCGAAATAATTCAATTTACAGTTTTTGTAACGACCCGTATATTTTAATAACTTTTATAACATAATTTATTGGATTTTTTTTAAAATTTTAAATAATAAAATTTTGAAATAAAAACTTGATATTTGGAATACGTCCATTTTAACATAACAACTGGTAAATTTTCATCTACTAATATGAAAGTTGATTTTCTTGTGTAATTTTACTTCAATTTAAATCAGTTAAAAATTAATGATAATAAAATGTTTTTCAAACCTGAATATTTTTATATAATAAATTTTTAAATCACCTTCTGAGTGAGACGTCATGTTTCGTTTCTTAAATTTTGGACTGTTATTGTACCGTTTATCTTAATTCTTGCAAATTAGCAGCATTTCTGGTACCGATATCGATTTTTGATCGAATGATCGTACCACCGATATCCGTATACCGTTTTGACCGTCTCGTCATGCTGATCTCTACAGTATATTCACTTCTCTGTTTTGAGTCTCGGTGCATGGCGAAATCCGTGAAGCGGTCAATCGTATCGGTACTCGATCGAGCCTTTTTAGGTCCTTTATAACCGTTCAATTGATTATCGTGAAACTAGCAGCCACTATCAATCAATATCCATTGTATTCAACGCTAGCCCTTTTAAATTCCTTGAATTTATTTTAGCATTTTCCATTCCACCACCTCATATGCCTTTTGATTTTGGTCTTATTCTCTTCTTTTCATTCGCTGCTCTCATTTTCATTCTAGCATTTAAGAAAAATTTGTGGCAAATCTATATTTCGAACATAGCCGCTTATCTTTTGACTGACCACCTTCTGCATCACCACCGATGCCACCCGACCTTGCTTGCCGACCTCCACTCCATCACTTCACCTCGCCACTGTCTGCTCCGACTTCCCTTCTCTAGTCAGCGCCGATATCATTCCATCTTGCAACCATTGACCATTCCTTTTCTTCCTGGCCGTTTTCTCATGTGAGTTTGTAATTATATTTGATATATTATATTATATACACTATTTTATAAATCTTGTGTTAAGTGTAGCCTTAGAATATAATGAATGTACATTTTTCATATATATTGCTTAGATATAAAGTTTCTTCCACCTATATAATATTGATTGCATGTGTATATATTATATAACAGTATATATTTTAAATATAAAGTATAGATTTTATATTATGTAATAAAGTATGGGTTGTTTTATATATACATTAGTTTATATGCATTTGGGATGTTGGTAGCATACATAAGTTTATACTCATATATAATAATAAAGTAAGTACAGTGATTTAATAACAAGTATGGCATAATATAGATTTTATCCATGACTTTTGCTATAACTGTGAGCAGCTGGCATACTTTTTGTATAATTCATGTTGTGTGTATAAATTTAGCGCCTGCATGTATATATATTACATTTGTTATTGATTTTATAAATATATATAGTATATGTTGTATAAATTTATAGTAGTATACATAAGTTGAGATATGTCAGTACTAGTATACGCCATCAGTTCTATTGTTTATATTAGTATATATATTTTCTGTTAATCTACAAAATTAGTTATATAATTTATATATATGTGTGTGTGTGGTATTATGTTTATATTATTGCTCTCTGACATTGTTGCTACTACATACACGTATTGTTCGCTTATACAGATATTATATGCATGAAGTTTTACAAACAATAGTACTGTATAAACTATATATATTAGTTTTATATAAAAAAAAATTATGTATGTATGAATTTATATAGACTATTTATAAGCTGTTGTTTATTTACAATATTACTGTACAAAAAGTATATATAGGTTATAAAAATTATCTATTGAAGTTGATTTTTAACATAGTATATATGCCTATATAAGTCGGTATTGAAATATGAATGACTACGGTCTTTATCTATTTTCATTTATTAATAACGTACGTTACATTTACATATATACATATATAAGTAAGCCATTTGTTTACATATAATACGTATATATATATATATGTGTGTGTATAGATTAAAGTGATGGTTTCCAGTATTGGAATAAAGCAAAGATATTGGACTTTCAAATGTAATATATATATATATATATATTATGACTTGGTATTTGAAATTTTATACTATTCTAGTATTTGTCTAGTTCAAAATTTTTGGGATATATATATATATAATATTAATGTATATTTCAGTTCGTATCAAAACTGATTATCTTGTTCTCGTCAATTCTGATTTATCAGCATTGTTCGTCGATTCATGCCAATCTAGCTTGTTTTGGAAGTCGTGCTTGCATTTCGTAACTCAATTTCAATACAAATCTCTAGCTTCGAAAGGTGAGCAATCACTCATGATTAATGTTCTTATATTTATTAAATTTGATTTCAATTGAAACGAAAATTGAAATATGCTGTTGTTAGTTATTTACATTGCTATATATATATATGATATTATCTGTATCTATTCACCTGTGACATCTGACACCATTATATGTTATTTATATTGATGATATATGCCTGTTGTAATATTATCATATCTGTTATCACTCTGCAAGTTCCCTGTTAGCATAGCACTATGGGTTGAAATGATACATACCCGAACGATCTGTAGAATAGGAGAAAATCGTTATGGGTTGAAATGATAAACCCAAGCGATTTTCTTTGAATTGAATTTAGGATCGCAGGTTGAAATGATATATACCCGTATTTATTTAAATTGTGGACTGAAATGATAAATATCTTTATCACTTGACCATGGGATAGAAAATTATATACAGACACCGTTGGTATATATATAAATATTTTGAAAAGATTTCTATGGTTTTTAGAAAGAAATATATGGTTTATAAAAATATGGATTTTTGATATTATATAAATATTATTTTATATATAGTTAAATTGTTGATTTTTAAGCTATGTATAAATTTGATTTAATATAGAACAAGTTTAATAATAAAGTTTGTTTTATTAAAATATAATATGGTTAATATTTATTTAAAATTTATTTTAATATAGAGTTTATAATGATTTAAATAAACTAAGGTTGGAAGATAAATTCGAAATTGATTAGAAATTGAATTTATTTAAGAATTAAACTCAAACAAATTTGATTTAAATTTTATTAAAGTTGCGGTTTCAAAGGATATCATTTTTATAACTTGATTTTTGGTTTAAAATGATTTAAATGAATATATCAAGTTGATTTAAATGAATATATCAAGTTTAAATAAATTGAATATATCGAGTTTTATTTAAATGGGATTGGATTTATTAAGTAAATATTTCAAACTAAATAATAGTAAATTGAATTTGATATATGTATGGAATTATAAAAATTTAGTTTGAATTTATGAAATATTTAAAGCTTTGAAATATATGGAAATTGAAATGGTTTAGTTGAGGTTCAAATCTGTATTTGAAATCGATATAATTTGAAATGGTTTATTGAGAACTGAATTGAGTTGAAACTTATGAATTAAAATTTGATTTAAAATTTGAATTTTGGAATTCGAGATTGATTTGGAACTTATTTGCAGAATTTGAGGAAACTATATTATTATAAAAAGTATTTTTAGATTATATTTAAAACTATTTTATATTTTAATATAAATCATTTTAATTTAGACTATTTTAATATAAATCATTTTTAGTATGAACTATTTGACTTATAACTCTTTTATATAAACTATTTTACTTAGAAACTATTTTATTATATATACTATTTCAATACCTAAATTGTTTAAGTGTGGAAGTTAGGTTTTCAAAGTCATGAATTTCAAAGTACTATTTTTTGAAAGTGTTATAATTTCAAGTGTTTGGTTTCGAAAGTGTTATAACTTTAAAAATGCTATGACTTTGGAAATAGATATATTTGAAATAGAAATGATATCATCTTTGGGTTTGAAATGGAAATGATATCGTATTGATATGGTTTTGAAATGGAAATGATACCTTGGTTTTGAAATAAACTATTTTGAAATGACCGCGGTGTTATAATAATGTTTGGTTGTTAAAGTGTAACAACCCTCTATTTTGGACCATTCAAATCGACAATAAAACCGTACATGTCCGACTTGAATAATTCAAAATACCGAATTGTTAATAAAATTTGGCAAAACTTAAAATATACAGTAAATAAATCAATCATAGATCACTTACACAGAGTAATACAATGCAGCGGAATAGATAAAGAATAGTAGTTCATGAAGCTACTATATACCTCAGAGTTAGAAATAAAATACAACCGAATAGTTCAAATGCCATGAAGTCTCCAATGCAACAGATGGCTTCTCTGAACCAATCAACTGGATGACTGAAGGGATAGATAGCTGGATCTTCAAGCAAAGCTCCAACTTCGAAGATGAGTCTCAAATGTTGTATCTCTCAGTCTGACCCCGAGCGTAAAGCAAAACACAAAACACTCGAGTCAGGATTAACATTCTTATATCTATAAATCTAACTCAAGTGAAATATCAACTGAAATATAATTAACTTAGAGGATGTTTGGGATAACCATCCTCTAAGGGTCCATGGAACTATCTACAAGGTAGAAATATACACTATACACCGTGGTCATTTCAGCTTAATTTATACTTCAACACCAAATATCATTTCACTTCAAATATCTCTATATTTCCCAAAATAGTATTTACATATATTAAATAATTTATACAGTAAAGTATTTTCGATTTTAATTCAACTCAATTCCAAAAATAACCACTTCAATTTTATCGATCTCAAATTCAGATTTGTAATCACAAAATACCCCTTTATATTTCAATATATTTCAAGACTTTAAGTATTCAACGTTTCAAACTAAATTTTTATTCAATTTAGTTTTCTAAATAATAAATTCAAATTTAGCTCAACCTAAATTTTCATTTTAATTCAATTTAGTTTCTAAATAACAAATTCAACTATATTGATTTCAAATACAGATCTGAATCTCAAAATAAACCATTTAAATTCCAATATAGTTCAAAGCTTTAGTATTTAAATGTTCAATTTAACAGTTTCCTATAGATCTCGATTTAACCTCATTATTATTTAGTCTTGAAATACTCCCTTATTAGATTCAATATCATTTAAGTAACCTTAATTACATTTTACTCAATATTTTCTTTAATATATTTAAACGTGAAATATTCATTAAATCACTTACATCAAAAATCCAGTTACAAAATCATACCCTTAAATTTCCCATTCAAAATTTCAAATTGATTTAATTAAATAAATCCTCATTTAAATACTATTTTTAATAAACCAAAATTTATCTCTCAATCTTAATTATTCAATTTATTACAAGAAAATCTATTTGAAATATAGATTTACATAAATACTCAACCATATTATTCGTATTAAATTAATCTAATTTAAATCAAATATTACAACTAAATCTATATATAAAATTTCCATTTATATAATATCTTAAGAATCAATATTATTTAAACCATATATTTTTTTTCAAAATTATAAAAATTATTTTCAGAATATTTATATGGACCAACGGTGTCTGTATATATTTCCTATCATATAGTCTAGTGCTACTGATATTTATCATTTCAATCCGTACACTAAATATATACGGGCGGATATCATTTCAACCCGTAATCCCAAATTCAATTAAATGAAAATCGCTTGGGTTTATCATTTCAACCCATAACGATTTTCTCCTATTCTAAAGTCCGTTCGGGTGTGTATCATTTCAACCCATAGTGATTTCTAAACTACAGGGAACTTGCAGAGTGATAACAGATAATACAATAAAATAACAAGCATATATCATCAATAACAATATAATATAAACAACAGGATATGGTGTCATATCCCGCAGGTGAACAGTTACAGATAATAGCATATATAACAAATTTAAATAACTACAGCAGCATATTTCAATTGTCGTTTCAATTGAAATCAAATTTAATGAATAAAAGAATGTTAATCGTGAGTGATTGCTCACCTTTCGAGGCTAGATAGATTGGACAAAGAATTGAGCTACGCTGGATCACGATCTAGACATCGAACAAATCCAAACAAAATTTTCAAAGCGAAGCAAGATTGGAACGAATACGATGGACAACTGATAAATAGAGATCGATGAAAATAGATCAGAAACTGCTTTATGTAGACCGAAATGAAATACAAATATTATTCTATTATACTACTCTCTTAACCAATATTAGTTTTGAAACGCATTAAAATTACATATACATACTTACGTTTTCAAACAAACGCAAATAATAGAAAACTGCAAAACTATGTTTAAAACCAATATTAACATAAATTTTTTATAATCATATTTAAATCAACATTTAAGTCAACATTCCACATTATTATTGTTAAAACCAATATCGACTTTTCTTAATTTGTTGAAACACTACACACCTTATACTTGATATAAATATACCTTTTGCAAAATATTTATAAGAAAGAGAAGGGCGAGAGCACAGCTCCAACTTAATTTAACAATTTAAATTCCAGTACTTTCTTTAATATTAAAACAGGCTTCAGGCATTTCTTACATGTTAACACTTACATTAAACTTTCTTTATCATCTTAAAAATATCAATGTCAAATTTTAACCCATATAATCACTAGTATAAACTTACATTTTAAAACAACAAATCTTAGATCTTATAAAACTGTATTTGTATAATAATTCATCTCTGGACAGACACACAAACTAACTTAAAATATATTATACTATATATTCTCCCCAAAATTTTATAACTCTACAACTATATTTTAAACAACAGAAGGAAATTTAAACTCATGCAAACTCTACCTATGTATCAAACTTATGTTTTATAACTTACTATATATTAATATGTTTATAAATGTATACTGTCCCACAATATATATATTATAAAATTAACACCTTTTTATAAACAATACAATATAAAATTAACACCTTTCTTTTTTTTATAAAAATCTTACATGCTGTAACATATATGCAGACTGCTAAACATCTTATATTATATATAAACAGTATGAAATAACCCAATGTATATTCAAAAGTCATACTAAACAAATTTCAATAATACCCATATAAAACTAACCATAGAACAAATGCAAATGTTTATAACTTTATATTTAATGTATACTTGAGCTGCACTATATAAACATACTTATAATGTAAAATATATACTTGAAGCATGTTATGCTTAAAATAAAGGAAAAGCAAAAGCAATATAAACAATAAGAAAACAAAAGAAAAGGAGGAAAAAGAAGAAGAAAAAGAAAAGAAATAAGAAGAAAAAAAATTAGTGCAGCCATTTACCTACAGAAGAAGCTTCACACGCAAGAAAGGAGATGAAGATCTATTGATATGGAGTAGGGTATGTACGAGTGATTTGTATTTATAAGAGAAGCCTCACATTGATAGAGTGGAAAGAAATTTTGTTTAAAGTGGCAAGAAATAAAGATAGTAATGGCTAGAGGAAATTTAGGAATTTATTCCTATAATTTAAGGAAAAAAAAAAGAAAGAGGAAATAAATTAAAACAAATATATAAAGATTAAATGCTGGTGAACAGAGGAAATAAAATGAAACAAATATGTATATAAAAATTGAATGCTGGTGAAAAGAGAAAATAAATTAAAACAAATATGTATAAAGATTGAATGCACATGAATAGAGAAAATGAATTAAAAGAAATATGTATAAAGATTGAGTGTTGGTGAAAAGAGGAAACAAATTAAAACAAATAAGAAGAGAATGGATTGATTTAAAGGAAAGGCAATGGATGGTTTAGAAATAAATAAATGTAAAACGTATACGTTTTAAATTTCAAAAAGGAAAGAAATAAATACGGGAATGGCAACAGATCTTGCAAGCAGGGAAATAACGTAAAAAGAGGAAGAGAAAGAGGCGTATAAATGAATGGTAAATAAATTTAGATTTCAAATGAAATAAATGGAACAGCAGAGATTAAAGTATGGATGTAAATCCAGGAATAATAAAAAGCAACGGTTATATGTCGATTAAGAAAAATAATTAAAACAATTAATGGCTTAAATGGGGCAGCATGTTTCAAAATTTTGAAATGCAAAAGAAACATACACTATAAATATAAAGTTTTCAAATGCAAAAGAAACGTAAAGCTGTCCATTGATTCATCAAAACGTTATTAAGTAATAAATTGAAATGAATATAAAAATAAAAGTAATTGTAATGGTCAATAGTTGATTTAGCTATACACTTAAAGCAATAAATTTTTGTTTGTTTGTACAACACAAAATGAGTTTTGAAAGTCAAGGATATAAAAATGGATAAAAGGAAAGAAATCAAGAAATTTTGTGAGCAATAGCTTTCCAAGGAAAGGTAGGCTTACATCATACATACATGCTGAGATGATTAGGCACGTTCAAAAATTTTGAAGCAATGAAGGAATTGGAAATAAATATAAAATGAAAGAAATTTGAAAAGTTCGTAGCTATGATTTAGCCAAAATTTATTAAAGCCATTTACTAGGAAGGTTGGAACCGAAATAATAGGGAGAGGAAGGCACATTAAATTTGATGACAAAGTTGTGTTCAGATCTATAAGCAAGTTGTTTATATATTATAGGCCTTATGAAAGCGAGGGAAGGAACGGATGCTACTAGCTTGATGATTTGAGATTCTTTCGAGCGTTAAAAACAAAAATAAAGGGAGACCAGAATAAACGCACCACCATAAATATAAATATACGCTTCAATTGCAAAAGAAACGTATAGAGAAAATTATGGGTAGTAGGAAAAGTAAAGTCAGTGCACGAAACTACAAGGAATAATAAAAGCAAGGTCGATGATCTCAAATTTATTAATGGTTACGAATGGAACCTGAATTGGAAAAGTATTAAGCAATAGAAATCTTTAACGGTAGTAAAAAGAAACCGTTACGCACTGATTCAGAAATCAATTAAAGCAATTAATAGCTTGAATTGGACAGCACGTTTTCTCAATTAAATAAACTTCCATAAAATTATTTGAAAATTTACAATCTGCTATATTTAAATATACATATTCTAAATATATAAACATTTTATTTAAAAATTCAATTATTATAAGATTTCATAAATATTCAATTAAATACGTTATAGAATCAATTAAAAATTGTTAAAATTTTCCGGGTCGTTACATAAAGAGACCGAGATCGGAAGTTGTCATACTCTTTGCCAACTCTAAAAACCACTTTAACAACTCTGTATGCGGTGGAGATTCCAGAATGAAGTAGGATGGTGGCAACGTCCTATTGAGGCATATACGTGGACCCGACTCCCGTGAGTTGGCATATGGTGGCTAAAACAGGAGCAATTGATGGGATAATGAGGTAGCTCCTCTGATCGGACACACTCCTTCGATACCATTCTATTACTTTGGGATTGATTGGGTGCACCTTTGATTGTTTTGGGAGTGTGGCTCGAGGTGGGTAATAGCTGCGACTATGCGTTACCACCGGTCTGGAAGTGTAATTGGTATATCTACCCTAGCATTTCCTAGTTGTACCTTGTCACCTACCATAGCGTGCTTTACTACGAGTTTGATTTGTGTCGTACCTATGAAGTATTTGTGGTAGCCTCCCGATCTGGAGGTACGATGGTACTGTATAGACTATTGGCACTATAAAATGTGTTAAGGGGGATATGGGTAACGTCTTAACGCTATTTTTAAAATATATTATACTTTACTTTAGACATTATTATAATAGCGTTTATTATTACATAGTAGATAGTTTAACGGATCCTTAGAGAATGGTTATTCCATCCTTTGAGTTACTTGTATTTCAGTTGTTATTTCACTTGAGTTGGATTTATTGATATAAGAATGTTAATCCTGACTCGAGTGTTTTGTATTTTGCTTTACGCTTGGGTCAGACTGAGTGATACAGCTTTTGAGACTCACCTTTGGAGTTGGAGCTTCATTTGGAGATCCATCTACATCTTTCAGCTTGCAGTTATTCATTTAGTTCCCATGATGTATTCTGATCTTGTATTTGACTATTGTATTTGAAACTTCTATTGTATCTTATTTAACTCTAATATATATATATATATAGTAGCATCATGAAATACTATTCATTTTGTTTCCGTTACATATTGTATTTTACTCTGTGTTTGTGATTCTGTGATGTATTTATTTACTGTATATGCTAAGTTTTTCCAAATATAAATTAACAGTCTAGTATTTTGAGCAATTCAAATCTGGCATGTGTGGATGCGAATGGTTGAAAATATCAGGCTATTACATTTGGGATAAGAGCTTTGGTTTTAGGCAAAATTTAGCATATAAAGTAAATTTAATTGCAGAACCACTTTCATTCGAGTTTGAATCCCTTTCTCTTTGACTCAGTTTCCTTTGAGTTTTGGAATGATCCCCTCGGTTTCAAAATCCATCCTTATCTCTTCCTATTTGTGCTTCCTTGATTTTGGTGTATCCACTAACTCCACTTCGAATGATCTCTTTAATAACTCGGCGGTCTCGCCAATCTTTGAATGATTGTAAAAGGGTGAAACTCATTCACAATAGCATCGATTCACCGGAGATTTATATATCCTCGGTTCAGATTTTGATATCTCTTGATATGCCAAATTCTATCCATGGTGATCCAATGGCAATTTTCCTTAGAATTCAACATAAATATTATTTTGAAACCACGATTGACCCGATTAAGGTTGCTTGCGATTTATATAAGTCCATCTTCTTTGATTGAAATTCAATCATTTTATCTCCCTATCGAGCTTAACATCTAGTAGGAATTCTTTTATTAGAATCTCTCTAATTTGAATCTTTATCTTAATTTTGAAATCCTTTATTTAATCATCGAGTGAGGGAGTGTATTTCTTATTAATATAAAATGTTTTATATATATTGTGTTGTTTGAGTTGTTGATATTGATTTGGGTTTTCGATCGATTCGTCTGATCAGCGCTATCGATAGATTTCCAAAACTTTAACAGAGAAAACCGACACAATATTGTTTTCAAATTTGGTAAATAAAATAAATTTTGTATGATTATATATATATATATATGTATGTATGTATGTATGTATGTATGTGTATGTATAATTTTATGAAATTGAATTGTTAACTGAATTAGATGTTTAAAATGATAATATGTGATTTATTATTTATAAACCTTTGACCATTGCCAAATGGTATAAATAATGAAAATATAAAGCATGGTCATAAACTGATTTGGGAATTGAAACGAATTTAAATTTAGAATTTGAGAATTTAATTTTTGATAATTCCAAACTTTGGTTTTAATGTTCTAAAATGTATATTATTTAAAGTATTTTCGAATAGAACCCATTTTTAAAGAATTTAAAATGTTTTAAATCAGTGCTCTCCTGTTTTATTGTTGGAAAAATAAATTCGGTGATGGAGGCCTCATCATCGACATTCATTTTCGAGTTTCGAAGTGGAGAGAACTTTCTGTAGCTTTGCTACACTTTCGTTTTGGAAAATAAATTGATTTGAATTTCTAAAGTATGACTTGATCTATAAAATATATATTATATACAGGTATATGATTATACATATATTTGATTAGATGTATATAGATATATTTATCTTTAAATTGTTGAAGTGAATTCGAAAATTTAATTCTTAATTTTTGTTAATGGATGATTTCAAATTTATAAAAATGAAATCAAATTTTTGAATAAATATTTAAACTTGAAATAATCGAATGGGAAATAATTTACTTGTATAATATTCAATTACATTCTAATATAACTTACCTAAACCATTCAGAAGTTGAATATGTAATTGAATAATTTACAATGTAAAATGATGTTAAATGATTTTATAAATAAAACTCGAGTGGTTATATTAAATGTTACACAGTTAATTTTAATTATAAAATATTAATAGAGACAAATAGAATAATTAGTTAATTGAATAATAAATGAGATAAATAAAAATAAATTTTGTTTTGAAAGAATTATTGTAACAAATATTAATATAAACTAAAAAAATCAACTTAATGAAATACCTTTTATTTAAAATCAATTGTTGAATATAAATTAATTTAAATTGCAATTCAAATGGTTTAAATTAAATGTTTATTTTGTTTTTCAATCTATTTTCTTTTTGGCTGTTTTTACTCCCCTACCTCCTTCCTTTTGGGGATGAAAAGTTTTGAGTGGGGGAGAGTGTTACGACCTGTATATTTTAATAACTTTTATAAAGTAATTTATTGGATTTTTGTGAAATTTTAAATAATAAAATTTTGAAATAAAATCTTGATATTTGGAATACCTCTATTTTCACATAACAACTGTTAAATTTTCATCTATTAATATGAAAGTTTATTTTCTTATGCAATTTTATTTCAATTTAAATCAGTTAAAAATTGATGATAATAAAATGTTTTCCAAACCTGAATATTTTTATATAACAAATTTGTAAACCACCTTCTGAGTGAGACATCATATTTCGTTTCTCAAAATTTGGACTATTATTGTTCTATTTATCTTAATTCTAACAAATTAGCAGCATTTTTGGTACCAATATCAATTTTTGATCAGATGATCGTACCACGGATATCCGTATACCGTTTTGACCATCTCGTTGTGCTGATCTCTACGGTATATTCACTTCTCTGTTTTGAGTCTTGGTACGTGGCTGAACCCGTGAAGCGGTCTATCGTATCGGTACTCGATCGAGCATTTTGGGTTCTTTATAACCGTTCAATTAATTATCGTGAAACTAGCAGCCTCTATCAATTAATATCCCTTGTATTCAAAGCTAGCCCTTTTAAATTCCTTGAATTTATTTTACCATTTTTCGTTCCACCACCTCATATGTCTTGATTTTGGTCTCGTTCTCTTCTTTCCATTCGCTACACTCATTTTCATTCTGGCCGTAAGAAAATTTTGTGGCAAATCTATATTTCGAACATAGCCGCTTATCTATTGACTGACCTCCTTCTACATCACCACCAAAGCCACCCGACCTTGCTTGCCGACCTCCACTCCATCACTTCACCTCGCCACTGTCCGCTCCAACTTCCCTTCTCCAGTCAGCGCTGATACCATTACATGTTGCAACCATCAGCCATTCCTTTTCTTCCTGGCTGTTTTCTTATAAGAGTTTGTCATTATATTTGATATATTATGTTATATACACTATTTTATAAATCTTGTGTTAAGTGTAGCCTTAGAATATAATGAATATACATTGTTCATATATGTTGCTTAGATCTGAAGTTTCTTCCACCTGTATAATATTGATCGCATGCGTATCTGTTATATAACAGTATATATTTTAAATATAAAGTATAGAATTTATATTATATAATAAAGAATGGGTTATTTTATATATACATTAGTTTATATGCATTTGGGCTGTTGGTAGCATACATAAGTTTATACTCATATATTATAATAAAGTAAGTACAGTGATTTTATAATAAGTATGGCATAATATAGATATCATCCGTGACTTTTGCTTTAACCGTGAGCAGCTGGCATACTTTTTGCATAATTCATGCTGTGTATATATATTTAGTGTCTGCACGTATATATATTATATTTATTATTTATTTTAGAAATATATACAGTATCTGTTGTATAAATCTATAGTAGTATGCATAAGTAGAGATATGTCAGTACTAGTATATGCCCTCAGTTCTATTGTTTATATTAGTGTACATATTTTCTGTTAGTTTACAAAATATTAGTTATATATGTATGTATGTATGTATGTATATGCAGTATTATGTTTATATTATTGCTCT
This sequence comes from Allium cepa, assembly GCA_030765085.1. Classification (NCBI taxonomy): domain Eukaryota; kingdom Viridiplantae; phylum Streptophyta; class Magnoliopsida; order Asparagales; family Amaryllidaceae; genus Allium; species Allium cepa. The sequence goes on along the minus strand of CM060934.1, from coordinate 505,081,234 downwards.
CTGACATTGTTACTGCTACATACACGTATTGTTCACTTATACAGATATTTATATACATGAAGTTTTACAAACAATAGTACTGTATAAACTATATATATTAGTTTTATATAAATCTGTTTGCTTTTATGTATGTATGAATTTATGTAGACTATTTATGAGCTGTTGTTTATTTATAATAGTTACTGTATATGAAGTATATATAGGTTATAAAAATTATCTATTGAAGTTGATTTTTAATATATTATATATGCCTATATAAGTCGATATTGAAATATGAATGATTACGGTCTTTATCTATTTTTGTTTTTTAATAATGTACATTGCATTTATATATATATAAGTAAGCCATATGTTTACATATAATATGCATATATATGTATAGATTAAAGTGATGGTTTCTGTATATTGGAATAAAGAGAAGATGTTGGACTTTAAAATGTAATATATATATATATATATATATATATATTGTGACTTGGTATTTGAAATTTTATACTATTCTAGTATTTGTCTAGTTCAAATTTTTTAGGATATATATATATATATATAATATTAATGTATATTTCAGTTTGTATCAAAACTGATTATCTTGTTCTCATCAATTCTGATTTATCAGCATTGTTCGTCAATTCGTGCCAAACTAGCTTGCTTTGGAAGTCGTCCTTGCGTTTCGTAACTCAATTTCAGTGTCAAATCTCTAATCTCAAAAGGTGAGCAATCACTCACGATTAATGTTCTTATATTTATTAAATTTGATATCAATTGAAACGACAATTGAAATATGATGTTGTTAGTTATTTACATTGCTATATATTTGTATGCTATTATCTATATCTATTCACGTATGACATCTGATACAATTATCTGTTATTTATATTGATGATATATGCCTGTTATATTATTATCATATCTGTTATCACTCAACAAGTTCCCTGTTAGTATAGAATTCACTATGGGTTGAAATGATACATACCCGAAAGATCTGTAGAATAAGAGAAAACCGTTATGGGTTGAAATGATAAACCCAAGCGAATTTCATTAAATTGAATTTGGGATTGCGGGTTGAAATGATATATACCCATATATATTTAAATTGCGGATTGAAATGATAAATATCCGTATCACTTGACCATAGGATAGAAAATTATATACAAACACCGTTGGTCTATATCTAAATATTTCAAATAGATTTCTATGGTTTTTGGATAGAAATATATGGTTTATAAAAATATCGATTTTTGATATTATATAAATGTTATTTTATACATAGTTAAATTCTTAATTTTTAAGCTATGTATAAATTTGTTTTAATATAGAACAAGTTTAATAATAAAGTTTTATTTTATTAAAATATAATATGGTTAATATTTATTTAAAATTTATTTTAATATAGAGTTTATAATGATTTAAATAAATTAAGGTTGGAAGATAAATTTGAAATTGATTTGAAATTGAATTTATTTAAGAATTAAACTCAAATAAATTTGATTTGAATTTTATTAAATTTGAGGTTTCAAAGGATATGATTTTTATAAATTCATTTTGGTTTAAGCAATTTGAATGGATATATCAAGTTGATTTAAATGAATATATCAAATTTAAATAAATTGAATATATCAAGTTTTATTTAAATGATACTGGATTTATTAAGTAAATAATTCAAACTAAATAATAATAAATTGAATTTGATATATATATATATATATATGGAATTATAAAAATTTAGTTTGAAATTATAGAATATTTAAAGCTTTGAAATATATGGAAATTAAATGGTTTAGTTTAGATTCAAACCTATATTTGAAATCGTTATAATTTGAAATGGTTTATTGAGAACTGAATTGAGTTGAAACTTATGAATTAAGATTTGATTTAAAATTTGAATTTTGGAATTCAAGATTTATTTGGAATTGATTTGTGGAATTTGAGGAAACTATATTATTATATAAAGTATTTTTAGATTATATTTAAAACTATTTTATATTCTAATATAAATCATTTTAATATAAATCATTTTAATATAAACTATTTTAATATAAATCATTTTTAATATAAATTATTTAACTTATAACTCTTTTATATAAACTATTTTACTTTATAAACCATTTTATTATATATACTATTTCAATATCTAAACTGTTTAAGTGGTGGAAGTTATGTTTTTAAAGTCATGAATTTCAAAGTACTATATTTTGAAAGTGTTATAATTTCAAATGTTCGGTTTCGAAAGTGTTATAACTTTGAAAATGCTATAATTTCAGAAATAGATATATTTGAAATAGAAATGATATCGTCTTTGGGTTTGAAATGGAAATGATATCGTATTGATAAGGTTTTGAAATGGAAATGATATTTTGGTTTTGAAATAAGCTATTTTGAAATGACGGCGGTGTTATAATAATGTTTGGTTGTTAAAGAGACCGGGATCGGAAGTTTTCATACTGTTTGCCAACTTCGAAAACCACTTTAACAACCGTGTACGCGATGAAGACTCTAGAATGAAGTAGGATGGTGGCGACGTCCTATTGAGGTATATACGTGGACCCGACTCCTGCGAGTTGGCATAAGGTGGCTAAAACAGGAGCAATTGATGGGCTAATGAGGTAGCTCTTTTGATCGGACACACTTCTTCGATACCATTCTATTACTTTGTGATTGGTTGGGTGCACCTTTGATTTTTTTAGGAATGTGGCTCAAGGTGGGCGGTAGCTACGGTTATGTGTTACAGCCGGTCCGAAAGTGTAATTTGTATATCTACCCTGGTATTGCCTAGTTATGTTGTGTCACCTACCCTAGCGTGCTTTAATATGAGTTTGATTTGTGTCGTACCTATGGAGTATTTATGGTAGCCTCCCGATCTAGAGGTACGATGGTACTGTATAGACTATTTGCACTATAAAATGTGTTAAGGGGGTATGGGTAATGCCTTAACGCTATTTTTAAAATATATTATACTTTACTTTAGAAATTATTATAATAGCCTATATTACTACATAGTAGATAGTTTAATGGATCCTTAGAGGATGGTCATCCCAAACATCCTTTGAGTTACTTGCATTTCAGTTGGTATTTCACTTGAGTTAGATTTATTGATGTAAGAATGTTAATCCTGACTCAATTGTTTTGTGTTTTTCTTTATGCTCGGGTCAGACTGAGTGATCAACTTTTGAGACTCACCCTTGGAGTTGGAGCTTCATTTGGAGATCCAACTACATCTTTCAGCTTGTAGTTATTCAGTTGGTTCTCATTATGTATTATCTTGTATTTGACTATTGTATTTGAAACTTCTATTGTATCTTATTTAACTCCGATATATATAGTAGCTTCATAAACTACTATTCATTTTGTTTCCGCTACATATTGTATATTACTCTGTGTATGTGGTTCTGTGATGTACTGTATATTTTTAGTTTTGCCAAATATAAATTAATAATCTGGTATTTTGGGCAATTCAAATCCGGCATGTGTGGATGCGAATGGTTGAAAATGTCTGCCTGTAACGGTTTTATATATTGTAAGTAACTTACCAGGTAATAACAGGGTATATAAAAATAAATAAACATCCAATCATCCAAATATCAATCAATTGGCATCCATCACAATCAATCATACAAACAGACAATATAATTCAGAACGATTTCACAGTTATTAATATCGGGTATTTTACTATCAATTCAATTTGATTTCAAATTTGAACGTCAATTTTAATTTTCAACAGTTAATTCAAATGACAATTTAGAGGACGATTTATCAAACAACAATCAATAAATTCATATCACTTCATAATTTCAAATTTAACTAGCATAAAAATATTCTAGTGCTTGTGAGCATTATAAAACACTAATCTTGAGTTTTCAATTTTAAATCAAATTGAACGACGTCTAATTTAACCAAAAATTTTAATTAGCTCCAAGCGATTTCAAATCACTTCTGGAATGTAGTGCTCGTCGCCACGATCATGTTGTCGCTTGTTTCACCCGATTTCGACCTCGTATGTAAGAGATACGATATTAACAAGTTTATATGATTTTAATTTAATTAATCTAGACTAAATCGTCACAATAATCACCCAAGAATCCCAGCCATCCATCACGTCCTTACCAAATTAGGGCCGCATGCACTTCATCCTTGTAACGACCTGGTATTTCGAATAGTTAAAATAGATAATCATCCACACATGTCAGACTAGAATTGCTCAAAACAACAGATTGTTAATTTATATTCGGCAAATACTCAACATATACATTAAATAAATCGATCATAGAATCACAGACACAGAGAATATAATAATAAGCAGCGGAATAGATAAAAAGTAGTTCATGAAGCTACTACAAAACATTAGAGTCTGAAACAAAATACAACAGAATCTCAAAAAAAAATGAATCTCTAATACATAAGCAACTGACAAGTCTGAACACAAATGACTGGAATAAACTGAAATACCGGTAAAAGCTGGATGGGTAGATCTTCAAACAAAGCAACAACCTCCAAAGGTGAGTCTCAAATGCTGTGACACTCAGTCTGACCCAAGAATAAAGCAAAACACAAAACACTCGAGTCGGGATTAGCATTCTTATACTAGTAAATCAACTCAAGTGGAATGTCCAAGTGAAATACAATATAACTTAAGGGATGTTTGCGATTTCCATCCTCTAAGGATCCGTGGAACTATCTACTATGTAGTAATATATGCTATTACAATATGTTTATCAGTAAAGTAAACCATTAAAATAGCGTTAATACAAAAATTTATTTTCAAAATATAAATATAAATTGTAAATAGATATTTAACATACTATATAATTAATTTTTTATTAAATTTTATTATATTCATTACTACAATATTAAATCTTAATATTATCAAATCTATTTTAAATATTATTTTTATATTTAAAAATAATAAAATTATTAGTAAAATCTTAAAATTTATATTTTCAAAACTTCTTATAAATTTAAAATTTCAAGACATATAATTTTAAGAATCTAACTTTTACACCTATATTAAAATTAAAATCTTTGTATTATATTTAAAAATCAATATTTGTTAAAACCCGTATATTTCCTTCCAAACTTTGGAAATCATTTTCAAATATATACCAACGGTGTCCGTACATAAAATTTTCTATCCTATGGTCATGTGGCACATATATTTATCATTTCAATCCGTGGTAACTTAATATTTATGGATGTATATCATTTCAACCCGCAATCCCAAGATTTCAAAAAAAAATCAATGAAAATCGCTTAGGTTTATCATTTCAACTCATAATGATTTTCCCCTAATCTATAATATCGTCCGCGTATTTATCATTTCAACCCTTAGGGAATTTCTAAACTAACAGGGAACTTGCAGTGCGAGAACAATAGAATAAAATAACATAATGTATTAAATACAAGCATATACAATCACAGACAATTAAAATTTAATATATACACTAACAGCTTATGGTGTCAATTAACATAGGTTAACAATTTTAAACGATAACATATCATATTCAGACATCAAATAATTAACAATTCAAATTTAACAACATATCTCAATTCACATTTCGTGTTAAATCAATTTTCTAAACATAAGAATGTTAATCGTGAGTGATTGTTCACCTTTCAAGGCTAGAAAAATTTGAGAACTCGACAAGCTAACAATTGAATCACGAACTAGACAATCGACCAATCCAAACGATAAATCCTAAAGCAGAGCAAGGTGAACGAACTTGTATTTGATGAAATACAATATATATTTAAAATCAATATTAAATTTGGAAATGCATATTAAAAATAAAACACACACACACACACCCCCCCCCCTCAAAATCAATATTTAATTTTAAACACATATAAAATAAAGTCTACATATATTCTACTTTAAAATCAATATTCCTTAAAACACCTATTTTTATCAAATCAAAATATATATGAATATATACACATTATCTTTTTAAACCAAATACTTAAAATCAATATTTCCCGAACACATATTTTCAAAACTGTTAAAACTATAAATAAATATATTATAAAACAAAAGAACCGTAATATAACAGCATACATATTTCATATAATATGAACAACTTATAATATAACAGCTAAAAAAATATAAAACCAAAGAACAAAAGAGAAGATACTAACATATATATATATATATATATATATATATATATTCTTACTTTACTAATATATATAAGAAATCGGTCAATGCCATTATACAAACTTACAATATATTTATAAACATCATAAGAGCGAAGGCTGAGATTGCAGCAATGAGCGGGAAGAAAGGTGATGGGTTCGGCATGGCAGTGGGCTGCGTGCAGGCGGCGGACATAGGTTTAGTGGCAACCTAGTAGAGGTTGTAGGAGGGGAGGCTGAGGCTGGAGGGGCCGTACACCTTCTTGATGGGCGGAGCTCATGGTACAAGTGCGGGGAGATAGGATGGGAGGGCGAAGGTTGCTCAAAGGTTCGATGGAAGTGTTGTGGCCGTGGCCTGGTGGGTTATTTGGTGTCTGGCTGAATTATGCGGAGAGCTGGGGTGGGTATGGGTGTAGGTCGGCAGTCTGGTGGTGGGTCGGGTCACTACATGGTGGAGAAAGGTGGGACTGGTGGTCGAGGCTTGCTGTGCATGTTGGGGAGGAGAGGTACGACGGCGGACAGCAATGGGGCAGTGAACAGTAAGAAGGTGGAGGGATGAAGCGGTGATATAGGTGGTAGGTTTATGGTGAGAGAGAGGAAGAGGGCGGAGGTAATGAATGGCTGTGGTTGGCAATAGAATGAGGGGACACGAGCACAGCAGGTTCTTAACTATTGGTCGACAAATGTATATTGTCCATGAATATTTTTTAGGTAAAGGAGGAGGCGTCTTGCCATGCAAACGAGAAGATTGAAGGGTTTGGGAAGAAGTATAAACGAGCAGGTGAGAAATGAAGGATATGAGCAGCTATTTCAAGAAAATGAAAGCAAATACGTGCAAGCTTCAGCTTAGAAGATACAAAAATGAAGTGGCCAGATGAAAGGAATTTTTTTATATAATACATAAATTTTTTTCTCCTATAAAACAAGAATAGGAAACCCACAAAACAGAAAAAATAAATATAGTAGGATAGAAAAGGTCAAAGGCTGCAAATTCTGGGAATATTAAAGGTAGTGGCCATTTGCTTTCTCACGTGGACAAACGAAAGCCACAGAATACTCTAGAGATTCAAAAATGGGTACCGATATGGCTAATCCTTTCACAGATTTCGCCGCGCACCAGACTTCGAAATGCATAAATGAATATACTACAATGATCAGCACTATGAGACGAACAGAATGGTACACACAATAGAATTAACTTACACATTTTCGTCAAATTAACTAATTTTAAATTGAAATTGAAAATTACACAACACAATTAACTTAGATGTTTTCAAATAAAAATTTACCATTTGCTATGTTTAGATGGACGTATTCCAAATATCAAATTTTCATTGCTATATTTATAGTTTAAATTTTCACAAAATTCAATTAATTACGCTATAAAAGCCGTTAAAATTTCTGGATCATTACACTCTCCCCCACTCAAAACTTTTCGTTCCCTAAAAGGAATGAGATAGGAGAGTAAATGCAAACAGAAAGAAAGATAGATTTGAAATATAAAATACCAGATACAATAATTTATTTTAAAACCATAAAAGTTCATTTATTTTAAATTTGATTAATCTTTAACAAAAATGGGTTCCGTCCATTTTATTCAATCAGTAACTACTCATGGTATTCATGTTTTGTTGATTTCAATTCAATATATTTTCATTCAATTGATTTGCTTTCAATTTAATAACATTTTGTTACAAAAATAATTTTTCTCAAAACAAAATTTATTTTATTTGACTTATTTATTTAATCCATTTGACTTCACTTAAGTTAGTTCCTCTTTATAATTCAACTTTAACTATTTTTAAGTTCTTATTCATTTACTTAAATGGAATTTTCTTCTTATTATACAATTTATTTCTCTTAACATAAATTAAGTGTATATAAGCATTTATTATAACTACTCAAATTCTATTTAAAAATTCCCTTTAAAAAATCTCAGTTTTGAACATCTTATTACTTACATTTCATTTGTATACTATTCAATTAGATATTCTTATTACATTTTTAACTTTTGAATATTTTAGGTAAGTTATAATGTAACAGAGCATTTTACAAACAAATTTCATCCCAGTCAAACTGTTTCAAGTTGTTTAAATTTCATTTCTCATTTTAAACACTATAACTTTCAAAAAAATTGTTTTATTTTCATAGTTGAAAACCATTACTTAACACAAAATTTTAAAAGTTAAATTTTCGGTTTCACTTGAGACCATTTTGAAATAAATATATACATATATATACATATATATATATATATATATTATACATCAAATCATACTCAAGAAATTCAAATCAAATCTATTTTCCAAAAAAAGTGTAGCAAAGCTACTAAGTGGTCTCTCCACTCCGAGACTTGAAAATGAATGTCGATGATGCTGCAGTCATCCCCGAAATTATTTTCCAACGACAAAGAGGAGAGTACTGACTTACTTCCTTTAAAAAACTATGGAAACATTTCCATTCGAAATACTTTCAAATACATTTTCAAACTTTGAAAAATAATTTAGAAAACACTAAAAAATTTAAATTCTCCTTTTCTTACTTTAAATTTATTTTATTTGCAAAACAGATTTATAAACCATGTTTAAAATTTCAACTTCTTATAACATATAACAATAGTTAATAGTTTTTGAAAAGCTGATAAAACAATAAATGATAATCTTGTATTATCATTTCTAACAAATGATTCATTAACCATCAAATCTTAGAAAATTATACGTTTACATATAATCATACATTAAATTATTCCATTTACCAATTTGGAAAACAATATTGTGCCAGTTTGCCCTGTTCAAGTGTTTTGGAATTCCTTTGATAATGTTGGCCAAACGAATCGATTAAAACCCCAAATCAACATAATAATTCAAATAACACAATATAAAACATTTTATATTAATTACAAATACACTCCCTCAATGGATAATTCAAGAATGGATTCTAGGACCAGGATAGAGATTTGGATTTTGAGGAACCCTATTCGAAGAGAATTCTAACTAAGAAGATAAGCTCGAAAGAAGATAAGATAATTAAATTACAATAGAGGTGATGCAGATCAGGCCAAAGCAATGAGTCGTTCACGACTTAAGATGGTACCTATAAGTCGTTTCCGACCTAAGGAGTCACAGGGGGAAGGCATACGAGTTAGTAAAGAAGGATTGAGTCGCCTCCGAGCTAACTGGATACCAGAGGGAAAATGGTGCCGAGTTAATGACCTAAATCTAACGAGTCATGACCTAAGGTCTTAGGTCGGCAACGGCCTAATGTGTTGCATATGTGCCGAGTTAACGAGTTACGACTCATGATAAGTCGACCCAGTTAAGTCGTTTGAGAAGCTATGAGTTTGGGAGCTTGAGTCGTTGAGAGGATGTAAGTCGTAAGTCGTCCTGTATAGAGTTGTTTTGTGTTGTATGCATGTGAGTGAGTCGTAAGTCGGTATGATGATGAGTCGGCCGAAAGTTGTTGTAGTATGTTTTTCTTGGAGTTGTAGGTCGTTAGGTCGCATACGACCTAAGTGTGTTGAGTCTGAAATTTTGTGGCAGTGTAACTTAAGTCGTGTACGACTTAAGAGTTGTGTCTTGTGTCTTGGGTCGTTAGGTCGGCCATGCAAGGTCATTTGTTGAGTCGTTTTCATTGTGCTGTGTTGTACATATGTTTGCGTTGTTAAGTCGTAAGTCGGCAAGGGATATAAGTCGGTCATGTATATGTGTTGTATTGTAACTGAGGCGTGACGCATCGGTTAGGTCGGCAACGACCTAGTTGAGTCGTGAGTCATAAGTCGGCTACGACTTAAGGGTCAGGGGTGAAATACTATAAATACGCGTGAGTTGTACATTTGAACTTGGTTGATTTTTGAATAAAATTTCTTGTTGATTGCTGTGTGGTTTCATCTTAAATTGGTAGTTAAGTGTAATCTCCTATCTCCACTTTCGGTTATTCGAGTGCACTCGAATCAACGATTGTTGAAGCCGATTCGCAGAATCAAGTGCGCTTGATCAACGCTTGAAGAATTGAAGATCTTCTTTCACGGTATCGTGCGCGATCAACGTGTTAGAGATAGCTAGAATTCGGTATCTTCGGATCAACGAATTTGGGCATTTTGGTATTCATCAATCCACCGATTGCTATTTTCACCGATTGAAGTTTATTTTGATTAATCCGCTGCGTCAGTTTTTTGGTATCGGAGCTAGACTTAGCCAATTATAGCTAACCAGAGTCTTGGAGCCAATTTTTGAAGTTGAAGTTTGAAGTTTGGTGTTCATCGTGTTCATCGCGAGATTGCAACAAGTTTGAAGTTTTAAATCCATTTCATTTTGGATCTAGAGTTGGAGAAGTGTTTATAGATTGTTACATACTTGAACCGAGCTAAGGAGTTGTGCGAGCTAGTGTAGAGCCGTGACTTGTTGTTGTGTTGAAGCTTTGTTGAAGAATTTTGAAGTATTTGTTGAAGTGTTATGAAATTTAATCATGCCACCAAGAAGAGCTAATCGTCATCAAAATGTTGAAGCGTTATATAGAAGAGAAGAAGCCGAGCTTATGGAACAACGTATTAATGAGAAATTTGATGAAGGCGTTGGAAAGCTAGAGAAGTTGATGAATGATTTGAATCAAAGTCAAAGGAGGAGATCACCAATCTCTAACCATGGAGGAAACCGAGTTTCTCCATCGGTTACGGAAGCGAGGAGGGTATCGCCGCAATCTTTTAGAGAGAGAAGAGAAACGTCAATTTCATCAAGGAGAGATCAGCATGACTATGGACATGAACAGAGAAGAACTCCACGTGAGTTTGAAAATGAGCCATATAGAGATGAAGAGAGACATAGTAGAAGAGACATGCGTGATCGAAGGGATGTTGATGGTCGAGATCGATATAGACGTACATTTGATTTTGATGAAGAGGGTGATAGAGCTAGCATGCATTATCGAGATCGAGACCAAGTTAGAAATTCGTATCGGGATGTAGATGAAGATCGTCGATGGGAATCGAGTATGAAGATGGAAATTCCAGAGTTTAAAGGTGGAATGGTAGCTGAAGAATTCTTAGATTGGTTGTCAAATGTTAAAGAGATCTTTGATTTCAAGGAGGTTCCTGAACATAGAAGAGTGAAGTTGGTTGCTACTAGGTTGAGGGGAAGAGCTTTGGCATGGTGGCAACAAACCAAACTTACACGAGAACGGATGGGAAAGTCGAAGATTGAATCATGGGAGAAGATGAAGAAGTTGATGAGAGCTACATTTTTACCTTACAATTATCAGTCACTTATGTACCAGAGATTGCAGAATCTGAGGCAAGGAACGAAGTCAGTTAATGATTATGCAGATGAATTTTACCAACTCATTGCCAGAAATGATATTATGGAGACAGAAGAACAGCTAACTGCTAGGTTTGTTGGAGGGTTACGAATGCAGATGCAGGATATGGTTAATATGTTTGATCCTAGATCAGTTGCAGAAGCACATCAGAAAGCATTGGCTTGGGAGAAGCAAGGAAGGCGTGGAGGTGGTGAGTTTACTAATTCCAATAATCAAGTGAAGGGTGCTAGTGGGAGTTCTAATGTTCCTAAACCTGTCAGTAAGCCAGTAGTGAAGGAGGGTGAGAAGGCAAAGGTTAGCAGTGGTTTCAAATGTTACAATTGCCAAGAGTTGGGTCATAAAAGCAATGAGTGTCCAAAGCCTAAGAAGCGAGTGATGGTTGCGGAAGCTGAAGATGAGGAAGTAGATGCAGAATGTTCTAATTCATTACCAGTTGAGGAGGAAGACTTATTGTCCGGAGATGAGGGTTGTAACCTTATGATGAGGAGGTCTTGTCTTACACCGAAGCAAGAGGAAGATTCTAGTTAGTTGAGAAGCAATATTTTCCAGTCGACATGCACTATTTTGGGAAAAGTTTGCAAGTTCGTTATTGATGCTGGGAGTTGTGACAATATTATCTCTACTGAAGCAGTAAGGAAGTTGAATTTGAAAACTGAGAAGCATCCTAAACCGTACAAGTTAGCATGGTTAAGGAAGGGTGGTGAAGTAAAGGTGTGTCGAAGAGCTTGTGTGAATTTTTCTATTGGAAAAAAGTACAAAGATGAAATTTGGTGTGACGTTGTGGACATGAATGTGTGTCATCTGTTGTTGGGCAGACCATGGCAATTTGATAGAGCAGTGCAGCATGATGGTCGTGCTAATAGCTATAGTTTTATGTTCGAAGGTACTAAGATCACTTTAGTTCCCAAGAAGCAACAACAGAAGGAAAGTAAGCCGGAGGAGATTGAAGAGCTGAAAACTTTGCTATCTTTGAAGGAGTTTGTTAAAGAAGTTGAAGAGGCGCCTGAAGTCTTTTTGTTGATTGGGCGAGAGTGTAGTGAAGAGGTTGAAATTCCAGAAGAAGCGAAGCCAGTTTTGAAAGAATTTGAAGATGTATTTCCAGAAGAGTTGCCTAAGGAGTTACCGCCACTGAGGGACATCCAACATCAAATTGATCTTGTTCCGGGAGCAGTTTTACCACATCGACCACATTATCGAATGAGTCCGAAGGAACATGAGGAGTTACGAAGGCAAGTGGAAGAGTTGTTAGAACAGGGACGTGTTCAGGAAAGCTTGAGTCCTTGTGCAGTACCAGCATTGTTGGTGCCAAAGAAGGATGGAACATGGAGAATGTGTACCGATAGTAGAGCTTTGAACAAGATTACTGTTCGTTACAGGTTTCCTATGCCAAGGTTGGATGACTTGCTAGATCAGTTGAGTGGGGCAACTATCTTTTCGAAGATTGATTTGAAGAGTGGTTATAATCATATTCGAATTAGACCGAGAGACGAATGGAAGACCGCATTCAAGACAAGGGAAGGTTTATATGAATGGTTGGTTATGTCGTTTGGTCTATCAAATGCACCAAGTACATTTATGAGGGTGATGAATCAAATTTTCAGACCGTGCATTGGGAAGTTTGTTGTAGTTTACTTTGATGATATTCTGATTTATAATGCGAGCACAGAGGAGCATGTAGAGCATTTGAGAAAGGTGTTAATTATTCTTCGTGAAGAACAATTTTATGCAGCTACGAAGAAATGTGTGTTCATGACTCGAAGTGTGTTATTTTTGGGATATGTTGTATCTGAGAAGGGAATCCAGGTGGACCAGAGTAAAGTTGAAGCTATTAGAAATTGGGCACAACCGAGAACTATCACTGAAGTTAGAAGTTTTCATGGATTGGCATCATTCTACCGAAGATTCATTCCACACTTCAGTAGCGTGATGGCACCAGTTACTGATTGCATGAAAGGAAAGCAGTTTTCTTGGTCAGAGGAAGCAGGAGTTGCTTTTGAACGGATCAAAGAACTTTTGACGACAGCACCAATTCTTGTATTACCAGATTTTCAGTTGTTGGTTGAGTTACACACTGATGCATCAAAGGTTGGGATTTGTGGAGTGTTGAGTCAGAGGGGACGTCCTATTGCATATTTCAGTGAGAAGTTATCGGGGGCAAAATTAAGATATAGTACGTATGATGTCGAGTTTTATGCTGTGGTGCAAGCAGTGAAACATTGGAGACACTATCTGTTCCATAAGGAGTTTGTTCTTTACACAGACCACGAAGCTTTGAAGCATTTGCAGGGGCAGGACAAGATTTCAGCAAGACATGCATCATGGATTGCTTATTTGCAGCAGTTTACTTTTGTCGTGAAACATAAATCTGGGGCAACGAATCGTGTGGCTGATGCTTTGAGTAGGAGGAGTCATTTGTTGACTACAATGAAAGTTGAAGTGACAAGGTTTGAATTATTGCCAGAGCTGATTGAAGAAGATCCTTACTTTGTGAAATTTGTCGAGAAAGTCAAGGAAGGAAGTACTAATGAATTTGTGTTAGTTGATGGTTTTCTGTTCAAAGGGAATCGAATATGTATTCCAGACCGCAGTTTGAGAATGAAGATTATCAAGGAGTTGCATGAGGAAGGACATGTGGGCCATGATCGTACATTGCATTTGATTTCTCAATCTTACTTTTGGTCATCGATGAGGAAAGAGGTTGAAAGGTTTGTGGAGAGATGTCATATATGTCAGGTTTCGAAGGGAACAACGACAAATGCGGGATTATATATGCCGTTACCTGTGCCGACTAAACCATGGGTTGATATCAGCATGGATTTCGTTTTGGGTTTGCCGAGAACTCAAAGGGGGAATGATTCTATATTTGTTGTGGTGGATAGGTTTTCGAAAATGGCACATTTTATTGCTTGCAAGAAGACGGCGGATGCTGTTCATGTTGCTCAGATGTTCTTTAAAGAAATCTATTGTTTACATGGGTTGCCGGAGTCTATTGTTTCAGACAGGGATACCAGATTTTTGAGTCATTTTTGGCTTAGTTTGTGAAAGATGGTGGGAACGAAGCTGAATTTTAGTAGTGCTTATAATCCGCAAACAGATGGACAGACAGAAGTTGTTAACAGATCGTTGGGAAATTTGTTGTGATGTTTAGTGAAGGACAATCTGAAGAGTTGGGACATGAAGTTATGCCAGGCAGAGTTTGCTCACAATCATGCAATGAATCGTAGTACAGGTTTTAGTCCATTTCAGATTGTATACTCAAATTTACCCAGGGGACCGTTGGATTTGGCAGTAGTACCACAATCAAAGGGAACGGTTAAACGAGCTGCTGAATTTTGTTGAAGGCTTGACAGAATGTCATAAGATCGTTCAGGAACGATTGGAGAAGTCGAATGAGAAGTATAAGCGAACTGCAGATTTGAAGCGACGAAATGTTGAATTTAACGAAGGTGATTTGGTGTATGCTGTGTTAACAAAGGATCGTTTTCCAGTAGGCGCTTATAACAAGTTGAAAGCCAGAAAAATTGGTCCTGTAGAAGTTGTGAAACGGATTAATGAAAGTGCTTATAAGTTGAAGCTACCGGAGGATGTATACACTTCTGACGTATTCAATGTTAAGCATCTTGTACCATATTATGGGGGTAAACAATCCGATGTGGAAGAATTTACAAATTCGAGGACGAATTTTTCTCAACCAGGGGAGGATGATGCAGATCAGGCCAAAGCAATGAGTCGTTCACGACTTAAGATGGTACCTATAAGTCGTTTCCGACCTAAGGAGTCACAGGGGGATGGCATACGAGTTAGTAAAGAAGGATTGAGTCGCCTCCGAGCTAACTGGATACCAGAGGGAAAATGGTACCGAGTTAACGACCTAAATCTAACGAGTCACGACCTAAGGTCTTAGGTCGGCAACGGCCTAGTGTGTTGCATATGTGCCGAGTTAACGAGTTACGACTCATGATAAGTCGACCCAGTTAAGTCGTTTGAGAAGCTATGAGTTTGGGAGCTTGAGTCGTTGAGAGGATGTAAGTCGTAAGTCGTCCTGTATAGAGTTGTTTTGCGTTGTATGCATGTGAGTGAGTCGTAAGTCGGTATGATGACGAGTCGGCCGAAAGTTGTTGTAGTATGTTTTTCTTGGAGTCGTAGGTCGTTAGGTCGCATACGACCTAAGTGTGTTGAGTCTGTAATTTTGTGGCAGTGTAACTTAAGTCGTGTACGACTTAAGAGTTGTGTCTTGTGTCTTGGGTCGTTAGGTCGGCCATGCAAGGTCATTTGTTGAGTCGTTTTCATTGTGTTGTGTTGTACATATGTTTGCGTTGTTAAGTCGTAAGTCGGCAAGGGATATAAGTCGGTCATGTATATGTGTTGTATTGTAACTTAGGCGTGAAGCATCGGTTAGGTCGGCAACGACCTAGTTGAGTCGTGAGTCATAAGTCGGCTACGACTTAAGGGTCAGGGGTGAAATACTATAAATACGCGTGAGTTGTACATTTGAACTTGGTTGATTTTTGAATAAAATTTCTTGTTGATTGCTGTGTGGTTTCATCTTAAATTGGTAGTTGAGTGTAATCTCCTATCTCCACTTTCGGTTATTCGAGTGCGCTCGAATCAACGATTGTTGAAGCCGATTCGCGGAATCAAGTGCGCTTGATCAACGCTTGAAGAATTGAAGATCTTCTTTCACGGTATCGTGCGCGATCAACGTGTTAGAGATAGCTAGAATTCAGTATCTTCGGATCAACGAATTTGGGCATTTTGGTATTCATCAATCCACCGATTGCTATTTTCACCGGTTGAAGTTTATTTTGATTAATCCGCTGTGTCAAGAGGAAAGATGGATAAGCTTGTATCAATCGTGGATAACCTTAACCTGGTCAATCGAAACTTAGAAAAACGAGACATCATCACGGATACCAAAACAACTTGCCAGGAACATCGTGGAAAAGCGATTCATGAGATCAGTGAAGAAGGCAGAAGCATTGGTCAATCCAAAGGGTATGACTAACCATTCATAGAAATCATTCTTCTGGGAGGAAGGACAATAGGTCGAGCTTCAGGAATAAGATCGAAGAAGAATTCAAATTCCCGCTTTGGAGGAGAGAAGTGACTTCACCATTGACGTCCAGAAAGAGTTGGACAACATGGGTGGAGTGAAGATCACAAGGCTGAGAATCAAGCGAGAAGATAAACTGCCTTCATAATCCTAAGGCAATCGACATTTGATAAGGAATTACCTGGGTCGTCTACTAGAGAACGGTTCAGGTTTAGAAAGAGATAACAGCATCAAAACCAAGAATATATAAATATTGATGCATGTTGTAAAGTAGTTCAACCCTTTACAAATGATACCAAGGTTAGCGGGACCGTTGATGGAATTAGTCACAGATAAGGATGAAGTTAACAATTGAGGTTGCAGAGATCAACAAAAATGAAGCTACGGGATGCTCTAGTATCAAGAAGAACACGAACAGGACAAGGCAAGAATGGATTTAGAACAAAGGGGTTCCAAAATTCACAAAATTTTCAAGCTCGAACGAATATGATTCTATAATCAATTCCACTCATTATATGGTATTACAACCCTATCTCTAATGAGTGTTTTACTCCATATGTTAAGTTTGCCTAAACCAGAGCTCTGATACCATTTGTAACGACCTGATATTTCGAACCATTCAAATCGATAATCATCCGCACATGTCAGACTCGAATTGTTCAAAACAACAGATTGTTAATTTATATTTGACAAATACTCAGCATATACGGTAAATAAATCAATCACAGAATTATAAACGTAGAGAATACAATTATAAGCAGCGAAATAGATATATAGTAGTTCATGAAGCTACTATATAACATCAGAGTCTGAAACAAAATACAACAGAATCTCAAAATACAAATGAATCTCTAATAAATAAGCAGCTGACAAGTCTGAATAAAAATGACTGGAATAAACTTAAATACAAGTAAAAGCTAAATGGACAGATCTTGAAACAAAGTTCCAATCTCCAAAGGTGACTCTCAAATGCTGTGACACTCAGTCTGAACCAAACATAAAACAAAACACAAAACACAAAACACTTGAGTCGGGATTAACATTCTTATACTAGTAAATCAACTCAAGTGGAATGTCCAAGTTAAATACAATATAACTTAAAGGATGTTTGAGATTTCCATCCTCTAAGGATCCATGGAACTATCTACTATGTAGTAATATATGCTATTATAATATGTTTATCAGTAAAGTAAACTATTAAAATAGCGTTAAGATGTTACTTATATCCTCCTTAACACATTTTATATATTACTGTAGTCTATACAGTACCGTAAGCTCCACCAAACTGATGGTTTACCCAGAGGGCACTCCATAGGTATGGTACAAAACAAACTCGTAGAGGGCAGGATAAGGCATGTGACAAGGCACGCGAGGCAATGCCTAGGGTAGGATTTTATAGTTTTGCGGATCCGGACTAGTGGTAATGCATAGCAGCTACTACCGTCCACCTCGAGACACACTCCCAAATCAAAGGTGCACCCAATCAAATCACAAAGTAATAGAATGGTATCGAAGAAATGTGCCCGATTGAAGGAATGACCTCACTTGGTCCGGTGTGGCTCCTGTTTTAACCACATCAAGATGACTCACGGGAGTTAGGGCTGCGTTAATACCTCAAATAGAATCGTTGCAAAACCATCTTACTTCATTCTGGAATCTTCACCATATACACAGTTGTTAAAGTGGTTTTCGGCATCGGCAAAGAGTATGACAATATCTGATCACGTTCAGGTTAACAACCAAACGCTTATTTCACATCGTTGTCCTTTTATTCAAAACAGTTCATACTACATATCAAAATATCACATTCATTTAAATCATATCACTTTCGAAATTATATTCACTTCTTAATCATATCACTTTTGAAATCATATCATTTTCGAAATCTTATCATTTTTGAAATAATATTCACTTTGAATCATTACAGTTCCAACTTAAAACGGTTTTAAATATTCAAAATAGTTTATATATTGAAATAGTTATAAATTAAAATAGCTTATATTTAAAATAGGTTATAGATTAAAATAGTTTATATATTAAAATATTTTTTATTAAAAGAGTTTATATCAAAATAGTTTCAATTTAGAATTGTTTCATCCAATACCAAAAATCAATTCAAATAAACCTGGTTCCAAAATTCAATTTATATCGACTTCAAATCCTGGTTTGAACTAAAAAATATGAATCACTTTCAATTTCAATAGGTTTCAAAGTTTTAAATATTCAAACATTTATAATAACTCAATGTGATAAATTTCATTTATATTTCCAAATTCAAAAATTAATTTTGATTAGATATAAATTATTCGCCAAATCATTTTTAATAACATTTAAATAAATCTCAAATTACAAATTTAAATAAAATCAATAAATCAAATACCTAACTTCGATTATATATAAAATTCTAAAACATTCACCTAGTCACCTTTTTAAGCATTTAAATAAAATTTCCAATTACAAACTTAAACCAAAATTTAATAATCAAATTATTTAAATTCGACAATATTTGTTTAATCACCTTTAATTAAATCATACCTTTCAAAATCTCAAAATAAGTTTCTAATCAACTCTTATTTATATTAAATTCCTAAACAAATTAAATTACAAATTAACTTAATCTATCTTCCCGGCTGTTATTTTATTGAAGTTAGTACAAAAATATATTTTCAAAATATTAATAAATATTGTAAATAAATATTTAACGTACTACATATATTACTTAAATTAATTTCTTATTAAATTTTATTATATTAATTATTATTATATTAAATCTTATTATTATCAAACCTATTTCAAGTCTTATTTGTGTATTCAAAAATAATAAAATTATAAGTAAAATCTTAAAATTTATATTTTCAAAACAGGAAATTATTGGCAAGGACAAAAATTTTCAGCATTTTAGCCTCAAGGACAGACCTTCAATATTTTAGCTTGAAGAACCACTTTCTTTAGGTATCAATTTTTAGTTTAGCAGTTTTTAGGTATCAGTTTGTAGTTATTGGTAACAGTTTTTAAGTATCAGTTTTTAGTTCGGTAGCAGTTTTGAAAGAATGTTTGTCCTTATGAAAACATTTTGAAGAATATTTATCCTTATGAATAATTTTTAGAAGAATGTTTTTCCTTGTGGTAAAAATATTGAGGTCGTGTCCTTGAGGCTAAAAATATACAAATTTTTGTCCTTTAAATTAATTCCCCCTTTTCAAAACTTCTTATAAATTTAAAATTTTCAAAACATATAATTTTAAGAATCTAACTTTTACACATATATTAAAATTAAAATCTTTGTATTATATTTAGAATTTAGTATTTACTAAAACCTGTATATTTCCATCCAAACTTTGGAAATCATTTTCAAATGTAGACAAACGGTATCCGTATATAAAATTTTCTATCTTATGGTCAAGTGACACAGATATTTATCATTTCAATCCGTAATGATTTAATATTAACGGATGTATTTCATTTCAACCCGCAATCCCAAGATTTCAAAAAAAATCAATGAAAATCACTTGGGTTTATCATTTCAACCCATAACGATTTTTCCCTAATCTATAATATCTTTTAGGTATGTTTCATTTCAACCCTTACAGAATTTCTAAACTAACAGCGAACTTGCAATGTGAGAACAATAGAATAAAATAGCATAATATATCAATTACAAGCATATATAATCATAGATAATTAAAATTTAATATATACACTAACAGGTTCTGGTCTCAATTAACATAGGTTAACAATTTTAAATGATAACATATCATATTTAGACATCAAATAATTAATAATTCAAATTTAACAACCTATCTCAATTGTCATTTCATGTGAAATCAATTTGCTAAACATAAGAATGTTAATAGTAAGTGACTGCTCACCTTTCGAGGCTAGAGAAATTTGACAACTCGAAAAGCTACCAATTGAATCACGACAATCGACCGATCCAAATGACAAATCCCAAAGCAGAGCAAGGTGGACGAACTTGGATTTGATGAAATGCAGTGTATGTGTGTGTGTCTATATTAAAATCAATATTCAATTTGTAAACGCATATTAAAAATAAAATCTATATATATATACACACCTCAAAATCAATATCTAATTTTAAACACATACAAAATAAAGTCTACATATATTCTACTTCAAAATCAATATTCCTTAAAACACCTATTTTTCTCAAATCAAAATATATACACACACATTATCTTCTAAAACCAAATACTTAAAATCAATATTTCCCAAAAACATACATTCAAAACTGTTAAAACTGTAAATGAATACAGTATAAAACAAAGGAACCGTAATATAACAGCGTATATATTTCATAAAATATGAACCGCTTATAACATAACAGCTTAAAAAATATATATAAAACCAAAGAACAAAAGAGAAGCTGCTAACTTACATTTATATATATTCTTACTTTACTAATATATATATATAAGCAATCAGCCAATGCCATGTATATTTATAAACATCATAAAAGCGAAGGCTGAGATTATGGCAGTGACAGGGAAGAAAGGTGATGGGTTCGGCGTGGCAGTGGGCTGCGTGCAGGCGGCGGATGGAGGTATAGTGGCGACCTGGCAAAGGCTGCAGGAGGCGAGGCCGAGGCTGGAGGGGTCGTAAGCCTTCTTGATGGTCGGAGCTCGTGGTACAGGTGGGGGGATATAGGATGAGAGGGCGAAGGTTGCTCGGAGGTTCGGTGGAAGTGCCATGGCCGTGGCGTGATGGGTTGTGTGGTGTCTGGTCGAAGTTTGACGAAAGCTGGGGTGGCTGTGGCTGTGGGTGTAGGTCGGCAGTCTGGTGGTGGGTCGGGTTACTACGTGGTGGAGAAAGGTGGGACTGGTGGTCGAGGCTTGAGATGCATGGTGGGGAGAAGAGGTATGGCGGCGGACAGCAGTGGGGAAGTGAACAGTAAGAAGGTGGAGGGATGAAGCGGTGATGTGGGTGGTGGATTTCTGGTGATAGAGAGAGAGTGAGCAGAGGTAATGAATGGCAACGGTTGACAATACAGTGAGGGGACACGAGCCCAGCAGGTTCTCAACTATTGGTCGGCAAATGTATATTATTCATGAATATATATTTTTGTTTAGGTAAAGGATGAGGCGGCCGACTATGCAAAGGAGCAGATTGAAGGGTTTGGGAAGAAGGAAAAACGAGCAGGTGAGAAATGAAGGATATGAGCAGCTGTCTCAAGAAAATGAAAGAAAATATGTGCAAGCTTCAGCTTAGAAGAGAAAAAAATGAACAGGCAAGATGAAAGCAAACTTTTAATATAATATGTATAAAAAATTCTGGGCTATATTCATTTGTGTACAAGAGTATAACTATTTCAAAAAATTGAAATTTAGGGTTTTCCTCAGCCATGGGGGAAATTCTCTCTCTCCACAGCAATCTTTCTCATCTTTCTTCTTCTAGCCATAGAAATAGACCACCTGACTCTCACATCAGAGATTCTAATAAGGATGTCATCATAGACAAGGATGAGTTTCAATTAGTTCAATCGAAATCAAAACAGAAACGTCAGCCTCCTGCGCCTGTGAATCAGAGATTTCCAAAGGATCTCAATTCTGGAATGAAGAAGACAGCCGATCAGTTTTCGACTGTTCCTCCTCCAAATATGAGAAACCAATCATATCAACAGCGTAAACCCATAAATTTCTCTCTGAACAAGACGCAAGGGAAAAAATCTTGGGCTGATATCGTATCTGAGCAATCAACTGAACCTAAGGATGATGAATGCAATCTTGAATCTATCCCTCCCATCAAGATCAATAGTAAAAAATATGGTTTGATAAAAGAATCAGTCTGTAAAAGAGCTATCGAATGCTGGAGCAATTCGATTTTGGTGTATGTTGTTGGAACCAAACCATATTACACCTTTTTCAAAGCTTACATACAACGTGTATGGAAGCCTGTTGGTGAGTTTGATATTTTTACTAGGGAAAATGGATTCTTTATTGTCAAATTCAAAGAAGTTCAAGATTGCAACTCAATCATTCAGAATGGCCCATACTTCTACAATGGAAAGCTCATCATAATGAGGAGATGGTCTGAATCTCTGAAACTAGACAGGGACCTCCTCAGTTCGATGCCAATATGGGTAAAATTACCCAATGTGAATTTAAAATTATGGGATCGAGAAGCGTTCAGTGTTATGGCCAGCATTATAGGAAAACCCATAAAAATGGATGCAGCTACAACATTGAAAACGAGATTGAATTATGCTCGTCTTCTAGTAGAGGTATCTGCAAATGATGAACTACCTCAAGAATTAAACCTCACTTTATACAACGGGGAAACCATTACTCAAAAGGTTGAATATGAATGGGTACCACCGAAGTGTAGTATCTGTAAATGCTTTGGACACATCAGAGATCAATGTGTCGCAGAAGAAAGGTGGATACCCAAAAATCAAAATCAAAACAAGAATATACCTACTGATCAAGAAAATGTTGTAGCTACAATTTTTCAAGATTCGCTTCCTTCTGAGGAGGCAATAAAAGATTCAAGATTTCAACAAAACAAAGATCGAATCAACCAGGATGGTATCATCTCCAATCTAGAAAAATCATCTCATTTGCTCACTGATCAAGATGATCAGATCCTTGCGTCGGTAGTTCATCATTCAGAAAGCTTTAAAGAAAAATCCAAAGTGGTTTTACAAGGCAATTCAAAGAGGGGATCCAATAATGAAGAGGTCTTTAACTCTGAAATCCCCCCCATTTCAGAGTTATGTTTAATTACAAATAATCATGTTACAGAAACAAATAACATCCTGTCTTTGAGTTCCAATCAAGATCCAGATTTCAACATGGAAAATGAACCTCCATCAGATAATGCTGCAGAAGTTGAGGACAATGGTGGCATCAACTCAACCTTGCCTCGCAATGCTGAGGAGTTTGATATCTCTTGCATTCAAATTCCAGATGGCCTTATTGTATCAACATCAGATAATATTATGGAGGAATCTGGAAAGCAATTTGACATATCAGAACTACATATTCCCAAGACTAAAGCTATTGGCAAATACAAGAATTCAAACAAAGAGAAAAAAGCTTTTGGGCAAAAATACATTTCAATCAATCCAGACTGGAATGAAATGACAACAAGACTTAAAGCTAAAAGCTCAGAGAAAAAGAGAAAAGGTAAGGGTAGCAGTGTATCAGGTACAATCTGAAACACTGTTTATTTCTCTTTATTTTTTTTTTATTTTTTCTCCATTTATTTCCTTATTATGTCTATTATGGCCTGGAATGTTAGGGGTATGAATTCCCCTCATAAACAGAATGATATTTTA
This sequence comes from Allium cepa, assembly GCA_030765085.1. Taxonomy (NCBI): domain Eukaryota; kingdom Viridiplantae; phylum Streptophyta; class Magnoliopsida; order Asparagales; family Amaryllidaceae; genus Allium; species Allium cepa. Next base: position 505,057,454 of record CM060934.1, on the reverse strand, counting down.
AACATGGTCAGAATTTATAAGCCATCTATTGTTGCTTTTATTGAGAATAAAATGGATGATCATAATACTGAGAGATTCTGTTTTAAGTTATCCAACAACTGGAAATTTATAACCAATAATGAGTGTGGTTGCAAAGGTAGAATCCTGGTTATTTGGGATTCTAGCATTTGGAATTTAGTTAACTTCAGTAAGGATATTCAATTTATAGATTGCAATTTCAAAAACAGTGGTGGTTTCTCTCTTCAAATTACTAACATTTATGGTAGTAATTTTGAAACAGAAAGAAACAGTTTATGGTACAGATTAAAAGCTCTGAGTCAAAGTTATGATTTCCCTTGGATTATTTTAGGTGACTTTAATACTGTTTTTCATGTTAGTGAAAAATTTGGTGGTAATAAAATCCCCCACAGTAAACTTGACAAAATTAACAAATTTTTACTTGAATCTGGACTGATTGAGCCTAATATTAATGGTCATAAATATACATGGAAATCTGGTAAGGAGAAAAACATTCATTGCAAGCTTGACAGAGTTTTAATAAATGAAAAATTCTTTAATTCCTTTCCAAATTTATGTTGTTACTCTATTGAGCAAAATACTAGCGATCATACTCCTTTATTGATAAACTTTTTCCAAAATCATACTAGTTATAATATCAAAGCTACTCCTTTCAGGTTCAAAAATGGTTGGGTTCTTAGTAATGATTATTATGACATTATTAAAGATTGTTTCAACTTTTCAAATAATGGTTCTTATCAACTCCAGTTCAGTATGTTTCTTAAAAACACTAAGACTAAAATTAAAAACTGGAATAAGGTCAGATCCAATAAAGATGACTATCTTAATAATTTAAGAAAGGAAGGGAAAGTTCTTCAAAAGCTTGCTGATGACAACCCTGACAACACTGATATTATTGATAAATTCTTTACAAACCAAGCTAAACTTTCTCATGAGCTTTATATCAACTCTATCAATTTCAAACAAAAAGCTAAAATAGATTGGCTTACTATGGGTGATGAATGCACCAAATTTTTTCATGCTAAAATGAGCTGCAGGAAACATATCAACAACATTGGCAAAATTATAAACAGTAATGGTGATTGCATCAATGAATTAGAGAAGATTTCTAAGGAAGCTATTAACTATTACTCTCAATTATATTTCTCTGAATATACTGTTACCATTTTCCCTGACATTGTGTGTAAGAATGTGTTAAATGATAATGCTGCTGACATCTTACTTGCTCCTGTCAGTATAGATGAAATAAGAAACATTATTTTTAATGCTGGAGATAACAAAAGTCCTGGTCCGGATGGTTTTAATGCAAAGTTTTTCAAAACCCATTGGGATAATATCAAAGATCATATTTTTATGGTTGTCAATGAATTTATGACTGAAGGTAAATTACTTAAAAGTTTTAATCATACTTTTATAACCCTTATTCCTAAAAATAAAAATCCATCTTGTATCCAGGATTACAGGCCTATATCCTGTTGTAATTTTGTGTACAAAATTATTGCTACTATTTTAAGCAATAGAATTAAAGTGTTTCTCCCCTTTTTGATTTCTGAAAATCAGTGTGCTTATATTCCTGGCAGATTAATATATGAAAATTCTCTGCTTGCTCATGAAATGGTCAGGAATTTCAATAATAAAAAAGGGGATAATATGTGTCTTAAGGTTGATCTTCAAAAAGCATATGACAAGGTTAACCGCAATTTTATCATTCATATCATGAAATGCATGAATTTTCTTGCTAAGTTTTGTAGGTTAATTTTTGAATGCATAAATACTCCCACTTTCTCTATTTTATTTCAAGGCAAACCTGAGGGCTTTATCAAAAGTAACAGGGGTATCAGACAGGGAGACCCTCTTTCTCCCTATCTTTTTACCTTAGCTATGGAATATTTTTCTATTCTAATTAATATTGAAACCATCAAAAACAACATTTCTCCAATTAATAGAATTCAGCCTTGTATTACTCACCTGATTTATGCTGATGACCTTATGCTGTTCTCTAAAGCTAACAAAGATAATGCAGAGGCTATTAGCCAGATTTTTGATAATATGTATAAATATGCTGGTCTTAAAATTAATGAATTCAAAACAAAAGCATATTTTAGCAAATATTGCAGGCACAAAAATGATGTTCTTGAGATTCTCAAAATCAAGGAAGGTAATCTTCCTATTAAATACTTAGGACTCCCTCTATCTGCTAATCAAATTAAAGACAGTGATTGCTCCTATCTGATAGAGAATATCCAAAACAGGATGGAAACATGGTCCTGCAAGCTTCTTTCCATTGTTGGAAGAATTGAGTTAATTAAGACTGTTGTCTATGCCATTATTCTATATTGGTTTCAAACTCATCATATTCCTAGTGCTACAATTAAAAAAATTGAGAGCAGGTGTGCTGATTTTCTTTGGAAAGGCAAATATCATAAAATTAGTTGGGATAAAGTTTGCACACCCAAAAGTGAAGGAGGGCTGGGCCTCAGAAATCTCAATGATCTTAATTTAACTTGTCAGTTAAAACTTTTTTGGAGATTTGTAAGTGGTGATTCTTTATGGTCAAAATTGATGAATTACAAATATCTTAAAAACAATAGCTTCTGGACTATTTTACCAAAAAATAATCAATCCAATGTTTGGAATCAAATTTTAAAATGCAGGGTTTTAGGTAAATCTCTTCTTCAAAGAAATTTTAAGGCTGGTCATGAAACCAGTCTCTGGTTTGACCCATGGTTTCAAAATGACTCTTTTATTAATAGAGTTGGTTGGAATAATCTTGTCATCTGTGGTGAAGCAAATGCCAGTGTTAGTCTTATTATTGAAAATAAGCAATGGCAACCACAACTTCATCCCATCACTAACCCATATAAAAATTCTATTATTAATATCCCTATTGATCATAATGCTGACTGTGATTACTGGGAATGGTTAGCTAGCAGCAATGGTAAGTTTTCTTTCAAAAAAACTTGGGAGCATATCAGAAATAAACAACCTAATGTAGAATGGTATAAATGCATTTGGAACAGGGTGAACAATCCAAAGATGGCAATCTGCACTTACTTTGCCATCAAAAACAGATTGCCAACTTTGGATATAATCAACAAATGGGGCAAAAGTAACTCTTCACTCTGTTCCTTATGCAATTTATCGAATGAAACAGTGACGCATTTATTTTTTGAATGCAGCTACAGCTATTATATTTGGAATCAAATCAAAGTTAAGTTGCAGATGACTAATACTAATAGTATGGATCTTTATCAAATCATCAAAGACATCAACTATCATTTCAGAAATAAAGCTCTTGAAAGTGATCTGGCGCATGTTCTACTTACTACTGCTGTTTATTATATTTGGAAAGAGAGGAACAACCGTACTCACAACAATATTAAGATGACCAAAGAGCAAAGATGGAACATTATCGACAATGATAGCAAGATCATTCTTCTAAAATCAAAGAAAAAGATCAGAAATCAGACCAAATTTGAGTTTCTCTCGGAGTGTTGGAGCAAAGAGGCTGGTAGTAAGCATATCGAACATTATCTTCTCTATCCGAAGACTTATCATGCTGATCTCAGCTCGCATCAGTATATCAATCAAGACAATTTTGTGCATCGTCCCAGAAACGACTCCAATAATGGCATAGGTAGTTGCAATGCTACAGATCTAGGTTGCGATAACACTAGATCTGTATATTGCAACCTCATTTCGCACAATGCAGACATGAGAGATCATTACAACTCTAATCTCGCTGACAGAAGCATGAGGAGCAAATTTAATCAAAGTCTCTCTTATTGGGAGAGGGGAGAAAGTAGTAATAGAAAGTATACGAAATAGATCTGCTTTCGTTTTCCTTTTCTCTGTCTCCATTTTTTATTTTGTGTTTGTAATTGTGTCGGCTGTGTTTTCTGCGGATGCTAGGGTTTGCTTTTTGTTTGTTGTTTGGGATTCGGGTGTGTTGTTTTCTCACCCGTTTGTTCTGTGTTGGGCCGGGCCCTGTTACCTTTCTTCAAAAAAAAATGTATAAAAAATTCTCGTGTAAAACAAAAACACGAAACCCACAAAATAGAAAATAATACATATAATGGGATGTCAAAAGTCAAAGCTGCAACTTATGGGAATATTGAAAATAGTGGCCATTTGCTTTGTCACGTGGACAAACGAAAGCCATTGAATTCTCTAGAAACTCAAAAAGATACCGATGCAGCTAACCATTTCATGGATTTCACTACGTATTGGGCTTCAAATGCATAACTGAACATACTGCGGAGATCAACACGACAAGACGAACAGATCGGTATACAGATATCGACGATATGATCATCCTATCAAAAGTCGATATTCACTACCAAACTGCTGCTAATACGCCAAAAATAAAATAAATGGAGTCACACCAGTCCAAATTTGGCGAAATGAAGTATGCTCTCACTCAAAAAATGATTTACATTTATTTATATAAAAATATTCAGATTTTGAAAAAAAATTATTTCATCAAATTAACTGATTTTAAATTGAAATTGAAACTTACACAGCAGAATTAACTTACATATTTTCCAACAAAAATTTACCGTTTGTTATGTTTATTCCAAATATTAAATTTTCATTGCTAAATTTGTAGTTTAAATTTTCACAAAATTCAGTTATATGCGTTATAAAAGCCATTAAAATTTCCTGGTCATTACAATCCTCCATTTCTCGTTCGTTCCAGATAACATCGCACGAGACAACCCAATGCACAGGAGAAACCTTCCGGCCACTCCCTCCATCAACGACCTGAGCTTGATCGAACGACGTCAACACGTGCGGCTACGCGAAAGCCACCATCGCCCATGACTTGGCTGAGCTCGGCCGCCTCCCTGTCTTGAAAAACGCACTTGAACGTCGCACCTTCATGAGCGGATTCTGGTGAATCTAAAACATCATCGACGATCTCCACCGTTCACCTCGTAGAGCTCGACGAGCTCTTCGACTTTCATTTAGGAAGTTTTCGGAAATGTAGATTGGATCGAGAGATAAATGAGGAAGAATATAGGACATTTTCGATCATTAAATTATAACCAGCAGCTACATTATGGAACTAGGGTTTTACTATGGACGTGTATTTATATACGTGCACACACATCATTTTATGTCAAAATTGGCCACAATGGCCTCTTTAGCAAGTGCAATTAGTTCGTAGGACATACAACTGAAATAATTACTTTTAAGGACAAAATGCAAAATAAATAGTTTCTAAGGCCTAAAAACCTATGAAATTATGTTCTTGAAAGTAATTGGACTGCTAACTTTGTCCTTAAAAGTAATTATTCTGCTGAATTTGACATTGACATTAATTTCTGTGGATGTGTGTGTTAGAAACTAATAGGACTGCAAAGTTTGTCCTTCTAGTGAAATGCCCTTTATTTTATTATTATTTTCAACCTTTTCCAAACGAGCTCCAACTGAAGTGTGTCGCCTAACGTTTATAATGTTTTTCCCCTATTTCGAACATAATGGAATATGTTTTGGGGCCTAACTCGATCATATGTGGAAGATAGCTTTTTTGGATCCAATTAAAATATTAAATTTTTGATATATAATTCAACGCGTTACTATACCGTTAAAGGGTGACTCCAAATGCTACGAAATTTAAAATCCGGCAATAACACACCATTACCGATCCAACGGAACTGGTTTTTGTCGAAATTTGAGACTATGCCCCAGATCGCTATTTCAACGTCTCGATTATAACATAAAAATTTCAATTTCTAATTATTCACTTTTAAATCAAATTTTAAATATTAACAATCTTCATTGTTGTTAAAATAAATTTTTCATCAACTTTCGATATCATTTTCCATCATATAAAATTAATCATTCAATTATACAAATAATTTCTAATATTAAATCTAAACAATTTAATTGTTCAACATTCGACAAATTTCACTCTTAGATTTTAAATGAATTTTAGCTATCAATCAATTACTTTATTTACATTTAATGAATTCAACATTTATATTTAATTCAACTATTAATTGTAAACACATTCAACACATAGCGTTACCTTTCAATACTTGTTATAACTTAAATCTTTGAAACTAGTTTATTTCAAAATTTTATTCAAGTTCATATCCAACAACTTACATCCGAAATCATTAAATTTTTATTTTTAACCATTTTTATTCAATAATTATATCAAATTTAATGATTTAAAATAGTCAAAAATACGGGTTGTTACACGGTTATAATAGTCTAAAAAGAAACGGTAAGAAGTTAAATGATGTAAGAATTATGGAGAAGATTCTTGAATCATCAGATCCAAAGTTTGAACATATTGTCTCCATCATCGAAGAGACAAAACTTGGAGGCCATGGCAATAGAGGACCTTCTCGTTTCATTTCAAGCTTATGAAGAAAAGAAAAGGAAGAAGGAAGAGATTGTGGAGCAAGTATTCAAGACACGAATTGATTCAAAAAATGAAAAAAGCAATCGAAACCAAGAAGAACGAGTAAGAGGTCGTGGATATGGACATGGACGAGGTTGGAGATCAAATAACGACAATAACCAGAGAGGAGAAAGATCAACAAGAGGTCGTGGAAGATGAAATTCAAAATTAAGACATAAGAAGTCACGTGTCAAATGTTATAATTGTGAAAAATTTAGACATTATGCTTCTGAATGTAGAGTTTCAAGCAACAGTAAAGTTAAAGAGAAGGTCAATTACATAAAAGAAGTTAAGAAGATGGTACATGCTGCTGGCTTTCATGAAAAAGAAAGAGAAGTTAATCTATAAAAGATCATGGGAGATCGTCGAATAAGGTTATGAATGGTCAAAAGATTTGGAGAGCATGTCACAAATAGACAAAAAGGCTTTTGCGAAATTACAATGGGGTGATCATCATGCTCATGTTATGATGAGTGAGAACGTTGATAAAATAGCGTATGATCATATACTTGGAGAAGGTTTTGCAAAAAAGTCATAGAATACTGTGAAAAAAGTATACGAAAGTAATGATGTAAAAATAATAGAAGAAAACAATCCGATTGATGGGAAAGATGAAAAGAAGAATAGTGAGAAGGAGAGAGATGCGGAAAAATTGCTGAAACTTAAGGAGGAAAAATCAAAAGAAGAAAGAAAACCCGAAGAGAATGAAAAAGAAGAAGTTGAAAAAAATAAAGTAAATGAAGATGATGTCAAAATTGAAGATTACAAAAGCAAACGATATGAAAATAAAGAAGACATAAATCAAGGAGATGTAATTCAAGAGCTTGGAAGATATTTGAAATATGAGCAAAAATCTAAAGAAATGGAAATGAAGAATGTTAAGAAAATGAAAATAGAAATTGTCAAAAACGGAAGCCAAAGTGATAAGCGATGAATTTCATATTCATGAAAACAAAGAGATGAGCAAAGCTTATATAATTTTGAACAAACCTATTTTTCAAGTAATGTTTTCTAAAATGACATGCAAAAGTGAAATTTGAAAAACATAAATAGAACTTAGATTGGTCTAAAACCAGAAGAGCGAGGTCACGAAAAAATGCAAAGATAAAATATATGGTTCACTCAAAGTTTATAGTACTGAAACAAGGAGGATGTTAGAACACTTGCTTTATGGAAAAATTTATTGCAATGATGAAGGTCGAAATGAAAGAAGTAAAAGAAAAATTTGTGAACTTGCATTGAAAATCTCGACGTTTGGAATGCAACGAAGAAAGTTCAGATAATATCTCTATTCCTACCAAGCACGTGAAATACAAAGATTTTTATATTACTTGGTATTACAAAATCAAGTTTTACAGGGGGTATTGGAAAGAAACTTGATTTTATTAATCTGGATTTTTCCATATAGAAAATGTTTAGAGTATGGCTTTTTAGGCTCAAGGAAAAAATTAGAGAAAAATTTAGTTTCAGGGACAAGAAGTTTGTTTTTTAATCTGAAGGACACTTTTTAGTGTAAATCGTAGAATGATAGTTGTAACTATCATTTTCAATTTACACTAAAAAAAGTCCTTCAGACTTAGAAGCAAACATGTTGTCCCTGAGACTAAATTTTTTTTGCGACTTTTTCCTTATGCCTATTTACCTGTTTAGAGTATATGCTAGATATTTATGAAATATATTTGAAATTGTAAAGAGAATATTTAGAAGATATTTATGGAATAATATATTTGAAATTGCATGAAAGAATATTTATGAGATATTTATGGAGAACCGTTAGATTAAGTGAATCTTTACCATTTGTTTGAGATGTAAACTCCTATAAATACAGGCGGATTCACCCATTTTTTAATGCAAGTAAAATATATGAACTTTTGTAATAAAGTTTAGTAATAAAGATTTTCTCCTCATAAGAAAAAATCATTTTTTTTCTTCACCAACCATTTATCTATCTTCTTCTGAAATTAAATTTATTTGCCATTGAAAAAAACTTCTAAGTCTAACTTCACTATACATGCCTATCATAGACCCTAATGCATGAATAAACTTGCATATAGCCATTATTGTCCATATACCTCATATTTTCCATATATTTTTCAGCTGGAAACATACATAAAACCTTTTTATTGAAAAAAAAGTTGATTATTGTTTTCTAGGAATTTGATTTCAAGAATTTTAAATCCACAGTCTAACGACCTCATCATTTTACCAATGAACTTCGACGAAACTTTGACAGCAAAGAAATAAATAACATGATGATTAATATCATTATCAACGGTTCACTGTTATTTTTAATCTGTTGGTGGACATACAGAATACTTTTTCAAGTTAAAAATGGTTCAGTGTGTTCTTATCTAGATAGCACATGTCTTCAAAACCATGATCATATGTCTATAACATTCATTTTTTTCACAGCTGCCATATGGTACATTCCACCTCCAAAATTTCATAATTTTATTGATGCTTCCATATGCTTAACAATACATTCTTTTAGCGTTGATTTTACAAGCATGAAAATGTTTTCGTTGTTATGGTATATTACTCCTTAGTATACACAATAATATTTATTGACAAAATAACCATAAAAAATTGATTTGTATGTTCAATCATAATGATAATCAATAAGCATAATGGAAAGTTAGAATCACCATTTTCAAGGAAATATATATTTGTAAAGGTCAATTATTGGATCCCCCTTGCATGAAAATTGTTTAATATAAAAAAATTAATCTAACTAAAAAAAATCATGTACACGAATCTTTCCTACAAATAATACACAAAAATTTCAAAATATTATATTGATACGTAGAGCAACGTGCAAAATAAGAACAAAAAAATTTGTCTACGCCTCTAATCTCCATTGTTATCGGTCGCTCTTTTTCATTTGTTAACCTGGTAAAGGAACCAGATAACTTTATAGGAAAACATTATTTGTAAACCAGAAACTCCAAAAGTACATCATTTATTCTGTTAAAAATTATGTGATAAAATTGGTGGTCTTCTTAATTACGATGCTATCATGTCTTTCCATAAACCATTATCCTAAAATCTTAATACCAAGATACAAAAGAACAAAAACACTTGGGAAAAAACCGAAGAATCAAATCATCGTGTTTTGATAATAAGTGAATTAATTTTTTAATAAAGAAATCAAGAGTATCAGCTATGACAACTTACTTAATACTGCACAATTTTTTTTAATAAGTGAATAAGTTAAGATTTGGCAAAGAATTGAGAGGAGAAAATCTTTATTACTGCACAAATTATTTGATACAATGATTCTTCTTATTTGATACTGCAGTTTTCGAAACATTATATATAGAGTTACATGGGCTTTAAAAAAACAGCCCATTATACAGAAGTATGCAATATGAAACAATGGCTGAGATTTCATCTGAGATAAAATGAACTGATATGATGAGATTATAGTGATATAATACTCGTATACTGCTGAGCTTTATTCATTTTCACTCCCTCTTCGAACCCTAATCTGATTTTTAGGGTTAGGTTAGGGAGCGATTATACTCGAATCTCTGCAGTTGCTAAAATTATTTGATGCAATCTGAAAATTCTAAAGCTGACTTCATTTCTCGATCTTCTTCTTCTTAATTCAGCAAAGTTGAGGTATCTTCAGAGATTTTGAGTTGTTACGAAAGTTTGAATTGAAAGCAAGACAACTCCTTTGAGGTTGCTTCTCCTTTTGCTTTATGATTTGATTGAAATCTGTGAGTTTGAGCTCCGAAGTAGCCTGATTTTCTTTGATACCCAGCTCAGATCTGAATTTGATGAAGTTTGTTCTTGACAACGGTGTCGTGAGAGTATCTGTCCTCTGATAGGTAGCAGGTATATGATTTACATATAAGTTCCCTTTTAAAACTTGATCTCGAACAAAATGTATATCTATGTGTTTAGTTCTAGAGTGTAATATTGGATTAGCAGTCATGTAAACATCACTTTGATTGTCACACCATAACATTTCCTTGGTGCTTGAATTTAGTTTTATCTCCCTTAAAATTGATTGTAACCACATTATCTCTACAGTCACACTTGCTACAGTCCTGTATTTCTCTTCGGTACTATATCTAGAAATAGTTAATTGCTTTATTGAGCGCCAGGATATTAAATTTTCTCCAATGAAAATGCAATATCCAGTGACAGATTTTCTGTCATCTGGGTCTGTACCCTAGTCAGCATATGTACAACCTGTAATGTTGAGATTATTGCAGGCTTTAAGTGATAGACCGTAGTTAATGGTTCCTTTTAAGTATCTAAGCACTCTCTTAACTGCCTTCCAGTGCTCACTTCAGGGATCCTGCATAAACTGAGAAAGTTTGTTAACACTAAAAGCAATATCTGATCGTGTTGTAGTTGCATACTGCAGTGCTCCTATAACACCTCTATATTGTTTAACATTTTTTATGAATTCTCCTCTTTTCTTTAATAAGTTTTGATTGCGTATCATGGGTGTTGGCATGGGTTTTGCATTCTCCATCTTTGTTTTATTGAGCAATTCTGATACGTACTCCCTTTGACACAAAATTATTTTAGAATTTTTTGATATGATCACTTTAATTCCTAGAAGGAAATTGAGCTGTCCAAGGTCTTTAATTGAGATCTGCCTGTTGAGATAGCATATCATCCGATTGATCTCATCTTGGTTGTCATCTGTAATAATTGAATCATCAACATAGATTAGTATGTATATAGTTGATGATTGACGAATTTTGATGAACAAGAATGAGTCTGATTTGGTAGATCGATATCCAATTGTCATTAAAGTTGATTTCAATCTGTCAAACCAAACTCTTGGTGCTTATTTAAGGCCATATATTACCTTATTTAATTTTCACACAAGATTTGCATTTTGTTCATAGCCAGATGGTTGCCTTATGTAAATTTCCTCTTCTAATATACAATTCAAGAAAGCATAATTGACAACTAACTGTCTCATGCTCCATCCCTTATGTAAGGCTATTGTAAGAATAAGTCTCATAGTTGAGGGTTTGATGAATGGAGAAAAAGGTTCAGTAAAATCAAACCTGTATTGTTGGGTATAACCTTTGGCAACCAGTCTAGCCTTGTATTTATTGATGGTGCCTTCAGAGTTTCTCTTTAACTTGTATGTCTATCTACACTCCACTACATTTTTGTGTGCTGTGGACATAAGATTCCATGTTTTATTCTTATAAGAGCATTATACTCTTCATCCATTGTTGTCTTCCAATTGTTGTTTTTGACAGCCTCCTCATAGGTGGTTGGTTCATCTGAGCTTGTAGTGACATTGTATATTTTGGGCTTAAAGATGTCACTCTTAGCTCTAGTAATCATGGGATGGCTTGATCTTTGAGGAGGTTCAGTGTGAGGTTAGCTGTCTATTTCACTAGAATTTGTGTTTTTTCTTGATTCACTTTGTTGACCTCCTTCACGGAGATCTTCCTTATTTGTTGTCTGTACAAGTGAGTGACTGGCATGGCTGATATCATCTATCCACTCATGATTTTGATGAGCAGATACAATGGGATGAACTGGATGGTTATCGATAGTCCTTCTCATCTTAGCTTAAGTCCCATCATCAGAATATATAGGTAATTCAAGTATGGAAACTTGTGGGTTGTACACTTTACTAGTGGTCTTAATCTCAGATCTTTTAAAAGGAAAAACATTCTCATTGAATACAACATGTCCACTAATGAAAATTTTTCCACTGTGATCTAGGCATTTATATCCCTTTTGATTTGTTGCAATAACCAAGAAAAGTACATGGCTTGGATCTGAAATTTAATTTGTTCTTGTTGTATGGTCTTAAGTAGAGAAAGCATAGACACCCAAAGATTTTAAGACTGTAGTAGCCTGGCTTAACTCCTTGAAGCTTTTCTATTGGGCTTATTCCATCTAAAACTCTGGTTGGCAGTCTATTAATAAGATAGACTGCTGTGTTAAAGGCTTTAGGCCTGAATTTTAAAGGTAAATTTGAATGTGCTAGTAAACTAAGCCTAGATTCGACTATGTGTCTATGTTTTCTTTCTACCATCCCATTCTGCTCAGAAGTATAAGGACATGTGTATCTATTAATTATTCACTTTCCTTTAGAATAGTCTTTAAGATTTTTATATTTAGTTCCCCCATCAACCTGTATAATTTTAACATGTGTTCCAAGTTGTTTTTCAATCATATTATGAATTTATCACAACTCTGTGAGCATCAAACTTTGCTTTTAAGAAACATATCTAAGTGTATCATGTGTGTGCATCTACAAAAGATATATGATACTTATAACTACAATCAGAACATATTGGGGCTGGTCCCCAGAGATCAGTTGCAATATGATCAAGAGGTTTAGAATACTTGGTTAGTGAGTCATTAAATGGTAATTTGTGACTCTTACCCATTTGAAAATAAGTGCATACATAAGGAAAAGAGATATCATCATATGGAATACAATTTTTAGAAAGTACTTGTTTCACAACTTTAACACTTGGGTGACTAAGTTTACAGTGCCAAAGGTCAAATACACTACTGTTATCATTTTTTCACACTGATTATAATAATTTTGCTCTCTTGCAGAGCTAGCACTGTTGACAGATTTAAACCTATATAAACCCTTTTATGCATCACCCTACAAGAGAATATCTCTAGTCAATATGTCTCTAACAAGATAATATTTTGGATAAAATTCAAAAAATAATATGTTGTCATTAGCAAATTGAGACACACATATAAGATTTTTCTTGATTTTTGGAACTCTTAATGAGTTATGCAGAAATAATATCTTCTTTCCTTTATTAACAGCATTGCCAACATGAGAAATTTTGATAAACTTAACCATTGCCCATGCAAATTGATTGTTTACCTCTATACTCTTTATTGCCAAGGTTCAAATTATCAAGATTATTTGTTATATGATTTGTTGCACCAGAGTCTGGATACCAGCAGTCATTTTGCATATGTTCTGGTTGAGCATTCACATTTGAGCTATGATCTTTATTGTCAATTTGATTACTTGAGCTTGCCTGAGCCATATTAGCGTTGTAGTTTCCACTTCTTGGGTGGTTGTTGTCGTTGTGTTGGTTTGAGTATTTGAAATAACACATTATAGCTGTATGTCCAATCTTTTCACAAATCTGGCATTTGGGTCTGTTGTTGTTCCACCTGCCTCTTTCCCTTCACTTGTTAGAATGTCCTCTTTGAGATGATTGATCTTCTTTGTTATAGGTCCGATTCTTGTTTTTGGAGTTTGTGGTGCAGTTGATTGCAAACTCTGATTCTTGAGGCCTTTTATAATCTATTCTAGCCTCATGAGCTTGAAGAATTGAATGAACATCATCAACAGATGGTAAAACTTTATTAGAAGCTATAACTGCCACCACTACTTCATTATCATCACTTAAACTATTTAATATGATTAATATTTGTTCAGATTCAGATACTTTATGACTTGCAACCTCTAACAGATCACAGAGTGTCCTGATTTTGTACAAATATTCTCTCATAGAGTAGTTGTCTTCCCTAATGTTTTGAAGTTGTCTCTTATGATACATCACTTTGGCATTAGACTGAGTGTTGAAGACTTTTTCAATTGTTTCCCATATTTCACTTGTTGATTTGCATCCAATAATATGTGATAACAAATTTGAGTTTGTTGATGATAATAGCCAGGAGTATATAAGTCTGTCTTGTCTATGATGTTTGACATAATCTTCATTACTAACGATCTTGTTTCCTTCAATTGTGATGCATTTTTGTGGTGTAGGTATGGTGCCAAGAAGAAAACCTTTGAGCCCATATCCCTGAATTGCAGTTTCAACCTGCAATTTCCACAACAGATAATTATCTTCATCGAAATGCACGGTGATCAATTGGCTATGTGGGCTTGTAACAGTCTTGATCAACTTGGTTGTTGCATCAGTTTGCTGCTTAGTATTAACATTAGTAGAAGTGGCTGAAAGATCATCACCCATGATGATAACTGTTGAATCAAGAACCAAAAAAAGAAAAGAAAAGAGGTTCAAGAATATAAAACACCTCAAAATGATAATAAGAACAGGTAAGCAGTAGCTAGATCTAGATGATGAATGTTTTTCTGATGGATCTTGGCGTGGTTCTAGCCTAATTTTCTTATTTACTGATATGATTTTCTAGTTTCTTAAATCTGTTTTTCAGAAACTTTCTTAAACGAGTTTGTCTTCTTGCAATTCTTGGGCGCTGCCAGTGTAATCTTGGCAAGGCACCAGAATCTAAAGGAAGACTCGAATTCCCAGATGATGATATGGAAGCTGATGGGAAAATAATTTCTCCAAGTCATGAAAACACTCTGATGGAGAAAGAATTGAATTCCTTCTTGAGGATGATTTTATGCCGTTAAGCAAAATTAATGCTCTGATACTAAGTTAAGATTTGGCAAAGAATTGAGAAGAGAAAATCTTTATTACTACATAAAATATTTGATAAATTGATTCTTCTTATTTAATACAGCAGTTTTGAAACATTATATATAGAGTTACATGGGCTTTAAACAAACAACCCATGATACAGTAGTATCCAATATGAAGCAATGGCTGAGATTTCATCTAAGATAAAATGAACTGCTATGATGAGATTAGAGTTATATAATATTTGTATGCTGCAAAGCTTTATTCATTTTCACTAAGTGAATTAATTTTTAAATAAAGAAATCCAAAGTATCAACTACTAAAACTTTCATATCTGATTTCAGTTTCAAACTAATTCAGCCCCTTATCAAAAATATAATTACTTCTTTTGAAAATGAATAGTTTTGGCATAAAGAATAAAAATACAACAATTTTTAGTTGAATTTTGATTTGATTTTAGTTTTGAATGTTTTCAAATTTTATGTGTGAATGGATTAAAAGTTTGAAAGGGTGACATAGGGAAGGGTAGTTTCATTAAAAAAAGAAAATGATGTATGTTAAGAAATTTATGGTGTATACTCACTGTCGGTTCTATTCTCTCCCAGCTTTCGTCCTTTCACTACGTTTTTCTTAAATTTTTCCAACTACCATTATTGCTCAAATCAGAAAAACCTACGTACATGGGAACTAATTGCCAACCATGCTCTTTTATATAATACTCGGGTCAGTCCGAGGCTTTTCAGGTATAGGAAGGCATTAGCCAATCTTGGATGTTGGGTTTTTGAGGAGATGTGGTATATAGACTATATTATATTTTGAAGTCTATGTTATATATATTTTATGTTGTAGTCTCCATGTGTGTGTGTATACGTTGATATCTTGGGATGTATGATGTACTTGACTCGTGCAGATCTATATTTCCATATTTTTATTGCAGGTCAAAATTTTCATTTCATATACCTACTTAGTTATGTATATGTGATGATATTACAATTTTCACTGCATTTTGTTTTCTATTTATATTATGTATTATTATGTCCATGAAAACTCATGTGTCTATTTCTTTATGTTGATACTGGTTATGATTATATGATGTATTAAATGAGGTAAAGATATGTACAGATGATAGTCAAAGTAACAATTCACATGTGGTCGTCCAATATCTCTTCATTCTACGTATTATCAAATAGTATTACCCTATAATACTCTTCGGTAATATGGATAGGAAGATGGAGTTAGATTTCTGATAGAGAATCGCACTCTAGGTGAGTGTGGTACTTTATTGAACCATGCTTCCCTGGTTCGTGGTTCAATAGTGTGTTCAGCACTGAAGAACCACACTCATCTGTTATGTTCGTCTGTTATGTATAGAGCGAGGTTTAGTGAAGAATCACACTCAAATCCAGCTTGGTTCATCACGACCAAAGCGTGATTCACTACGGTAACGACATTTTTGTATTGAATGAGGCTGAAAGGAGGAAAATGAGGTAAGGAATGAGGGCATTTGCCAACTTTAAATTATTTCTGCACATAATTTAATACAACCAAATAGTAAACAATACCATTAAAAGATTTGGATACTCAACTTTAATGACGACATTTCTTCAAACAACTGGCGCACAACTAGTTAGTGTATATGTTCTTGCGCTACTTTCTACAAATATGTTAATATTTACAAATTGGGAGACTTCAATTTTCATTGTACTGAAGTGAAAAGTCAAAGAATGGCAGAAACACGTATATTCGATTTAGGTTCACTACTCAATTTGGTTGACAAAGAACACCAGAGCTCATTCTCAATTGAAACCGCTATAACGTTTATTATAGGGACTGGTAGAAAATGGTTAGAAGAGGAAAGTAACTTTAAAAAAAAGGAGCGTCTATTAACATCCTTATTTTTCTTTTGCTTTTCACTCCACTAAAAAATATCTTTGAAAGTACCAATGATCATGGAACAAATTTTTGAAGTGGGATAATTTTCAAAACTATTTCACAGTTAGTTTGCAAACTTAAACTAAACATGACTGGTTTACGCACAGTCAGCAGGCACATCAGCGTTAATCCAACCGCATTGCCAACATTTTAGCGCAACTATGAGTTGTGCTTATAGTAAATTAACATAGGTGCAACATGTGCAGTTAATTCCCAACTATAGCCTTGTTATATCTCATAGCGGGTTTCTACTGCTATGATTTTTCCAAATAGTCTCACAAACAGGCTTTTCGCTTTAAGCCACGTTATTTGCGCTATATCCGGCTATATTTGGTTTAAAAGAAATGAATTGAAAATTGAAATTTATACATTATACAAATTATGAAATTATTTTTTAGTTGAAATTTTTAACATGTTTCCATAAACAAACGTACTCTAATATACTATTAAATTTAATTATGTTAAATATCAGTTTATGTTTATTTACGATTGATTAACACATATTTTTATTTAAAATTAAATATACATTAAGTATAATTAAATTGAATGTTAATTACACATTTAATTATCATTTATATATTTTAAAAAACATTAAGTATAAGTTTTATACGCTATTTTAAAGTCATTCGTTATATCCCTGCTACACTCTCGCTTAATCCCCGCTATGACTTTTCGCACCTCCACCGTATTAAATCCGCTAAGCGCTTTTACTACACAGCACGCAACTCATGGTTGCGCTTAAAATAATTGTATCGTTATTGTAAAGGTACAACTATGAGTTGCGTAATCAATTCTCTTTGCAAAAAGATACGACACAACTATGATTGGCACCTACAAGAATATAATATATAGGCGCATTTAATTTTTAGACGCAACTTATAGTTATGCCTATATGACCTGTTGTATATAAAAATAGCAACAGCTACACTTTTCACCACACTTTAACTTACTATTCATTCCTCCTTCTACTTTAACAATTTCGAACCCAAATCCCCCATTCTCTCTAACGTTTATCTCCCATCCATCTACAATCAATGAACAAATAATATATGAATATTGTATTAAAACATAAAGTTTTCAATAGATATTAGTAGCGGTTATTACCTAGCATCGTGAGGTAATCCAGTTGTGATATTGGCATGAACGTTTGGACTGTAGGATCGATTTCAACCTAGAGGGGGGTGAATAGGGTGATAGTGTTAATTATAAAAATTAATTGCAGAAGCTAATAAATTAATATTAACACAGATCACAGAATATTATGAGCACAGAAATAAATAGCAGAATAAAATGCAGACAGAACAATACAGAATTTACCCAGCTTCGGCAAAACCCTGCCTACGTGCTGCCCCCAAGGTTTCTACTAGAAATTAGAAAGTCCCTCGCTTACACACGTAAACTCGCTATACCCGCTATTGACTATCCTAACTCTACGCTCAAAACCCTGGCCACAACTCAACAACCGAGTTGTGAATTCCCAAACTACACACCGTAGTTTGTCTCCTAGTCACACGACTAGAAAATTAGCAGTTTGAAATTTAGATACAAATTTAAAAACGATTTCAAAATAACTTAAAAAAAAACAAAGCCCTATAAATATAAACTAAAAACCCCTTTTTATATCAAAACCCTATACATATAAATATAAACAAAGCCGACCCTTCTTTTCTTTATTAGTTGACCCGATACTTCTCAAATGGCGGCTTTGCTTCTGAATTAGGGCTTATGAAAAATTTGGGGCTTTCGTTCCTTTTGCTCTGGAAATTTGGGCTTGAAGTCGCCGGCTTAAATTCGATCGATCCAGTGATGTTTTGCGTGTTGCCTTGATCGATTGATTCCTCGTTCCTTACGCGGCTGCTTCGTTGATCAAATTCTCTCCTTGAATCGGTATTATTTGTTTTTTGCTTTCTTGATTTTTGCTTTCTGGAATTCGATACTCTTGCCGATGATGTGAATTTGATTTATATAGGGTTTGTAAATCCTATTCTTGCGTTCGTATAAAATAATTTGAATTTGTCAAATTCTTTTGATTGGCCGTTTGATTATGCTTGAACGATTGATGATCGAACTGACTTTGTCAACTTCGTATCTTTTGCATTCCTTGGTTGACACGGTTTTGAATTTATTTTCGTGATAACCACGGCTTTGATTTCTGGCATTTTTACATTGTTGACTTGTTCTTGTATTTTTGCTTGAGTCACCCTGTTTCACTGTGTACTGCCTGTACTTGTGCATTTGCATCATGTATATATATATGTGTTAGCTTTAAATTTGGTCACTTGATCATCTCTGTTGATTGCCCTGTAAAATTTCATGCTGACTTCGGTAACTTCGACACGAGCTTGTACTTGGATACATGTGCTTGCTGTCTGGATATCTGCAGTGCATCACCATTGTTCTTTACATTTGTATATAATGTCATTACATGCTGCTTCACCATATCACTTGAGGTCTTGTAGTTGGTGATTTGCACTTGCACTGCTTCATAAGTTCATTTCTATCTGTTTCTTGTGTTGCACTTGTATGCTCTTGTGTATTGCCTTGTATCACTGACCCTTCCATATACTCTCTGATAAATGTTTGTACTGGTTTGGATACTTTGTAGTTGTTGTGCCTCTCTTGTAGCTTTCATCACTGATGCATGTACATTGCTTCATGTTGGTTTGGTTGTTTGATTTTTACTGTCCACATGTTACTGGTCTTGATCAATGCTCGGCCATGTTGCATTCATGTTGCTTGCAGTGTTGGTCTGACTTGAACTCGATTCACTTGAACTGTCACTGCTAGGTGGTCATGTGCCACTGACTGCTGAGTCTTTGGTGCTGTCTTGAATTTGAATTGTTGCATTTGTTTACCTCTGCACTTTGTTTGAGTTTCACTGCCATAAGTCGTGCATGTTTATCTGGGTTGCATTGAGTACATCCATACTTCTATGTTGTTTGTGTACTACTTTGGCTTCACTGTACATTATACTTGGCTTTGGTTCTGCACCATGTTGTAGTTGTACTGTCTTGAGCTCGACATTATTGTTTACTTGCTTTGATGCATTCACATGCTGCCATACTTGTTCATGCTGCTGGACTTGATGCAGTTTGATTGTTTTGTAGTTGTTGATGTTCTTTGTAGTTTGTTTCTGCATTTTGCATTGACCATGCTTTGGTCATTGAAGTATGTTGTCACTTGTTGACTGCATGTTCATCATTTCATATTGAACTGTTTCTTGTCATGTTCACTTGTGTTGAATCCAGTTTCAAAACTCGGATTTGACCTTGTGCTCGTGTCGTATTTTTGAATTTATTGCACCTGAGTTGAACCTGTCCGTATATTTGGGTTTGACCTTGTGCTCACCTGTCCCTGTAAATCAATCAAGTGTATATATCGGCGTGCACGGCCTTGTGGCATATACAGTAATACACTGTGTATGTCACAAGTTGTTCGTGTATGATGAATTCAAATATAAATGATGACGAACAACCCAAATAACTGAGGCAAATCATATTTTCAAAAACCATATTTTATTTTTGAATTGCAAAAATATTTCTTTTTCAATTTTACTGCGTTAGTTTATATCTTTGCAGATTTCTCAGATTCTGGATTCTAACTGGAAGGAAGTTGAAAATACGAGCGTGAGTGATATGTAGTGAGGTGAATTGTAAATGTGAAATGTGATGTAATTGTAATCAAAGTTGTATAGTTATAGTGAGAGCTTGAAATTGTACTATTCAAAGATGTAATAAATATTTGTTTGAATAAAATATTCGTTTGAATTCAAATTCCGTGTTATTTATTTTATTCAGCAAATATTTATTTAATCTGTGAAAATAAATAGTATATTATCAAATACATTTAAACGAATGTATATATGTTTATTATCATCAAACAAAAATCATATAAGCGCATATTCAACAATCTCCCCCTTTTGATGATAACAAACATATATTTAAGATTTTGAATATGTTAAATGTATTTGATCGTTGATATATCCTAATTGCTCCCCCTATTTAAATGCTTCATTTCTGCACAAAACTCCCCCTACATATATGCATACACATAAAAATATGCAAATGAGTCTAGATGCAAATAGAAAATTATTTGACCTTTGCTTGATTTTATTTGACAAAATCTTAACTTTTCTCTCCCCCTTTTGTTATCAGCAAAAGAATAATAGTGTTAGGGAAAATAGAGATAAAGTAATTGATATCAATCCAACATTAAAACTCAATTGAATATAAATATTAAATTTCAAAAAAAAATCAAACAAAAATCATAAATATTTTGTTAGGCGCATATTCCACTTTTAGAATGATAGGAATGATATCATCATATAAAACTATACAGTTGTGTCTGTTTGTGGTATATTTATATCAGGAATTTGAATATCTACTAACCATGCATAACCGTTAGGACTTTTAAATGAGATTAGTAGTATTCCAATTTTATTTTTAAAAAAATGAATTCAAGTATCTTCTAACCACGCATAACCGTGAGGACTTTTAAATGGGATTAGAATCAACTTGTTTATTTTAAAAAAAATCAACTTTTGATATGCGTTCCATACATGCATAACCGTGAGGACTTTTAAATGAGCATGGAAGCACATAACAAATTCCAAGTAATTCACCCATGCATAACCGTGAGGACTTTTAAATGAGAGTGAATACTTTGGTATATATTATTATTATTATTATTATTTTATTTTTTATTTTTTATTTTTTTAATTTTTTTTAAAAAAAATGTGAAAATGAAAAACGAACGATTCCTGTTTAAAATACCACACATCGACAAATTATATAGAATTTTGATGAGTGATGGTCGTTAGAAATATGATAGAAATCGAGATGGTCATGGAATTTTTTACCAACAAAATAATTTATGACTCTTGTTTAATTTGAAATTTTTTTACTAATTATACCGTCTCGAGTAATAATATATGATAAATATCAATACTCATCAATTTTTCAATCACTATTTATTTCTTCGATGATTTGTAGGGAGAAAAAAAATGTTAAGTATTCAGCAAATTTCTAAAACACCTAGACTGAGTCGTAGTTTACAAAAACTATTTTCTGGTAGGGGTTTTGTAAAGATGTCTGCCAATTGAGAATCAGTTGAAATAAAATTTATGCACATATTTTCTTTGGAAATATGATCTCTAATAAAATGATGTCTAACATCTATATGTTTTGTTCGCGAGTGATGTACAGGATTATTTGTGAGATCAATTGCGCTTTTGCTATCACACATTAGTGGTACACGTTTAAAATTTTGGCCATAGTCATGCAAAGTTTGTATCATCCATAAGATTTGAGCAGAGCAACCGCTCAAAGCAATATACTATGCCTCTGTTGTGGATAATGCAATACAATTTTGTTTTCTACTCGACCATGCAACTAATGAATGTCCTAACATAAAACATGCTCCACTAGTACTTTTTCTATCAACCAAATTTCCAGCATAATCAGCATCTGAAAAACCTTTCAATTCAAAATTATCGTTTGATGGATACCAAAGACCAAATCGTGGGGTGTGCAACAAATATCTTATAATTCTTTTAACAGCTTTTAAATGAGATTCTTTTGGGTTAGATTGAAAACGCACACATAAGCAGACAGAAAACATGATGTCAGGTCTAGAGGCGGTAAGATAAAGGAGTGATCCAATCATACCTCTGTACTGCTTTTGATCAACTGTCTTACCCTTTTCATCCTTGTCAAGTTTAAGTGTTGTACTCATGAGAGTTCTTGCTGGTTTAGCATCTTTCAATCCAAATTTGTTGACAAGTTCCCTAATATATTTTGTTTGAGAAATGAATGTGCCTTTATTGCTTGTTGGATTTGAAATCCTAAAAAGAATTTAACTCTCCAACCAAGCTCATTTCGAATTTTTCCTGCATGACTTTTTCAAATTTCTCATACAATAACTTGTTGGTAGCACCATAAATGATGTCATCAACATATATTTGAACAATCAAAAGATCATCGTTTTCATGCAACAGAAATAGTGTGGTATCTACACATCCCTTTTTGAACCCATTTTCAAGGAGATAAGAAGTAAGACATTCATACCAAGCTCTGGGAGCTTGTTTTAATCCATATAATGCCTTCTTTAGTTTGTATACATGGTTTGGATATTCATGACTTTCAAAACCTTCTGGTTGTTCAACAAACACATCTTCTTTTAAAATTCCGTTAAGAAAAGCACTCTTAATGTCCATTTGTCTTAGTTTAAATCCTTTGTAACAAGCAAAAGCTAACAATATTCTAATTGATTCTAGTCTAGCTACAGGTGCAAAAGTTTCATCAAAGTCAACTCCTTCAATTTGATTGTATCCTTTAGCAACTAGTCTAGCTTTATTTCTAATTATATTTCCAGATTCATCATATTTATTTTTAAAAATCCATTTTGTTCCTATAACTGGATAATTCTTAGGTCTAGGTGCTAGACTCCAAACATTATTTCGTTCAAACTGATTTAGCTCTTCTTGCATGGCCATGAACCAGTTTTCATCATTAAGGGCTGAATCTATGTTATTTGGTTCTATTTCTGAAATAAATCCACTATATAAGCACAGATCACATAGATTTTTAAAGGATGAACGAGTTTGTATACCTGCTATAGGGTTTCCAATTACCAATTCTGATGGATGGTCCGTTTTGAATTTCAGCTTTTCTGGATCCAGATTTCTTCGGACTTCTTGAGTTGTGGTAGTTTCTCTAGCATCAGCAGTTTCTTTTGGTTTTTCGAACTCATCTTTTTCTTTCTCCTCTTCAACGTTGCTTTTGGATGTATCCTGATCGTCTGCCTTCATCAAATTTCACATTGATTGACTCTACGATTGTTTTAGTC
This sequence comes from Allium cepa, assembly GCA_030765085.1. NCBI lineage: Eukaryota > Viridiplantae > Streptophyta > Magnoliopsida > Asparagales > Amaryllidaceae > Allium > Allium cepa. The sequence continues at coordinate 505,033,877 of CM060934.1, read as the reverse complement.
TTTTTGTTGTAGACTCTATAAGCTTTGCTTCTCGAAGAGTAACCCATGAAGATGCCATCATCAGCCTTTGCTTCAAATTTTCCTAATTGATCACCTGTATTAAGAATATAGCAAGGACATCCAAACACTTTGAAGTAAGCGATGTTTGGTTTTTTGTTGAACCATAGCTCATAGGGGGTTTTGTTAAGAATCGGTCTAATGATAACTTTATTCATTACATAACATGCTGTATTTACAACTTCTGCCCAGAGATGCAGAGGTAGTTCATATTCATTTAACATAGACCTAGCCAATTCTTGTAAAGTTCGATTCTTTCTCTCAACTACCCCATTTTGTTGTGGAGTACGTGGTGCAGAGAACTCATGTTTGATTCCGTTTTCATCACAGAAAGTTTCAAATTCATAATTTTCAAATTCTCCACCATGATCACTTCTTAACGAAACAATAAAGACTTCTTTTTCATTTTGCACAAATTTTGCGAATCTTGTGAAGTATGAAAAAGTTTCTGATTTTTTAGCCAAGAAATATACCCATGTATATCTTGAGTAATCATCAACTAACACAAAGCAATATTTCTTACCTCCTAAGCTAGCAATGTCATTAGGTCCAAATAGATCCATATGAACTAGTTCAAGAACTCTAGAAGTGCTTACATTGTTTTTGGCATGAAACGATGATTTTTTAAGTTTTCCCAAAGTACATGCTTTACAAATGTTTTCAGTTTCAAACTCATGTGATGGTAACCCTCTTACCAAACTTTTCCTTTTTAATTTGTTTAATAAGTTCATACTAGCATGCCCTAAACGTCTATGCCATAAATTCACTTCTATATCCTTAACTACCAAACATTTAGAGAGGATGAGATCATCAAAAGATAGAGAATATATATTACCTTTCCTTTTTCCTGAAAATAAGATTTCTTTTGATGATTTGTCAACAATTTTGCACAAGTCAAAATCAAAGATAACATTCATACCTTTATCACATAGCTGGCTGATTGATATCAATTGTGGTGCAGATTTTCAACATATAGTACGTCATTCAAGGTAAATGTATTGTTACCTACTTTACCTTTACCTACAATTTTACACTTGTCATTGTTCCCCATTGTGACTCTGCCACCTTTGTACTTTTCTAGGCTAAGGAACTTCGATTTATCGCCTGTCATGTGCCTGGAACAGCCAGAATCCAAGTACCATTGCTGTTGTTCCTTAGCCTGCCAGCATACCTACACGAGAAGAGAGTTTAGTGACCTATTTGTTTTTATAGGTCCATGATTGTTAGTGGCAAAATATTTAGAATGATAATTTTGTGGATACCCAAAACTATTTATAATTGTTCCCTTCGGCACCCAAATTTGTTTAACTTTGAGAGATTTTATATTTGTGCCTTTTGGAACCCAAATCGGTATAGTTTTCATATGTTTGGGTCTATTCCAACAATTATTGTGATTGTGTCCAAATTTTCTACAAACTGTGCACATAGAATTAACTTGATTAATATTGCTTTCAACAATTTTCGAATTATTATATCCAAGTCCTTGTCTAACCATATTAACAGTTTGCTTTCCTAATAGCATATTCAACGATTTTTCACTTTTTGAAAATTTATCTAAGGTTGTTGACAGTTGTTGGACTTGTGTTTTGAGAGATTCATTTTCGTTTAACAACTGTGTGCATTTTTTAATAGAAATCTCTCTCCTAGTATTTTCATTCTCTTTTAAAATCAGAATTTCATTTTCAAGTGATTTTATATTGATTTCCGATTTTTTAATTTCTTCTTCGAATGTTGGACACTTATCACACTTAGGGATTCTACATTGATAGTTCTTAACTAATTGATCAAGTTGTTTATTGCATTCTATCAAAGTATCCTTTTGAGATTCAAGTTTAGCATATTTTTCCCTAAGTCGTTCATAACAGCCATTTACTTCATGGAAATAAATTAGTAATTCAGAATGAGTGAGTTTTGATACCTCGCTTGGCTCGTCGTCATCACTGTCTGTAACTTCACCATGAAGGCACATGTTTGCTTTTTCACTCTCACTCTCGATGTTATCACTTTCATCTTCGTCAGTTTCATCCCAAGTAGCCGCAAAGCTTTTCTTCTTTAGTTTCTTTCCTTGATTTGATCGTTTTTGAGGACATTGTGGCTTGATATGGCCGGGTTTGTTGCATTTGTAACAGATGATTTTCTGTTCTTCTTGGTTGTCTAGTGCTTTGCCTATTCTGCTTTTCAATTCATGATTTCGAGCTGGATTTCCGTATTTGCGATTCCACCTTTTGAATTTCTTTATTAGTAGCGCCAGATCTGCTGCTCCATCATCATCATCATCATCATTATCATCATCACTTTCAGTTGTTCCTTTGAGAGCTATTGATTTCTTTCGAGTATCTCCACCTTCACGCTCTTCCTTGAATTTCATTTCTAGATCATAAGTGGTGAGATTTCCGATGAGTTCTTCGACCTTGAGTTGTTTTAAATCTTTCGATTCTTGAATGGCAGTTACTTTTGCTTCAAAGTTTCGTGGAAGGACTCTGAGGATTTTCCGGACTATTTCCAATTCGGTGTATGTTTTTTCGAGAGCTTTTGATTTGTATACGATATTGGAAAGTCGTCCGTACATCTCTTTGACATTTTCTTCTTTTGCCATTGTAAAGTTCTCGTATTCGCTGCTTAGCATGGCAAGGCAAGATTCTTTGACTTGAGATGTTCCTTCGTGAGTCACTTCTAGTATGTGCCATATTTCCTACGCAGTTAGACAATGTGAGACACGATTAAATTCAAATTGATCTAATGAACAGATAATAGAATTCATAGCTTTGGCATTAGTATTCTGTAATTTATTTTCTAGTTCTGTCCATTGTTCCTTTGGTTTCTCTATTTCCTGATCATCTACAGTTATAGTTGGTATTCTATAACCTGTCTCAACAATATCCCAAGCGTCAATGGTTTTCAAAAAAAATTTCATCCTATTTTTCCAAAAAGCATATTCACCATTGAACATTGGTGGTCTAACTATGGATTGACCTTCTGCAAAAGCATTATTAAAAGAAGCCATTTTAAAAATTCAAATTTTTAAACAAAAACTGATTTTTTTTAAAAATAGAATTTTTAAAACAAATGTTGACTTCTATTCCTAGCTCTGATACCACTTGTAGGATCGATTTCACCCTAGAGGGGGGTGAATAGGGTGATAGTGTTAATTATAAAAATTAATTGCAGAAGCTAATAAATTAATATTAACACAGATCACAGAATATTATGAGCACAGAAATAAATAGCAGAATAAAATGCAGACAGAACAACACAGAATTTACCCAGCTTCGGCAAAACCCTGCCTACGTGCTGCCCCCAAGGTTTCTACTAGAAATTAGAAAGTCCCTCGCTTACACACGTAAACTCGCTGTACCCGCTATTGACTATCCTAACTCTACGCTCAAAACCCTGGCCACAACTCAACAACCGAGTTGTGAATTCCCAAACTACACACCGTAGTTTGTCTCCTAGTCACACGACTAGAAAATTAGCAGTTTGAAATTTAGATACAAATTTAAAAACGATTTCAAAATAACTTAAAAAAAAACAAAGCCCTATAAATATAAACTAAAAACCCCTTTTTATATCAAAACCCTATACATATAAATATAAACAAAGCCGGCCCTTCTTTTCTTTATTAGTTGACCCGATACTTCTCAAATGGCGGCTTTGCTTCTGAATTAGGGCTTGTGAAAAATTTGGGGCTTTCGTTCCTTTTGCTCTGGAAATTTGGGCTTGAAGTCGCCGGCTTAAATTCGATCGATCCAGTGATGTTTTGCGTGTTGCCTTGATCGATTGATTCCTCGTTCCTTACACGGCTGCTTCGTTGATCAAATTCTCTCCTTGAATCGGTATTATTTGTTTTTTGCTTTCTTGATTTTTGCTTTCTGGAATTCGATACTCTTGCCGATGATGTGAATTTGATTTATATAGGGTTTGTAAATCCTATTCTTGCGTTCGTATAAAATAATTTGAATTTGTCAAATTCTTTTGATTGGCCGTTTGATTATGCTTGAACGATTGATGATCGAACTGACTTTGTCAACTTCGTATCTTTTGCATTCCTTGGTTGACATGGTTTTGAATTTATTTTCGTGATACCACGGCTTTGATTTCTGGCATTTTTACATTGTTGACTTGTTCTTGTATATTTGCCTGAGTCACCCTGTTTCACTGTGTACTGCCTGTACTTGTGCATCTGCATCATGTATATATATATATGTGTTAGCTTTAAATTTGGTCACTTGATCATCTCTGTTGATTGCCCTGTAAAATTTCATGCTGACTTCGGTAACTTCGACACGAGCTTGTACTTGGATACATGTGCTTGCTGTTTGGATATCTGCAGTGCATCACCATTGTTCTTTACATTTGTATATAATGTCATTACATGCTGCTTCACCATATCACTTGAGGTCTTGTAGTTGGTGATTTGCACTTGCACTGCTTCATAAGTTCATTTCTATCTGTTTCTTGTGTTGCACTTGTATGCTCTTGTGTATTGCCTTGTATCACTGACCCTTCCATATACTCTTTGATAAATGTTTGTACTGGTTTGGATACTTTGTAGTTGTTGTGCCTCTCTTGTAGCTTTCATCACTGATGCATGTACATTGCTTCATGTTGGTTTGGTTGTTTGATTTTTACTGTCCACATGTTACTGGTCTTGATCAATGCTCGGCCATGTTGCATTCATGTTGCTTGCAGTGTTGGTCTGACTTGAACTTGATTCACTTGAACTGTCACTGCTAGGTGGTCATGTGCCACTGACTGCTGAGTCTTTGGTGCCGTCTTGAATTTGAATTGTTGCATTTGTTTACCTCTGCACTTTGTTTGAGTTTCACTGCCATAAGTCGTGCATGTTTATCTGGGTTGCATTGAGTACATCCATACTTCTATGTTGTTTGTGTACTACTTTGGCTTCACTGTACATTATACTTGGCTTTGGTTCTGCACCATGTTGTAGCTGTACTGTCTTGAGCTCGACATTGTTGTTTACTTGCTTTGATGCATTCACATGCTGCCATACTTGTTCATGCTGCTGGACTTGATGCAGTTTGATTGTTTTGTAGTTGTTGATGTTCTTTGTAGTTTGTTTCTGCATTTTGCATTGACCATGCTTTGGTCATTGAAGTATGTTGTCACTTGTTGACTGCATGTTCATCATTTCATATTGAACTGTTTCTTGTCATGTTCACTTGTGTTGAATCCAGTTTCAAAACTCGGATTTGACCTTGTGCTCGTGTCGTATTTTTGAATTTATTGCACCTGAGTTGAACCTGTCCGTATATTTGGGTTTGACCTTGTGCTCACATGTCCCTGTAAATCAATCAAGTGTATATATCGGCGTGCACGGCCTTGTGGCATATACAGTAATACACTGTGTATGTCACAAGTTGTTCGTGTATGATGAATTCAAATATAAATGATGACGAACAACCCAAATAACTGAGGCAAATCATATTTTCAAAAACCATATATTATTTTTGAATTGCAAAAATATTTCTTTTTCAATTTTACTGCGTTAATTTATATTTTTGCAGATTTCTCAGATTCTGGATTCTAACTGGAAGGAAGTTGAAAATACGAGTGTGAGTGATATGTAGTGAGGTGAATTGTAAATGTGAAATGTGATGTAATTGTAATCAAAGTTGTATAGTTATAGTGAGAGCTTGAAATTGTACTATTCAAAGATGTAATAAATATTTGTTTGAATAAAATATTCGTTTGAATTCAAATTCTGTGTTATTTATTTTATTCAGCAAATATTTATTTATCTGTGAAAATAAATAGTATATTATCAAATACATTTAAACGAATATATATGTTTATTATCATCAAACAAAAATCATATAAGCGCATATTCAACATGGACGACTAATAGAAAAACGCATCCATGACTAAACCTGCACATTATCAGTGTTAAAAATAGTCACTAAAATATTAGCATAGTTATAAGTGAAAAATGTTGTACCTATAGAAGGGTTAGGCAACCAGCTAACCCATTCGAATTTCTCAGTGTCACATTATCCTACTCCTTATACAAAGCACATAAAACCACACTACCCCACGAATAATCAAAAATAGTCACAAAGTCCTATAGCAAGTATAACCATTTGACACCTACTCGACACTTGGAATGGTTTGGAAAAAGATAGGACACTATAAAAAGCAATATGATAGCTCGTGTGTACTGTTCTAGCTCCTCCACTGATGAATCGGGAGTAATGTCCCGACCAATTATAAGGTTGTTTATTAATTTGACCTTCAATTCTCTTCTATTAACCACTGCTTTAGAGGGTGGAATCTCACCAAACAGTGACAAACATCATCGACGTCCACATTACCAAAGTAGTTCAAAACGGCACCTTCTGTAGGAAGGCCACGTAAAATAGAAACATCTTGCAAAGTAATTGTCATTTCTCCAATAGAGAAATGAAAGTGCTAGTCTTGGGCCTCAACCTATCGCGTAATTCAATGAATAAAGACCTATCAAACCTAATATACTTTATCTACATGAAATACCAGGAACCCGCTTGATGAAGTAATTATTGACTGGATGGTCATCAACCATCTCCATAAGGTCTTCGAAACTCAAGGAATGATCCAGACAGTCGATGGATTTTATACTCTACAAAAAAGAAAATTATAACATATAATTAGTTCAAAATGCTAAAAAATCAACTATTTACTATACTTAACAGATAAATCTTTTTACCCGCATTAGATCTTCAAATTTTGTGCGGTGATTATCCTACAAAATATAGAACATTATTATCGACAAGTCCTATAACAACCTAATATTTCAGTCACTTGAATTTGGAATACTTAATTGATTTTAAATATTAAAAGATTAATTTTATAAGTTAAATGATGTGAATTTCAAATTCAGCGATTATTTGATAATTAAATTGTTGAATTTAATATTGGAAATACTTAAAATAATTGAAATTTGGATTGAGTTAGATAAAAGTGATTTCAAAAGTGATTTAAATTTTATTTTATAAGAATGAAGATAGTAAAATTTTTAATGTAAAATTAAAAGTGATTAATTTGGTTTAATAATAATTCGCTTTAACTAATGTGTAAAAATAGCCTTTCGGGGAACTGTCTCAGATTTCAAGGAAACCGGTTCCATTGGATTCATAATAGTATATTACAGTATGATGTCGATTTTCGTGATGATAGGATGTATCATTTGGGCATGAGAGATCAAAGCGTGTGGAAATTTAATTTAGAAATTTATATAATAATTGGTTTTGAAAAGTTTTCTTCTGCATATGATCGAATTAGATCTCGAGACTAGTTCCATTATGTCCAAAACATGGGTATAACATATAAAACGCCAAGCGGCACATGTTGTTTGGAGATCGAGATTTTCGGACGTTAAAAGTTGGATATTTTTGAATGTAATATATATATATATATATATATATATATATATATTGTTAGCTATACTTCATCTAATATCCAAGGTATAGGCACTATACCCTTCCCCTTATTTATATATTACCGCTTTTACATCAGAAAGGGGCTCAAAATTTTCAATTTAAAACATAGCCGATCGAATGACCATCATTTGTCGACACCATCCAAAGCCGTTTCAGGCCTAAGCTCCAACTAATGAAATGATCGTAGGAAGGAGTAGAATAATTTGGTCGATCAGATTGGGCTTTGGTGACGTGTGGTGGTGGCTACGACCATTTTAATGCGTGGACTTGCGGCGGCAACGGTGGCGAATGACGGTGGGTCGTGAGTGGCGTGGCGGCAGCGATGGAGGCGTGATGGACTAGGTTGTCTCCAGTGAGGTCGTTGTGGCGGTAGAAGCAGGGATAGTGGGGTGGTGAAGTGATGATGAGGTCGAGTTCGCTTCGACCTGGAATGAATCATGATTTTGAATTAGGAACGAGGGTAATTTGTTTTAAAATATTTTTAATTAAAGTAATCATGGTTTAATTAATTAAAAAGTTCATTAATCCATATCGAGCTCGTACGAGGTTCAAATTGAACGAGACGTATCGCATTGTGATCGTACCGACAAAGGCTACGCTATGGAGTTGGATTGGATGAATTCAGAGCTAGTTGGCATTTTAGGTTAAAATTGGATGTTCTTTCAATTTTAATTCAAAACGAAACGTTTTGGTGATTACTAAAATCAAAGCAAGTTAATCTCACCCTTTTGGTCAACTAGTATGATATATAAATGATGAAAATTATTTGAATGAGTTTTTGGATAATCTACTATTTTTTATTATTAGTTTGGATATATTCCCACCAATTGAAGTGGATGAGACCCTATTACGTTCCCGTGTAAGAGCAGACGACCATTTGTATACGAATCCCGCCTTGAAGTGGTTGATTAATATTTTTACGATTATATACTATATGTGATGTGGGGGGACAGCTTGGAGGGATCCAATATGATTCCTCATACACTTGATTTTATTTTCATATATATGGTGATACATGACTTGTTGAATGCCATATTGATGGCATTGATATGATTTTCTTAATTAATTTTATCCAAAAACCACTTTGATCTAACTCAAGCGTTCAAAGTGAAGATGTCTTGATGATGATGGTATTTGAGATGGTGTTCTCAAGTGTTTCGTTCGGTCCCAGAACAAACTTGTATGGATGAATGCTAGTATTTCATTGGTTGCCTGGAGGGCAATATTAGCATTCCAAGATGGTTTGCTAGGAGGAAATAGTACGAGCATGGCCTCTTCGAGCCTCACACCCGAGAAATAATAAAGCAGGGACATAGGGTAGGGCTAAGTGGGTTACACCTAAGTGGGGTATGATCATACGAAATCTAAAGCGATATTCATGTACGCTTGGGGATCCCATTGTGTGATTGTTGATTGCAACCAAGGGGTGATCATATTCGGTGAAACTCAAGAAGGTGGTTGTGCCAGTCTTGACTAGCGGAGGTGCAACGTGTTGTAGCCTCCCGTACACTAGAGGTATACGGTTTCGATGGGTAGATACTTACCCTTTCATAGTTCGAATTCTTTCTCTGATACAAACCTTTGGTTTTGGTTGTAGAGCCTAGTATGCTGAAATTCAATTAATGTAGCAATTTCGGCTATGATTAATAAGTATTTGTATCTTAGACACTATTATAAAATCGGAGGATTTCATATGAAACCTTCTGGCTATCGTAAGATAAAACTCATCTGTGTTTATGTGCGGCGTGGTCTTACGAGATACCTTTTATTTTTCAAAGGTTTCTATAACTTTAAAAGTTCAATTGGGTGTATTTTCTCGCACTGGATTTCAAGAGTGACTCGAGTGTTATTTAATTATAGTGGTAACATTCCTGATTTTTAAGCTAAATTTGAATTGGTAATTAATTTAAATTTTGAAATTAAATTGTTGATTAGTCTAGTATTTTCTAAAATTTAATAGATTTTTGTTTGTTTATTAATATAAATATACATAAATATGATTTTTAAATTGAATTTCTAATTAGAAATTCAAAAATAAATATTTTGAACAACATATTAGATTTGAAACTCAAATAGAAGTATTTTTGAAATATATTGAATATTGATTTTAAATTTAGTTGTGAATTTGAAATTATAAATTAAATATCTTATAAATAAAAAAATTGAATTTGAAATTTGATTTGAAGTACAAAAATAAAGATATGTTGAAAATAAAGATTTGGAAAATAAATAAATTATGATTGAAATAAAATTTATATTTGCTTACTCATTTGCAAATACAAATTGATTGTATATTAATTTTTGAGTTTGAAATTTAGAAGTAAATTTTTTAAATAATACATTGGATTTAAAACTCTATATTTTAATAATAGAAAAGAATTTATTTTGTATTTTTAATATGATAATTTGGAAGTTGTATTTTGAAATTGATAAATTTACAAAAGCTATTTAAAAAGTTAAAATCAAATATATACATATCTTTTGGAAAATTAATAAGACTTGAATAAAGTATTTAAAAAGGAAAAGTAAGTAAAGAAAATTGAAAATGTAAACATATGGAGATATAAAGCAATTTATAATATGACAAGGGTTTAACATAAATTTTAAAATGAAATTTAACAAAAGGATTTAAACACAAAATTATCACAAATGGCATTTGTGAACATTATCATCATGCGAATAACAAATGTTAATCCAAAATTAACAAGTGTAAGCATATCTTTATTTGTAAATACAAGTGGCTATATATTTCCTAAGAAAAAAATATTAAAAGAAAAGACAAATTCATTTCTTCTCATCTCAAAATCTGTAAATCAAAAACTTGAAAAGAAAATGGAACCTAACCATTAATTCAAACAGCATCCACAAACCAGGTCAAAGTTTCAACCTAAACAAATAACAAGCAAAGTTTAAAACAGTTCAAACCAGAAAAGAATCAGATCAACAAGCAAAGTTAAAAAATCAAAATCTCTTTTCAATAAGAAAACCTGGAAGCTTTGAAAACAAAATCTGGAAATCTAATACAATGCAAAGATTAGGAATAAAGAAAGCATTCAGATTAATTCAAATTGCAACAAACAAACAAGATCCAAATCAAACTCAAGGAGATCAAAATCCAGGCTTTTAAAAGAGCAGATCAAAATATTTTTCCAGGCTTTGTACTTTATTTCAAAATCAATCAGGTGAGTAACTCCATTTTTTTAAAACCCAATTCTGTATACTTATCTATATCCTTTATAATGAATGAGATTAGTGACTTGGAATTGAGTTTTAATGTGTTGCATATGGATATATCTAAGGATATATGTGTATAAGTAAGTCTGTGTATATGTATTTATGTTCTCTATTATACTGCAGACTCAAACCTGCTTAGGAAATTTAATTACTCCTTATCTAATCAAATTTTGCTTTTGATTTCTAAGTGAAAAATGATTGTGAGATGGTAATATCATTTTTGAAAATATTTATAGGAAAATCAGAAAGGTATTTTAATGGAAAGAAAAGATTTACAGTAAAACTTTTAAAATCTGAAAAATCAGTATTCTCAGATTCGTGATTTGATTTGATAAATGGATTCACACTAGAATATAATGAATTTTAAGATAGAAATCACGATTTTTAAGAACGTCAATGTCAAAATCTCTCGAGATGATCGTTTTATGGGTTCTGGTCAAATTTCGTTGGTCAACGTTGAATTAGGTGTCGTGTTTGATCGTGATGATAGTTGAAAGAATGGCAATCATCATAAAAATAACGGTTGAATTTATAAGGCACTTTAGAGGTGGCACGGTATCCAAATAAGGCCTGATTTACAATTTCAGTCAACTAGGTTTAAATGTCTACCGCGGCGTCAATGGTTGATCGTTGTCAATCGCACTTGGGGGAAAATGTTTCGTGGGCCGTAGGGGCAACTTTGGTCGAAGTGGCGTGGTTGACGGTGGACGAGGTCGTCGGCAAATGGGGTAGTTTGGTTGGCTGTGTTTTTCCTGGAAGGGGATTGATGGATCATTTTCGGTTCTCCGATGATTTCGCGTAGCTGGGTGGTCGAATTTATTGTCGTGGTCGTAGGTGACTTGCTGAAGGTCTCGGTGGAGATCAATGATGGTCGGAGTAGGCATACACGTTCATGTGCACACATATGTGTCAGGAAATTTGAAAAGGAAGAAGAAGGAGGCGACTTGTAGTCGAACTCGGAAAAATGACGATGTAGCTAGAAGTTGTTCTTGGGCTCGTTTGGTTAGATGCCAGAGTTAAAAAAATTTAACAGGTCTTAAAATTTTGAAGATAAAATTTGTACCAGGTTTTAAATTATAAAAACAAATATGATACCAAGGGTTTAAACTAAAGATAATGAATGAATTTCTAAGCATCTTTTTTATGGAATTTGATAATGCTTGAATTAAATAAGTGTTTAATATAAGTATATTAGAAAATTTAATTAAGAAATAATTTCTAATAAATTTATTCCAATTTAAATTAATTGTAATAATATAATTAAGTGATTAATTGAGGTATATGGGTTATCTTAATTATGTAAGGTTTTTTGTAATTGAAAAATATAATCGCTTAGTTAATTCAAGTGTGATTACTTAATATAACTAATTAAAAGTTATTTGATGGAAATAATTAAGGAATGATTAATTGCATAATTACTTAAAAGGATTTAATTTAGATGATTCATTAATTAAGTGATTAATTTAAAGATTTATTAAGTGATTAAAGGTTAATTACTTAATAATTGAAAGTTGATTAATTGATGATTAAAGTTAATAAATTTGTAATTACTTAATATAACTAAGGGATAATTAAATAAGGTTAATTAATGAAAGTAATTAAGGGTAATTAATTACTTAAGGATAATTGGTTATTGAAATTAATTAAGGATAATTAATTTAATGATAATTAATTAAGGGTTAATTAATGTAATTAAGGGTAAGTAATTAAGGGTTAATTATTTAATGATTAGAGATTTATTCACTTATTAATTAAGGTTGATTAATTAATAATTTAAAATTAATTGGATGCTGAATTGTTGGATATCCCTGATATATTATGCTTTGTGCTATGAATTGTTTTGGTGTGATCTGTGATGAATGAAATTTATTTATTTCTTAAAAATTTATATTATTTATCTATGAATCTGTAAATGATGATAAGCGTTATGAGATTATACCGCTTATCGATATTGATGTGCTTCAATCTGTGATGATTGATAATGTTGCACTATTGATTAAAACCCCTGGACCACACTCATACGCACACAAAAATGAATTGCACGAGGAAATTGGTTAAGTCACAGATTTTTGAAATGGTTTTAAAATTGAATTTTGAATCCAAATAGTTTTGGGAATGGAATTGGGTCATATATGAAAGCTTTTGAAAAGGAGTTTTATAGATAAAAATTATTTTGAATAATTTGATAAAGTTTTGAAATTCACATAATTTGATTTGAATTTAAATTCAAGATTTGAAAATTAGCTCTATGTTTGGAAATTAAGGTTTAAAAAGGGTATACAATTTATAAATGTGTTTGATTGGGTTTTAAACCATTTTAAAAGTATTATTTTGGGAATTTGAATTTAACCCAAGGACTCTAACTTGCATAAATGTAATCGGACATTTCCGAAACGAAAACCTTTTGTTTTCAAATAATAAAAGCATTCATATAAGGAAGGAATTTCCAATTTGTGTTGAAAGGATTTCAAGTTTGAAATGAAAATGGTTTTCCAAGTTATGAATGAAGCTTTGGAAATAGTTTTGAAAGCTATGAATTGAGTCTTTGATTTAAAGATTGGATATGTTAATCCAATTTGAAATGGAAATTGTTTGGAAATCTGTGAATGAATCTTTGTGAAAAATGGGTAAACTTTGTGAAATGAATCTTTTTGTTTAAAGATTTGAAGATGGTAATTTGTTTAAACCATTTGAAGAAAAGGTTTGGGGATTTAAAAGTGTGACTTAACTAAGATCCCAATATCCATACGTTTTTAAATATTGCGCTCATTATTCGGTTTAGCCGGGAGAGGACCTTTGTGTCATATAACCCATTCCGAACAATAATATGTCGTTATGGATAACATTTGAAGACCGGTGGTGAAGACTGGGTATTTTCAAGAACAAAAGGATAACCTGTCGAATGTCTCTACACTGAGTCGCGCCGGTATAGAGATCTCTATATGTGATGGTGAGTCCGATTGGGATTGTGAATACTCGGATTGCAAGGGCTTCTTTGGAAGTGCCTTCGGTTTTGTTCGAACCCGAAACAGACTTGTATGGATGTGTGTCTGACGTTACACTTTGAGATGTAAAGCTGGTTTCTATCAAACACATTTCTGTTTGGTGGCGAAGATTTATTCTTTTAGCTTAACACCCTTCTTTGAGACGTACGAGCTCAGAGGTTATGTAGTTAACGGTTACTAGTGATACATTTCCAATTTGGTAATGTGGCATGCGAAGTGTTGTTGATCATTTTTTGATCGAAGCATGGCTTTGTGAAAAAGCGTAGCTTTATGGACAAGACTGCATCAGGACCTCACACCCCGGAAATGGTCGAAACAGGAAAGATGCGGCAAGGTTGCAGGGGTCGCGCCCCTAGGGCATGTCCATTTCTTCTGGAAAAGGGTCGTATCATGGTATGGAGCCCAGATACTTAACTCATGTGGACACTGTAAATTTATTACTGTGTGATGTTGCTTTGTGGTTGAGGATCCTCGGGTAAAGGTCGCAAACGACCGGGGATGGCATATCTTAGGTGTTACTCCCGGGAAGGGAGTAAACCGGCCTTATGTTGGCAGAGATCCGGTTAGGTTCTCGGGACGTCCCTCCAGAGGTGTTCCCATGTGGCAATAGAAAATTCCTTAGCCTAACCATTTGATGGAAATACAATCTCCAATACGTGCCTTGTACAGTTTTAGTTGTATAACCTGCCATTTACTTATGGTGGCCCCCAACTGTTTAGATGGCATCTATAGTAGGTATAGTTCGAAATGTCTATGCTGGCTAAGATTAATATTATACTTGCAAATGTTTTCCACTATGCACTAATAATAATATCAAAATGGCTTTCGCGTATCAAACATTTTTGACTATCATAAGGAGAAATCTCCTCCAATTCTGCGTTTGCATGGTGTGTGCGGCGGGAGGCCTTATGGTAGTTTCATTTTCCAAAAAGCATTGCGAATTTCAACTTTAAATTCTTTTTTTGTTTGTTTTAAAGATAAAACTGTTTTTTTCTCATACCAGTCCCATGACTGACCCGGAGTTTATTGTTCCATTTATAAACTCTAGGTGCCCACAATTTTCCACATGGACAGTCTAGAGTTGGGTTTTTCAGATAATCAAATAGTAGGTGTAGAATCGATAGCATTCAATCTCTGGATGTTGGCAATCACATTGGGATGGAGTTTGTTCACTTCAGCATTGATGATGGTTCGAGCTTTCGATTTGGAGCTTGGAGTCTTTGGAGCTTTGGCTTTTGTGATGGATTTGTTGGGATTTCTATCCTTCTTCCTTTTGAAATTAATGTTGGTATTCCTTTATCGAAGACTTTATTCCGCTGTTGTGTCTTATATCTCTTATAGTATTTGACATGATTTGTATAAATCTGTTGTATCGAATATTGTATATCAATGATATTGTTTATTTTCTTCTGTTGTGTTGTTGTACTTAATGTGTTATAAGCTCCGGCAAACCAGATTCGGCATTTGAATCTGCGACATTCGAGTACAAGTGAAGTACGGGTGCCGATTTTCGAAGGTCGAGTCTGGATCGTTACAATAATGCTCGGGTCAGAACGAGCATATTTACAGATTTTATACCATCTCGTATCTAGAGGCCAAAAGCTAAGCACTATAGATGTTATAGCCATCCATAGTATTAACTTCTAGAGACAAAATACGGTAATGCTAATGGTATATAATATCAAAAGCGTTTGAATATGAAAAAAATCATAGATTTCCAAAAGCAACATTTTACTGATTACATTTCACAACAAATTTATATCCATTAGCATTACATATTTTATATAAAGGAATAATTTTCAGAAATTATTACAATAATATATGGAGCATTTGGTTGTTGGCGAATGATAATATTTGATTACTATTATTTTTTGATTATTCTAATAAAAGTTGTTGTTGTTATAATCCAAATAAGGATAAATATTTGTAAACTGAGTTATATACGAAAGTGAATTTATAAGTATGAATTATAAGGTATTGATTATAACTAAAACAATCAAAATTGTGAAATGAATTACATAAGAAGTGATATTTTATAAATATGATTTATAAACGTGATTTATAAATGGAAAGGAAATGAAATTGCCTAAGTATATTTATAAATATGATTTGTTAATAAAATTGGATTTAAAACAAGAAGTTTGAGAATTTATATCTCATTGATTTTGGAAATTGTTTTTTGAGAGGTTTAAGAAAAATAAAAATAGTATTACTTTGAAAATATGGCTAGAAATATTTTGAAATGGAATTTAAAATGATAAGAAGCATTGAACCCACTTCAGTCATTGAAAAATAATTCTAGTGATGACTGCGGCATCATCGGCATTCATTTTCAAGTTTCTAAGTGAGGAATTAATACCATTGAAGTTTTGTTTTGATAAAACAAATTTTTTTAGTTTCCAGAGGTGTAATTTGATATATAAAGGAGTTATTTATAGATATGATTTTAAAATGATTTGAAAATAAAACATGTGTTAAAAACCTGAAATTTTATCTAAATGCTTTGAGAAAATCTAAGATAATAAGTTCTTGAACTTAAAATTTGAAAATAGTATAGATAAGAAAATAATTTGGAATCGAGATATGAAATTAAAATTTACCTTAGGTTAAGTTAAACAAATTGAGTAAAGGGTTGAATGAAATTGAAATGGAATTTGAATTGAATTGGATAAAATAATAAAATGAATATACACTTAAGCTGTAAAGTGATTATATAACCCTAAATTATAAATATAGTATGTGAATAAACTTAAGTCAAATAAATTTTATGAAATTTTAAGTAAATAAGTTTGTGTAACTTATAGATTTGAGGAATATTGAGCTAAAACCAAATTTTAAATTTGTTGAATGAAAATCATAAATTGAGATAGGTAATTAAATTTAACTTAACTTAAGTTAAATATATGACTTTTTTTGAAATGAAATTTAACTCAAGTGGGATAAAATAATGAATTAAATGAAATTAAATTTGATTTGCAATGAACTAATGAAATATGAACCTGAGTTGTAGAGTAAAATACGACTTAGGTTGTGGAATGGATATGAATTTGAGTTGCAAAATGAATTGAATATGGTTGGAATGTTGTTTAATAGAATTGAATATGAACTCAAGTTATGAAGTGAAATAAACATTAGGAGTGTTATATAAAAATGTTTATAATGAACTTAATTAAAAATTTGATGGAATGGTTCTTAAGTGATATTAATATTTAAAGAAAAATACTAAGTGATAATAAAATAGGATTTAACTTAGGGAAGATAAAACGAAATGATTTTATGAGATGATCCATAAATGAACTAATATGGAATGAAATGTTGTTAAACATAATGTGAATAATTGGGCGTGAACGAATGAATGTAAATGGATCGAGCGTAAATAAAATGAATGTAAATGATTGAATGTAAATCAACTGAACAGAGGTAAATTGAAATAAATACGTAAGTTGGACATATATTATTTTATCCATATAACCATTTAATCCAAATTCGAGTATACGATTTCGAGGTGATTTACACCGATCTGATTTAGGATTTTTCACTCGATTCTTGATAGTGAACCCTAGATATGGATTTATGATCGATTTTGATGTTCTCTATTATAGTATATGGCTATGCAAGAAGAATGATGGTTTTTAATCAAGGAACCAAATTTAAGTTCGCACTAGAGTGGTCGTGTGAAGGGACTAGTTCGAAAGTGAAATTATGTGATCAAGCGAGCGATCAGGTATTTTTTGCGTACGGATGATTTATGTACATCTTATAGGCTTTAATAAATATAATTTTGACGTTGGTAAATGCAAAACGAGATAATTATGAATTAACTGGATGAATATTAATTGTTTGATGGTTTCACATGTTACATTTGCATATAGTTATTTTATATTCCATATTATATATTGATATTACTCTCTATATACATGTTCTCATTGGTTGTTGAGTGATTAGTAGGTGTGAATGTCGTATGCTTCGCATTTGGAGCTCGCTTTCGCTTTTTATTGGTTGTATATGATTGCTAATATTGAATAAGGGACACATCTTGGATTACATACCGTATTTTTATACTTTTCACCATAGGATGCCTCATCTTCGAAGATGAGATGTATATTTATGATTATATATATTGTAAATTTTTACAATCGAGCCACGCAAAGAAGACGATGGCGAAATTTTACATAAATTTAAGGCGTTAGAAATTTTTTGAGAATTAAAAACAAATAATAATAACTGAAATTTGGTTTTAGTATTATAACTTGGAACGGTATTAGTTAGTAACTATGAATGAAATTAAAGACTTAGAAATTTGTGATAATAAGTTTTAACTAATTGGTTTTGAAAGGGTGATGGGTTGGGCATTTTTGTTACCTTGAAGATTTCGGAGACGGAATCCTTTTAAGGGGTAAATATGTAATGACCCAAAATTTCAGTCATTTAAATTTGGATTAAATATTGAAAGATTAATTTTTTTAGTTAAACAGCATGAACTTCAAATTCAGCGATTATTTGATAATTAAATTACTTAATTTAATATTGGAAATATTTAAAGTAATTGAAGCTTGGATTGGGTTCGATAAAAATGATTTCAAAGTGATTTAAATTCTATTTAATAAAAATGAAGATAGTAAAACATTTAATATAAATTTATAAGTAACTAATTTGGTTTTATAATAATTCGTTTTAATTAATGTGTAATAATAGCCTTTTGGGACACTGTCTCGGATTTCGACGAAACCAGTTCCATTGGATCCATAATATTATATTATAATATACCGTCAATTTTCCTAACGAGTGGACGTATCGTTTGGGCATGCGAGATCGAAACGCGTAGAAATTTAATCAAAAATTTATATAATAATTGAGTTTGAAAAGCTATCTTCTGCATGTGATCGAATTTGGTCCCGAGACTAGTTCCATCGTGTTCGAAATAGAGGTATACCATATAGAATGGAAATACAAAAGCATAGAGAAACATGTTGAAAACACATAATTTTAACAATTCTTCAATGTTTTTAATGAAAATAACATTACGACGAAAGAATGCAAGAGGTACTAAAACAATTTGGATGCATGTATAGCTGTTATTCAATAGAGCATGAAGCTTTCATATTTGAAGAATAGAAAATGAAAGTGGGTGTAAATAATATCAGCTTGTTATTTGATTTGTCATTGGAAGGAAGAAATAAAGAGCCAACAGCAAAAGTGACAAGAAAAACAATTCTAATGGAATGTAGAGAGTTTGCTAAAAGAAAATTTGAGAATTTTGCTTTCGTCACTAGAAACTTACTCGAAAAAAGAATAAAGTCAAGAAATAGAAAAAAAGGATAAAAGAAAATGAGGAAGACTTGCCATTATTAATAATAATTGTAATTTTGTAAACATTCTTCTTTCCTAACAATCAACGAAAGTAAAGATGGAGATTTCTACTATATTTGATCAATATATAAATGTTGAAGACGGTTTCTTGACCAAAATCAATAGAAATTTGTTCAATAAATTTGTAAAAAAAATTATCCATGAGCCAAGGAACATGTCGGAAGTTGTCTCAATGGTTAAGTGATTTAGCTTTGGTACGAGAGGTCACAAGTTCGAAACTTGCATAGCGGGATTCGAACGTTTATTGACATGTGATATGTAGTCACGGTGATTTTTTGCATGTAAAGTACAACTTCAACAAAAAAACATGTCGGGATGCTACATGTTTCAATTGGTAAGATATGTTATTCAAAATATTATTATTTAAAATAAATAATATTTTTCCTAATCATATCTAATTAGTTTTTCAAATATTTATATTATTACATTTGTTAGAAAATGAAGCTCATTCGACCAAGATGGCAATATAGTGAAAATTTTCCAAGAATTGAAAGATGGGATTGGCGGAAGTTAAAACCCATACTACCTAAGCAATTTTTGGATAATGTTAAACAGAGTGAGGTAAGTTAAAACTCTATCATGCCTACATTTATCAATATTATTTTATTTTCTACTTAGAATCAGTCTTCGCACTATTCTTCTACCATTATTTTGCCTCTGCATAGTATCAGTTTTTGCCTCCGTGTAGTATCAGTTTTTGCCTCTGTATAGTATCGGTTTCAATACTAAATTTTTTGCTTCTATAGAAAATCAATTATAACACACTATGGTACTTGTATCATTTTTATCTCTATATAGTATCAGATTTTTCCTCTGTATAGTATCTGTTTTGCCTTTGCATTGCATCAATTATAATACATTATGGTATTTGGTATCATTTTTGTCTTTCCATAGTATCATTTTTTACCTCTGCATAATATTAGTTATAATACACTCTAATACTTGGTATCATTTTTGTCTCTGCATATCATCAGTGTATCTTTGCATACTATCAGTTTCATACTTTGATTTTTTGCATCTATAGAAAATCACTTATAACACACTATGGTACTCAGTATCAATTTTGCCTCTGCATAGTATTAATTTTTACCACTGCATAGTATCAGTTTCAGTATTTTGATTTTTGTGTCTACAAAAAATCAGTTTTGCCTCTACATAGTATCAGTTTTTACCTGTGCATAGTATTAGTTTAAATACTTTAGTTTTTGCTTCTATGTAAAATCTATTAATGTAACACACTATGATACGTTTTTTAGTTGAGTGGTCTTGGGTTAGAATTCCGTCACAACATACAATCTTTGGTTTCTGATGTGAAAGATAGAACAACTTGAAGAAGATAGATTGTATCTTCTTTAATCTCTTTTAGCACTAGAAGATAACCATCTTTACACTTGTTGCCATTCTGCATAAATGACCTCTAACAATTTTTAATATCGTTATGTATCTTCTATAGTCCCAATATGCATTTTCTAGCTGCATCCTTTACTAGGTTATTTGTCGATGATTCAACCATGATATCTCAAATGCTACAACATAAGTCTAAAATGTTGATCGATAGATGAAGAACTTCTTTTACATGTTTCTTTTGATGAGAGAAAGAGGAAACTTGCTGTTTGGATATCCCTACATCCCGCTAGAGAACATATATATTCATGGCAACATTTATCTGTAGCAAAAAGAATTCCATATTGCTACATGCTACCAATCTCATATATATGTTCATTTCTTTTAGAATATCTTACGATGTGAGACTAATCATAATCCAATCTACGCACCCATTCTAATACAATTCGACCACATCTGACAATCATAAAGGTTGCTAAGTCTTTCTAATCCATTTACTCTCAGTTGCAAAGTCAAAGCAAATTTTGATGAAACAAGAACATTCCTAAAGGAGTTTAGTTCTTTGATTTTTGGAGCAATGGGTTGTCGGCTGGAGGCAAACTAATTGAATGGGCATGGAAAGACATGTTTTTTGTTCTGATGAAAGAATAGGTTATTTGGTAATGGTAGGACTATGACATACCAACATATATAGATGTAGACTGTAGAGAAACAGGGGGGACATGGAGAATGTTGACAACTCGTCTCTTATGCTAACACGTCTATTTTTAATTAACATTTAAGGTTAACGTAATGCTACAAATTCTGCATTACCTCATCGTTAGATAGTTGCTTCTTATAAACATAAGAAAATTACTGGAAACAAGAACATCCACGTGGTTGCTCTTAGTTAATAGCATTTCATAATATTTAATGGGTGAAATTAATTAATATGTAATTTTATAATCTTAAGATAATACCATTCTGTTTTTTCCATTTAACATTATTGGAAACATAATAATACGCACTGGTGATACATGTCTAACCACAATAAATTATACTATTAGATGACAACTAGTGCCTAATCAATAAGTAAAATAGCAATGAGGAAAGAACACACAATATATACATGGAATACTACATTACATCCATGCTGCATGGACTAGACTACATGTTTTGAACTCGTAAGAAATGATTATAAATTCTAGTGTTCATCAACAAGAGACAAGATTTATTGGTACATATTTATAAGCCACCGAAAGAATATCATATTTTAGTAGTCATTTCTGATGATATTGTGATGTGGAAAAAATTAGCTCATAAAGCATAATGACTGAAAAAGGAACAAACTAAAAAATACTATATAGCTTGTCCTTATAAAAGTATACACTAAGTGATATTATTATTCATCAATTAAGCGATCAAAATTATCATGTTTGCGTAACATTATCTTGTTCTAAGAAGCTGACAGCAATATCCAGCAAAAAAAATTAAACCAACTATTTATGCAGATTCATTTAGAGGCTTAAAGTTTATTAAAAGCTAAGAAATATTCAGAAACAGGTAGGTTTTGATGTGTGTTTATTTATAAACTGATGAATAGTACAAAGTAGTTAGTAGTTAGCAACAAGATAGAAAACTAAATAATACTATATAGACGCTATGATTTTATTTATTCAAAAAATATTGTGATCCTCGTGTGTGATAAAAATTAAAGCATGCAACTAATTTCTGTAGATGTTGCAATTGTTTATTTGGTCCAGCTACTCTTCATCTTTCCACTATGAATAGTATTAGGACTGTATTAACTATATCATCAAACCAGGTAAAGGTATTCATCTAAGTCAACACATGGGACTCCAACTCATGTTGTATTAGAATGACAATATCAAAATGTTGCTTAATAAAGTAATACATATGTACAAGATCGGTAGACAGGATAAATTTTCAAAAATCAGACAACCAAGTGCTATGGATTTGCCATCAACTTGGGTCTCAATCAACATCTTATTGCTAGAAGAATAGTATGATAAAGTAGAGTAACTGTTATATTTCTAGTATACTAAAACAGATAGCACACTACAATAAACTTGTTGCACAAGTTTATAAATTAGATTTCCACTACGCTGGAATTCTGTTTTAGATAATTTTGCAACTATAAGTTACGTTGTAAATAATTCCAACAACAACGTTGTAGTTTTATTAAAAAACAATACAACGTAGAAACTGGAAAGATTAAGAATATGGCAGAATCTGACCAGTTAACGTAGGAATTTTCGTCTGAGGCTTGTCGTAACAATTTCCTTAAGAATTTTTATTCAAAATTCTCTTAAGATACAACAGACGTAATCTACACGAGATTGTAATGAGTATGTCAACTCTATGATACATTATTTAGAGCAGCAGAGAAGAAGAGAAGAAGCAGAAGAAATTAGAACTGGAATGGAATGAGAATGTGATCAGGATTCTCTTCTATTTATAATTTCGTCCGCATCCCTTTAAACAGTCGTGTCCGCTGCCTTTTGAACGCTGCTGTTCGTTAACGAGTCGCACCCGCCTGCTGCTCGTATTTGTTCGGCTGCGCCTCCTCAGTCGGGCGGCACCCGCTTCTGTTCGCTCGCGCTTCTTCGGTCAGGTCGCAGTCGCATCCGCTCGCGCCTAACGGTTCGCACCTGCTTCAGAAGTCGCACCTCCTCAGTCAATCCGCGTCCGCTTCTGAACAGTCGCGTCTTGTAACAATCCTGAATTTTGAATAATTTAATTTGTAAATATTTAATTAATTCTAAATATTTAAAAGATGGTTTGACTTAAATTTCAAATTTTCAGAATAAATTGGCGATTTAATTTTAAAATTTTATTAATACAAAATACAAGTATAAAATCTAATTGTGAAACACGTTAATATAAATTTATGTTTGATAGTTGAACTGCAAAACGTTTATATGTTTATTAAAGAAAATAATTTACAAAACAAAATTGAATTCAAAATAAAAATAAAAATATAATGATATATATAATAAATAAATAAAAAGAGTACACTGCCTTGCCTTATCACCATAATCTACGCCGTCACCTACGCCATAACCCACGACCAAAATCACGTCTCCCCTCTTTTATATTTGAAACCCATTCCTCTTCAAATCATCAGAAAAAAATAAATAAAACATACGAAAGAAAATTAATGGCGGCCTCGTTTCTTCGTCCCCCTTCCAAAATTAAGGCTCGTTCAATTCAAAGGCGCCGGCTTCGACGATCGATTCTTCGTTACTCGCTGCGGCTGCTTCTTTCTGTCGAAGGTGAGTGTTTTCCACTCACATCCAAATTCTATCTCAGCTCAGTGTTTTGGTAGTTAATTTTGTTTTTGATGTTGATTTTGAACTATTCGATCTTCTCTGTTTTGATTTTGATTTTCTTTGATTTTTGTTGGGCTTCGTCTCAACCATTCGATTTGTTCAGATGTTGATGATTTTGTGATTTAATTAAATTCGCATACGTTGATATTTATTGTTTCAACTATATGGTTTGGTGAAATTTTGAACTGTTTCGATATCGACTTCAACTTGATTTTTTAATCAACAACTTCGAGTTTGGTAATTAGGTTGTTTTTGTTTCGATGAATCTTTACGGATTAAGTTACAGTTGGTATAAATCTGACACCTGATCCTCTCATGACTCGGTTACTTGGTCACCACGGTCTCAAATTGATTTAGTTGAGTTGATTTTGATACTGGAGATTGATTTCTGACTTTTCAACTTACTTGAATAACATAGTTTCGGTCCTACCATACTTCGTTGAATCTGCGTTATTAAGTGGCAGTGAGCAAACCACTTCTCTTAATCTTTTAACATGTTTTAGTATCCTGATGCTTGTGAGTGGCCTTAAATATGATGAGAAATCTATTGGTATGTGTTGTCTGAAATGACATTCATATTCACACCTCTCTGTAGCCTGAACAACACCCTAAATTTTTATGAAAATTCATATTTTAACTTGTAAAAAGTTTAAGTTATAGTCCTTAAAGAAAAAAAAAATTGTTAGAAATGATCAGATTCATGTTTTAAAACAATTTAATATAAGGTTAACTGGTCAAATCCCTGGAACCATAAACTGTCTGTTATGATCAATAAGTGAGTAAACATTCTAACTAAAACTTGAGTGGTTAGTTATCTGTTGCTTGAAAAAAAATTGCTGTGATAATGATGTCCTGCATGAATAGATAGAAGTATAAAAATCTGAGTATATGAATTTGAATGGCATTACATGTGAATGAGTGGCCAAGCTTGTGTTCGATTTTCCTGGAAACATTTGTTTCCATGTCTTTGTCTTCCTGTAACATTTTAGTTACAGTGATATCTAAAATCTCTCTTCCCATTTCCTTTGGAAAAGAAAAAAAAATGAATCACTTCTGTTGTTGACTTTGAACCTCGGTTTTTGATCCTGAACTCATCACTGGTGCATTTAAATAGGAAACTGGGCATGATTATGCATCTTTGCACGTTTGGTTGCATTTGTACACTTGGCCGAAACTGGCCCTTGATGTTCATTTGAACTGTGCATTCATTGTTGCCATATCTTGGCTCCTCGCAGTTTTGTTGTTGTTTGAGTTTCACTAGACTTTGATTTTTGAACTGCGTATTTAGTTTTGACTTTAGCTTTGAAACATTTTTTTTAAGGCTCTGCCATTTTAAGTTGAAACTGCAGTTCCATTACCTCTGTGGCATAATGTGGCGTAGCTTCATACGTGTGTGTGTGTGTGTGTGTGTGTGTGTGTGTGTGTGTGTGTATGCATTCATGTTGTATATATATGACTGTTTGTCACACTGTTCCATATGTATGTGTTTTTGTCTCCTGTGCTTAGCATACTGAACTGTACTGGTGCATTTATTTGTTTATACTTGATGCTTTGATTTCATTGTGACTAAAATAAAAATTTGTGCTGGACCCTTGCTCTGTTGCCTCATTCTCGGTGCACTATCTAGTTCAGTTTGTTGGCATTGATATTTGAAGTGTTGCACTATAATCTAGTTTGGATACTTATTGGATCAGTCTTGAACTTGACTTTTGTGGGCATGTTTGTGTTCTTATTTTGTACCTGAGTTGATTTTACAGTTGTGTTGAGGCAGCTTGCATATGAATTTGCTGTCTTGACCACTTGATTTCATTTGGAATTGTTTTTCGAATTCTCTTGAGTTGAATCCAGCTTGTAGCTCGGATTTGACCTTGTGCTGATTCCTATTTTTGACACTACAGTGGCGAGGCAGTGCACGCGTGCGTGTACTGCAGCCACACAGTTTTGATTTTAATTTATATTTCTTTTGCTTTTGATTTATTGATTTCTTTGCGTATTTCATATGCAGTATTGGCGAGGCAGTGCACGCGTGCGTGTACTGCAGCCAATGGGTTTGGATGTTTTTAAGTAACTTTTCAATTATTTGAATTGATTTGATTTAATTTGATGATTTTATTGTTAATTGCCGTTTAGGCAATTCTGATGTTTTTTTCTAAATTATCTTCATCAATAATCCCTTCATCTATCTGCGTTGATAATTTGAAACTACTGATTTATTGTTTAAATAAGTGTTATATTTACCGTTATCCGATTTCTTATTAAAGGATCGGATAGGTGAATTCATATTTGACTGTCGTCTAATTGTCAATTGATTATTACTGCCTTTATGCACTAATAACTGAGTTTGAATTAGACTGACCTGTGTATTATTTTCTTTTGAATGTAATACTCGGGTCAGACCGAGTAATTTTACAGCTTGAAGATTTTCAGGCCGCGAAGTTAGAGAGAGTTGGGGAAATTGCTTCACTTTAGCTTTTCGAAGAATTTTTTGTACTTAAAGATATATTCCGCTGTATAAAATTAAATGCATTATACAAACTCTGATATATGTAAGAAAAAAAAATTCATTTATGTAAAATATTATGATTATTCTATGATTCTGTGGCTGATTCTGTTTAAACTCTATAAACTGAATAACAATCCGTCATTTTGAACGTCTCAAGTTGGTTTAATTACCGACTGGGGGCGGTCAGAACGGCGGGTCGTTACAAAAGTGGTATCAGAGCTTTGGTTTATACAAAGCTCAGTTTATGATGTTTAATATGAATAGTTACTAGGATCACTTTAAAGAAAAATGTTTTTCAAATCTAAAGAAGTATGAAATTGTTTTCTTTGAAAAATAAAAGTTATTTTGAAAATTCAAATTTTTCGGAAATTCCCCTCTCTAAATTTAGGTTTACGATAGTTTCTTTTCGGTAAGGCCTCCTTAGATTCGAGTTTCGATCATTTGAAAAATCCATTATCGAATTATTGAGATTTATGAAAAATAAAATATAAGTGAAATGAATTAATGAATTGGTTTAAATCGAATATTTTGAATATCTCCAAAATAATAATTGTGAAATAAAATGACGTGTCAATTTAGTATAACCAAGAGGATAATTAAACTATAACTTGGGAATTTGATTCTGAATTGTTTTGAAAATTGATTTCAAATGTTTTGAAGAATGATTTAGTAAATAAATGGATTATAAGTACTTAACTTATAAATGGACTTTTGGCATATAATTGAGTTATATAAATTTAATTAAATTAATAAAGGAGATTTATAAATCGAAGTTTATAAATAGAAATGGAATTTGTAAAGATTGTTTATAAATTCGAAACCAATTGAATTTGAATTTAAACGTGCGGAAAATTAAATTAAGTGAAAAACTTAATATTGAAAAGTTTGAAATTGGTTTAAAACTAATATTATGAAAAGTGTGAGGAATTCAAACTATGAATTAAGTTGAAGTTGAAATTGAAAAAGTTAATGGTTTTAAAGATGTTTTGAAATGCATTAAATATCGAATACATAGATTTCAACATTCATTGTTGAAATAGGTGTTTCCGAGAAATAAGGAAATGGTGGACTATAACAATGTTGTTATAGTAAATGGTTTCCGAAAGGAAATGTTGTTTATAGTATTGGGATTTATATATCTATCTTAAAATTCGAATCCCTATACTAGTGAATTTGAGTTGTCGTAACGATGTTTTGCGCAACATTCGTTTTGACTCAAATAAATGTGTTTAAAAGAACGCCTTCCTTAAAGAATGGAATATATACTTAATTTTGATTCAAGTATATTGAATATTTTCCGTGTTGAAAATAAATGAACTTGTGAATTACTTATTAAATAAGTATGGAAATGTTTTCCAATATGAAATGAAAGGTTTGAAATTTTATCTTTTAAAGATAAATTGAAAAAAATTGAATATTTGAAATTTGTTTCAAATGTTTAAGTGTGGAAAATTATACATGTCTTGTAAAGATATTTTTTTTGGGAAATTTGAACAATTAGTTCAACTTGAATATTTTCAAAAAAGATTGAATCTTGAGTTAAATTGAGTTTAACTTCGACATCAAAAACAATATAAGTTGAGCTTTGAATTTTGGATAGTCGATTTGGATTGCATGTCTAGCATTATGGATTGATGACATAGAAATTGATCTCTATTAAATATATATCTGTTGGTGGCGGAGAATTTATTCTTTTAGCTTAACACCCTTCTCTGAGACGTACGAGCTTAGAGGTTATATATTGATAGACATCAATTATGTGTTGAGAATTGACGATGTAATGTGAAGACCCGCAAATCCGTACTCCTTGAATATACACTAATCTCCATAGATTAATTCAAGATGAACAGAAATACGAATTCTCAATGTTTAAGAAAAAGAAAAGAAAGAAGAAGAGAGAAAAGATAGGAAATGGAGAGAAAAGAAAATAGAAAATAGAACGGAATAGAAAACAGCAGAACAATAACAGAATCTCACAATTCGCAGCGGAACAACATATAATAGATAAATGAATAATCTTTAAACAAAGAACTATATCAGTTATTACATTTTATACATTACATTACATCATCATCAGAGTGTACAACAACAAAAAACAGTGCAGCGGAAAAAGAAATACTATATACTAGTAATACGTCATGCCATCCAGCTTGCCTCCAGCAACTCCTGAATATCCTGATAAACCTAACTCTTGACTGCCCGTGTGGAAATTGGTGGGCACCCAGAGTTTAGGAAGGAAAACAATAAACTCCGAGTCAGTCATGTGACTGGTGTGAGAACTCAAAATAGTTTATTTATCTTTGAAAACAAAATAGAGGAATATTTTTAAAGTCAATTCGCAATGCTTTGAAAAATGAGACTACCATAAGACCTCCCGCCACACACACAATGCAAACGCAGACTTGGAGGAGATTTCTTCTTATGTTAGTCAAAGATGCTTGATACGCATTAAAAGAAAACATTTGATATTATTACTAGTGCATAGTGTAGGAAAAATCTTTTCGAAAGTAGAATATAAATCTTAGCCAGCATAGGTACCATTATATTATGCCTACTAATAGCTACCATATTAGATGGCAGGTTCTACAACTAAAACCGTACAAGTCACGTATTGTTTCTTTGGATTTCCAACGAATGATCAGGCCAAGGAACTTCCCATTGCCACATGAGAATGCCTCTGGATGGACATCCCCGAGAACCAAACCGGATCTCTACCAACACAAGGCCGGGTTACCCCTAACTGAGTAACAACTGACCGAATATGCCATTCCCCGGTCCTTTGGGACCTTTCACCCGAGCGCTCGCAATCAATTCACACAATCATAAAGTGTTTTCAACATGAGTAAGTATCTGGGCTCCATACCATGATACCACCCTTTTCCAGAAGGAAATGCACATATCCTAAAGGGCACTACCCCTCATAACCTAGCCGCATCTTTCCTGTTTTGACCATTCCGGGGTGTGAGGCTCGACGAAGTCTCGTCCACAAAAACATACTTTATACAAAAGCCATGCTTTGGGTCAACAAATGATCATAGAAATGATCACCAAGATAGACGATCAAACAAATGATCCTATCACAAATAATCAACACAATGATCATTTCACAGCAACACTCGGCATGTCACATTACCAAATTGGGAATATATCGCTGATAACATTCAGCTACATAACCTCTGAGCTCGTACGTCTCAGAGAAGGGTGTTAAGCTAAAAGAATAAATTCTCCGCCACCAACAAAAATATATTTGAAAGAAATCGGCTTTATATCTCAATTTGTAATGTCAGACATACAATCCATACAAGTCTGTTCCGGGCTCGAACAGAACCGAAGGCACTTCTCACGAAGCCCTTGCAATCCGGGTATTCACAATCCCGATCGAATTTCCCATCACTTAGGGAATCTCTATACCAGGAGCTACCCAGTGCAGAGACAATCGATAGGTCATCCTATCGCTTTCGCAAATACCCGGTCTTCAACACCGGTCATCAAATGCAATTCATAACGACGTATCACATATTCGGAATGGGTTATACGACCCCATGGTCCTTTCCCGGTTAACCCGAGTAGTGAGCGCTTATTCAAAAATAAGTGTGACATTCAAATTCAAACAAATCACATCAATTACCCATTCAAAGGGAAATATTGATAGTCGGTTATTGAACTATCAATGAATATGCACACATCACCAGTTTCCAAATAATTTTCCAAATTATTTATTTTCCAAAATATCTTTACTAGATATATAATTTCACACTTCAAAAATAAATCAATATTTATTTTTAAACAAGTTCCCCTTTCTTTTATAAATTCCATAGTGAATTTATATTTCACAATATCTACTAATATACGATTCCAATTATTCATTTCAGTTTATCTTCAAAAAGATAAATTCTCAAAATATTCACTTTATATTGGAAAAACATTTCCATACTTACTTATTAAGTAATTCTCAATCCATCTATTTTCAACACTTGGAAAATATTCAATATACTTAAATCGAGATTAAGTACATATTTCATTCTTTAAGGAAATCATTCTCTTAAACATATTTATTTGGGCCAAAACAAATGTTGCGTAAAACATCGTTACGACAACCCAAAATCACTAGTATAGGGATTCGAAATTAAAATAGATATATAAATCCCAATACTATACAAAACATTTCCTTTCGGAAATCATTTACTATAGCAACAGTGTTATAGTCCACCATTTCCTTTTATTTCTCGAAAACGTCTATTTCAACAATAGATGTTGAAATCTATGGTTTCGAATCTCAACACATTTTAAAACATCGTTAGATCGTTTTAATTCAATTTAAAATATCACATTCTAAACATTTTCTTTAACATATTATTCACTATTCAAAAACGTGAATATACTACGTTAACAATTTTCCTCCTTTTATACATTTCATTTTAAAGGATTATTCACAATCAAAAATGTGAATATAACTCCATTACTAGGTTTCAACAATTTATTTATCAAAATAAGTCGTTTGCGAATTTATAAAACAATGTTTATAAATTCCATTTCTATTTATTTTATAACTCCTTTTTATAAATCTCCTTTATTAATCTATTCGATTTATAACTCAATTATAAAACAAAAGTTCATGTTATAAGTTAAATACTTAGAATTTATTTGTTTGCACAATTGTTCCTTTAAACTTCATAATTATAAATCTTATAACTTATAAGATTCAATTATTTATCCAAAAATTCTTTAATAACTTCACAAAATTTATAAATCTTACTGTTTATAAATTTCATTTATAACTTCACCATTTATAATTTTATAAATGCCATTTACTCCTGCAATCCATTTTCACTTCATTCAAACACTTATAAAAACTCGTTTTATAATTCAAATGTTTTAGTTTATAAATATCAATTTATAAATCCTTTATAAAATCAATTTATACTATTATTTTAAAACATCTTTAATCTCCTTTATAATTTCACCGTTTTTATTTATAAAATAATTAAATTTTATAATCCTATTTTTTCAACTTTGTATAATAAATTCAAAAATCCCAATTAAACTATTTTATAAAATCATTAACCCCATATTTTCAAAAATCAACTTTTAACTATATTCTCAAAAATCATAATTTTGATAACATTAAAAAATTATAACGTTTATTTATTTAAAATAAATCAATTCCAAAAATATAGTATATTTTCAAAAATCACTTTGAAATCCTTTTTAAAATTCCAAAATTTGGTCCAATGATGCTACATACCAAATAGCCAATCACGACAACAACGATATCATATATCGATATAATAATCAGTCAAATATCAAAATATCTGAAATCAAATAATAACTGTTGAGGAATCCAGTTGGATCCCTCCAACCTGTTTTCCTGCATCCACAAACATTAGCACAATACCAATTCCGCTCCAGTACGGAATTATCGCGGTATATGGGATTTAAATATTATCCGCTTAATAGACGGCGCAATAGGGTCTCATCCGCTATACAAATGCGGGAAATCAATAACTCCAATATATACATATGCCAATATATATATATTGCTATTATATATATAATACCAATTTCACTGTTTATGAAATATTCGCGGTATATGTTTTTAATAAATAACATCCGCTTACTAACGGCGCATAATGTCTATTTTAACAATCAATAGATAATAATCATCATTCAAACATGCATTCAAATATTTTAAATCTAACTATTTAAAATAAAATCGAAACTGATTCGATTGAGTGAGAAGTTCTCACCTTGATTTCAATTTCGTTTTAGCAATTTATTTCGAATAAAATTAAACGCGCGTTTAATTTTACCCGAAATTCTCACTAACTCCAAATGACTCCAATCCAATTCCATCGCGTAGTGCTCGTCCATACGATTCCAACGCTTCTTGTTTCGCGCGTTTTCGACCTCGTATGAAAAAGTTATGCATTTTTAAACTTACACGAATTTATTTATATAAAATTTACAACATATTTTATATTTTTATACCTAAACAAAATCATCACCGTTGGATTCTCCCCTGCAAATCAGGGCCGTTACACGCAACACTATCCTCTCCAGTAACAATGCACGGTGAAACCCATCGACACGCACACCTATCTCCAGGTCGCGACCACCCACGGTCATCAAAACTCCATCACCTCCACGCCATTCGAACCGCCTCGCTCCACTCTACCAGCGCCCCAAGTGCCTTGAAGTCCGGTCCTACATCTAGCACGAAAATCGAGGCCGACCGTATGGCCTTTGACTGCCAATTGCCGTCTATCCACAACTCCATTCCCAATCTCCACCGTTGGATATGTAGAGCGCACTAGCCTCTACGTTTTCCTAGTTGACAACATCTCGAATTGATGAGTGGATTGAAAGAAATTAGGGGAGAAAGGTAGGAAGATTTTTGGCCTTCGGTTCTGTTAGTGGCGGCCGGCTAGGGTTAGGTTTTATTTTATTTTTTTAATTTCTAAAGAGAGGAGGGTTATTTATAGGGAACCGACGAAACACTATTCATTCCGGGTTTTCTAAACTCCGATTCACGCGCCATAACCAGCGTTTCTAGGGTTTACCCCGCGTTCCAGACACAATGGAATAGGTTTCGAAAGCTAATTCGGACATCTGTGCGAGTTATAGCAACAAACGATCGATTTAAATTAAACCGATTTAAACGATTTTCTAGGCGTTTTAATTTGCACCGGACAAACGGTAAATCCAGTTGACACGAAATTTGAAACCATACAATAATATCACATTACGGATCCTATGAAACTGGTTTCGTCGAAATCCGAGACTTTTTGAAAAATAGCTATTTTAACTCGCCAAATTAATATTAAAAACAATTCGATGCGTTTCGAGCTGCCACGATCAAACGATAACTCCGATTAACACGAAAATTAAAATCTGATAATAACTAACTATTACGGATCCAATGGAACTGGTTTCGTTCAATTCTGAGACTGTTCAAAAATTGACTATTTTCACTAGTCGATTAAATATTAAAATATTCAATTTTCACAAATTAACTTTTAATTCGATTTTAAAAGTTCTAAAATATCATTCTAACTCCAACATGATAAAATAAAATTTTACAAATCATTTACAATCATATTTAACATTATTTTCAATTATTTCCATAATTTAACATATTAAATTATCGATTTAATTATTCAATTAAATCCAATTATTCGAAATAAAATGTATTCAACTTATAAATTCACTTATTAATATTTAAAATTAATTAAATATTCAAATTTAAATCAATAAAAATCCTGGGTCGTTACATGTAACGTGAAATCCAAATCGAATGTGAAGTCGATAATGAATTGGATTATGAATGTGAATTGGGTTTGAGATAACCTTAAATTTTCAAATCAATTTAGAGGAAATTTTAAACGAGATGGAAAAAATTTTGGAATCCTCTATTTGTTATGAATGTGAATTGAGTTTTTGTAACTTATATATGTGAATGTAATAATTCGAAAACCATCAGTTTGGAAAGTCATTATTATGAAAATCCTATGCAAGTTTACATAGGTATGATATGTACGAAATGTGAAATGAAGTACTATATGTATATGACATATGTTTTCTAAAACTGAGGTTATGGAAATGTACCTTCCATTTATAATTTGTGAAGGTGATTGGAACTCGGTGTGAGTGTCCATTGGAAATCGTAGCTACGTAGAATTTCCATTAGTGGAATGTCCATTGGGACTGGAATCCCCCACGATGGATCATCGTGTTGGGATTATGTGAATTGATGCTGGTGTAATTCATGGGGCGTGATGCCTACAGTTACAAGCGATTCCACTGGGATAGTGGCGCAACCGCCGCGTAAACTGCGATCTAGAGGCCGAAGCGTAATTTGAGGGGCGTGAGGTCACGAGCGATTCTACTGGGATAGTAGCGTAACCGCCGTGTGAACCGCGATCTATGGCAACAACGATGGCGAAATTCAAGAGATGTGAAATCTACAGTTACAAGCGATTCTACTGGGATAGTAGCGTAACCGCCGGGTAAAATGTGATCCATGGGGGAACGTGCTTCCCATATCCATTTTTAAAAGAATTTTTAAAAAGTATTTTCACTGGGAGTTGAAACAAGTATATTTAGTACTTGGAGATTTTTAGACTTGCGCCTGGCCAGCGTATGCCTAATGTCTGTGAGAACGACGATGGACTTGTTAAACTTCGAGTTAGCAAGTATTTTCAAACTTTGAATAGCAAATCAATAGTCTGAAATTAGAATTACATAATTCCAACCTAATGAATTAAGGAAGAAGATTTTTAAAATATCTTGAAAACACACAGCTTTGGAAAAGATATGATATGCAAATATTTAGCATGAAGAATTTCAAGATTAAAAATCTGAGTTTTGTAAGTCGAAAATTTTGGTAAAAGACTTTTGTGTCTTGATTATAGAAATCAATGAACAAAGCTAGTGAGATAATATAAAAGAAATGAATCCTATAATTATTTATAAGATTCGAACTTGGTAAAAATTGTGTAGGGTATAAATATCGGTGAGATTTTAGCAATCGTTTTCCTAACTTATAATTTCGGGACAAATTCTTTTAAGGAGGGAAGATTGTAACAACCCTGAATTTTGAATAATTTAATTTGTAAATATTTAATTAATTTTAAATATTTAAAAGATGGTTTGACTTAAATTTCAAATTTTCAGGATAAATTGGCGATTTAATTTTAAAATTTTATTAATACAAAATACAAGTATAAAATCTAATTGTGAAACACGTTAATATAAATTTATGTTTGATAGTTGAACTGCAAAACGTTTATATGTTTATTAAAGAAAATAATTTACAAAACAAAATTGAATTCAAAATAAAAATAAAAATATAATGATATATATATATATAAAAAGAAGAAGAGTACAATGCCTTACCTTATCACCATAATCTACGCCGTTACCTACGCCATAACCCACGACCAAAATCACGTCTCCCCTCTTTTATATTCGAAACCCATTCCTCTTCAAATCATCAGAAAAAAATGAATAAAACATACGAAAGCAAATTAATGGCGGCCTCGTTTCTTCGTCCCCCTTCCAAAATTAAGGCTCGTTCAATTCAAAGGCTCCGGCTTCGACGATCGATTCTTCGTTACTCGCTGCGGCTGCTTCTTTCTGTCGAAGGTGAGTGTTTTCCACTCACATCCAAATTCTATCTCAGCTCAGTGTTTTGGTAGTTAATTTTGTTTTTGATGTTGATTTTGAACTATTCGATCTTCTCTGTTTTGATTTTGATTTTCTTTGATTTTTGTTGGGTTTCGTCTCAACCATTCGATTTGTTCAGATGTTGATGATTTTGTGATTTAATTAAATTCGCATACGTTGATATTCATTGTTTCAACTATATGGTTTGGTGAAATTTTGAACTGTTTCGATATCGACTTCAACTTGATTTTTTAATCAACAACTTCGAGTTTGGTAAATAGGTTGTTTTTGTTTCGATGAATCTTTACGGATTAAGTTACAGTTGGTATAAATCTGACACCTGATCCTCTCATGACTCGGTTACTTGGTCACCACGGTCTCAAATTGATTTAGTTGAGTTGATTTTGATACTGGAGATTGATTTCTGACTTTTCAACTTACTTGAATAACATAGTTTCGGTCCTACCATACTTCGTTGAATCTGCGTTATTAAGTGGCAGTGAGCAAACCACTTCTCTTAATCTTTTAACATGTTTTAGTATCCTGATGCTTGTGAGTGGCCTTAAATCTGATGAGAAATCTGTTGGTATGTGTTGTCTGAAATGACATTCATATTCACACCTCTCTGTAGCCTGAAAAACACCCTAAATTTTTATGAAAATTCATATTTTAACTTGTAAACAGTGTAAGTTATAGTCCTTAAAGAAAAAAAAATTGTTAGAATGATCAGATTCATGTTTTAAAACAATTTAATATAAGGTTAACTGGTCAAATCCCTGGAACCATAAACTGTCTGTGATGATCAATAAGTGAGTAAACATTCTAACTAAAACTTGAGTGGTTAGTTATCTGTTGCTTGAAAAAAAACTGTTGTGATAATGATGTCCTGCATGAATAGATAGAAGTATAAAAATCTGAGTATATGAATTTGAATGGCATTACATGTGAATGAGTGGCCAAGCTTGTGTTTGATTTTCCTGGAAACATTTGTTTCCATGTCTTTGTCTTCCTGTAACATTTTAGTTACAGTGATATCTAAAATCTCTCTTCCCATTTCCTTTGGAAAAAAAAATGAATCACTTCTGTTGTTGACTTTGAACCTCAGTTTTTGATCCTGAACTCATCACTGGTGCATTTAAATAGGAAACTGGGCATGATTATGCATCTTTGCACGTTTGGTTGCATTTGTACACTTGGCCGAAACTGGCCCTTGATGTTCATTTGAACTATGCATTCATTGTTGCCATATCTTGGCTCCTCGCAGTTTTGTTGTTGTTTGAGTTTCACTGGACTTTGATTTTTGAACTGCGTATTTAGTTTTGGCTTTAGCTTTGAAACATTTTTTTTAAGGCTCTGCCATTTTAAGTTGAAACTGCAGTTCCATTACCTCTGTGGCATACTGTGGCGTAGCTTCATATGTACATATATATATGCATTCATGTTGTATATATATGACTGTTTGTCACACTGTTCCATATGTATGTGTTTTTGTCTCCTGTGCTTAGCATACTGAACTGTACTGGTGCATTTTGTTGAATATGCGCTTATATGATTGTTGTTTGATGATAATAAACAAATATACATTCATTTAAATGTATTTGATAATATACTATTTATTTTCACAGATTAAATAAATATTTGCTGAATAAAATAAATAACACGGAATTTGAATTCAAACGAATATTTTATTCAAACAAATATTTATTACAATTTTGAATAGTACAAATTCAAGCTCTCACTATTCACTATACAACTTTGATACAAATTCAATTACATCACTATTTTACACATTCACCTCACTACATATCACCCACACTCGTATTTTTTTCTTCAACTGCATTTCAGTTTGAATCCAGCATCTGAGAAATCTGCAAAATATTTACTAACGAAGTAAAATTGAAAATAAAATATTTTTGCGATATAAAATAAAACGTGAATTTTGAAAATGATATTTGCCTCAGTTATTTGGGTTGTTCGTCATCATTTAAATTTGAATTCATCATACACGAACAACTTGTGACATACACAGTATATTACTGTATATGCCACAAGGCCGTGCACGCCGATATATACACTTGATTGATTTACAGGGACAGGCAAGCACAGGTCAAACCCAAATGAAAAACCGAGTTCAACTCACGTGCAATATATTCAAAATCACGACACGAGCACAAGGTCAAACCCAAGTTTTGAAACTGGGTTCAACACAAGGCAACGTCAAGTCCAGACAATACAGCATGTACAAGCCACAATGAAGTTGTACAAGTACAGTCAAGAAAGCAGCTCAAGTAACAAAAGTCAAGTGCAGCAATGAAACAAAATAGTATGACATGAAGCAAATGAATATAGTGAAATGCACAAAGACATAGCATCTGTCCCGGGTTAATAAACCAGAGAAATGCACAGTGGAATGAAGTCAAGTGATGCACATATACTTGAAAGCTACAGCATCAAGTAGACCAAGTTCATATGCAATGAGAGGAACATCAAAGACAAGACTAAGTGCAGCATCAGTGAAGACAGTTACTTCACAATGAACAAGTGCACAACAAAACCAACAAAGACCAAGGCTACGGCATAATGCACCAGAGATATGGAAACACATCAACAACTACAGAACAATCAAAATGCATCAAGTCCAGCAGCATGAACAAGTATGGCAGCATGTGAATGCATCAAAACAAGTAAACAACAATGTCGAGCTCAAGACAGTACAGCTACACCATGTATGCAGCCCAATAGACCAAAGTACAACATCAAAGACAGCACTGACTTAAGTATACAAGTGAAACTGCAATGCTCAAACTCAGTGGACAGTAATGATACAAGAACAATATCATGAAGGAACTAGACCATAAAAAAAAGTGTTTGGAAATGCAGCAAATACCCAATGGACAGAGATGCAACGAAACAGAGTTTCAAATATGCATGGTGATGCAACTTCAAGCAGAGAAGCAAGTTACAGAATGCATGAAACAGAAAAAAAAATTCGTATTTTTTTGAAATAGTCAGCAAATAAAAAAGAGGAAAGTTTCTGACTTGTTATTCAAGAAGGATTGAAAGTTCTGAAAACAAAGCCGTATGAATCAAGTCAGTATCGAATGCATCAGGAAAGTCGTGTGCATCACGAAAGTGAATTTCAGGAAAGTATCGAGTAATTTAGTGTATTCGAATTCATATAAATACGAGTACCCAAGTATCATCATTGGCATGAATGAAAAAGCAATCGAATTCAAGCAATCAAATCTGAAAGCAAAAAATACAAACAGCATACCAAGGCGAATCCAATTATCTCAAAGCAATCGAAGCCGAACCCTAATTTCACAAATCAAGAGAAGCAGCCGAGCGCGACTCCAAGATCAATAGAGCGTCAATATCAAACGGCATCCAAATCTCTAATTTTGATCGAAGGACAAAAGCCCTAAATTATGATCGAAGAAGCCGCCATTCTCAAAAGGACCGAATAGAAAAAGAAGCGGGTCGAAATAATAAAAAGGGGCCGGTCTTTTTTTAATTAGGGTTTTGTTAAGGGTTCTAGTTTTTAAAAGAGCTTTATCTTATTTTTAGTTTTGAATTTGTTTTTTAATTTTTTTTTTAAAAATCTCTTTTCAAACCGTTGTATTTGCTAGTCGTGTGACTAGGGGACAAGCTACGTGGCGTAGCTTGAGAATTCGCAACTCAGTGGCTGAGTTGTGGCAGGGTTTTGAGCGTAGAGTTAGGTTAGTCAGTAGCGGGTGCCGCGAGTTTACGTGTGTAAGCGTGTGACTATCTAATTTCTAGTAGAAACCTTGGGGGCAGCACGTAGGCAGGTTTTTGCCGAAGCTGGGTAAATTCTGTGTCGTTTTATTTCTGCATTTATTATTCTGCTTTTATCTGTGCTGCTACTATTCTGTGATCTGTGTTGAAATTATTTTATAAGCTTCCGCAATTAATTTTTTATAATTTATACTATCACCCTATTCACCCCCCTCTAGGGTGAAATCGATCCTACAAGTGGTATCAGAGCTAGGAATAGAAGTCAACATTTGTTTTAAAAATTCTATTTTTTTTTGAAAAAATCAGTTTTTGTTTAAAAATTTGAATTTTTAAAATGGCTTCTTTTAATAATGCTTTTGCTGAAGGTCAGTCCATAGTTAGACCACCAATGTTCAATGGTGAATATGCCTACTGGAAAAATAGAATGAAATTTTTTCTGAAAACCATTGACGCTTGGAACATTATTGAGATAGGTTATAGATCACCAACTATAATTGTAGACAATCAGGAAATAGATAAACCGATGGACCAATGGACAGAACTAGAAAATAAATTACAAAATGCTAATGCTAAAGCTATGAATTCTATTATCTGTTCATTGGATCAATTTGAATTTAATCGTGTCTCTCATTGTTTAACTGCGCAGGAAATATGGCACACGCTCGAAGTAACTCACGAAGGAACATCTCAAGTCAAAAAATTTCGCCTAGCCATGTTAAGCAGCGAATACGAGAATTTCACAATGGCAAAAGAAGAAAACGTCAAAGAGATGTACGGACGACTGTCCAATATAGTATACAAATCAAAGGCTCTTGGAAAATCGTACACAGAGTTAGAGATAGTTCGGAAAATCCTCAGAGTTCTTCCTCGAAGCTTTGAAGCAAAAGTCACAGCTATTCAAGAGTCAAAGGATTTGAAACAAATCAAGGTGGAAGAGCTCATTGGAAATCTCACCGCCTATGAGCTAGAGCTAAAGTTCAAGGAAGAGCGAGAAGGAGGCGATACTCGAAAGAAGTCAATTGCTCTCAAAGGAACAACTGAAAATGACAATGATGACGATGATGATGGTGAAGCTGAATTAGCACTATTAATAAAGAGATTCAAAAAGTGGAATCGCAAATATGGAAATCCAACCAGAAACCATCAAATCAAAAGCAGAATAAACAAAGCACTAGACATTTCGGAGAAGCAAGAGATCATCTGTCACAAATGTAATAAACCGGGACATATCAAGCCAAATTGTCCTCAAAATCGACCAAACCAAGGAAAGAAACTGAAGAAGAAAAGTTTTGCGGCTACTTGGGATGAAATTGATGAA
Organism: Allium cepa; assembly: GCA_030765085.1. NCBI lineage: Eukaryota > Viridiplantae > Streptophyta > Magnoliopsida > Asparagales > Amaryllidaceae > Allium > Allium cepa. Next base: position 504,993,360 of record CM060934.1, on the reverse strand, counting down.
GATGAAAGTGATAGCACCGAAAGTGAAAGTGAAAGAGCAAATCTATGTCTTCATGGTGAAGTAACTGACAGTGATGATGATGAGCCAAGTGAGGTATCAAAACTTTCTCATTCAGAATTACTTATATATTTTCACGAAGTAAATGGCTGTTTTGAACGACTTAAGGAAAAACATGCCAAACTTGAATCACAAATAGATTCTTTAATTGATTTAAATAAACAACTTAACCAATTAGTTAAAACCTATCAAAGCAGAATCCCTAAATGTGAGAAGTGTCCAACATTCGAAGAAGAGGTTAAAAATTCAGAAAACAAAATTAAATCGCTTGAAAAAGAAATCATGTTTTTGAAAGAAATTGAAAACACAAGAATAGAAGACTCTATAAAAAGGTGCACACAACTGATAAATGAAAATGAATCTCTCAAGACCCAAGTCCTACATCTATCAACAACGTTGGATAAATTCTCAAAAGGAGAAAAATCATTGAATATGCTATTAGGGAAACAAACTCTTAATACGTCTAGGCAAGGACTTGGATATAACAAATTTCAAAAAGATAGAAACCAAATTAATCAAGTCAATTCATTTGGACATAATCAAAATAGTCATTGGTATAAACTCGAACATATGAAGACTGTATCGATTTGGGTTCCAAACGGCACAAATATAAAATCTCTCAAAGTAAAACAAATTTGGGTGCCAAAAGGAACATGTTTAAATAGTTTTCAGTCTTCTCTAGATTATTTTCCAAAATATCTTGGCACTAACAAGTTTGGACCTATGAAAACAAATAGGTCACTAAATTTTTCTCTCGTGTAGGTATGCTGGCAGGCTAAGGAACAACAGCAATGGTATCTGGATTCTGGCTGTTCCAGACACATGACAGGCGATAAATCAAAGTTCCTTAGCCTAGAAAAGTATAAAGGTGGCAGGGTCACAATGGATAACAATGAAAAGTGTAAAATTGTTGGCAAAGGCAAAGTAGGTAACAATACTTTTACCCTGAATGATGTACTGTATGTTGAAAATCTGCACCACAACTTGATATCAATCAGCCAGCTATGCGATAAAGGTATGAATGTTATTTTTGACTCTGACTTATGCAAAATTGTTGACAATTCATCAAAAGAAATCTTATTTTCAGGTAAGAGGAAAGGTAATATATATTCTCTATCTTTTGATGATCTCACCCTTTCGAAATGCTTGGTTGCTAAGGACATAGAAGTTGATTTATGGCATCGATGTTTAGGGCATGCTAGTATGAATTTGCTAAACAAATTAAAAAGGAAAGATTTGGTAAGAGGGTTACCTTCACATGAGTTTAAAACAGAAAACATCTGTAAAGCATGCACTTTAGGAAAACTTAAAAAATCATCATTTCATGCCAAAAACAGTGTAAGCACTTCTAAAGTACTTGAGCTAGTTCATATGGATCTATTCGGACCTAATGACATTGCTAGCTTAGGAGGTAAAAAATATTGTTTTGTTATAGTTGATGACTACTCAAGATATACATGGGTATTTTTCTTAGCCAAGAAATCAGAAACTTTCTCTTATCTCAAGAATTTCACAAAATTAGTCCAAAATGAAAAAGAAGTTTACATTATTTCACTAAGAAGTGATCATGGTGGAGAATTTGAAAATTATGATTTTGAAATTTTTTGTAATGAAAATGGAATCAAACATGAATTCTCTGCTCCACGTACTCCACAACAAAATGGGGTAGTTGAGAGAAAGAATCGAACTTTACAAGAGTTGGCTAGATCTATGATAAATGAGTATGAACTACCTTTACATTTTTGGGCAGAAGCAGTAAATACAGCATGTTATGTAATGAATAGAGTTATGATTAGACCGCTTCTCAACAAAACTCCTTATGAGCTATGGTTCAATAATAAACCAAACATTGCTTACTTTAAAGTATTTGGATGTACTTGCTATATTCTCAATACAGGTGATCAATTAGGAAAATTTGAAGCAAAAGCTGATGAGGGCATCTTCATGGGATACTCTTCGAGAAGCAAAGCTTACAGAGTCTACAACAAAAGGACTAAAACAATCGTGGAATCAATCAATGTGAAATTTGATGAAGGCATTGATAATCAGGAAACATCCAAAAGCAATGTTGAAGAGGAGAAAGAAAAAGATGAATATGAAGAACCAAAAGAAATTGATGATATCAGAGAAACTGTCATAACTCCAGAAGTCCAAAGGAATCTAGATCCAGCAAAACTGAAATACAAAGCAGACCATCCTCCAGAATTGGTAATTGGAAATCCTATAGCAGGTATACAGACTCGTTCCTCCTTTAGAAATCTATGTGATATGTGCTTATATAGTGGATTTATTTCAGAAATAGAACCAAATAACATAGATTCAGCCCTTAACGATGAAAACTGGTTTATGGCCATGCAAGAAGAGCTAAACCAATTTGAACGAAATAATGTTTGGAGTCTAGCACTTAGACCTAAGGATTATCCAGTTATAGGAACAAAATGGGTTTTTAAAAATAAATATGATGAATCTGGAAATGTAATTAGAAATAAAGCTAGACTAGTCGCTAAGGGATACAATCAAATTGAAGGAGTTGACTTTGATGAAACTTTTGCACCTGTAGCTAGACTAGAATCAATTAGAATATTATTAGCTTTTGCTTGCTACAAAGGATTTAAACTAAGACAAATGGACATTAAGAGTGCTTTTCTTAACGGAATTTTAAAAGAAGTTGTGTTTGTTGAACAACCAGAAGGTTTTGAAAGTCATGAATATCCAAACCATGTATATAAACTGAAAAAGGCTTTATATGGATTAAAACAAGCCCCTAGAGCCTGGTATGAATGTCTTAGTTCTTATCTTCTTGAAAACGGGTTCAAAAAGGGATGTGTAGACACCACACTATTTCTGTTGCATGAAAACGATGATCTTTTGATTGTTCAAATATATGTTGATGACATCATTTATGGTGCTACTAACAAGTTATTGTATGAGAAATTTGAAAAGGTCATGCAGGAAAAGTTTGAAATGAGCTTGGTTGGTGAGTTAAAATTCTTTTTAGGATTTCAAATCAAACAAAGCGATAAAGGAACATTCATTTCTCAAACAAAGTATATTAGGGAACTGGTCAACAAATTTGGATTAAAAGATGCCAAACCAGCAAGAACTCCCATGAATACAACACTTAAACTTGACAAGGATGAAAAAGGTAAGACAGTTGATCAAAAGCAGTACAGAGGTATGATTGGATCACTTCTTTATCTTACCGCTTCTAGACCTGACATCATGTTTTCTGTTTGCCTGTGTGCACGTTTTCAATCTAACCCAAAAGAATCTCATTTAAAAGCTGTTAAAAGAATTATAAGATATTTGTTGCACACTCCACGGTTTGGTCTTTGGTATCCTTCAAACGATAACTTTGAATTAAAAGGTTTTTCAGATGCTGATTACGCTGGAAATTTAGTTGATAGAAAAAGTACTAGTGGAGCATGTTTTATGTTAGGGCATTCATTAGTTGTATGGTCAAGCAGAAAACAAAATTGTATTGCATTATCCACCACAGAAGCAGAGTATATTGCTCTAAGTGGTTGCGCTGCTCAAATCTTATGGATGATACAGACTTTGCAAGACTATGGTCTAAATTTTAAACGTGTACCACTAATGTGTGATAGTAAAAGCGCAATTGATCTCACAAATAACCCTGTGCATCACTCACGAACAAAACATATAGATGTTAGACATCATTTTATTCGAGATCATATTTCTAAAGAAAATATCAGCATAAATTTTATTTCAACTGATTCACAGTTAGCAGACATCTTTACAAAACCCCTTCCAGAAAACAGTTTTTGCAAACTACGTCTCGGTTTAGGTGTTTTAGAAATTTGAGTGTCTAATTAACAAATCTATCCCCCTCCTAATTATCAAAAAGGTAAATAGTGACTGAAAAATGATAAGGGGTGATATTAATCATACATTTTTCCTCAAGACAGTATACTTAGTAAATTTCTTTAGAAATTCACACAAGAGTTATAAAATTCTTTGTTTGGCAAAGATTCCATGACCAATTCTAATTCTATCACAATTCTATCGACCATCGCTTATCAAAAATCCAATATAGTTTGTCGATATGTGGTATCATAATCAGGAATCATTAGTTTTTCAGTTTAGAAAATAAAATAAAATTCAAAGTATTCACTCTCATTTAAAAGTCCTCACGGTTATGCATGGATGAATTACTTGGAATTTGATATGTAGCTCCATGCTCATTTAAAAGTCCTCACGGTTATGCATGTATGGAATGCATATCAAAATTAATTTATTAAGTAAACAAGTTGATTCTAATCCCATTTAAAAGTCCTCACGGTCATGCGTGGTTAGAAGATACTTGAATTCATTTTTAAATTAATTTTTTTTTTGAAATACTACTAACCTCATTTAAAAGTCCTAACGGTTATGCATGGTTAGTAGAAATTCAAATTCCTGATAGACATATACCACAACTCGACATAACTATATGATTTTATGATAACATCATTCCCATCATCTCTAAAATGGAATATGCGCCCAACAAGAATGGTTATGATTTTTGTTTGATTTTCTATTTAAATTACATAGTTATAGTCGATTGAGCTTTAATGTTATATTACTATCTATCACCTTATCTCTATTTCATGACACTTTTATTCTTTTGCTGATAACAAAAGGGGGAGAGAAATGTTGGATTTTGGCATTTAAATCTTATACTGATATGCATATAAGAAGGGGGAGTTTCGTAAAGATGAAACATTTAAAATAGGAGGAGCAAGCATTGAAATGGTGAAATTATCGAATACATTTAATATGTTTCAAAATCCTAAGTATATGTTTGTTATCATCAAAAGGGGAGATTGTTGAATATGCGCTTATATGATTGTTGTTTGATGATAATAAACAAATATACATTCATTTAAATGTATTTGATAATATACTATTTATTTTCACAGATTAAATAAATATTTGCTGAATAAAATAAATAACACGGAATTTGAATTCAAACGAATATTTTATTCAAACAAATATTTATTACAATTTTGAATAGTACAAATTCAAGCTCTCACTATTCACTATACAACTTTGATACAAATTCAATTACATCACTATTTTACACATTCACCTCACTACATATCACCCACACTCGTATTTTTTTCTTCAACTGCATTTCAGTTTGAATCCAGCATCTGAGAAATCTGCAAAATATTTACTAACGAAGTAAAATTGAAAATAAAATATTTTTGCGATATAAAATAAAACGTGAATTTTGAAAATGATATTTGCCTCAGTTATTTGGGTTGTTCGTCATCATTTAAATTTGAATTCATCATACACGAACAACTTGTGACATACACAGTATATTACTGTATATGCCACAAGGCCATGCACGCCGATATATACACTTGATTGATTTACAGGGACAGGCAAGCACAGGTCAAACCCAAATGAAAAACCGAGTTCAACTCACGTGCAATATATTCAAAATCACGACACGAGCACAAGGTCAAACCCAAGTTTTGAAACTGGGTTCAACACAAGGCAACGTCAAGTCCAGACAATACAGCATGTACAAGCCACAATGAAGTTGTACAAGTACAGTCAAGAAAGCAGCTCAAGTAACAAAAGTCAAGTGCAGCAATGAAACAAAATAGTATGACATGAAGCAAATGAATATAGTGAAATGCACAAAGACATAGCATCTGTCCCGGGTTAATAAACCAGAGAAATGCACAGTGGAATGAAGTCAAGTGATGCACATATACTTGAAAGCTACAGCATCAAGTAGACCAAGTTCATATGCAATGAGAGGAACATCAAAGACAAGACTAAGTGCAGCATCAGTGAAGACAGTTACTTCACAATGAACAAGTGCACAACAAAACCAACAAAGACCAAGGCTACGGCATAATGCACCAGAGATATGGAAACACATCAACAACTACAGAACAATCAAAATGCATCAAGTCCAGCAGCATGAACAAGTATGGCAGCATGTGAATGCATCAAAACAAGTAAACAACAATGTCGAGCTCAAGACAGTACAGCTACACCATGTATGCAGCCCAATAGACCAAAGTACAACATCAAAGACAGCACTGACTTAAGTATACAAGTGAAACTGCAATGCTCAAACTCAGTGGACAGTAATGATACAAGAACAATATCATGAAGGAACTAGACCATAAAAAAAAGTGTTTGGAAATGCAGCAAATACCCAATGGACAGAGATGCAACGAAACAGAGTTTCAAATATGCATGGTGATGCAACTTCAAGCAGAGAAGCAAGTTACAGAATGCATGAAACAGAAAAAAAATTCGTATTTTTTTGAAATAGTCAGCAAATAAAAAAGAGGAAAGTTTCTGACTTGTTATTCAAGAAGGATTGAAAGTTCTGAAAACAAAGCCGTATGAATCAAGTCAGTATCGAATGCATCAGGAAAGTCGTGTGCATCACGAAAGTGAATTTCAGGAAAGTATCGAGTAATTTAGTGTATTCGAATTCATATAAATACGAGTACCCAAGTATCATCATTGGCATGAATGAAAAAGCAATCGAATTCAAGCAATCAAATCTGAAAGCAAAAAATACAAACAACATACCAAGGCGAATCCAATTATCTCAAAGCAATCGAAGCCGAACCCTAATTTCACAAATCAAGAGAAGCAGCCGAGCGCGACTCCAAGATCAATAGAGCGTCAATATCAAACGGCATCCAAATCTCTAATTTTGATCGAAGGACAAAAGCCCTAAATTATGATCGAAGAAGCCGCCATTCTCAAAAGGACCGAATAGAAAAAGAAGCGGGTCGAAATAATAAAAAGGGGCCGGTCTTTTTTTAATTAGGGTTTTGTTAAGGGTTCTAGTTTTTAAAAGAGCTTTATCTTATTTTTAGTTTTGAATTTGTTTTTTAATTTTTTTTAAAAAATCTCTTTTCAAACCGTTGTATTTGCTAGTCGTGTGACTAGGGGACAAGCTACGTGGCGTAGCTTGAGAATTCGCAACTCAGTGGCTGAGTTGTGGCAGGGTTTTGAGCGTAGAGTTAGGTTAGTCAGTAGCGGGTGACGCGAGTTTACGTGTGTAAGCGTGTGACTATCTAATTTCTAGTAGAAACCTTGGGGGCAGCACGTAGGCAGGTTTTTGCCGAAGCTGGGTAAATTCTGTGTCGTTCTATTTCTGCATTTATTATTCTGCTTTTATCTGTGCTGCTACTATTCTGTGATCTGTGTTGAAATTATTTTATAAGCTTCCGCAATTAATTTTTTATAATTTATACTATCACCCTATTCACCCCCCTCTAGGGTGAAATCGATCCTACACATTTATTTGTGTATACTTGATGCTTTGATTTCATTGTGACTAAAAATAAAAATTTGTGCTGGATCCTTGCTCTGTTGCCTCATTCTCGGTGCACTATCCAGTTCAGTTTGTTGGCATTGATATTTGAAGTGTTGCACTATAATCTAGTCTGGATACTTATTGGATCAGTCTTGAACTTGACTTTTGTGGTCATGTTTGTGTTCTTATTTTGTACCTGAGTTGATTTTACAGTTGTGTTGAGGCAGCTTGCATATGAATTTGCTACCTTGACCACTTGATTACATTTGGAATTGTTTTTCGAATTCGCTTGAGTTGAATCCAGCTTGTAGCTCGGATTTGACCTTGTGCTGAGTCCTATTTTTGACACTACAGTGGCGAGGCAGTGCACGCGTGCGTGTACTGCAGCCACACAGTTTTGATTTTAATTTATATTTCTTTTTCTTTTGATTTATTGATTTCTTTGCGTATTTCATATGCAGTATTGGCGAGGCAATGCACGCGTGCATGTACTGCAGCCAATGGGTTTGGATGTTTTTAAGTAACTTTTCAATTATTTGAATTGATTTGATGATTTTATTGTTAATTGCCGTTTAGGCAATTCTGATGTTTTTTCTAAATTATCTTCATCAATAATCCCTTCATCTATCTGCGTTGATAGTTTGAAACTACTGATTTATTGTTTAACACTGATAAGTGTTATATTTACCGTTATCCGATTTCTTGTTAAAGGATCGGATAGGTGAATTCATATTTGACTGTCGTCTAATTGTCAATTGATTATTACTGCCTTTATGCACTAATAACCGAGTTTGAATTAGACTGACCTGTGTATTATTTTCTTTTGAATGTAATACTCGGGTCAGACCGAGTAATTTTACAGCTTGAAGATTTTCAGGCCGCGAAGTTAGAGAGAGTTGGAGAAATTGCTTCACTTTAGCTTTTCGAAGAATTTTTTGTACTTAAAGATATATTCCGATGTATAAAATTAAATGCATTGTACAAACTCTGATATATGTAAGAAAAAAAATTCATTTATGTAAAATATTATGATTATTCTGTGATTCTGTGGCTGATTCTGTTTAAACTCTATAAACTGAATAACAATCCGTCATTTTGAACGTCTCAAGTTGGTTTAATTACCGACTGGGGGCGGTCAGAACGGCGGGTCGTTACACGTCTGTTCGTATAGCCTGCAACTGTTAAAAAATCCGGCCCATTTTTGCAGTAAAATTAGGATCATATTAGACCCGAACCCGAACCCGAACCCGAACCCGAACCCGAGCCCGGCCCGGTCCGGTCGGGCGGCGGCGCGCGTGTGTGGTGGAGATGCATGATCTCCCTCCTCACAACGAAGCATACATTTGGGTGCCCATAAGCCCCAACCTCTTCATTTCAAAGCCATATATAAACTAGTATAGCTTAGCAATTTTTACGATGTGAGACTTATGTATTTTCATTCAATCTTGTATTAGGAATTCCAACAATCCCCCACATGAATGATAATATACATATCCCCCACACAAAGCGAAATATCATAGAGTACATATGGAATAATGCTTTATCGTGGATAAGTAGATATTTCACTTTGAACTTTCCCTAGTTAAAACTTATCGGATCTACTTGGCTAATCGGTGAATTATTTCATCATAAACCGTCGGCCTTTATTGCATATTCAGACAATAAGTTTTACAAAGCATTGATTCCCTTCTCGTCCAATCTCTTGGTTGTGTTCATTTTGGTCCTGAACAATATTTGGTTCTGTGAGTGTTTTTAGAGAATAAAAGCCTTTTAATATTCTCAAAGAGGCGACCCAGCTCACACTAACATAGGTGATCGCAACCATTAGGAGTATCCTACATATACCCCACTTGTTATTTTCAAGATATGGTCATAATTAAAAAACATAGTTTTAACCTTTAAATACTTCTATAGGCATGCATTTATATTGTGCAACATAGGAATGGAGTTGGACTTTGTCCATGCAAATGCATTACGTCTTGAGTTACTCAGAACTAGTTTGCCTATTGATCCTAGTCCGTAGGATCTCCAGTCGCTAGGATCGGTTTCCGTATAAGATAACTCTTGGTGGTTTAGGCTTTTAAACCCATTCCACTCGATGTGCGGTCAATTTTCTCTCTTGATAAACCTTTAGTAAATGGATCCGCTTGGTTATCATTTGTTCTCACATAATCTATGGAAATAGTTCCATTTGAGAGTAACTGCCTAACTGTGTTATGGCGTCGACAAATATGTCGTGACTTTCCATTATACACAAAGTTGTGCGCTCTGCTTAGCGCAGCTTGATTATCACAGTGTATGCATATGGCCGGTACAGGTTTAGGCCAAAATGGAATATCTTCTAAAAAATGGCGAAGCCATTCTGCTTCTTCGCATGCTTTATCTAAAGCGATGAACTCCGATTCCATAGTGGATCGAGCTATGCATGTTTGTTTAGTAGATTTCCATGACAATGCTGCCCTTGCTAAGGTAAATACACAACCACTTGTTGATTTTGATTCCTCTGAATCAGCAATCCAGTTTGCATCACTATATCCTTCTAAGACGGCATGATATTTTCCATAATGTAAGGAATGATTTGTGGTATTTTTTAAATATCCAAGCACTCTCATTAGTGCTTTCCAGTGTTCCTTTCCTGGATTGCTTATATACCGGCTCAGCCGACTTACTGCATAAGCTATATCTAGTCTTGTGCAATTCATGAAATACATGAGACATCCTATTATACGAGAGTATTCCAGTTGCATTACACTCTCATTAGTGTTTTTATGCAGTACTTCTGATGGATTAAAAGGTGTTTTCACTCCTTTAATTCCATAGTCTTTGAATTTTCAATCACTTTGTCTACATAGTTTACTGAGATAATTCAATTCCATTAGGTGTTCATATTATTTTGATTCCCAAAATAACGTCTACAACTCCTAAATCTTTCATATCGAAATTTCTAATTAACATCTTCTTTATAGTCTCTATTACCTGAGTATTTGGACCAAATATTAACATATCGCCTACATATAAACAAATCATCACATATGATTGTCCAATTTGTTTATGATAAACATACTTATCACATTCATTTATATGAAAACTATTTCTTATCATGACACTATCAAATTTTGCATGCCATTGTTTTGGAGCTTGTTTTAGTCCGTATAATGATTTTATTAATCTACAGACTTTATTTTCATTTCCTTTGGAAATAAAACCTTCAGGTTGCTCCATGTAGATCTCCTCATCGAGTTCTCTATTTAAGAATGCTAACTTTACATCCATTTGATGAATTTCTAGATCATAGATCGATGCAATTGCTATTAGCATTCTTATAGAGGTTATTCGTGTTACTGGCGAATATGTATCAAAGAAGTCTAGTCCTTCTTTTTGACGATATCCTTTGGCTACTAGTTTGGCTTTATACTTGTCGATAGAGCCATCTACTTTCCTTTTCTTCTTGAAAATCCAATTACATCCAATAGGTTTTATTCCAGGTGGAATATCAACAATTTCCTAAATTTTATTACTTAGAATTGAATCAATTTCACTTTGGATTGCTTCTTTCCAACATAATGATTCAGAAGATGACATTGCTTCCTTGTATGTTTGAGGTACGTGTTCTAACACGTAAGTGAAAAAATCCAAACCAAATGTCTTGGAAGTCCTAGCCCTTACGCTTCTTCTTGGTTCAACTTCCTCAATCTCAAGATGAGTTTCATCTTCATGTGAATTGCTTGATTCTTCTCTTGTCCTTTTAGGGACATTATTCCCTTCATTCCTTTTGTGCGAAAACACGTCTTCAAAGAATGAGGCATCTCTAAATTCCATGATTGTATTTACATTAATATCAGCTATATCAGACTTGAATACCAAAAATCAGTAGGCACTACTATTTTGGGCTGGTCCTAAGTAGTAATAATCTACTGTTTTTGGTCCAAGCTTGACTTTCTTGGAAGGCGGAACTGGAACTTTTGCCAAGCACCCCCACACTTTGAGGTATTTAAAACTTGGTTTGTGTCCTTTCCATAACTCATATGGAATTGTTCCTGTTTTATTGTGAGGGACTTTGTTTAATATGTGATTAGACATATTTAATGCTTCCCCCCCACAAGTTCGTCGGTAGACTAGAGGTTAAAAGCATGGAATTAATCATGTCTTTTAACGTTCTGTTTTTCCTCTCGGTTACATCATTTTGTTGTGGTGAATATGGAGCTGTTGTTCGATGAATTATACCATTTTCGGCACAGAACTGTTCAAATGGTGATTCATATTCTCCACCTCGATCAGAACTCAATATCTTGATCTTTTTATTTAACTGATTTTCTACCTCAGCCTTGTACTTTATAAATGATGTAATTGCTTCATTTTTACTATTCAAAAGATATACATAGCAATATCACGTATAATCATCAATAAAAGTGATAAAGTACTTTTTCCCACTTCTTATAGGTAATGATTTAAAATCACATAAATCTGTATGAACCAAACCTAGTGGTTCGGTGCTTCTATCAACAAATTGAAATGGTTTTTTAACCAATTTTGCTTCTACACATGTCTCACATTTGTAGTTCTTATCTACTTGGAATTTCGAAATTAATCCCAAGTTGATAATATTTTCATTTTTTGAAAATTTATGTGTCCCAATCTATCATGCCATAGTAAAATTTCATGCTCAAGCAAGTAAGAAACTTCAATTTTATTAATAGCACAATCAGAAGACATAGTTTTATTGCTGATAACGGCTACATTTGCCTTAAATGGGCCATCACATAAATAACCCCTTCCGATATATATTCGAGCGGACAAAACCATCTTGTCTGACTCGAACACCATTCTGAATCCTTTCTTTGATAGTACTGCACCAGAGATGAGATTCTTGCGTATGTCTGGAACGTGGAGCACGTCATTCAACTTGACAGTTTTTCTAGAAGTAAACTTGAGGATTACTGTGCCACTGGCTTCGATCATAGATAATGCAGAATTACCCATATAGAGTTCTTTTTCGTGATCGAATTTCTGGTATGTAGAAAACATGGATTTGTCAGAGCAGACATGACGAGTAGCGCCTGTGTCTACCCACCATTGGTTAGGATTCTGAACCATATTGCATTCAGATACAACTGTCGAGAAGTTGCACTCGTCCACTTCCATGTTGTCTACTATATTTGCCTCTTTGTTGCGGTCTTTTTTGAGTCCGCAATCTCTAGCGGCATGTCCAACCTTTCCACAAACCCAACACTCACCATTGAACTTTTTGGTTCGTTTGTTGTCTTTTTGTTTGTTGTCTGAAGCTTTCCTTTTCTTCTGGAAATTCTTCTTTTTGTTTTTTTCTTTGAACCTTCAGCCACAAATACCTCCTCGCTTTGTTTTGTACTTTCACAATTATCTGCCTCAATTTTCAGTCGGACTATGAGATCCTGTAAAGAGATTTCCTTCTTCTTATGCTTTAGATAATTGTGGTAATCTCTACATGACGGTGGCAGTTTTTCCGTGATGGTTTCAACCAAAAACGATTCTCCAACCTTATGACCTTCCGCTTCGAGTTCATGAATGATGATTTGCAGTTCATGCAGTTGAGCAGTCACCGGTTTGGAGTCAACCATCTTGAAGTCATTGAATTTGTCTACAATGAATTTTTTAAGACTGATATTATGCGTCTTATACTTTGTCGCAAGTTCATTCCAGAGTGCTTTTGCTGTCTTTAAAAGCTGATATACTTTGTATAGCACCTTGTCGAAACAGTTCAGAATATAGTTTCGGCATAGAAAATCGGAATGCTTCCACATATCAACATCGGATTCCTTGCCTGTTGCAGGAATCGGTTCCTCCTCCTCGAGATACCGTTGTAGACCGAGTGTGGTGAGATAAAATAACATTTGATTTTACCATGTTAGAAAATCGTCACCATCTCCTTTAAAAAGATCGGGCCAGTTGTGTGTAGTAGCTTTTGTTGATAGTTCAACTATTGTCATCTCTGTTTTAGCGAAACAGAAAAATTCTTAAGATGTTATATTTCTAGTATAGTAAAACAGATAGCACGCTACAATAAACTCGTTGCACAAGTTTATAAATTAGATTTCCACTACGCTGGATTTCTGTTTTAGGTAATTTTGCAACTATAAGTTACGTTGTAAATAATTACAACAACAACGTAGTAGTTTTATTAAAAAACAATACAACGTAGAAACTGGAAAGATTAACAATAGAGCAGAATCTGACCAGTTAACGTAGGAATTTTCGTCTGAGGCTTGTCGGCGTCCGCTTCTGAACAATCGCGTCTGTTTGTATAGCCTGCAATTGTTAAAAAACCCGGTCCAGTTTTGCAGTAAAATTAAAATCATATTAGACCCAAGCCCAAACCTAGCCCGGTCTGGTCGGTGGTGGTGCGCGCGTGTGTGGTGTAGACGCATGATCTCCCTCCTCACAATGAAACATACATTTGAGTGCCTCTAAGCCCCAATCCTTTTCATTTTAAAGCCATATATAAACTAGTATAGCTTAGCAATTTTTGCGAAGTGGGACTTATGTATTTTCATTCAATCTTATATTACGAATTCCAACAGTAATTACTGCTAATTAAGAAACAATTCATCCGCGCAAGATTCTCTAATATACATCGATATGTAGTTTACAAACAAAGTTAATTAAAACAATTTGTAGTTTATATACACCATACACAAACATTCCACTCAATTCCCGAAATTAGTAACATGATGAAGATGTATGATTGATTGATTTATTTCCGTTATAATTTTGTAAACAAGTTAAATAAGGAAAATGAATAGCATCCACTAAAATTACAAAACAATAAATCTTGTCATGATACCACTACAAATATCAACATCTGGTCCAGTGAAAAACTTTTGTGATGAAGAACGATATTATGATCCATTAGTAACGATATATTAGCAGAATTGTAAAATAAAATAGATAAAGAACTGTATGTGATAGACAATAACAGGATATATGTGATAATATTAATAGCATTTTCCCACTGTTAATATTAACAATTGCATCCTCCTTCAATCTACAAAAGTTGACTGATCCCAAACAGTTCTCTAAAATATGGAATATTGTGGTTGAGTTTTTCAAGCTAACATATGTCACAGTCCTAGAGGCTGATGATGTTAAGAAGAGAGACTCTATTTTGCATTAGACACTTGAACAAGCATTCCACTTCATTCTCAAAATACTCTAGACGTCCAATATCAACCCCTTTCCTTTGCTGCACCACTTTTGACACAAAGGACCATTTACAATTCTTAGGTCCTGATATGAAAGATAGAACAACTTGAAGAAGATTGATTGTAACTTCTCTAGTCTCATTTAACATCAAAATATAGCCATCTTTACACTTGTTGGCATTCTGCTTAAATGACCTCAAACAATTTTTAATATCCTTTTGTATCTTCTGTAGTTGCAACTTCCTTTTTCTGGTTGCATCTTTTACTTGGTTATTTTTGATGATTCAACCAAGATATCTAGAATGCCACTGCAAAAGTCTACAATATTGGTGGATAAATCAAGATCTTCTTCTACACATTTCTTCTGATGAGAAAAGGAAGAACTTTGTTGATTTCTTGGTAAATGAAGAAGCTCTTCTATCAAATCATAAAGATTTCCAAGTCTTTTTATTCCATTTAATATCAGCTGTGAAGTAATAGCAGATTCTGATGAAACCAAAACACTCTTAAGGTAGCTTAGTTCTTCTTTGATTTTTAGGGCAGTGGGCTCTGATGTTGAAGGCAGGCTATTTGAACAGGTATGGAAAGACTTTTTGTTTTTGGAAGGAATAGTTTATAAGCTGAAAAAGTATTTGGTAATGAAAAGGAACTGCGAAATACCAACTTACTTAGATATGAAGTGGAGAGAAACAAGGGGGACATACAGAATATTGGCAGCTCAGCTTTTATGTCAACGCAACAAATATTGATAAACATACTGGGTTAATGTAATCATGCACAAATTAAATACCCTCATCGTTAGATTTTTGTTCCTTATAGGCATAGCAAAAGTATTGAAAACAAGAATATCCATATGGTTCCTATTAGTTAATAACATTTTATAATATTGAAAGGGGAAAATTAATTAATATGTAATTATATAATCCTAATGTAATATCATTGTTTCTCCAATATCAACTACTGAAATTCAGCTACAAAAATTCAGTTGAGCCAAAAGAAATATATTACCGAAATTCATATGAGAGCAAATATGGAAAATGCCAAAGCTCTACCAACTCCTATGATGAGCAGTTCACATTTATCAAAGAATAAAGAACATATATCAAATGTTAAGCGGTACAGAAGTATAGTAGGAGCTTTGCAATATGCTACCATCACTAGGCCAGAAATTTCCTATAGTGTTAACAAGGCCAGTCAATTCATGCAAAATCCTTTAGATGAGCATTGGAAAGCAGTTAAAAGAATTTTGAGATGTCTAAATGGCACTCTGGATCATGGTTTAACTTTACAATCAAGCAATGTAATTAATATCACAGCATACGCAGATACAGACTGGGCAACATATATTGATGACAGAAAGTCTATTACAGGCTATTGTGTATTTTTAGGTGATAAATCAGTATCATGGTGTTCAAAAAAACAAACAACTATATCTAGATCCAGCACTGAAGCTGAATTCAGGAGTGTAGCAAGTGCTACAGCTGAAATTATGTGGATAGAATCATTGATACATGAATTAAAGATCAAAACTCATAATAAAGCTACGGTCTGGTGTGATAATATGAGCACAATAGCACTTACTGTAAATCCAGTGTTGCATTCAAGAACAAAGTATATGGAGTTAGATTTATACTTCGTCAGGGAACAAGTTATTAAAGGCAATCTCAATGTTAACCACATACCTGCAGCTTACCAAAGGACGAATATTCTCACAAAACCCTTATCGAAGAAAAAATTTCTTCGATTAAAGGAAGATCTGAAAGTTGAAGATTCTGAAAACAAGTATGGAAAGAAAGCAGGAGAGACAAATTTTATAATTCTCCCAAAAACCTCGGACTCTCTTCAACTTTCAAATCCATGTCTAAAAGCTTCAACTTTGCATCGGAAGCATACTACTTGTCTCGAAGATAGCCAAAATCAGAAGTCTGGATGACTGTTCACACAATTGAAAGCATATGAACAACCATGTCGTCAACTTCAAGATGGTTTCAAAGTCTCGATTCTGAATGGTTTGAAGTATTGAAGCAAACAGATTTAGACTCTCTGATTGATTATCATTTCGAACAACAATCAACCAAAGTTTTGTCTTTGTGTGCTGTTCTCATTGATCTTCACTTTCTTCATGTTTCTCACAACCAAATTTCATTAGATTCGCAAGTAATTGTAGCAGAAGAAGATTTAGAAGCTAATCGCAGCAAACCCCAGCCGTAATAGGGTTTTAGGGGGAATATTGAAAATGAATAGAGATAGACAGATACGGGAAGTTAATACTTTCTCTTGAGTAAATCAGCACCGTTACTCAGCAATCCAACAGCAGAGAAGTTATTTGGACTGCTATACAATTTACCCTTGTCATGAGAGACGGAAGGAGTTATCCAGAATTAAATCAAATATTACAAGAAAGTAACATATATTAAGACTAAAGGAGTTATCCAGAATTTCGTGAAACTAACAAATATTAAAGAACATGCAAGTATTGACTATTGATGTTTCCTTATCATAATACTGACGATTATGCAAGAAAATAACCCCCACGCACACATAAAGAAAAACCCGAGTGGTTGGTAATAAGACAGAAAACTAAAAGATGCTGGAGATTTGATGTTTTTTATTCCTATTTTCCTGTCGTCTTTGTGTATGTTGATAACTAATTATTGTAAATGTCTATCTTGTCCAGCTACTCTTCATGTTTCCCTGAGACAGGTATTATTAGATTTGCACGTCATCAAACCCTTAATCATTATTTACTACCAATTAACTTATGAAATTCCTGCTCATTTAATCTTAATTGATTGGTCAAAATTTAAAATACTGCTTAATAAAATAATACCTATGTTGGAGATTGGTAGACAAAATGAATCTTGACAAGTCAGCTAACCATATGCGTGTATTCAGGTTCAACTCGGACCTCGGGTTAAAACTGATTATCGCTTAAAACTGATTTTATGAATGGGTAAACTACTATTAATTAATTCAAAACAAGTCATGTATCCAAGATTTCATGCTATTAACGATCAACACATAATTACCAAAGTTAATGCAACCATTTTTACAACATGAATACACATTCTGGTAAATCCGAGATCATATTACTAGCTGTATAAAGAGATATGACTGTACAGTTAACTTTCATTCTCAATTTTGAAACATATTGATGTGGAAATTGGACAGTTCATAATAAAATTAATAAGCTATGCCATGAATACTCCATTACAAATCATCTTTTAATGAAGTGAAAAATATTTGTAATAACGAACCGTAATATGATTAATCAATAACAATTATATGGACAAAACTAGCAAATAAACTGGAGAAAGAACCATATGAAATGGACACAATTTCAGATATTTATGATAAAATTTTACTGTATATATTCCCTTTTATAACATGTACAAGTATGCATCCCTCTACAATCTACAAAATTTGACCTTTCCATTAGACAATCCTCCAAATTTGGACTATAATGGTTCGTTTTTAAGCTACAGAAGTCACGGATCTAGAGGCTGATGATGTTTAGAAGAGAAACTCTATTTTGCATTAGACGCTTGAACAAGCATTCCAATTCTTTCTCAAAATACTCTAGACTCTCAATATCAACGGCTCCTCTTTGTTGAACTGCTTTTGACAAAAAGGACCATTTACAGTCCTTAGGTTCTGACATGAAAGATAGAACTACAAGAAGAAGATTGATTGTAACTTCTCTAATCTCCATTAACATAAAAAAGTCACAATCTTTACGCTTGTTAACAGTCTGCCTCAAAGACCTCAAACAAATCTTGACATCCTTTTGTATCTTCTTTATTTGTAATTTGTTTTTTCTTGTTGTATCTTCTACTTGGTTGTGTACCGTACACTCAACCAAAATATCTCTAATGTTGCTACACAAGTCTAAAACCACGATAGAGAATTCAAGATCTTCTTCTATACATCTCTTCTCGCGAGATAAAGAAGAAATTTGTTGATTTCTTGGCAGACAAAGAAGCTCATGTGTCAAATCATAAAGGCTGCCAAGTCCTTTTAATCCATTTAACAGTAGTTGTGAAGTCAAAACTGTATTAGCAGAAGCCAAAACACCCCTAATATAGTTTATCTCTTCTTTGATTTTAAGAGGGATGGGTTCTGTATTAGAGGGCAAGCTAATAGAACGAACATGGAAAGACATTTTTTGTTGTTGCAAAGGAATAGTTTGAAAGCTGAAGAGATATTTGGTAATGATAAGATACTATGAAATTCCTACACATATAGATGATAAGATACAAAGAAGAAGGAGAGACAAAAAGAATATTGGCAGCTCAGCTCTTATGTCAATGCAACAATTACTAAACACAACCAATTAGTGTAATACAATAAACCCTTATCATGAGATGATGTCCCTTACAATCATAGAAAAATAATGGAAACCAGCATATACCCAATATGATATTTGTTTTTGTGAATTGCATATGCAAACGCAGCATGCAGTTAAACATAACCAAGTTCAACAACTTGTAGACATTTTCCAATATAATATACGCAGTAGCTACACTGTTCATGCAGCTCAGATATAAGGAGATTTTTCATTAATCTGAAACACTATTTAATAAACCAACAAACAATGTAAAATGTAGCAATGCAGTTTTTGCCAATATAACAACTATTTGTGTATAATTCAGAATTTTTTAGGTTTGCAATGTTTTACTTCCAAAAGGCAAAGTTCATAACTTTACCAGTATATGTTCTACATATTGTTGGTTGTTGGCTGTTGATGCTCTTTTTGAAATAACATGCATCGATGACATAATTTTGAATTGAAACATCTTACCCCTGAACTCATATTTATATATACTACAGATTTGACAACTTTTCATTTTGTACAAGACCCTAATGTTGCACTGGAGGCCAAAGAAACAGCAAATATATTGATATTATGTGGCTCTACGCCAACTTTACAACTTCAAGAGAATTCTTAAGTTCTTAATGGTGAAGGCTTATTGAGCAAATGAAAAGACATTTATGATCTACCTTAGTTAAATGACCCTACAGAAATCTTGATACCTGAAGACAAAGTTAAATAAATGAGATAAATTGCCCATCTATAGCCCCTCTATATATGTCAAAGGCTAGGGAGATGAAAAGAGCCATGTAGAATCTTATCAGCTAAGCGCTTTCATAATACACATGTGGAACTGTCATTTCATAATGGTTTATGCCTCAAATTTCTTGAACATCTGACATTAATGCGTAATTATATAATCATAAGATTAGGAAAAGTGCTTCTTTTTAATAACTGAATTATTGGGAACAGAATACCTCACACGGTTGCAATATGTTTATCTACAGTAAATTACACTTTGTGATGAATCTGATGACAACTAATGCCTAATCTATTAATCGCTGCCAGAGGCAAGAACATACCATATATAGACATGGAATTCTTACATCTATGCTGCATGGATAATACTACATGTTTTCAACTCATAACAAAGTGTTCAACTGTAAGGGAGACCATTTAGTATGTATTTATAAGCCAGAAAAAATATAGGCAAATTTAATTCCTACACCAATAATTTCAAATTTATTTTAAGGAAAAAATTGATTTTCTCCTTTATTGCAATGGTAACATGATTATGTCAGTTAAACAACTCTAACTAAAATCCAAAAAAAAAAGTAATGAGAAAATAAAACGCAGACAAACCTTGTCATCAAAATTGATCATGATCAAACTATACCAATCATCATTCCCTATACTCTTCTTTCATGAGCTCATTTTTCTCCTTCTCCATTGTTAAATGGTTAGAACCGTGTGCAACGCACGGGTTACACACTAGTACTTATAAAAGTGTATTCAAAATGATATTATTTCCATCAATTAACCGATCAAATTATTCATACTACTAGAAGCACAGTAAACAGCGACAGCTTTTTCTGATGGCCGCCAACGGAGCGTCGTCCACTTAGGAACGGTAAGTACTCTCCGTGGCATAATTGAAATTAAAATGACCTAACCGACGGAAGCCGTTGGTAGCCGTCGCTAATAATGTCGTTGGCGGCCGTCGGTAGCCATTGAAAAATCGTGAATAGCTAAAGCTCAGGCCGATAGTATCATTCATTCATCTTCTTCCCCAAGTTTTACCTTGAATCCTCCAAACCCTCCTCCAGCCCCTCCTCCACGCCGTCGACAGCCTTCCATGCCTCCAGCACTTTGGAATTTTCGATTTTCAGCTAGCTCCATCACCTATTTCTTGGTAAGAAGGTTAAATCCCTAAACCCTCTATTTAAATTTAATTTGTTAAATTAGGTTTAATTTGTTGTTGTAGTTGTATAATACTATTTTGATTGTTTGATATACTCTATTGAATGTTAATTAGGTTATGATTACAATTGTTGATTATTGAAATGTCGAGAATTTTTTTTTGTTTAGTGTATATGTGCGTTAATTTATGTATATGCGTTGATTAATTACTGCATACGCGCATTAAGGCTACTTTGGATAAAGTAGAGTCGATGCTCAAAATTTGATGTATTCATTTTCAAAATGACGATTTAGTGTATGCATTTTTTAGAATGTAAATAAATTATTGTAAAAACTGTTGTATAATACGCTTTACTTTTTGTAAATCCCTTAAAGAGTTTTTGGCTCCGTTTGACAAATATCTATATGATCGTTGTACAGATATTCGTTTTTATCACAGAACGGACTTTTATATTCATCCGATACAATATTTGTCGGATTTGTCCGTATTGAATAAGTTACACATACAGTAGTAATTATATTTTGCAAATCGTTTTATTTTAAATGGTTCATAAAATTTCGACAACACTTTTTTTTGTTCCCTATGTACACACATAAATGTACGATACAGGGAACAAAGTAAAACTGCTGCTGAAATTTTGTTAAATCGTATAAAATAAAAGGATTTGTAAAATATAATTACTACTGTATTTGTAATAGGAAGTATGATGACCAACCATCAAAGTGTAAAACAATAACTTAAAAATTGTAGATTGTATTCATATAATAATTTGTGTAAATCAGTTTGAAAATAAATTAAATAGAATAATATTATATATTTGCGAAAATTTAAATATATGATTTATTTGAAAAAAATAAAATGTCAAGATGTAAATGATTAATTCGCTTTTATATTTTAAAGTAGGAAAAATGATCAATTATTTTATCGATCGGAGTTGGATGTACCAACAAAGAAGAGAAATTGAAGGCTCCATAAATGAACATTTTCAAAATGGTGTATACGTCTTTATTGAATTCGCTTTACGTAATAATGGAAACGACGAATAAATTCATTGTCCATGTAGTTGGTGTAAACTGTTGATGCATTTGATACCGGATGTCGTGCCGAATTATTTGGTGTGCGGTCGTCATGGAGAACTTATAGCATCTAATCCCGTACATTCGGAGGACAAGGTGGATAATGAACTTGTTCTGATGAATCTCATAGAAGATACGGTTGAAGATGCAGCACGTTCAATGTTCCATGTTGTTGAAGTTGATCGCAACGATGTTAATGTCGAAAAAGAACCAAGTATTGGAACAAAACTAATTTATGATTTATTGGATGCTGCTAAGAAACTCATTTGGGATGGTTGTACAAGCGGTACTCAACTATCAGTGACTGCAGAATACATAGCAATAAAATCAAAATACAACTCCACAGAAGTCGGGTTTACAACTATAGTACAAGCTGCAAAACGCATATGCCACCCGATAATTTAATGTGCAAAATTCATTATGAAGTGAAAAAACTTATGTCTGCATTTGGTTTTCCGTATCAAAAATAGATACATGTTTAAATAGTTGCATGTTGTTTTGGAAAGAAGACATCAGTCTTAGGAATTGTACAACGTAATCAAGAAAGATACAAACCAAGAAAAAAGGAAAGGAAGTTCCATACAAGCGTATGCATTACTTACCCATCACTTCCAGGCTTCAAAGGTTATATACATCTTCTATAACCGCGCATCGTATGAGATGGCACTGTGTGAAAACATAAGAAGAAGGAACATTAACACACCCAGTTGATGGAGAAGCATAGAAGCATTTTGATAAGACATGCCCAATTTTCGCAACGGAGAGCCGTAATGTTAGACTTGGTTTATGTATGGATATATTTCCAACGTTCTCTCAATTTGGTTGAAAATATTCATTTTGGCCTATAATCGTTACACCGTACAATTTACCTCCCTGAATGTGTATCGAAACTCCGTACATGCTTCTTACTATTGTCATCCCTGGCTCTGATGATCCGACACAAGGAATCGATGTATATTTATAACCGTTGACTGAAGAGTTGAAAACACTGCGGTATGAAGGTGCCGAAACATACGACACTACAAAAAAAATTCACAATTTTGCTTCTTTACTATGGATTATAAGCGATTTTTCTATGTATTTAATGCTATCGGGTTGGAGTACGGCTAGTGGTCTAACTTGTTCTTATTGCATGGAAGAAATACGAGTATTTTCTTTACTGCATTGAAGGAAAATTTCGTGGTTTGACTGTCATCGGTGTTTTCTCCATATTAATCATCCTTTTCAAAAAGATAAAAAAAACTTACAAGTAATAGAGTAGAGACCTTACGACTACCAACGGTTTAGTCAAGCAAAGACATTTGTCAGCTTGTAAAGGATTATCCAAAGATATATGAAACCGATGAACAAATGGAAATACAAGGTAAACCAACGATTTACAATTGCTGCAAACAAAATATATTTTGAAAGTTGCCGTATTGGAAGATTCTTCTAATTTGTCATAATATTGACGTGATGTACAACGAGAAAAACGTGTTCGATAATGTATTTAACACAATTCTGAATGTTAAAGGAATGACTAAAGACGATTTGAAATCAAGACATGATATAGAAGAAATATGCAATTGTCCCAAGCTTCATATGAAGCCAAATGATATAAAAAAAATCCTAAAACATGCTACGAGCTAGATAGTAACCAAGTTGAAGTATTGTTAAAGTGGGTGGAAGGATTAAGATTTTCTTATGAGATTTCCTCTAATCTTCATAGATGTGTCGACTGTAACGACCCGTAAATTTTTGATAATTAAATTTGTTAATTTAATAAGATTTTTGTAATTTAAGATTGAAGAAATATAAATCTCTAAATTTAATAATGAAATAAACACCAAAATAAAGTGTAACGATGTTAATGTAAGTTGATTATTAACAATGTGTATGAAACTCCAATTATTTGTAATAACTTAGAATGTTTACTTGGCTATAAGTTGAATAGAAGAAACCAAACGTAAATAGTTAATTAACTAATGAAATACTATATTGTAAATAATAATTGAATGAAATTAGCGTTATAATAAGAAATTTTAACATTTGTTTATAAATAATAACTTGTAAATATAATTAAATGTAAATATGACAATCGTTTGAATAACAGGATTTAAAATCAAATAAATGGATTTATTGAAATTTCAATTGATAATTAATGAATTTATTAAAATTGAAATTAAATATGGTAATGGGTAAACTAATTAATTTTGAATTGATATCTAAAGTGCTTAAAGTACTGTAATAGTTTAAGAAATAAAAAATGATGGAATTTGTGAATTATAAAATTTGAAATGAAAAAGTGATTTAATTAATTAAATATAATTTTAATTTAATAATGTGAAATTTAGCCATTTTATC
Source organism: Allium cepa (assembly GCA_030765085.1). Lineage (NCBI taxonomy): Eukaryota > Viridiplantae > Streptophyta > Magnoliopsida > Asparagales > Amaryllidaceae > Allium > Allium cepa. The sequence goes on along the minus strand of CM060934.1, from coordinate 504,969,170 downwards.
CACTGACTCGGATTTCGATGAAACCCGTTTCATCGGATCCGTAACGGTAAACTATTGTAGGATTTTAAGTTCGTAACAATCAGACTTGTCATTTGATCGTACGGACGCGAAACACCTAGAAATCAATTTAATTGAAATCAATTTGAATTAAGCTGAATTTAACATAACTTCTTCATACGATGGAATTAGGACTTGAAACATGTTCCATTGAGTTTAAAATATTTTAAAACATCTAATTTGATATATTGGTTGACGCATTTTCGTTTCGGAGTTGAAACGGGCTTTTTGGGCCATTTATCTTCCAATTTTCCAAACCAATCGAGCTTATTCGTTTCTATTTCGTTCTGCCTGTATATATGTCGTTATAAACCCTAGGTCATATCTTATTCTTCATTTCTGTGTGAACAATTCTATTTGCTCCTTTACAATGGTAGACAAAACCCTAAATCCCAAACTGCAAATTCAAATCAAAAATCAAATTGAAAATTCAATCTTCTCAAACTATATCGAATTATATGTCGATTTGAAGCTCTCGACGAGCGCATCTTAGATCTGTAATTCGTTTTCCAATTCGAACCTCTGTCTGTTCAGAAATTGAAGGACAATTCGTGGTCGTTCATTGATCGTCGATCAACTTTGCCAGATCGACAAATCGTGGGCACTGTTGTGTAGAGAGTGGAGCGCGTTGATATCGGTAGTATTCGCAAGGTGTTTCAACGGTTAGATTGCGCATGAAAATTCAAGTAGGGTTTGAAAAAGTGATGGCTGCTATTAAATTTGGGGTCGATCGATTTCGAGGATAGTCGCGTAGGTGAAGGCACGTCGTAGGGAGGTCGGAGGCCGGTGGGGGTGAGGTCGCAGGACGCGAGCGTCCGTGGTGATCGACGTTGCTGCGGCGTGTTAGTGGGTTAAGCTTCGTTTGAATTTTCGCTGATGGGTTCGAATATTCTGGTGTTGACGTGGACCTGGAGTGAGTGAGGAATTCTTTCTTTTGTTTTTTATTTTTATTTTATTTAAATTTAATTTTCAATCGTTCTAACTAGCGTAATTTTCACATACAAGGTCCAATTCATACGTGGTTTTCTCCGCTAGGATCTTATTGAAATGATAAATATCTGTTTCACTTGACCCTAAGGTAGAGAATTATATACGGACACCGGATTGGTTAAATTAAATGATTTTAAAATCTTAAATTTTTGAGTTTAATCAATTGATGTTTTGAAATAAAATTTGATTTATATAGACTGAAGTATTATTGAAAAATCAAATTTTGCATTGAATTCTGAACTGGTTTAAAAAGGAAATCTTTAAGAGTTAAATCGGAAGTTTAAAGTTAAACTTTTATGTATGAATGAAATTCTATCGAAATTGAGTGATTGAATTGGTTTCAAAATAACATTGAGATATTTTGAAATTGGAGTAATCCGTATTGATTTCTGAACATTGATTGAAACGATATGAAATTCGATAGTTTATTGAAACTTGGTTTGTCGATTTGGAAATTTGAAATGGTCCAAATATGTTGAAATGGGATGAATAGTTTAATTTGATGTTAATTTCAAAATTCATATTTTATTATAAACCGTTTTAAAGATATATTATTTAAAATTTTCTAATTACTAAGATTTCTAAATCTATTAAGCTATTTAACCAATATTGACTATATATATTATTTTAATCTATTTTAAACCAATTTAATTTATTTTAAAACTAAGTAAACTTTTTTAATTTATATTAAATCTAATGAATCCATTTTAAGCTATTTTATCTATTTTAATTATATTTAATCTAAATTAAATCTATTTAACTACCTTGAACCAATTTAAAAATATTTTAACTAAATTTAAACTATTCTAGAGCATTTTTACTATTTGGAACTATTTATATTAATTTCTAAATTTCCAAACTAAGTACGTGGAAGAGATTATATTCATTTCAATTTGGTTTTAAAAGAAAATAAGGTTAAAAGATGTTATGACATAATTTGGGATTTTGAATGTATAATAAATTGAAATAGTGATTTTGAAGTAATGAATTAACTTGTTTTGGAAATATGATTTTTGGAAGAAATTATGATTTTGGAAACGATATGATTTAAAAGTGATATAATTTTTTAGAGTACGATATTTCGATATAAACCGTGAATTCGACTTTTAAAGGAAATATAATTATCAAACTATGATTTCAAATATGATAAGATTTCAAAGATGAATATGATTTCAAAAGTATGTAATGATTTCGAAAATGATATGATTTGAATCGAATATGATATTTTGATATCAATTATGAAATGATTTTGGAAATGTGAAAGAACCATCCGGTGTGTAATAAGCGATTGGTTGTCAAAGAGACCGTGATCGAATGTTGTCATACTCTCTACCAATACCAAAAACCACTTTGACAACTGTGCACGCGGTGGAGATTCCAGAATGAAGTAGGATGGTGGCGACGATCCCATATGAGGTATATACGAGGACCCGACTCCCTCGAGTTGGCTTAAGGTGGCTAAAACAGGAGCAATTGACAGGCCAATGAGGTAGCTCCTCTGATCGAACACATTCCATCGATCCTATACTTTGACATTTGATTTATTCGGTGGCCACTCTTCGATTTTACTCGGAAGTGTATTTCAAGGTGGGCGGTAGTTGCGGTATGCGTTACCACCAGTCCGGAAGTGTAATTGGTATATCCACCCTGGCATTGCCTAGTTGTGCCGTGTCACCTACCCTAGCGTGCCTTCTACGAGTTTGTTTTATGTCGTACCTATGTGTATCCTCTAGCGGCCCTAGTTTACGAGGAGTCACGGTACTGTTTAGAATACTGGCATTATAAGATGTGTTAAGGGGGATATGGGTAACGCCTTAACGCTATTTTAATAGTTTACTTTACTATAGGTAAATTATAATAGCGTATTGTACTACATAGTAGATAGATTAACGGATCCTTAGGAAGTGTGAATCACAAGCATCTCTTGAGTTACTGCATTCACGTTAGACACCGGATAAGAGGTTCCAAAATCGGTAAACATCTCTAATGCCGTTCCACTTATATTTATTTCTGTTGATTTAACTCACATAAGATCTTTTAGTTCTGACTCAAGTGTTTTGTCTTTTCAGTTCGCTCGGATCAGCCTGAGCATTTCAGGATTTAAAGACCTTATTTCTGAAGGACGAAGACGAAGATTTTATTACTATTATTTATTTTATTATTCCACTCTGTTCATACTGTTTCGCTACATCATTTATTATCCTCTTGTATGTGTAACTATGATCTGTACTGTATTAGTATAATCAAATGTTTTGTAAACAGCTTCATGAACTGTTATTTGATTATTATATTTTGTCGTTCCGCTGCAAGATTCTATTTTGTTTTTTTTTCTTTCTCTACTTTTTATTATTCACCCCTTAACAATCTGCCCTTTTGTATGGTTTGAGTCTGACACGTGTGTCTGCCTATACAATTGGCGGGTGCAGCATGATAGGGGGTTCTCGCTTCTTGGTTTGGTAGCGAATTGTTGACTCTTACTCCCACATGTCCCTGCGAGGTGGGTGCAGTCGAGAGGCTGGCCATAAAGGCAGAACACAAGTACATCAGTATGCTACGGTGGGCGTTACCCCACTGACGCGGTCCGTTACCTTTGGTATCAGAGCTTTGGTTTAGCATAACCTTATATTTGTAGGGTCTGACTTTTTATTAATAGGTATTAATACCTTATGATAAGTCGCTGAGTGTGTACATATATATGAGAGAGCATATTTGTTAGTGTTATAAAAAGGTTTTGATATTGTGTTAATTTGTTCTGTTTTGTATTTATAAATTCTGGTTGGTGTATAGGATGCTATGACATCGATAGGGATTTCCAAATACTTAATAGGACAGACCGACACATTTGTTTTGAAATATAGGTAAATGAAATAATTTTGCCTATTGTATATTTTTATGTATAAAATAATATATTTTATAGAAGATATATTTGGTTGTAATATATTGGTTGTTAGGTAGTGAAATTTATTAATATTGAATTGGAAATAAGATTTGAAAAATAAATTTGAAATTTTAGAACTTAAGTTCTGGGGTTTTTGAAAATTTCTTTCGAATGATTTTAGAATATAATAATAATATTATTTAGTAGTATTTTATGATATAAATATTTCAATACAATTTGAAAGAATTATTTTAAACAAATTTTGGAATGAAATAAATTGTATACTCCCCTCTTTGTAGCTGGAAAATAATTTCGGTGATGAGTGCACGCATCATCGACATTCATTTTCGACATTCATTTTCGAGTTTCAAAGTGGGAAGACCATTATAGTTGTTTACTACACATTTGTTTTGATAAACAAATATCAATTTTATTTCCAAATATGATTTGATACATATAAAAGATATGATATATATGTTATTTTAAATGATTTGAAATAGAACCCGACATTTAGTTCTTAAATTTCTATAAATTAGAGGTTTTAATTAGTGAAAATGAAATGGTATTTAACTATTTAATAATTGGAACTTCTAAAGTTGAAAATAAGAAATTAAATGATAAGTTATAACTGAAGTATATAAGAAACTTGAAATTGGTAACTTATAAATAAAAGGATATAAAAATGAGAAATGTTAATTATTAAACATTTAGTAATTAAAATAAGTAAGTTAAACTTGTGTAACTTTCAATTTCACTCTTTAAAACCATATATATAACTTACCAAATATTAAATTTGTAATGTTTAATAAGAATTGTAATAGGATATTATACAAGTAAAACTTAAAGTAATGAAAGCATCCAATAAAGTTCTTTAATAAATAAGAATTTGATATTGTAGTTGTTATAAACTTGAGTTATAATTGGAATGTTACTGTGATAAAATGTGATGGGAAGGAATTAGTGTATGTAAGTAATTATAAACTTAAGTAAATGAATTGAAATGCTAAGAATTTGAATGGAACACGAATACTATTGATAAATGAATGTAAATAAATGAAATTAAGTAATGAATGAATGTAATACAATAAAAGGAAAATTTACATGATATTAATAAATGAAAATGAACTTATGTAAGTATAATGCAACTAAATGATATAAACACCGAATGAATGAATGGGAATAAAATTTTGTAAGAAGTAAGTGTAAAATTAAAGAAAGGAATCACTGAATGAAAAAAAGGATAAACAACAAATGTTGTGAAAGAAATTTTTTAAGAATGAACTTAAATAATGTTAGAATTTTGTTGTTTGTTTTGGTTTATGGGTTGTTTGGACAAGGATACTTTAAAATTGTTTGGATATATGAATAATTTATTCATCTTTATCTAAGACTATTGAGTAAATAGTATACTTAATAGTTTATTTGTCATTCTATGCAATTTAAAAGTGTCTAAGCCCGAGCTAACTATTTGTTTTAGCTGATATGGATGTATAATTGATTTGTATTAATTTTATATGATGATTGTATGTTGTGGTTGCAAGTGATTGTCATTGTTTTATATTGATTTGTTTGTTAGCAGTTGGAAACAACTTTAAATATTTCATTTTATATAATTATTAACCTCTTTAGATTATATAAGTGAAATACAGGTTTATGGAAGTAATTGCTACTCTTTTGGTTTCCTAAAATAAGCGTTATTTGCCCGACAAATAGGTCATTCTCGGATTACGGTTTTATAGCGTTATTATATTGTTTTTCCCGTTGTTGGGATATATTATTTTGAGATATTGTGTTATATATTGTTATATTTGATATTATATTTCTCCCGAGCCTCTTCGTACAAAGGAGACTCTGCCGAATTTTTTCAAAAATTTTGGACTTAGAATTTTTTTCTGAAATGTTTTCCAAACTTTTTTTAACTTGAAAATAAAAGATTGAATCATTTATAAATTTATATATTTTGTTTAAATTATTTTATTTTGTAAATTTATTTTTTATAAATGTAACATTTAGAATAAGATATATTTATTACTAAATTCCTTCTTTCCCCTTCTTTTCCTTTTCGGGGACGAAAAGTTTTGAGTGGAGGAATTTGTAACGACCCGTAAATTTTCGATAATTAAATTTGTTAATTTAATAAAATTTTTATAATTTAATATTGAAGAAATAAAAAACTGTACATTTACTAATGAAATGAACACTAAAATAAAGTCTAACAAATTTAATATAGGTTGATTATTAACAATGTGTATGAAACTACAATTAATTGTAATAACTCAAAATGTTAACTTGGCAATAAGTTAAATAGAAGAAACCAAATGTAAATAGTTAATTAACTAATGAAATAATGTATTGTTAATAATAAATGAATGAAATTAACGTTATAATAAGAAATTTTAACATTTTTTTGTAAGTAATGAACTTATAAATATAATTAAACGTAAATATGACAATTGTTTAATAATAGGATTTAAAATCAAATAAATGGATTTATTTGAATTTCAATTGAAATTTAATATGGTAATGAGTAAATTAATTAACTTTGAATTGATATCTAAAGTGTTTAAAGTACTGTATTGGTTTAAGAAATCAAAAATGATGGAATTTGTGAATTATAAAATTTCAAATGAAAAAGTGATTTAATTAAATAAATATTAATTTAATTTAATAACGTGAAACGTAGCCATTTTGGCCACTGACTCGAATTTAGACGAAACCAGTTTCATTGGATCCGTAACAGTGAACTATTATAGGATTTCAAGTTTCGTAACAATCGTACTTGTCGTTTGATAGTACGGGCTCGAAACACCTAGAAATCAATTTAATTGAAGTCAATTTGAATTAAGCTGAATTTAACATAACTTCTTCATAAGACAGAATTAGAACTTGAAACTTGTTGCATTGAGTTTAAAATATTTTAAAACATCTGATTTGATATATTGGTTGATGCATTTTCGTTCCGGAACCGAAACGGGCTTTTTGGGCCATTTATCGTCCAATTTTCCAAACCAATCAAGCTCATTCATTTCTATTTTATTCTGCCTATCTATATGTCATTATAAACCCTAGATCATATCTTATTCCTCGTTTTTGTGTGAACAATTCTATTTGCTTCTTTTTCAATGGCAGATAAAACCCTAAATTCCAAACTGCAAATTCAAATCAAAAATAAATTGATAATTCAATCTCCTCAAACTATATCGAATTATATATCAATTTGAATCTCTCAACGAGCGCGTCTCAAATCTGTTTCGTTTTCCAATTTGAACCTCTGTCTATTCAGAAATTGAAGAACAATTTGCGGCCGTTCGTTGATCGTCGATCAACTTTGCCTGATCGACAAATCAAGGGCACCGTTGTGTAGAGAGTGGAGCGCGTCGATCATCTGTGGTATTCGCAAGGTGTTTCAATGGTTGGATTGCACGTGAAAATTCAAGTAGGGTTTGAAGAAAGTGGCGGTTGCAGTTAAATTAGGGGTCGATCGGCTTCAAGGGGAGTCGCATAGGTGAAGGCGCGTCGCAGGGAGGTCGAAGGCCAGTGGGGGCGAGGTCGCAGGCGGCGCGCGTCCGTGGTGATGTGCGTTGTAGCGGCGGCGTGTTCGTGGGTTAGGCTTCGTTCGAATTTTTGCTGATGGGTTCGAATATTTTGGTGTTGGCATGGACCTGGAGTGAGTGAGGAATTCTTTCTTTTGTTTTTTTATTATTATTTTATTTAAATTTAAGTTTCAATCGTTCTAACTAGCGTAATTTTCACATACGAGGTCTAATTCACATGCGATTTCTCCGTTAGGAACGTATTGGGATTCCGGACATTTTGGCACTTATTTGAACAATTCTGAGACCGTTCAAATTTTGGACTTATTTTGAATTTAAATTCAATTCAAAATTCAAAGGTGCGTGTTTTAACCCACTCACAACTTCTAAAATTTCTTATGTTTGTTAAATTAAATATATGTTGTGATTATGAATTTATTTATGACTGTTTGGTATATTTTTAATCATCATCTCAGTTAATTTGAATTTATTTAAATTAAATCTTTATTTAATTTATTATTGAATATAAACTGCCATTTAAAATAACTGTTATTTATTTTCTGTTCTATATCGATATTGATTGATTATTTGGATGAGATTGTGATTGATGTTGATTATTGATATTGGTTGAATGGATGTTTTATTTTATGTCCTGCAAGCTCGTTATGGATTTATTATTATTAATTCTTGATTGCGGTTGGAAATGATATACAACCGTAAATTGTTTAAATTGTGGATTGAAATGATAATTATCTGTATCACTTAACCCCAGGATAGGGAATTATATATTGACACCGGATTGGTTAAATTAAACGATTTTAAAATCCTTAAATTTTTGAATTTAATCAATTGATGTTTTGAAATAAAATTTGATTTATATATTAAAGTATCATTGAAAAATCAAGTTTTGCATTGAATTGTGAACTGGTTTAAAAGGAATTCTTTAAGAGTTAAATCAGAAGTTTAAAGTTAAACTTTTATGTGTTAATGAAATTCTATTGAAATTGAGTTATTGAATTTGTTTGAAAATAAAATTGAGATATTTTGAAATTGGAGTAATCCGTATTGAATTTTGAACATGGATTGGAACGATGCAAAATTCGATAGTTTATTGAAACTTGGTTTGTCGATTTGGAAATTTGTAATGGTCTAAATATGTTGAAATGGAATGAATAGTTTAATTTGATGTTAATTTCAAAATTCATATTTTATTATAAACTGTTCTAAAGATATATTATTTAAAATTTTCTAATTATTAAGATTTTCAAATCTATTAAACTATTTAACCAATATTGACTGCATATATTAATTTAATCTATTTTAAACCAATTTAATTTATTTTAAAACTAATTAAACCTTTTTGAATTCATATTAAATCTAATTAATCTATTTTAAGCTATTTAATCTATTTTAATTATATTTAATCTAAATTAAATCTATTTAACTATCTAAAACCAATTTTAAAATATTTTACCTAAATTTAAACTCTTCTTGAGCATTTTAACTATTTGGAACTATTTATACTAATTTCTAAATTTCTAAACTAAGTATGTGGAAGAGATTATATTCATTTCAATTTGGTTTTAAAAGAAAACAAGGTTAAAAGATGTTATGAACTAATTTGGGATTTTGAATGTATAATAAATTGAAACGATGATTTTGAAGCAATGACTTGACCAGTTTTGGAAATATGATTTTTGGAAGAAATTATGATTTTGAAAACAATATGATTTAAAAGTGATATAATTTTTGAGAGTACGATATTTCGATATAAACTACGAATTCAACTTTGAAAGGAAATATAATTATCAAACTATGATTTCAAATGTGATATGATTTCAAAGATGAATATGATTTCAAAAGTATGTAATGATTTCAAAAATGATATGGTTTGAATCGAAAATGATATTTTGATATCAATTATGAAACGGTTTTGGAAATGTAAAAGAACCATCCGGTGTGTAATTGAGACGACCCAACTTTCTACTCCCAGAAAATCGCATCATCTTGAAGAAAGAAAGGGATAGAAGAAGAAAAGAAAGAGAAAGAAGAAACAGAACAACATCAGAGAACTCACAGCGGAACGAATAAAATATAATATATCTCATAAAATATTACATAGTATCTCATTACATCAGAGTACACAACTTAAACAACAGATAATAGACAGTTATAAACTTCTGTCTAACTATACAACTCAAGATACCACAGAAACATATACAAAACAAACACAGCGGAAACATAATATATGTACACGTCGAAGCCTCCTGCTCCATATCTCCTCTAGAATTCGTCAAGCTAACCTGATCCACTTGACTACTCATACATAATATGAGTACCCAAGAGTTTAATAAAACAGAAAATAAACACTCGGGTCAGACAGGGGTCTGGTGTGAGTAAACGGGTTAAAAATTGCTTAACTTTAGAAAAACCTTTTGAAAAGAAAAGGTATCACGTAAGACTTCCCACACATAAACATGGAAAAGTTTTTCCCTTACACTAACTAAAACATTTGATAGGAAATCCAGTGATATTATAATAGTGTCTAGGGTTTTCAAAATAAAATACAGAAATAGCTGGAATGCTTACATCTCACGTTCCAACATAGTTGGGCACAATCAAAACCGTACAGGCACTTATTGGATTTTAGATTCCATCAATGATAGGGCTACTGGGGTACCGCCCGTCACAGTACGTGGCCTAGATCAACGTACCGAGGAGCCACCCTAACTCTCCTGCAACACAAGGTCGGAACCATCCCCTACTGGACAGTCCCGAACAAGACAACCCCATAGTTGGCTGCGACCCAACTGCCCACACAGCCGAATAAAAAGGGACTTCTAGACAGGGGAAAATCTTGCTCTCCAGTGGGAGCTACCCACGAAGCCTTGCTGCACCTCCCCTGTTTTAGCCATTCCCGGTTGATGAGGCTTGAGGTTACGATTACCTTTATAGGACAAATCTATCTTAGAATGCTCATCGTCCACCTGACGATGTTCTGAAGGCATTCAATCCATACAAGTTCATTCCGGGTTCGAACGAAACCGAAGGCACTATCTCGTTGCACTCATTATTGGAATCACCCTCAGAGTCAACGACCATAGCCCTTGCACTCTAAATCACCATCTCGAATCTATAAGCACTATTCCGTCAACTCATTACGGAATCACCCACAGAGTTATACTGACGTATAGCCCTTACACCTCGAGTCTTCACTTGCTCCACTTGGATTAATGACCTAACGTTTAATTGGAATCGATGTGATTTTCGGATTCCAAATATGGAAATCCGATCCCGGTCTCACCGAAACCAAACGCCATTTTAATGTCCAAGTTGTACTTAAGGGTTTAAACAATTTAACTTATATCCAGGATGATATGTAAACAGATAGATGAATCATATTATCACAAGCGGTAATTCATATCAATATTCATCTTCACAAAGCATCATATCACATAACAAAGATATCCAGTATCAACCAGTACCAACCAATATCAAACATCCAATATCAACCAATCATACAATATAAATCTCCAAATATTTATCATCCAGTATCAATCAATTAACCAATATTAATCAATCAATCCATATTAATCAAACATCCAAAACAGAATGGATTATCTCTTAATCAATTGGATTTCCATAGTCCTTCTTCATTAATTATTATTCCAAATAATTTAACCATCTCTAATGATCTTTACTAATTAATCTTCCGTGATTAATTATTTTTAATTACATTCAAGTAATTGTCCTTAACCATATTCAGTAATTAACCCTTCAATTACTATCATTAATTACAATAATTAATGATCATTCATTAATTAATTAACTGTAATTAATTACATTAATTCTTAATTAATTACAATTAATTAATCACATTTAAATCAATTACTTTTATTAATTAACCTTGATTAATATCCTTAATCACATTAATTAATGATCCTTATTAATTAATAATTACTTTAATTAACTAATTAGCTTATAATTAATTAACTCATTAATCGTAATTAGTAATTAACAATTTGTAATTACTTAACTAAATTAATTAACTTCTCAATTAATTAATTTATAATTTAATTATATTAATGCTTGATTAATTAATTCAATTAATTAATCTTTAATTACTTCATTAAGTAATTATGAACCAATTTAAATTAACAATTAATCCTTATTTAATTACTTAATTAATTAATTACATTTTAATTAATTACTCTTGGTGATTAACCTTAAATTAATCTTATTCATTAATTAATTAATCACATTAATTAATTAACTAAAATAAATCAAGTTATTAACTCTTAATTACTTACATAAGTAATTATCTCTAATTACTTTCATTAATAAGTCTTAATTACTTCCTTAATTAATCACTTAACAAACAATTAACTTCGTTATTAAATAATTCTTAATTCTTTAATTAATTAATCACTTCATAATTAATTAACTTCAACAATTATATTAATCAATTCTTTAATTGATATCATTAAGTGATTAACCAATAATCACTTCAACTAATTACTCCATGAGTAATTATCGTTAATTACTTCCATAAATAATTAACTTCCTTAATTACATTCACAATTAACCATTAATTACTTTATTAAGTAATTACACTTAATTAATCCATAATTATGTGATTATTTAAATTTAAATAAATAATTAACTAATTATTTAAAATTAATTAAACAATTAATTAATTAACTAATCTTCTTATAATTAAAGAAAATCTTTAATAAATTAAGAAAATCATAAATCTTATTTAATCTCTTACTTATTAACAATTATACTTAATTAAGTATTCTTGAGTCATATTCAAATAATTTAACCTTACTTATCTTTATAAATAAATTATTTGAATTTAATCAAATTTAGTAACTTAAAAACAAACAAAATTATATTATTTACCTTTATTTAAAAATAATACATTTAAAATCTAAAACACATTAATTATCTAAGTTAAACTTATTCATTTTAAATAGAATTTGAAACATTACTTTAAAATTTAAATAATTAAATTCAAAACACTCTTTTAATTTGAATTTTAAACTTAATTAAGATAATTATTTTCAAAATTCAAATATCTTAAAACTTTTTTTTTTAAAAAAAATTTGAAATTAAATTCAACCAACACCTTTTGAAATTCTGTTTTCTTTTATAAAACTCGTTTATAATTAAAAGCTTACTTCAATTAATTCAAACATATGCTTACTTGCAACTGTATATCATTATACAGTAATAACCAGAAAAACCCACCCCTAAACTCGAGTTCGACCCTGAGTATTCCTCGATCTTTCCTCGAGAAACCACCAACCCTCAAATCTTCGAGTCTCCCCTTGAAAAACACGAGAGCTTCACCGAGTAAGTTCTCCCTTCCCCAACTCTCTAACGTACCAGCTGACACGATAACACGCGTGCACGTGTACTCTCGTCGCCAGCCGCCGTTGATCATCGCGATCGATGTTGACGATCACGCTAACGCTCGCGAGCCAAGAATCGAACCCAAAAACATGAAAACTCGATCGTATCAAAATATGATCATCACGCTAGAAAGCAACTGCAGGTCACTGTCCAAAAACCCACCCTCGGCCGACGAACTCACCGCCGTTGAACTCGCCATCACTATCATCCAAAGCCCAGACCTCTAGCTCCCATAATTTCCAATCGCGATCAACTCCGGTTCACTACACACGATGAAAGCATCTGGGAAAAACAAATCAAACAACTACAGCCTAAACCCTAATTGCGGCAATTCCCTTCAAACCACTAATTAAAAAAATATTCTGTATTTTTCCCGTGATCAATAGCTTGTATTCTAACTTCGGTCAAAATCCTAGCTTAAATCATCACGTAAAACTTTGGTAATCCCCTAAAACCTAATTTGCGAGCAAAACCCAAATTCTCCCTAATTACACAACTAAAAACCATGATACCAGTATTAAAAATCATGATTTTCCATTGCTATTCCAAACATACAATCAAAATTAAAGATTAAGTTCTTAAATTTTTAGCCCAAATTGATTTTTACTGTAATTTTGAAACTTCTGAACTATTATTTCATTTTAAAAACTTATAAACATTTTTAGATGAAAATTCATATGATTATAAACAACTTCTCTTCACATATCAAGATCTAATATTGTTTGGATTAAAAGATTTTGAATTTTTCTTTTGATAGATCATTTACAGAAAACACATTTGCATGTATTCAAACAAACTCTCACAACATATAGGTACTAATCCATATAAATTCAAGCTATAGGATTTTAATACAGGTAAATAACAACACATGCATGACATTAGAATAAGATTCAACTGTTTTTAAAAACATTTACTCACCTGTAAAATAAATGCAGAGCAGGTTTTCTTTTCCCCCAGGTTTGAACTTTAAATTTGTAAACTGTTGATTTTCATTGCATGCTTCCAATTGTTGATGTTGAAATTGCAGTTGGACTTGCATGTTGAAAACTCCTTAAGAATTTGCAGGTTTGATTCTTTGTTTTAGTTACAGCTTTAGTTTGAATTGTAAGTTGATTGCAGATTGAAGATTTGCAGAGTGGAGTTGAAGATCAATTGCATTTGCAGATTTTTAATTTTTGCTTTTGGATTTTTAATTTGCAGATTTTAATTCTCAGGTTTTGAGAAAATTTTCTGGTTTGGGTTAAGGAAAGAACAAAGGAGTGATAGTGTTTGTGAAAAACTGACTTTCTTTTTCTAAAAACATTTATTAAAATTAAAATGAAAATAATGCCACATGTTCCTTAATTCAAACAAATGTCACTCCACTTGCTTAATTTACTTACATGTGTTATTAAAAGGATTAACATGTTTACATTTGTACTAAAGTGTTTCTAAACTTTTATTTAATTTAAGTGTAAATATACACTTACATTTTCTCTTTTCTTTCTTTTTTTTTAAGCTACTTAACAAATATAATTTACATATGTATGTATCACTTTTAAAAGAGAATATCCTAAAATTAATTATAATGCAAATATATATTCTCATACATGTATTTTAAAAATCTAAAACTCATACATATATATTTTTAACCATTTCAAATTAAACATTTTAAAGAAATAAAACAAAATTTTATTTAAATCCTTTTTATAAACTATCATATTTTTAAAACAACAATTATCTTACATTTTGAAAACAAATGAGTTAATTCTAAATTAACTGTTGAAAATATAAATTAAACAAAGCTTTAAATTACCATATTCATTCATATATAAATTATTAGTGGATTAAAATTCAATTTCAAAACAATATCAAACTATAACATATACATACATATATGTTACAATTTAAAACTTCAATCTTTAATTTAAAACAAAAGCTCTTCTATTCACAATATATATCAATTGTATATATTGTAAACAGAATAAAATTTCATTAGCTTTGGAAAATAATTCTTATCAATATTGCCATATTAAAAATTCATCAACCTTTAAAAGATTAAATTAGCCAATTTAAATTAAAATCATAAAGAAAATTATCAAATCAATTAAATTATTAACACAGATTATTAAATTGTTATTGCTCGAAATTCCGGGTCGTTACAATCCTCCCCCCTTAAAAGAATTTCGTCCCCGAAATTTAAAAGCAAAGGTAATTTAATAATCCAATACAGATTTTAATTTCAAACAGCAAAGCATTCCTAACAACCAGTTACTAACATTCATAGAAATCACATAAACAAATAAACTTAACTAATTATTCTGACACAAATCAGAATAAAACTCTAATACTAACTCGAGTTTCCTAAATATAAATCACCGGGAGACTCGCTCTTCAAAAGCCAACAAACAAACTACACAACCAAAATTCAGAGCTCCACTCATCTCTAGATCCAAAATCTGAACAGAACATCAGACTACTCTCAAATCCAGCTCAACTTCTAAATCCAACTGAACTACAGATTCAACAACCAATGGTGAATCATACACGTACTCCCTCAGAGACACGTGTTACAAAATGAATTCCAGCTATCCAAACTGGCAATTCAATCTTATCCTATCAAAACACAGATAAGAAATCTCAAATGCCTCAACACTAACCAACCAATCTTATCCAATATCTGTTCTCTTAACCAGAGAATTTTAACCACTCTGAAGTCTCTAATTTCGAATACCAAACCCTTATCTCATATCTGTATAACTCACCAGACAATCCAAGGCTACCAATCTCTTCTGATCAGCTCAACATATGCTGATACTTCCAGAAACAACTAGACCAAAGCAAACAGTTCCTAGACCCTATACAACAGAAAAGTCTTCAAAAATCCATCGAAATTCAGAACTCAAGCTCTATTATTCAAGCAAAAACAAACAGAACTTGCTTCCTTCCTTGCACAGCTGCTACCTCGCTTCTGCTGGACAGCTCTGATTCTGAAATAGATGAGAATATCTGTTGATGAACACGAATACAAACTTATCCACTAAATTCGGAAACCTTGTTCATCAAATCCATAAAAATCTGAGTGACACATCAGACTTGGTCACACAACCTCAAAACAGAATCCTATTCCAAAAGCTATATCAGTCCAATTCCAATTCCAAAAATATCTAAGTTGCTACATCAACTCTACTACTAGGCTAACTACCAAAATCTCTTCTGGAACCAAAACAAATATGGAACTCAACTTCAGATGCAGACAACCTTCTGAGTACCTCAGTAGCTCCTACCTCTCATGAGAATCCTCAATCTCAAACAACAGATCACCCAAGATAAATTCCAAACTAATCGCAAGTCACTTTTACGATTCTACCTAATTCGGATTCCAAAGGAACTGTCCTCTCTTTACCAATTAGAACAGCCTAAAGCTTTTTCAAACAAAGGTAACCCTTTAAGAAAACATCACCACCTTCAGCCCGGAGTGCTGAAAGAGAACCACAAAGATTCCTGAACCACCAGAGAAACAACCAACACTGCTGCTTCTAAATTCAACCTCGATGATGAAGCTAAAAGATCTCCCTGACAGCACATCGAACACTTCGAGTGGTACTGCTATCACAGCTAACCAAAGACTTGAAATCCTAATGCTTCTCAAAACCCCAAAACCATCAACAAACCACACAACTAACTTCCAAGATGGCATACAACTCTTCAAGAAACTCGGGCTCCAAGCCAAGCATCCACAACTCGCTTTCCTTATGGAATAGCAAATGAGACCATGCCAAAACAAATAACTCATAGACCTTAGTCTCACATTCCAAAACAGCCAAACACCTTACTAAAGATCCAAACAACTTCTACACAGACGAATCTTCTCTGTGGCAGGTAAAACTGCTCCTCAACCACTTCTAAAATTGCTTCAAGAGAATACACCTTCAGAAAATATCCAAGGATACTACATCTCATCACGCAGTTACAAAGATATCATTACTTACTTCAGCACTTTCGACAGATCCAAACACTAGAAAAATTTGCTTACCCGAGCGAAATCCAAACTTACACTTCAAAGACAAACTCCGAATCTTCAAAAGATTTCCTTCGGATATCAGAGAAATCCTTACTCCAAATTACAAATCTTACTCAGGACGGTATTAGGTTTACAGTCTCGACAATTACTTCAAACCTCAAACATATGGAACCTCTTCCATTAGTGGTAGTCGTGTTACACACACACACACCACTACTCCATTAACCTCTAAAACTTATGTTGGAAAATCCGTACAGATAACCCAACCTATTAGGTAGATATATATATATATATATATATATAGGTATATATAAAAATTAAAAGTACGCTCTCTCAAGAAAGACACTACTACAGAGCCTAGGTATTCACTCAACCTAATGCTCCCTAAAGAAAGACACACTTCAGAGCCTAGGTATTCACTCAGCCTAATGCTCTGATACCAACTGAGACGACCCGACTTTATACTCCCAGAAAATCGCATCATCTTGAAGAAAGAAAGGGATAGAAGAAGAAAAGAAAGAGAAAGAAGAAACAGAACAACATCAGAGAACTCACAGCGGAACGAATAAAATATAATATATCTCATAAAATATTACATAGTATCTCATTACATCAGAGTACACAACTTAAACAATAGATAATAGACAGTTATAAACTTCTGTCTAACTATACAACTCAAGATACCACAGAAACATATACAAAACAAACACAGCGGAAACATAATATATGTACACGTCGAAGCCTCCTGCTCCATATCTCCTCCAGAATTCGTCAAGCTAACCTGATCCACTTGACTACTCATACATAATATGAGTACCCAAGAGTTTAATAAAACAGAAAATAAACACTCGGGTCAGACAGGGGTCTGGTGTGAGTAAACGGGTTAAAAATTGCTTAACTTTAGAAAAACCTTTTGAAAAGAAAAGGTATCACGTAAGACTTCCCACACATAAACATGGAAAAGTTTTTCCCTTACGCTAACCAAAACATTTGATAGGAAATCCAGTGATATTATAATAGTGTCTAGGGTTTTCAAAATAAAATACAGAAATAGCTGGAATGCTTACATCTCACGTTCCAACATATTTGGGCACAATAAAAACCGTACAGGCACTTATTGGATTTCGGATTCCATCAATGGCAGGGCTACTGGGGTACCGTCCGTCACAGTACGTGGCCTAGATCAACGTACCGAGGAGCCACCCTAACTCTCCTGCAACACAAGGCCGGAACCATCCCTTACTGGACAGTCCCGAACAAGACAACCCCGCAGTTGGCCGCGATCCAACTGCCCACACAACCGAATAAAAAGGGACTTCTAGACAGGGGAAAATCTTGCTCTCCAGTGGGAGCTACCCACGAAGCCTTGCTGCACCTCCCCTGTTTTAGCCATTCCCGGTTGATGAGGCTTGAGGTTACGATTACCTTTATAGGACACATCTATCTTAGAATGCTCATCGTCCACCTGACGATGTTCTGAAAGCATTCAATCCATACAAGTTCGTTCCGGGTTCGAACGAAACTGAAGGCACTATCTCGTTGCACTCATTATTGGAATCACCCTCAGAGTCAACGACCATAACCCTTGCACTCTAAATCACCATCTCGAATCTATAAGCATTATTCCGTCAACTCATTACGAAATCACCCACAGAGTTATACTAATGTATAGCCCTTACACCTCGAGTCTTCACTTGCTCCACTTGGATTAACGACCTAACGTTTAATTGGAATCGATGTGATTTTCGGATTCCAAATATAGAAATCCGATCCAGGTATCACCGAAAGAAAACGCGATTTTAATGTCCAAGTTGTACTTAAGGGTTTAAACAATTTAACTTATATCCAGGATGATATGTAAACAGATAGATGAATCATATTATCACAAGAGGTAATTCATATCAATATTCATCTTCACAAAGCAGCATATCACATTACAAAGATATCCAGTATCAACCAGTACCAACCAATATCAAACATCCAATATCAACCAATCATACAATATAAATCTCCAAATATTTATCATCCAATATCAATGAATTAACCAATATTAATCAATCAATCCATATTAATCAAACATCCAAAACAGAATGGATTATCTCTTAATCAATTGGATTTCCATAGTCCTTCTTCATTAATTATTATTCCAAATAATTTAACCATCTCTAATGATCTTTACTAATTAATCTTCCGTGATTAATTATTTTTAATTACATTCAAGTAATTGTCCTTAAACATATTCAGTAATTAACCCTTTAATTACTAGCATTAATTACAATAATTAATGATCATTCATTAATTAATTAACTGTAATTAATTACATTAATTCTTAATTAATTACAATTAATTAATCACATTTAAATGAATTACTTTTATTAATTAACCTTGATTAATATCCTTAATCACATTAATTAATGATCCTTATTAATTAATAATTACTTTAATTAACTAATTAGCTTATAATTAATCAACTCATTAATCATAATTAGTAATTAACAATTTGTAATTACTTAACTAAATTAATTAACTTCTCAATTAATTAATTTCTAATTTAATTATATTAATGCTTGATTAATTAATTCAATTAATTAATCTTTAATTACTTTATTAAGTAATTATGAACCAATTTAAATTAACAATTAATCCTTATTTAATTACTTAATTAATTAATTACATTTTAATTAATTACTCTTGGTGATTAATCTTAAATTAATTTATTCATTAATTAATTAATCACATTAATTAATTAATCACATTAATTAATTAACTAAAATAAATGAAGTAATTAACTCTTAATTACTTACATAAGTAATTATCTCTAATTACTTTCATTAATAAGTCTTAATTACTTCCTTAATTAATCACTTAACAAACAATTAACTTCGTTATTAAATAATTCTTAATTCTTTAATTAATTAATCACTTTATAATTAATTAACTTCAACAATTATATTAATCAATTCTTTAATTGATATCATTAAGTGATTAACCAATAATCACTTCAACTAATTACTCCATGAGTAATTATCATTAATTACTTCCATAAATAATTAACTTCCTTAATTACATTCACAATTAACCATTAATTACTTTATTAAGTAATTACACTTAATTAATCCATAATTATGTTATTATTTAAATTTAGATAAATAATTAACTAATTATTTAAAATTAATTAAACAATTAATTAATTAACTAATCTTCTTATAATTAAAGAAAATCTTTAATAAATTAAGAAAATCATAAATCTTATTTAATCTCTTACTTATTAACAATTATACTTAATTAAGTATTCTTGAGTCATATTCAAATAATTTAACCTTACTTATCTTTATAAATAAATTATTTGAATTTAATCAAATTTAGTAACTTAAAAACAAACAAAATTATATTATTTACCTTTGTTTAAAAATAATACATTTAAAATCTAAAACACATTAATTATCAAAGTTAAACTTATTCATTTTAAATAGAATTTGAAACATTACTTTAAAATTTAAATAATTAAATTCAAAACACTCTTTTAAATTTTAATTTTAAACTTAATTAAGATAATTATTTTCAAAATTCAAACATCTTAAAACATTTTTTTTTTAAAAATTTGAAATTAAATTCAACCAACACCTTTGAAATTCTGTTTTCTTTTATAAAACTCGTTTATAATTAAAAGCTTACTTCAATTAATTCAAACATATGCTTACTTGCAACTGTATATCATTATACAGTAATAACCAGAAAAACCCACCCCTAAACTCGAGTTCGACCCTGAGTATTCCCCGATCTTTCCTCGAGAAACCACCAACCCTCAAATCTTCGAGTCTCCCCTTGAAAAACACGAGAGCTTCACCGAGTAAATCCTCCATTCCCCAACTCTCTAACGTACCAGCTGACACGATAACACAGGTAAATAACAACACATGCATGACATTAGAATAAGATTCAACTGTTTTCAAAAACATTTACTCACCTGTAAAATAAATGCAGAGCAGGTTTTCTTTTCCCCCAGGTTTGAACTTTAAATTTGTAAACTGTTGATTTTCATTGCATGCTTCCAATTGTTGATGTTGAAATTGCAGTTGGACTTGCATGTTGAAAACTCCTTAAGAATTTGCAGGTTTGATTCTTTGTTTTAGTTGCAGCTTTAGTTTGAATTGTAGGTTGATTGCAGATTGAAGATTTGCAGAGTGGAGTTGAAGATCAATTGCATTTTCAGATTTTTAATTTTTGCTTTTGGATTTTTAATTTGCAGATTTTAATTCTCAGGTTTTGAGAAAATTTTCTGGTTTGGGTTAAGGAAAGAACAAAGGAGTGATAGTGTTTGTGAAAAACTGACTTTCTTTTTCTAAAAACAATTTTTAAAATTAAAATGAAAATAATGCCACATGTTCCTTAATTCAAACAAATGTCACTCTACTTGCTTAATTTACTTACATGTGTTATTAAAAGGATTAACATGTTTACATTTGTACTGAAGTGCTTTTAAACTTTTATTTAATTTAAGTGTAAATATACGCTTACATTTTCTCTTTTTTTTAAGCTACTTAACAAATATAATTTACATATGTATGTATCACTTTTAAAAGAGAATATCCTAAAATTAATTATAATGCAAATATATATTCTCATACATGTATTTTAAAAATCTAAAACTCATACATATACATTTTTAACCATTTCAAATTAAACATTTTAAAGAAATAAAACAAAATTTTATTTAAATCCTTTTTATAAACTATCATATTTTTAAAACAACAATTATCTTACATTTTGAAAACAAATGAGTTAATTCTAAATTAACTGTTGAAAATATAAATTAAACAAAGCTTTAAATTACCATATTCATTCATATATAAATTATTAGTGGATTAAAATTCAATTTCAAAACAATATCAAACTATAACATATACATACATATATGTTACAATTTGAAACTTCAATCTTTAATTTAAAACAAAAGCTCTTCTATTCACAATATATATCAATTGTATATATTATAAACAGAATAAAATTTCATTAGCTTTGGAAAATAATTCTTATCAATATTGCCATATTAAAAATTCATCAACCTTTAAAAGATTAAATTAGCCAATTTAAATTAAAATCATAAAGAAAATTATCAAATCAATTAAATTATTAACACAGATTATTAAATTGTTATTGCTCGAAATTCCGGGTCGTTACAATCCTCCCCCCTTAAAAGAATTTCGTCCCTGAAATTTAAAAGCAAAGGTAATTTAATAATCCAATACAGATTTTAATTTCAAACAGCAAAGCATTCCTAACAACCAGTTACTAACATTCATAGAAATCACATAAACAAATAAACTTAACTAATTATTCTGACACAAATCAGAATAAAACTCTAATACTAACTCGAGTTTCCCAAATATAAATCACCGGGAGACTCGCTCTTCAAAAGCCAACAAACAAACTACACAACCAAAATTCAGAGCTCCACTCATCTCTAGATCCAAAATCTGAACAGAACATCAGACTACTCTCAAATCCAGCTCAACTTCTAAATCCAACTGAACTACAGATTCAACAACCAATGGTGAATCATACACGTACTCCCTCAGAGACACGTGTTACAAAATGAATTCCAGCTATCCAAACTGGCAATTCAATCTTATCCTATCAAAACACAGATAAGAAATCTCAAATGCCTCAACACTAACCAACCAATCTTATCCAATATCTGTTCTCTTAACCAGAGAATTTTAACCACTCTGAAGTCTCTAATTTCGAATACCAAACCCTTATCTCATATCCGTATAACTCACCAGACAATCCAAGGCTACCAATCTCTTCTGATCAGCTCAACATATGCTGATACTTCCAGAAACAACTAGACCAAAGCAAACAGTTCCTAGACCCTATACAACAGAAAAGTCTTCAAAAATCCATCGAAATTCAGAACTCAAGCTCTATTATTCAAGCAAAAACAAACAGAACTTGCTTCCTTCCTTGCACAGCTGCTACCTCGCTTCTGCTGGACAGCTCTGATTCTGAAATAGATGAGAATATCTGTTGATGAACACGAATACAAACTTATCCACTAAATTCGGAAACCTTGTTCATCAAATCCATAAAAATCTGAGTGACACATCAGACTTGGTCACACAACCTCAAAACAGAATCCTATTCCAAAAGCTATATCAGTCCAATTCCAATTCCAAAAATATCTAAGTTGCTACATCAACTCTACTACTAGGCTAACTACCAAAATCTCTTCTGGAACCAAAACAAATATGGAACTCAACTTCAGATGCAGACAACCTTCTGAGTACCTCAGTAGCTCCTACCTCTCATGAGAATCCTCAATCTCAAACAACAGATCACCCAAGATAAATTCCAAACTAATCGCAAGTCACTTTTACGATTCTACCTAATTCGGATTCCAAAGGAACTGTCCTCTCTTTACCAATTAGAACAGCCTAAAGCTTTTTCAAACAAAGGTAACCCTTTAAGAAAACATCACCACCTTCAGCCCGGAGTGCTGAAAGAGAACCACAAAGATTCCTGAACCACCAGAGAAACAACCAACACTGCTGCTTCTAAATTCAACCTCGATGATGAAGCTAAAAGATCTCCCTGACAGCACATCGAACACTTCGAGTGGTACTGCTATCACAGCTAACCAAAGACTTGAAATCCTAATGCTTCTCAAAACCCCAAAACCATCAACAAACCACACAACTAACTTCCAAGATGGCATACAACTCTTCAAGAAACTCGGGCTCCAAGCCAAGCATCCACAACTCGCTTTCCTTATGGAATAGCAAATGAGACCATGCCAAAACAAATAACTCATAGACCTTAGTCTCACATTCCAAAACAGCCAAACACCTTACTAAAGATCCAAACAACTTCTACACAGACGAATCTTCTCTGTGGCAGGTAAAACTGCTCCTCAACCACTTCTAAAATTGCTTCAAGAGAATACACCTTCAGAAAATATCCAAGGATACTACATCTCATCACGCAGTTACAAAGATATCATTACTTACTTCAGCACTTTCGACAGATCCAAACACTAGAAAAATTTGCTTACCCGAGCGAAATCCAAACTTACACTTCAAAGACAAACTCCGAATCTTCAAAAGATTTCCTTCGGATATCAGAGAAATCCTTACTCCAAATTACAAATCTTACTCAGGACGGTATTAGGTTTACAGTCTCGACAATTACTTCAAACCTCAAACATATGGAACCTCTTCCATTAGTGGTAGTCGTGTTACACACACACACACCACTACTCCATTAACCTCTAAAACTTATGTTGGAAAATCCGTACAGATAACCCAACCTATTAGGTAGATATATATATATATATAGGTATATATAAAAATTAAAAGTACGCTCTCTCAAGAAAGACACTACTACAGAGCCTAGGTATTCGCTCAACCTAATGCTCCCTAAAGAAAGACACACTTCAGAGCCTAGGTATTCACTCAGCCTAATGCTCTGATACCAACTGAGACGACCCGACTTTATACTCCCAGAAAATCGCATCATCTTGAAGAAAGAAAGGGATAGAAGAAGAAAAGAAAGAGAAAGAAGAAACAGAACAACATCAGAGAACTCACAGCGGAACGAATAAAATATAATATATCTCATAAAATATTACATAGTATCTCATTACATCAGAGTACACAACTTAAACAATAGATAATAGACAGTTATAAACTTCTGTCTAACTATACAACTCAAGATACCACAGAAACATATACAAAACAAACACAGCGGAAACATAATATATGTACACGTCGAAGCCTCCTGCTCCATATCTCCTCCAGAATTCGTCAAGCTAACCTGATCCACTTGACTACTCATACATAATATGAGTACCCAAGAGTTTAATAAAACAGAAAATAAACACTCGGGTCAGACAGGGGTCTGGTGTGAGTAAACGGGTTAAAAATTGCTTAACTTTAGAAAAACCTTTTGAAAAGAAAAGGTATCACGTAAGACTTCCCACACATAAACATGGAAAAAAATTTCCCTTACGCTAACCAAAACATTTGATAGGAAATCCAGTGATATTATAATAGTGTCTAGGGTTTTCAAAATAAAATACAGAAATAGCTGGAATGCTTACATCTCACGTTCCAACATATTTGGGCACAATAAAAACCGTACAGGCACTTATTGGATTTCGGATTCCATCAATGGCAGGGCTACTGGGGTACCGTCCGTCACAGTACGTGGCCTAGATCAACGTACCGAGGAGCCACCCTAACTCTCCTGCAACACAAGGCCGGAACCATCCCTTACTGGACAGTCCCGAACAAGACAACCCCGCAGTTGGCCGCGATCCAACTGCCCACACAACCGAATAAAAAGGGACTTCTAGACAGGGAAAATCTTGCTCTCCAGTGGGAGCTACCCACGAAGCCTTGCTGCACCTCCCCTGTTTTAGCCATTCCCGGTTGATGAGGCTTGAGGTTACGATTACCTTTATAGGACACATCTATCTTAGAATGCTCATCGTCCACCTGACGATGTTCTGAAAGCATTCAATCCATACAAGTTCGTTCCGGGTTCGAACGAAACCGAAGGCACTATCTCGTTGCACTCATTATTGGAATCACCCTCAGAGTCAACGACCATAACCCTTGCACTCTAAATCACCATCTCGAATCTATAAGCATTATTCCGTCAACTCATTACGAAATCACCCACAGAGTTATACTAATGTATAGCCCTTACACCTCGAGTCTTCACTTGCTCCACTTGGATTAACGACCTAACGTTTAATTGGAATCGATGTGATTTTCGGATTCCAAATATGGAAATCCGATCCAGGTATCACCGAAAGAAAACGCCATTTTAATGTCCAAGTTGTACTTAAGGGTTTAAACAATTTAACTTATATCCAGGATGATATGTAAACAGATAGATGAATCATATTATCACAAGAGGTAATTCATATCAATATTCATCTTCACAAAGCAGCATATCACATTACAAAGATATCCAGTATCAACCAGTACCAACCAATATCAAACATCCAATATCAACCAATCATACAATATAAATCTCCAAATATTTATCATCCAATATCAATGAATTAACCAATATTAGTCAATCAATCCATATTAATCAAACATCCAAAACAGAATGGATTATCTCTTAATCAATTGGATTTCCATAGTCCTTCTTCATTAATTATTATTCCAAATAATTTAACCATCTCTAATGATCTTTACTAATTAATCTTCCGTGATTAATTATTTTTAATTACATTCAAGTAATTGTCCTTAAACATATTCAGTAATTAACCCTTTAATTACTAGCATTAATTACAATAATTAATGATCATTCATTAATTAATTAACTGTAATTAATTACATTAATTCTTAATTAATTACAATTAATTAATCACATTTAAATGAATTACTTTTATTAATTAACCTTGATTAATATCCTTAATCGCATTAATTAATGATCCTTATTAATTAATAATTACTTTAATTAACTAATTAGCTTATAATTAATCAACTCATTAATCATAATTAGTAATTAACAATTTGTAATTACTTAACTAAATTAATTAACTTCTCAATTAATTAATTTCTAATTTAATTATATTAATGCTTGATTAATTAATTCAATTAATTAATCTTTAATTACTTTATTAAGTAATTATGAACCAATTTAAATTAACAATTAATCCTTATTTAATTACTTAATTAATTAATTACATTTTAATTAATTACTCTTGGTGATTAATCTTAAATTAATTTATTCATTAATTAATTAATCACATTAATTAATTAATCACATTAATTAATTAACTAAAATAAATGAAGTAATTAACTCTTAATTACTTACATAAGTAATTATCTCTAATTACTTTCATTAATAAGTCTTAATTACTTCCTTAATTAATCACTTAACAAACAATTAACTTCGTTATTAAATAATTCTTAATTCTTTAATTAATTAATCACTTTATAATTAATTAACTTCAACAATTATATTAATCAATTCTTTAATTGATATCATTAAGTGATTAACCAATAATCACTTCAACTAATTACTCCATGAGTAATTATCATTAATTACTTCCATAAATAATTAACTTCCTTAATTACATTCACAATTAACCATTAATTACTTTATTAAGTAATTACACTTAATTAATCCATAATTATGTTATTATTTAAATTTAGATAAATAATTAACTAATTATTTAAAATTAATTAAACAATTAATTAATTAACTAATCTTCTTATAATTAAAGAAAATCTTTAATAAATTAAGAAAATCATAAATCTTATTTAATCTCTTACTTATTAACAATTATACTTAATTAAGTATTCTTGAGTCATATTCAAATAATTTAACCTTACTTATCTTTATAAATAAATTATTTGAATTTAATCAAATTTAGTAACTTAAAAACAAACAAAATTATATTATTTACCTTTGTTTAAAAATAATACATTTAAAATCTAAAACACATTAATTATCAAAGTTAAACTTATTCATTTTAAATAGAATTTGAAACATTACTTTAAAATTTAAATAATTAAATTCAAAACACTCTTTTAAATTTTAATTTTAAACTTAATTAAGATAATTATTTTCAAAATTCAAACATCTTAAAACATTTTTTTTAAAAAAATTTGAAATTAAATTCAACCAACACCTTTGAAATTCTGTTTTCTTTTATAAAACTCGTTTATAATTAAAAGCTTACTTCAATTAATTCAAACATATGCTTACTTGCAACTGTATATCATTATACAGTAATAACCAGAAAAACCCACCCCTAAACTCGAGTTCGACCCTGAGTATTCCCCGATCTTTCCTCGAGAAACCACCAACCCTCAAATCTTCGAGTCTCCCCTTGAAAAACACGAGAGCTTCACCGAGTAAATCCTCCATTCCCCAACTCTCTAACGTACCAGCTGACACGATAACACAGGTAAATAACAACACATGCATGACATTAGAATAAGATTCAACTGTTTTCAAAAACATTTACTCACCTGTAAAATAAATGCAGAGCAGGTTTTCTTTTCCCCCAGGTTTGAACTTTAAATTTGTAAACTGTTGATTTTCATTGCATGCTTCCAATTGTTGATGTTGAAATTGCAGTTGGACTTGCATGTTGAAAACTCCTTAAGAATTTGCAGGTTTGATTCTTTGTTTTAGTTGCAGCTTTAGTTTGAATTGTAGGTTGATTGCAGATTGAAGATTTGCAGAGTGGAGTTGAAGATCAATTGCATTTTCAGATTTTTAATTTTTGCTTTTGGATTTTTAATTTGCAGATTTTAATTCTCAGGTTTTGAGAAAATTTTCTGGTTTGGGTTAAGGAAAGAACAAAGGAGTGATAGTGTTTGTGAAAAACTGACTTTCTTTTTCTAAAAACAATTTTTAAAATTAAAATGAAAATAATGCCACATGTTCCTTAATTCAAACAAATGTCACTCTACTTGCTTAATTTACTTACATGTGTTATTAAAAGGATTAACATGTTTACATTTGTACTGAAGTGCTTTTAAACTTTTATTTAATTTAAGTGTAAATATACGCTTACATTTTCTCTTTTTTTTAAGCTACTTAACAAATATAATTTACATATGTATGTATCACTTTTAAAAGAAAATATCCTAAAATTAATTATAATGCAAATATATATTCTCATACATGTATTTTAAAAATCTAAAACTCATACATATACATTTTTAACCATTTCAAATTAAACATTTTAAAGAAATAAAACAAAACTTTATTTAAATCCTTTTTATAAACTATCATATTTTTAAAACAACAATTATCTTACATTTTGAAAACAAATGAGTTAATTCTAAATTAACTGTTGAAAATATAAATTAAACAAAGCTTTAAATTACCATATTCATTCATATATAAATTATTAATGGATTAAAATTCAATTTCAAAACAATATCAAACTATAACATATACATACATATATGTTACAATTTGAAACTTCAATCTTTAATTTAAAACAAAAGCTCTTCTATTCACAATATATATCAATTGTATATATTATAAACAAAATAAAATTTCATTAGCTTTGGAAAATAATTCTTATCAATATTGCCATATTAAAAATTCATCAACCTTTAAAAGGTTAAATTAGCCAATTTAAATTAAAATCATAAAGAAAATTATCAAATCACTTAAATTATTAACACAGATTATTAAATTGTTATTGCTCAAAATTCCGGGTCGTTACAGTAATAAGCGATTGGTTATCAAAGAGTCCGAGATCGGATGTTGTCATACTCTCTGCCAATACCGAAAACCACTTTGATAACTGTGTACGCGGTAGAGATTCTAAAATGAAGTAGGATGGCGGTGGCGATCCTATATGAGGTATATACGTGGACCCGACTCCCATGAGTTGGCTTATGGTGGCTAAAACATGAGCAATTGACAGGCCAATGAGGTAGCTCCTCTTACCGAACACATTCCATCGATCCTATATTCTGACATGTGATTTATTCGGTGGTCACTCTTCGATTTTACTTGGGAGTGTGTTTTGAGGTGGGAGGTAGTTAAAGCTATGCGTTACCACCAGTCCGAAAGTGTAATTGGTATATCTACACTTGCATTGTCGAGTTGTGCATTGTCACCTACCTTTTCGCGCTTTCTACGAGTTTGTTTTATGTCGTACCTATGTGGTATCCTCTAGCGGCCCCAGTTTACGGGCAGTCATGGTACTGTATAGACTGGCATTATAAAATGTGTTAAGGGGGATATGGGTAATGCCTTAACGCTATTTTAATAGTTTGCTTTACTATAGATATATTATAATAGCGTATTGTACTACATAGTCTATAGATTAACGGATCCTGAGGAGGTGTGAATCACGAGCATCTCTTGAGTTACTACACTCATGTTAGACACTAGATAGGAGATGCCAAAACCCGTAAACATCTCTGACGCCGTTCCACTCATATTTATTTCTATTGATTTAACTCACATAAGATCTTTTAGTTCTGACTCGAGTGTTTTGTCTTTTTAATTCGCTCGGGTCAGCCTGAGCACTTCAGGATTTGAAGACCTTATTCCTGAAGGACGAAGATGAAGATTTTATTACTATTATTTATTTTATTATTCCACTACATTCACACTCTTCCGCTACATCATTTATTATTCTCTGGTATGTGTAACTCTGATCTGTATTGTATTAGTATAATCAAATATTTTGTAAACAGCTTCATGAACTGTTATTTGATATTATATTTTGTCGTTCCGCTACAAGATTCTATTTTGTTTTTTCTTTCTCCACTTTTTCTTATTCACCCCATAACAATATGCCCTTTTGTATAGTTTGAGTCTAACGCGTGTGGTTTATGGTCAATTTAAACCGACCAAAAAGGCGGGATGTTACATCGGTGCACTGAGTGGGATGAAAAGTCATGATTGTCATGTAATGATGGAACATTGTTACCCGTTGCGTTCAAAGAACTGTTGCCCGTAAAATTTTGCATAGTTTTAATAGAACTTAGTTTGTTTTATAAGAATCTTTGTTTAACTACCTTAAAAGTTGGTCGTCTACAAAAACTTGAGGAAGAAATTCTTTTACTGCTCTGCAAACTGGAGAAAATATATCCTCCTAGTTTCTTTAATGTAATGGAGTATTTACTTTTTCATCTTCCGTTTAAAGCATGTCTTTGAGGTCTTATGCAATATGGATGGATGTATCCGTTTGAAAGGTATTAGTATTGATTTGTTAAATTTTAGTTTAACCATATGTAATAAAATTTAGATATTATTATTCTTAATAGGTACTTGAATAATCTAAATAAAAAATGAGACAAAAAGCATGAGTTGAAGGTTCGATATACAAATCATATATCGAAGAAGAAGCTTCGTTCTTTTTCTCTCATTATTTCAATGACCATGTGAACTTATTTTTTGAAAGTGCTACATGAAAGATAAGGACATTGAACAAGATTCTTCTAAATCAATGCTATCTATTTTTAGACAGCAGGGATGCCCTGTAGGAAGGTGGGTGGAAGTGTGGTTAGACGACGGAGACTACCATGTAGCACACACATATGTTCTTCTTAACTGTGTAGAAGTTGCGCCATTTGTTAGGTAGTAATGAATAACACTTCTAAAATTATTTACTTGAGTAATACATATGTGTATTAATTATAACGTAATATATTATTTGTATATGCAGTATTTATGAATCACAGCATCTCAACGGAGATATCAGCAAAAAACTTGCTACTTGGTTTTCGAACCACGTATATGATCCGGTAAATTGTGTGGTCGACGAAGGGTTGAAACATCTTGCGATGGGTCCAAAAAGAAAAGTCAAGACATATCCAATATTCTTTGTCAATGGATACAAAATCAACACCAAAGAATACGGGGCTGAAAAGTTAATTAGCAATACCGGTGTACAAGTTAAAGGTATTGATGATTCAAATGATCACATAAATGATATTTACGGCGTGTTAACTTAGATTTTGCAATTAACATATTTCACCAGACCTACGGAAGGAGTTTATTTGTTTAGATGTAACTAGTTCGGTAATGTTCTAGGTTCTGAAATCAACATGCCATAAAAATATAATATTATTGAAATAAAGCGTACATCACATTATCATAAGTACGGTCCGTTTATCCTAGCAAAATAGGTCCTACAAGTTTATTATGCTCCTTGTCTATCTCTAAAAATAGATAAAGCAGATTGGTCTGTGATTTTTAAAATGAAGGCAAGATTTACATTAGATGGAAAGAATATTCTGGACGAACAAGCATACTAAGCGGATATTGAGGAAAATGGTGAATTTGCAATAATAGATGATCAAACCGATGTAGTACGTTTAAACGATGAATTAAATTATTAGTAGAAACATTTGAGACCATAGAGGAAAACATATAGTAGAGACAGGCTCTGAATCAGAAAATGATGAGGACTAATTTAATAGTATACACGTTGAAAAAAAGGTAATTTATAAGAGTATTGATGTTTACAATATTTTTTTACGTTACATGCAATTGCTACTATTAAATCTTGATATGTTTACTCATAAATGAATTATAGATTCTGCCATAATAAAATAATATGTATGTCACAGGTACTATAGATGTCATTTTTTGATGTCGGAGTTATTCACAGACCGGTTCTCCCTCTAGGTCTCAGAGAGGGACAAGTCGCAGAGGTGGCGATGACAACGGACCTTCATAAGTGGTGCCACGTTCGATAGTTAGATTACTACCGAAAGCCGATGGCTCATACGTATTAAATTTGCTTCAGCATTGTAAATATTTTATATGATATATTAGTTATGATTTGTCTGTATCGTATTTATTGCAGGGTTTTGAGGTTAAGCCTTCTTACATTGTGCTTAGCATATCCAAGAAGTCGTACAGGAGTCGCATGTCTACATGCTGGCCGCATTGGACCAGGATCTCGGACCATGTACGGGATAATATATGGTAGGGATTCCTGATAAGTGTAAAATTATATACCATTATATATAATCACTTTACAATTTGCTGACTAAGTATAAATGTATGACTTATATTTTTTCAACATATATACAAGGTGTAGTAAACTTGAAAGAGGATGACGTGTCCCTTTGCCAGCGCCACTGGAACTCAAAAGTGGCAAAAAATTACAAAGATACAATGTCTAGCATAAGAAAAACCGGATGAAGCCACGGTGGATGGTCGCCAGCGTCTGGGATGCTTAAGTCGCATGGCGTGATAACGACGAATTCAAGATATGAATAATAAGATATCACCTTAATTTATTCAGTACAGAATACATAATTTATACTTGTAAAATATAATTTTAATTTTTAATTTACAGACGGAGTCGGACAGGAACTCTACGAACAGGCAGAAACTTCTGTCACATAATGCGGTGGCTCAAAATCATTCCAGCACCATCGTGAGAACCTGGTAAATTAATTAATTGTAATTACGAACAGTTATTACATTTTTAGTATAAATTTATATAAATAACAATAATATACTACAATTATTACAGGAGAGAGTACGGGGGGTCCGGTCTCATATATGGACGTGTTTGAGCATACTCATGCCGATAGGCAGACAGACGACGAGGGATCGGTGTCGTATGCCTGACATGAAGATGATAAAGCGTACGCCGCACAAATAATGATCATTTTAATTAATTAGTTTTAAAATATTATAATAATGTCATGTAATATTCATTTGTATTTAATTTTGCGTTGTAGGAAAAATCTATGCAGACACATGCGCAGATGCTCGAGCATTCCACACAGGAGCAGTTGACCATGACAAGGAGAGTGCGACCTTTGACTCAGAGAAACAAGCACTACGGTTACGCCAACCAATCGGTAATTTATAAAAATTAACTACGTTGTAAAATTTGCTTAATTTTTATAAAATTTACATAATAAATTAAACATATTTCTACTTGTTCTGTAGGCTCGGACATTACAAAGGCTTAGGACAGCGCGAGGATCAGTGAGCTTAGACAGCAGACTGCGCAGGTGCAAGAGAAGGACTGTCTTCGAGCAGTGAAAATGGAGCAGCTCAACCAGTGTTTTCGTCGAGTGTGTGGAGCGTTATGGTTCATTCCCTTCGTCCAGTGGTTCCGGAGCCGATGATGAGTCTTGAGATATGATTTGCAATTTTTTTATGGACATATGGTGTTGGATATAGTTTTGTGCATATTAACATTGAGTGACGGTGATGTTAATTTATGGATATGTGGTGTTTGATATTGATTTGGTGGTTGATTTGTGGAGTTGATATATGGAGTTTGACATTGGATGTACATATTGGATACAAATATTGAAGTTGGATGGTTGAAAGTGATGATGGAATGTTTGTTTTGAGAATATTGAAGTTTGATGTTGGATGTAAAAATGTTTGTGTTTTATATTATGATGTTTGAGTTTTATCTTATATTGATATGGATTTCGGATTATACATGAGGCTTATATATTAATTTGGCCGAGTTATATATTGATTGTGGTATGAAAGTGAAGCCGGCAGCAGGAGAAAAAAATTGCTCAGATTATCGACGGTCATCGACGGCCTACAACCCATCAATTCCGACGGCAAATGACGGCGTTCGACATCTTATTGGCCACAATTTCCGATGGCAGGCGATAGTTTTAGACGGCATCATTCTGACGGCTAGAGTCGGCTCCCGGCGGCTTAATGGGAAAATAACATGCCACGTATACATCGAGGCCATCAGAATTTTCGTCAAAAAAGCCTTCGGAAGCCAGCGCTATGACGCCATCGAATCCGTCAGAAATGAGCGCAAGTCGTGGTCCACATACCGACGGCATTTTCGACAGCTAGCGACGGCCGACGGCTGCTAGCCGTAGGAAAATGCCATGTTCCTTGTATTGTCATGTCTACTATAGTATATCTTGTTATAAGAAGGTGCAAGGGATGTCCACCATAAAATCTAAACCAACTACCTAATGAAAAAAAATTAAGCAGCTCAATTTTTTTATTTAAAACTAAAAATTATTGAGGAATATGTAGTTTATGAAGTTTCCTCATGTTGAAACTAATTGACAAGCTAAATTGTTTAAATGTTGAATTCTAAATGTTGATTATTGAAATTTGAATTTTGAAATTGATGGTTTAATGATGAAAATATTAATTCAGAAATTGATTGTCGAATGTTGAATAATCACTTATTTGTTTGTCTGCAATTTAAAATTTCTGATTAGAGTTAAGAAATATGTTTCTTTTGAAAAAAGTACCCCCTCTTTGTTAATTTCTTTTAAATAACCACTATTAAAAGGAGGAATTTGAAATATAAAAAAATACTTACAGCCAAGCTCGTCTGCATGCTTAAGTGCACTTCCCCTTCTGGAAGCGCCCGAAAGTTAGTAAGTGTCGCCAACTTCACCACGCTAAGGTTCGGATCCAGAAAACCGTTAAGCTCGGCAACTCTAGCAAAAGTTTGTCCCACTCCCCTGTGCATTATGCCCGATCGAGCACCCCTACGGCCTCCACGACCCCGATGACTGCCTTCTTCTTCGACTCCGCCCTTATTGAGATTGTCGGAAACTTCTACAGATCTTCTTTTCCTTACTCATGACCGTACGGTACAATAATCTATTCTCATCGCCTCTGCCAGCACCTCCACCGCTGCTACTAGTGCCTTCTGCCTACATGAATTTTTTCGCAAATTTTTTTATCATTTCTTCGGGAGTGGATCTTAAAAACGAGTTTTAATTTGGGTATAGAGTGGCGGATTTGGACTTTTGGGGGTAGAAATGAGTGATTTTTTAGTTTGAAAGGGATGAAGCTCGGTTGAAAAAATAAGGAAGGTGATGGGATGAAAACGACGGCTGTGACTGGGTCAGTTATATATATATATATATATATATATATATATATATATAATTGCGAAGACTTCGTCGTTATATATTTATAATGGATAAATGGAATAATTTTTTTCAAATTAGTCTATGGCTGATTCTACCTCTTATCTGAGCATCGGCTCATTCGTTCAG
This sequence comes from Allium cepa, assembly GCA_030765085.1. Classification (NCBI taxonomy): domain Eukaryota; kingdom Viridiplantae; phylum Streptophyta; class Magnoliopsida; order Asparagales; family Amaryllidaceae; genus Allium; species Allium cepa. The sequence goes on along the minus strand of CM060934.1, from coordinate 504,933,809 downwards.
TTGAAAAATCTGAAAGAGAGCAAAGTGAACATCTCGGATTGTTACAGATCTAGAGGCTAATGAGTTGAGAAGAGAAATGCTATTTTGCATTGGTATCTGAATAAACATTCAAGTTCATTCTCAAATTAATTTAGACTCAATATCAACCACTCTCCTTTGTCGTTTCACTCTTGATACAAAGGGCCAGTTGCAACCCTTGGGCTTTGAAATGAAAGATAGAACAACATGATGAAGATTCATTTTGACCGTTCTAGTATCCATTAACAACAACAGATCACACTCTTTGTACTTATTAACGGTATGCTTAACGATCTCAGATAGTTACTAGCATCCTTTAGTATTTTCTATATTTGTGATTTGCCTTTCTTAGTTGTAACTGTTACCTCCGATGGTTCAACCAATATATCTCGAATGTTGCCACACAAATCTATAACCTTAATGGACATATCAAGACCATCTTCGACAAATTTCTTTTGATGAGACAAAAGATGAAATTTGTTGATTTCTTGGAAAATGAAGAAGCTCCTCACTCAAATCATAAAGGTCGACAAGTCCTTCTAATGCCAACTATGAAGTCATAGAAGATTTTGATTAAAGTTTAACTCTTCTTTAACTTTTAGAATGATGGATTCTGGATTTGAAGGCAAACAAACTGACCGAACATTGAGAGACATTTTTCTGACATGTTTGAAAGTTGAAGAGATATTTGGTAATGGTAAGTAACTACAATATACCTACATTATATAGACGAGTGTTGTGGCATTGTTTTCCTTATAAATTGTATATGTTTAAATCAATCAAAAAATGATTTTTTTATTTTCAAGTGATATTAAGATTTGTATATTTGTAAAATAGTATTTTGAATTTGTAAACGAAGTTTAATTTTAGGTCCTATTTTTAAAAGCATTTTGAATTTGTAAAGCATGTTTAATTGTTAGATCATATTTTTCAGTGATTAAGATTTTTAAGAGAGAAGCAACAGTAGTTACATTTTAGCCAATAACTTGTGGACATACTAGATATGATATCATCAAATATAACAAGGGGAGGGGAAATGACAGGAGACATGAATAAATCTCAAGAGGACCACTAATATATGAGATGAATATGTAGATCTATCCTTTCATAATAGTTCTTACTGTAAATGTCGGGCATTTGAAATTAACATGTAATGTTTAACCCTAAAAATGAGATCAATGTTTCTATTTTATAGTTATTGGGAACATGAAACCTCCATGGTTGCTATGAGTTAACGGAATAATAAATAATGAGGGATTTGGCATGTGCTATGCGTGTGTATATGCAAATATGGTTTTTTAAAAACTTACGAATATAAAAAAAGAATCTGGTTTAGTAGCGCCATTCCATATATGAGACGAACATGTGGGTCTATCCTTTCATTTTGTCTCTTCGCCAAATGTCGAACAATTGACATTCATATATACCCTAAAAAGGCTATCCATGTTTCTAGTTTAATTTTTTTGAAATCTCGCACAGATACCATGTGCCTTGACTAATGAGAAATAATTTTTTGTTAACATGAGTGATACCATATTAAAGCAGAGCATTCTTTTTATGTCTCAGGGGCTTAATTTCATAAACTCTAAAACATGTATCTAAAATATCATACGTATAACCACTTAAGCTAAAGGCCCTTGATAAACTAATGAGAAATAATAGAGTATGGTAAAATTAGTGGTAAAATTAGTTAGTTATGGCATAATTGTTCCAACTGTTCCTACATCAAAATCACACTTATCCATCTACAAACGTTGGTGTCAACGAGGTATTTAACACATGATTTTGGAAATTGTAATTATCACCAAGAGAGTGTCTATTGTGTATCTATAGAACGCCTAAAGAACATTGGATATAAGTTATCCAATCATTTCAAGTCTTCTACTGTATTTACAGCTATGATTAGTTAACATTGTAGAAGAGGTCTGCATGTGATATATGGCATTTCCTTCGTCAACTAAATGATCAGAACTTTCATGTCAGATATATTACCTAGCTTGCTGTTATGGCAATAACTGATTCATTCAACATCAAACTGGAATCAAATAATGTCACGGCCCAAAATCCAGCGTTCGTAAAACAATATCAAATACCTCACTTGTATTCGACTATCGGAGATTCAAACGTCAAACTCCAGTTCGGATGGAGCTTAGAACAGCATTAGATGAATATAAACAGCGGAAACAAAATGAGCTATCATTAATCAGCATCATAGATACAACATTCATCATAGATTTTATACAACAAATCACCACCATCACCAGAGTGATACATATATGATACAACACCAAAATAATAACATCACAACGGAACACTAACAACAGGGTTTCATATAAGTCTCCAACATACTTCAACAATGATAAGGTCTTCAAAAATTCCAACACTTCAAAAGATTTCCAAGGTCAAAAGCTTCCGAAATCCGATAGCTTCCAAAAGACTCCAAAATCCAAGCTAGCTGCAAAACACGGATAACCTGCTTCTAGGCTGCCCGTGTGGAAATTATGGGCACCCGGAGTTTAGGAAGGGAACAATAAACTCCGATTCAGTCTGGGACTAGTGTGAGTAAAAATAAAGTTTTTTTGAACAAAAATAATTTATAAAAGAAAACCGTTCATGCTTTTGGAAAATGAAACTATAATAAGGCCTCCCGGCACACACACAATGTAATCACACACTTTGAAGAGATTTCTCCTTATGATAGTCAACTATGCTTTATACGAGAAAACTCTTTGATATTATTATTAGTGCATAGTGTAGAAAACATTTTGAAAGTATGATATTTATCTTAGCCAACACACGTACCATTATAGTATGCCTAGCTACCATGTCAAATGGCAGGTTCTACAACTAAAACCATACAGGGTTCGTATTGGTGATTGGATTTCTAACAAATGGTCAGGCTAAGGAACTTCCTGGGCCACATGGATACACCTCTGGAGGGACGCCCCAAGAACCTAACCGGATCTCTGCCAACACAAGGCCGGGTTACCTATGTAACTACTACACGAGTATGCCATCTCCCGGTTGTAACCAACCTTTATCTGGGGGCCCAATAGCAACAACCACAAAGAAGCATAATTGCAATATCAACATAAGTTAAGTATCTGGGCTCCATACCATGATACCACTTCTATCCAAAAGGATATGTACATACCCTAAGGGGCGGTACCCTTAATAACCTTGCTGCATCCTTCATGTTTCAACCATTACCGGGTTGTGAGGTTCGACGAAGTCTCGTCCACAAACTTACGCTTTTCACAAAAGCCATGCTTCGATCAACAAATGATCAGCATCACTCAGCATGCCACACTACCAAATTGGGAGTATATCACTGATAACCTTCAACTACATAACCTCTGAGCTTATATGTCTCAGAAAAGGGTGTTAAGCTAAAGAATAAATTCTTCGCCACCAACAGAAATATATTTGAAAGAAATCTGCTATATATCTCAATGTGTAATGTCAGACATACAACCATACAAGTCTGTTCCGGGTTCGAACAGAATCGAAGGCACTTTCGAAGAAGCCCTTGTAATCCGAGCATCCACAATCCCAATTGGACTCCCCATCACATATGGAGATCTCTATACCGGAGCAACTCAGTGCAAAGACATTTGATAGGTTATCCTATCGTTCTTGAAGACACCCGGTCTTTACCACCGTCTTCAAATGCTATCCATTTCGTCGTATCATTATTCAGAATGAGTTATATGACACAAAGGTGCTCTTCCGGCTAAACGGAATAGTGAGCACTCAATTTAAAAACACGTGGATATTTCAATCACAAAGATTCATAGGTTCGATGTGGGTTTCGAATAACTAACTGGAATCCGACTCCTGTCGCATCGAAATTCAATTGCCGTTTTATGGGCCAATAGGTTTTCACATTCACATAGAAACAAATCACAGATATCACAGCTCAGTACAAAGTAACTGATATCACATAGCATCACAATCACATATCAGAGATATCAATCCAATGCACAGCATTCAACATTAATTAATCATCTACAATTAAGATGAATTAATCGTGTGATTTAAATTAACTAATCGCATAATTACTTTCAAAATTATCTTTAATCAATGGTTAGGTATCCTTAATTATAAATTAATTAAATCTTAATCACATTCATTAATTAATTATTCCTTAATTAATTACCTTAATTAATTAATCCTTAATTGTTAATTAATTAAATCTTAATTACTTTTATTAATTAATTATTCCTTAATTAATTAATTATTAATTACAAACCAATTAACCTTAATTATTTATTTAATTAATCTTTAATATTAAGTAATTAATTAAACAGTTATTCTTTAAGTAATTATATTAACAAACCATTAACTACTTAATAAATTAACAGATAAATCTCTTTATCTTTGTTAATTATTTTGATTATCTTATAAACCTCGTTTAATAATCATCCTTATAACTTTAGTCGCTTTAAAAGGTAAAGATTAGTTTAAATAACATTTTATCTTAATTATCCTTTTTAATTACATTATTCAATTAATATAAATAATTTTATAAAATAATGAAACAAAATTTAAATAAATAAATTTAATTACCTTAAAAATATCTTACTTAAAACCTTAATTGGTTTAAACTTGAATTAAAATCATCATTTGAAAACATGGATTTAAAATTGTTTAAAAGTTTGAATTTTATTTTAAAGAAAAAAACTATTTTGTATGTCAAACCTGAGACCACTTTGAGTCTCTCCCGAACAAATACGCTACTTCCTTCGAGTCGTTTCCAAAACGCACCCGTATGCCCTATTTTTTTTAAACTTGAATTTTTTTAAGTACAAACCCGATACGCACATGTAAATGCATGAGCTCAAACTCGAGTCATCACCCTAGTTCCCTGAAGATTACTTCGAGTTAAAATATATCTTCCTCAACTCTTTTTCACTGACACAAACCAAGTGCCGTGCATATGCACCAGAGCTCCTGCCGCCTGCTATTCAAGCTCCGACCATCATCGAGTCGGCGAGGACCTGCTCTAACCCTCAGACCACCAGAAACATGAACCCACGTCGAACTTCGCAAACGAGCTTTCCTACCTAAACCGGAACAGAATCAACATCACACAATCAACTCGCACCGCCACCCCAGGCCATCTAAGGCCAGGAAAATTTCGTCAGAGCTTCGACTACCATCCTGGTTCAGATTGCCACCGATGCGATCGATTCTGATGTAATGACAATGATGCAGCGGCACCTGTTTTGACCATGACCCAATATGAACATCTAACCCTAAATCGATCTGGTCACTACTCCACGATGATTAGAAACGTTTTTGATCATTTTCCTCGGCTCGAATATCACTCAACTACCTCCAGTAGCGATCCCCTCCCTACATTTTACCCTGGTCGTCGAGAAACGCTAGAAAACCCCAAAATGATCAACCCAGAATTTCTCCATGTTTATTAACTTAAAAATTCTGATTTCACTTTCAAAAATCATTTTTTTGGTAAACATTTAACATGATAAAATTAAAAAACGAAATCATGATATTTGAATTCTTCATAAATATTGGGGTTTCCTGTATTTGCTACTTCCCAGAGAATAACTTGAATCAATTTTACAAAAATTTATTTTTATGATCTAAATCTTGATTCAACAAACAAGTTTTGTACAGACTCAAATCCTTAAGAAGTACAGAGAGAGCTTTTGATTTTAGAAATAGGTTTACTCTTAAACCTGGAACAAGGATTACTGCATGTAACTGACATGCACATACAAACATCCATATACAATATACATGCAAGCCTTTCCTAAAGCCATATATTCATCATTTAACACATGCATCAACAGTTCAACCCAGATTCAAGCTTTTAAAATGGTGTTTACACACCTGATGTCTGAGAACAGAGGAGAGTATGGAATGTTGTTTTTATAGTTGAAAGTCTGGAAGGCTGTTTCCAATTTGATCTTGAATTTTGTCTGCAACTAGTTGATGTATATTTGCTTAGTTCCCGATGGATTAAATTGCTTAATTTCTTAACAACAAATTCTAATTTAAATTCTCAAAGAATCTAGTTACAGTTTGTTGTTTTGTATAAAAACAGAGAAGAAAGCCTGGGTCTAAAGACGGGAAGATTGGAATTTGAAAATCTTGAGTTGATTCTGATCTATTGTTGCCTAATCTTAAAGACTTGATTTTTGAAAAACTGAGATGCTTGAACTTGCTTTGATGTTGAACTGCTTGTTTCTTTTCTTTAATTCAGGTTTGAAAAGGAATTTAGATTTGTAGTATTGAAGAGGTTGTCTTGTAAATGTTTGTTTTTAATTTCCTTTTTTTCTCTAATTTAAATTTGTACAGACTTGGTAATGAGGATAAAAGAATGAGAAGAAGTAAATTAGAAATATTATATAACTTTATTTTTTTTATAAATTTCTCAAAAATAAAACAATATGATGACACTTGTTAATTTTCTTCTACATGGATTACACTTGTTAATCCATTTACTTAAATTTTTAACACTTGTCTTTATATATATTACTTACTTAACATTTGAAAATTTTCATTAGAATATTATTTTTACATTATTTAAATTGTATTTTTTATTTACATTTTCCAATTTATAAAGACATTTTCTTTATATTAATAAATACTATTTAAAAAGAATGTTTTGAAATTAAGTACACATTAAATAAATTACACATATATATATATATTTAAATCCAAAATATTTTACCAAAACATTTATTTAAAATTTAAATTCAAATTCAAAGTCAAATTAAAATCTACTCATATACACACACATACATATATATAATTTAAATTCAAATGATTTTAAGAATATTTATTATTTCAAATTTCAAACTCAAATGAAATTGAAATCTTATTCATACAAATTAACGCTTGTTTTATTTGATTTGAAAATTTTCAAATTAATTTCGAATTAAATTCCAAAAATTCAAATAAATTACTAATTTTAAATTGATAAAATTTAGGATGTTACAGATTTCCCCCCTTAGGAAAATTTCATCCTCGAAATTTGAAAGAGAGAGAAATACAAACAAAGAATATACGAATTCAGAAAAAGATAGAGAAATGGCTTAAGTCGGAATTTCCACTCTACAATTGGGATGTCATTTGTTTCCCAAGTACAGTCATTTGAATCACCGCTCCAATGCACTTTGACCAATTTCGCAACTTTATTTCTCAATTGCTTTTAATCACGATCAATGATCTTTATCGGTTCTATCTTAACTGTTAGATTTGGTGTGATCTCCAAATCCTTCTGAGCGGCTTCTTCAATAATACAATCTGGATCGTGCACACACTTTCGAAGATATGAAACGTGAAACACATCGTGTACGCCAGATAACCAGCTAGGTAGCTGCACTCGATGTCTCAGAGGACCGATCCTTCCTAGTATAGGAAAAGGACTAATATACCGTGGTGCCAACTTTCCAGTCTTCCCAAATCTTAACACATCACACATTAGAGACACTTTCAAGAAAACGAAATCTCTAACTTGAAATTCTAAAGCTCTTCTCCTGCGGGCGTAATAACTCATCTCAGGACTTTGAGCAGTTATTAACTTCTTTCGAATAAAATCCACTTTCTCCGTAGCTTCTTTAATCGTATCTGGTCCAAGACCGAGTCTATCACCTGACTCGATCCAGCATGCAGGTGATCGACACGGACGACCATAAAAAGCTTCAAAAGGAGCCATTATGATACTGGCTTAATAGCTATTGTTATATAAGAATTCGACCAGATGCAAATGGTCCTCCCAACAACCACCAAAGTCAAGAATACAAGCATGCAGAAGGTCTTCTAAGATTCGGTTTATCGTTTAAGTCTGCCCATTAGACTACGGGTGATAAGTAGTACTGAAGTTCAGTTTGTTCCAAGTGCAGCTTAAAACATCTCCAAAAATCTGCTAGTGAAGATCGGATCATGATCACTCGCTATACTGCTGGATATACCATGGAGACGAACAATCTCTTTTATATATAGCTCTGCCAAACTTGCTGCTGTGCGGGTAGATTTTACTGGTATAAAGTGGGCTGTCTTAGTCTAACGATCCACAATAACCCAATTTTCTTCATTCCCCTTTCGAGTGCGTGGCAGCCCATCTATGAAATCCATAGACACTTGATCCCACTTCCATTTAGGTACTTCCAATGGCTGAAGTAAACCCTCCATTTTCTTCTGATCACTTTTGATTTGTTGACAGGTAGCACTATGACTCACATATATAGATATATCCCTCTTCATTGTTTTCCACCAAAAAGTGCTTTTGATATCTCTATACATCTTATTAACTCCTGAATGGATACTAAGTTTAGACTTGTGACATTCGTCCAAAACTTCACGCTTTAGATCTAGGATATCTGGAACACACATCTGCCTTTCAATCTTATAACTCCATAATTATCGATTCCGAAACTGGAATCTTCACCTCGACGAATCCTCCGATAAATTTCCTGATGAAATTATTCTTCTTTCTGCTTGCTGGCGATTTTCTCAAGGAGAGTAGGAGTAATGACAAGATGAACAAGAATAGCATGTCTTCTACTCAAGGCATCGGCAACTACATTGGCTTTTCCAGGCGTATACAGAATATCTAGGTCATATGACGCTAGAAATTCTAACCATCATTGTTGCCTCAGATTTAAATCTTTATGGATGAAAAGATACTTCAGAGATTTGTGATCGGTGAACAATTCAAAATTTTCACCTAAACAAAGGGGGAATTTTTAAGTATACTTATTAAGTTAAATTAAAAATTTTAAATTTTCTTTAGAAAAACTGAAAGAGATTCTTACCCAGAAGATAGTGTCGTCAAATTTTCAAAGCAAAAATAACAGCTAGAAGTTCGAGACCGTGAGTTTGGTAATTTTTCTCATGCGGACGTAATTTTCTACTCGCGTAGGTAATTATTTTACCATTTTGCATTAGCACCGCACCCAAACCACACCACAAGCGTTAGTATAGACAGATAAACCTTGGTTCCTATTAATGATGGCTAGAACGAGAGCGGTAGTTAATCTCCTCTTCAACTCTTGGAAAGCTTCATAACATTCTGGAGTCCAATCGATCTTAGCATTCTTCATCGTTAGCTTAGTCAATGAACTAGCCTACTTGGAAAAATCTTGGACAATCTTTCTGTAATATCCCGCTAAACCCAGAAAACATCGAACTTATTTTGGAGTAGTGGGTCGCTTCTAGGTTAGAATAGCAGAAATCTTGCCCGAATCAACAGAGATTCCCTCTTCATTAACAATATGTCCGAGAAATCTGACTTCTTTAACCCAAAAATGGCATTTGGAAAATTTCGCAAACAAAATGTTTTTCCTCAATATCTCCAAAAACAATTCTGAGATGCTCAGCATGCTCCTCTTCGGTTTTGGAATAGATTAGAATATTCTCAATGAAAACCAAAACAAATTTATTCAATAATCCTCGAAATACGCGGGTCATTAACTCTACGAAGTATGCGGAAGCATTGGTTAGTCCGAAAGGCATGACTAACTATTCGTAGAAAATGTCTGGACCCCTAAAAGCAGTCAAATGAACACAGTCTTCGATAATTCGTAGCTGATGGAATCCTTGAGCTAGATCCATCTTTGAAAAGAATCGAGCGCCGTGTAGTTGATCGAACAAGTCGTCGATTCTAGGCAACGAAATTTTTTTTGAGAGTTAATTTGTTGAGATCGCGGTAGTCAACATACAATCTCAAAGATCCATAAGATTTGGCTACGTAGACCATAACTGAACCCCAATCAGAAACACTAGGACGTATTTATCCTTTTTCTAGCAAATCTCGAGTATGATTGGCTAGTTCAATCCTTTCCTTGGGTGCCATCCTGCGGCTTGCGTGAACAACAGGACGAGCATTCAGTACTAAGTCAATTCTGAATTCAATTTCTTTTTGTGGAGGTAAGGATTTTACTTCGTCAAACACGTCGGAAAATTCCCAAACAATAGGTATGGACTCCAGATTAGGTTCGGGATATCCCAAAGTATGCATCAGTTTATCTCTCTTAGGAATCGAATCCTCACAAGACATTCGAATAAAATTTCCAAGTTTTATTTTGATCATGATCGTTCAATTATTACAATCTAAGTTGGCTTCATATTCCGTTAGCCAATCCATTCCGAGTAAGATTTCAAATTCATCAAAATCGAGGACAAAGGGCTGATAGGAAATTTATGACCAGAATATGAGATAGGAACATCCCTACATCGTAGACAAAAGTTTGCAGGGCCACCAACTGGATTTTTCATGCAAATGGGCTCGTTGACAAAATCAGGTTTAAGTTTTAATTCATCTACGGTTTGTTGGGAGATAAAGCCATGTGTGGCTCCCGTGTCGAATAAAACTCTAACAACTTTATCATAAATAGTAAGGTTACCTTCTAGAACTCCTTTTCCTTTATTCGCCTTTGAAGTTGAGGGGTCATCCTTTATCGCATAGATATTCGCCACTTGTGCTTGCTTCATTGCCGGGCAATTCTTTATTATGTGTCCAGGCTTGTGACAATTATAGTATTCTCTAACTCCCTGACTAGCCTTCGTAGGTTGTTCTTTCTTAAATTGCTTCTTTGGATTCTTGCAGTTGTTTGAATAATGGCCCTTTTCTTGGAAATTGTAACAAGTTATATCTCTAGTTGGGTTTCCCTGATTGCTTTTCTTTTTTTCTTTTTGGCAAGGCCAGCCGGTTTTATAGTGGACCGTCTACTTTTTATTACGAACGTAATAAAACCATGAAGTACAGGAGTAAGGTAGAGGCACCTTAACTACTAAGAAAAAAGAAAGAAAATACAGCACGGGAGTGTGACAGACGTATCACAGCTACAACAACTACAACTGAGCTAAGTTTCGTCCGAAGAGATGGAAAGTCGAACATCATTTTCCACCTGGGTAGAAACAATGGTGGCATTCCCAATAAGACCAGTATAGGGGCGAAACAAGAGAGCAAGTGAAGGATCATATGTGTCAGCTTCAGAGGAGTAAATAAAGGAACGATCCCAGGTAGTATCAGTAAGCAAGGTAGAATTTAACTCATCATTTGGACCATCCATGTCAAGAACTAAGGAATCACCAGAAGGTCGATAAAATAGGCGACGTAGGTCCATCAGATCTCCGGAGACAAATCTAAAAAAGGAATCATCCACAGGGTTAAACCGCAAATCAGACCGGCGATCAACCCAACATTGCTCAGAATCGACCCAAACAACAGGCAACTGAGTCGGAGCAAGAATGTGTGCAGTAGTAGAATCCGTAGTAACATCACCAGGGACAAAGGATGCTGATGGGGAAGCAGGCCTAGCAAGAGAAGACAACGTACTTGGAACAGGAATTGGAGGATCTGGAGGAGGAGCGCCCAGAGTGACTCTGGGAACCCATTTCTTGAGCGGAGGCCGTGGGAGAGGAGTCTTAGGCGAAGCAGCTGAAACAGGAGTATGAGTATAGGCAGAAACCAAGTGTCCAAAGGAGAGACAGGAGGAACAAATGGCCGGGACCCGACCATAACAAACACGGACATCCACCACATGGCCAACATCTAGCTGAACAGGATTAGAGGTGGGCAGAGGCTTACGGGGGGAATCTCAATCAGAGCCTTAGCGTACATCAGCTTATCACGAGCAACAATATTAGAATCAAAACATTTCAATTTTCCAACATTGCAAGCAAGCCAATTCAAACCAAGCAGCGGTTGAAGAGCAGAAGGAATATGAGAAAAATAAACCCAAACAGGGATAGAACGAACTTGTTCATGAGCTCTAGCAACCGTTGGAGACCAGGGGGTAATAATGAAAGGTTTCCCATCAAAAAAAGAAGGCTCAGCCTCAAGAACACGACTGCGATCCTCAGAGGAACAAGAAATACATTGTGTCATCCAGCATAACACGAAGATTCCGACGTAGCTTCCAAGCCCTATGACATACAGATGGTGCGTCATGAAGGCGCTGGTTAGGGTCCAAAAAGAAACCAACCAAATAATCTGACCAATAGTCCATACCAGCTTGCATAACATTCGGCGGAGGGATCATCACGCCATTAACCTCAACAATATCAAATTCCACTGGTTCATATACTCCTGCATTACGGGGCAGAGATGTAAAGAGCGAAGACCATGATTTGAGAACTGCCGGGGAAGGAGCAACAGGAGGACTCTCCTCATCACCTGGAACACCAACAGAGGCCACGTGCATAGGATTGGAGCCAGTAGGGTAGGAGGCCGCAATCAAATACACAGCTGAACTCAATACACTGGAATTGGGAATTACATTCTCAGAAACATTTGGACAAACACCTGAAGTGCATCGAGCTAAATTCAAATTATCAGCAGCAACAGAATCTCTTCCAATCACACCAATATCCTCTCTACATATTTCAGAGTCAACAACATCATTCAATTACTTAGCCGCAGTACCACTAACCGATTGACAATCAACACCAACCACAGAATTCAATAACTCAGATCGCACACTATTGCAAGCATCAGCAGCACGACAAGAATTAATGGCAGAAGGCAGAGGAGGATACTCGGAGATTGATCGCGACGGCGGGACAGAACACGAAGACGAGGGCACTGGATTTCGAAAAGCCCTACCAGATCTCGTAGACGAAGGTGAAGAAGAAAGAACAACGGGGAGGGACGGAAGTAAAGGAGAATTAGGCATAGGAAGAAGAGGAGGGAGGATGAACCAGGACAGGAAAGAAGGAGCACCAGAGGAAACTATGGATGGCAGGACGAACGATGCAAACGCGAACTGAAATGGTTTCTTGCCTTCAAACTTTCTTTTTTTCCAATTTGGGTTGCTCCTATCTCCTTTTTCCTCCGAAGCTCCTTGCATATCCATGGTAGCATACCTATACCCCATATCGATACGATCAGAAAAGATTCTTTAACGTGAGCTGTCATTCTTTCGTGAAATTCCTTATTCATTCCACGAATGAATCTTTCATTTTTCTTTAGAGGTGTGTTCACCAACTGCGGACCGAAATGGGATAATTCGTTGAATTTGTTTAAGTACTCCTCAAATGATAAACTCCCCTGCTTCAAGTCCATAAATTCTTGGTACATTCGGGAGATGCCAGCAGACGGCATATAGCGTTTCTCACACACTTCTTTAAATCGTTCCCACGTGAATTCATCTTTTGGCTCATCTACTGTAATTGTCTCTCACCAGGCTAGGGATTCTTCTTGGAGTTGCCAAGAAGCTATTAGTCACATTTGATCGTCTTTCAACTTTAACCCTTTAAAAATTCTTTCATATGATCTGATCCAGTCTTGGACTTTAATAATAGATTCCTTACCAGTGAACGACTTACCACTAAGTCTCGAGAAGCTTTTATATAGATCAGCCAGATTTAGCTGAGGCTGAGAAGGTATAGCTGTTGTTGTGGGGGCTTGACCAGTTGTAGTGGTATTTCCCCGTCCCCTAGCTCTTACTCTTTTCTCGCTCATTCTTACTATCTGTAAATAGTAAGAAAACTTGATTTAGGTGTACGGACGAGATATCTTAGGGAATATCAACAGTTAAAAGAAATAGACCAGGAAATTTCAGGGTTTTGGTCTCTCAGGTTATACACATTCTAGAGTATACTTCACCCTATCTATAATGAGCCACCTAATGTGTTATACTCCGTAGCTAAGGTTCTTACTCAATCTTTAGCTCTGATACCACTTGTCACGATCCGAAATCCAGCATTCGAAAAACGACATCAAATACCTCACTTGTATTTGACTATCGGAGATTCAAACGTCGAATTCCAGTTCGGATGGAGCTAATAACAACATTAGATGAATATAAACAGCGGAAACAAAATGAACTATCATTAATCAACATCACAGATACAACATTCATTACAGTATTTAATACAACAAATCACCACCATCATCAGATTGACACATATATGATATAACACCAAAATAATAACATCACAATGGAACACTAACAATAGGGTTTAATATAGGTCTCCAACATACTTCAACAACGATAAGGTTTTCAAAAACTCCGACACTTTAAAAGATCTCCAGTCCAAAAGCTTCTAAAATCCGATAGCTTCCAAAAGACTCAAAAATCCAAGCTAGCTCCAAAACACGGATAACCTGCTTCTAGGCTACCCGTGTGGAAATTATGGGCACCTAGAGTTTAGGAAGGGAACAATAAACTGCGGGTCGGTCATGGGATTGGTATGAGTGAACAAAAACAGTTGTTTTGAACAAAAGCAATTTATAAAAGAAAACCGTTCATGCTTTTGGAAAATGAAACTATCATAAGGCCTCCCGGCACACACCCAATGCAGTCGCACACTTGGAAGAGATCTCTCCTTATGATAGTCAAATATGTTTTATACGAGAACACTCTTTGATATTATTATTAGTGCATAGTGTAGTAAACATTTCAGAAGTATAATATTAATCTTAGCCAGCATACGTACCATTATAGTATGCCAACTATAGTTACCTGGTTAAATGGCTGGTTTTACAACTAAAACTCTATAGGGTTCGTATTGGTGATTGGATTTTTAATAAATGGTCAGGATAAGGAACTTCCAGGGCCACATGGGTACGCCTCTGGAGGGATGCACCAAGAACTTAACCGAATCCCTGCCAACACAAGGCCAGGTTACCTCTGTAACTAGGTAACTACTACACAAGTATGCCATTCCCTAGTCGTAACCGACTTTTATCCGGGGCCCCAACAACAACAACCATAAAGCAACATAATTACAATATCAACATAAGTTAAGTATCTGGGCTCCATAACATGATACCGCTTCTGTCCAGAAGGAAATGCACATACCCCAAGGGGCGCTACCCCCTTGCCGAATCCTTCCTATTTAGACCATTACCGGGTTTTGAGGTTCGACGAAGTCTCATCCACAAAGCTACGCTTTTCACCAAAGCCATGCTTCGATCAACAAATGATCAGCAGCAGTCAGCATGCAACACTACCAAATTGGAAGTATATCACCGATAACCTTCAACTCATAACCATTGAGCTCATATGTCTCAGAGAAGGGTGTTAAGATAAGAGAATAAATTCTCCACCACCAATAGAAATGTATTTGAAAGAAATCTTCTTTATATCTCAAAATGTAATGTCAAACATACAATCATACAAATCTGTTCCGGGTTCGAACAGAACCGAAGGAACTTCTGAAGAAGCCCTTGCAATCCGAGCATCCGCAATCCAGATTGGACTACCCATCACATATGGAGATCTCTACACCGGAGCAACTCAGTGTAGAGTCATTCGATAGATTATCCTATCGTTCTCGAAGACACCCGGTCTTCACCACCGTCTTCAAATGCTATCCATTTCGTCATATCACTATTCGGAATGAGTTATATGACACAAAGGTCCTCTCCCCGATAAACCGAATAGTAAGCGCTTAATTTAAAAACACGTGGATATTTCAATCACAAAGATTTACAGGTTCGATGTGGGTTTCGAATAACTAACTTGAATCCGACTCGCTGTCGCGTCGAAATTCAGTTGCCGTTTTACGGGCCAATGGGTTTTTGTAACGTTGCGATTTTTCGACGCCCGAAAACCGACATCAATACGTCCACTGTATCAACTGCCGAGCAATCGAAGGCCGAAAAACCGAAATGTTATGGTTAAAGAAGAAGAAAACGATAGAAGAAGAAGAAAGAAGAAGAAAGAAAGAACAATATCAGAATCTCACAGTCGCAGCGGAACAACATATAATAGATAAATGAATAATCTTTAAACAAAGAACTATATCAGTTATTACATTACATCACTTTACATTACATCATCAGAGTGTACAACAACAAACAACAATAAACAGCGGAAAAGAAGTACTATATACTAGTGAATACGCCATGCCATCCAGCTTGCCTCCAGCAACTCCTGAATTCCAAAATATCCTGATTAACCTGACTCTTGACTACCCGTGTGGAAATTGGTGGGCACCCAGAGTTTAGAAAGGAAAACAATAAACTCCGAGTCAGTCATGTGACTGGTGTGAGAACTTAAAACAGTTATTATCTTTTAAAACAACAACCACAAGGATAATTTTAAAGTCAATTCGCAATACTTTTGGAAAATGAGACTACCATAAGACCTCCCGCCACACACACAATGCAAACGCAAAATTTGAGGAGATTTCTTCTTATGATAGTCAAAGATGCTTGGTACGCATTAAAAAGAAACATTTGATATTATTACTAGTGCATAGTGTAGGAAAACATTTTGAAAGTAAAGATATAAATCTTAGCCAGCATAGGCATTTCGCACTTATGCCTACTATAGCTACCATGTTCAATAGCATGTTACCGCCACATTCCATGGCAGGTGATACAACTAAAACCGTACAAGGATCATATTGTTTTATTTGGATTTCCAACAAATGGTCAGGCTAAGGAACTTCCTACTGCCACATGGAATCGCCTCTGGCGGGACGTCCCGAGAACTTAACCAGCTCTCTGCCAACACAAGGCCGAGTTACCTTTGTCACTAGGTAACTACTACACGATTATGCCATTCCCCGGTCCATTTGGACCTTTATCCGAGCGCTCGATTCCAACAACACCACACAGTAATAGATATAGTGTATCAACATGAGTGAGTATCTAGGCTCCATACCATGATACCACCCTTTCCAGAAGGAAATGACATACCCTAAAGGGCGCGACCCTCATAACCTTGCCGCATATTCCTGTTTTGACCATTTTCGGGGAGTGAGGTCTGACGAAGTCTCGTCCACAAGGCTAGGCACAAAGCCACGCTTTGATCAACAAATGATCAATAAATAATCATCACACAGCAACACTCAGCATGCCACATTACCAAATTGGGAATATATCGCTGATAACCTTCAACTACATAACCTCTGAGCGCGTACGTCTCAGAGAAGGGTGTTAAGCTTGAGAATAAATTCTCCGCCACCAACAGAAATGTATTTGAAAGGAATCTTCTTTATATCTCAAAATGTAATGTCAGACACGTAACCATACAAGTCTGTTCCGGGTTCGAACAGAACCGAAGGCACTTCAAAAGAAGCCATTGCAATCCGGGTATTCACAATCCCGATAAAACTTCCCATCACAAAGAAAATCTCAATACCGTAGCTAACGGTGCAGAGACAATCGATAGGTCATCCTATCGTTTTCACAAATACCCGGTCTTCACCACCGGTCTTCAAATGCTATCCATTACGTCGTATCACTATTCGGAATGGGTAATTCGAATAACGAGCGCAATAATTTAAAAATAAGTGTAGCATTTCAATTTCAACCAATTCACAACAAACACCTATTCAAAGGTCAATATTTGATAGTCGGTTATTTAACTATCAATCAATATTCACAACATCACCCGATTTCAAATAATTTCCCAAATTATTTATCTTCAAAAATATCTTTATAAGATATATATCCCACACTTCAACCATTTGAAAACCAATTTTAAATAAATTTACACCCTTACAACTTTCATTTCAAAATGGTTCATTTAAACCAATTAAATAAATTCTTACCGATTTATTAAATTTACGTTCCAAATCCGTAAATTAATCTCCACACTTCAAAATAAATCAACATTTATTTTTAACTAATTTCCCTTTCTTTTATAAATTACATAGTGTATTTACAATTCCAAAATATCTATGAATATACGATTTTTTAAATCGATTTCTAATATTCATTGTCAAATTATCTTTAAAAGATAAAATCTCAAACATTCACTTCATATTGGAAAAATATTTCCATACTCATTTAATAATAAGTAATTCACCAATCTATTTATTTTCAACATTTTGAAAATATTCAATATACTTAAATCTAAATTAAGTATATATTTTATTCTTTCAGGAAAACATCTTCTTAAACACATTTATTTGGGTCAAAACGAATGCTACGTAAAACATCGTTACGACAACCCAACATCACTAGTATAGGGATTCGAACTTAAAATAGATATATAAATCCCAATACAATAAAAAACATTTCCTTTCGGGAATCATTTACTATAACAACAGTGTTATAGTCCACCATTTCCTTATATTCCTCGAAAACGTCTATTTCAACAATAAATGTTGAAATCTATGATTTCGATAATTAACACAATTTAAAACGTTTTTGAATCGTTTAAATTCTATTTAAAATATCACTTTTCCAAAATATTTCTTTAATATATTATTCACCGTCCAAAATCGTGAATATATTTCCTTATCCAAATTCAACATTTCTACATATTTTATTTAAAGGATTATCCACTGTCAAAAATCGTGGATATATTTCCTTTAATAAGCTATAATAATTAACTTATCAAAATAAGTCGTTCTCGGATTTATAAAACAATGTTTATAAATTCCATTTGTATTTAATGGCCACTTCAACTTATAAAATCACTTTATTAACAAATTCTATCCATATTCCATTTACACGCAAAAATCCAATTTATAAGTCAATTACTTATAAATCTTTTATTTTATAAAATCTATTCATTTTATAACTTCACAATTTATAAAACTGTGAATTTCATTCACTTATGAAATCCATTTATATTTCATTTTAACACTTATAAAAACTTGTTTTATAATTCCAATATTTTTAACTTATAAATATCATTTTTTATAAATATTTTATAATAATCATTTATAATAATTCAAAAATCCCAATTTAAATGGACCAATCCTTTCAATAATTTACAAATCGTTATTAAAGCTTATATAACTCCAAAATCATACTTAAGTATTATTTTTCAAAAATATCATTTTTTATAATAATAAAAATTATAACGTTTATTTATATAAAATGAATAAATTCCAAAATTAAATTTTATTCTGAATTCTCAACTTAAGTTTTCAAAAATCCAATTTTATTTAATTTCGGCATCTAACGACACCAAAATATATTCGGCTAAAATTTTGCCTTTAACAATCTCAATCACAAAGATAATCACGCAGATTATAAATAGATCAACAAGTAGATCAACACACAACATTGAAACCAATTCAAATGTTTGAGGAATCCAGTTGGATTCCTCCAACCCGTTTCCTGCATCCAAAGATGTTAGCACAATACCAATTTCGCTTCAAGACGAAATATCGCGGTATATGGGATTTATAAAATACTATCCTCTTAATAGACGGCCCAATAGGGTCTCATCCGCTATATAATGCGGGAAATCAACTCCAAGTACATATATAATACCAATTTCACTATACGGTGAAATATTCGTGGTATATGTTTTTAATAAATAACCTCCGCTTACTAATGACGCATAATGTCTATTTCAACAATCAACAGATAATAATTTATGATTCAGGCATACAATCAACAATTTTAAATCTAACTATTTAAAATTAAAATCGAAACTAATTCGATTGAGTGAGAAGTTCTCACCTTGGTTTCAATTTCGTTTTCAGCTTTTATTTCAAATAAAAATTAAACGGTCGTTTAATTTTACTCGAAATTTTTTCTAGCACCAAACGATTCCAATCCAACTCCATAGTGTAGTGCTCGTCCATACGAACCCAACGCAACTGATTTCGTGCGTTTTTGACCTCGTAGCAAAAAGTTATAGCAGTTTAAAGATTATATGATTTAAATATGCTAAATTTACAAATCTATTTTTTTTATACCCTAATCCATCTGAGCCGCACATCTCAACGCGATGTAATCAGGGCCACATCCTTCCTTCCCCTTCCTCTCTCACGTTTTCATTCTACAGAGCGAAGAACCCATGAACACGCGTTCTAGGGTTTTATGTTGCAGCCACCACGACGACTTGTACTTTGATCTGGGACCGTCATCACGCGCGCGTGCTCCAGCTCCACCCACGGCTAGGTTGCGGCCAAGCTCGGCCCCATAATGACATGGGAAAACGTGCGCGAATTCCGGGCATTCTAGCTCGATTTGCCGTTGATTCGTGAAGTCGTTTTAGATCGTGACCGTTGAATAGCTAGTTCGCAACGTGTTCTACAACTTTCATGTTGAAAGTTTCGCGAATTGGTTAGTGGATTTGAAGAAATTTGAGGAGAAAAGATGATGATTCTCGGCCGTTCAAGATGAAAGTGGCGGCTGGCCATAGGAATTAGGGTTTGCAATTTTTTTGTGAAGAGTATGGTGCTTTTATAGAAAATATTCAAAACACTATTCATTCCGGGTTTTCTGAACTCCGATTTACGCACGGTAACCGGCGTTTCTAGGGTTTATCCCGCGTTCCTGACGCAATGGAATAGGTTTCGGAGGCTAATTCGATCATCTGTGCGAGTTATGGCAATAAACGATCAATTTTAAATTAAACCGATTAAACGATTTTCTATGCGTTTTGGCTAGCCCCGGACAAACCATAGATCCGATTGATACGAAATTTGAAATCTTATAATAATATCACATTACGGATCCGATGAAACTGGTTTCGTCGAAATTTGAGACTGTTTGAAAAATGGCTATTTTAACTCGTCAATTAAATATTAAAACAATTTCGATGCGTTTCGAGCTGCCACGGTCAAACGAAAATTCCGATTGCTACGAAAATTGAAATCCGATAATAATAAACTATTATGGATCCAATGGAACTAGTTTCGTCCAATTCTGAGACTGTTTGAAAATTGGTTATTTTTCAGTCGATAATTAAATATTAAAATATTAAATTTTCACAAATAAAATTTTAATTCAATTTTAAAAGTTCTAAAATATCGTTCTAACTCCAACATGATTAAATAAAATTTTGCAAATCAATTTTAAACATATTTAACCCAATTTTCAATTATTTCAGAAATTTAACATATTAAATTATTGATTTAATTATCAAATTAAATCCAGATATTCGAAAAATAAATTATTCGACTTATAAATCTTACTTATTAATATTTACAATTAATTAAATATACGAATTTTAATTAATATAAATTCTGGGTCGTTATAGTTTCACATTCACACAGAAACAAATCACAGATATCACAGCTCAGCACAAAGTAGCTCATATCACGTAGCATCACAATCATATATCAGAGATATCAATTCAATACACAGCGTTAAATAATAATTAATCATCTACAATTAAGATAAATTAATCGTGTGATTTAAATTAATTAATCACATAGTTACTTTCATTAATTATCTTTAATCAATGATTAGTTATCCTTAATTATAAATTAATTAAATCTTAATCACCTTCATTAATTAATTATTCCTTAATTAATTACCTTAATTAATTACCTTAATTAATTAATCCTTAATTGTTAATTAATTAAATCTTAATTACTTTAATTAATTAATTATTCCTTAATTAATTAATTATTAAATACAAATCAGTTTACCTTAATTATTTATTTAATTAATCTACAGTATTAAGTAATTAATTAAATAGTTATTCTTTAAGTAATTATATTAACAAATCATTAATCACTTAATAAATTAAAAGATAAATCTTTTTATCTTTGCTAATTACTTTGATTATCTTATAAACCTTGTTTAATAATCATCCTTATCACATTAGTTGCTTTAAAAGATTAAGATTAGTTTAAATAACATTTTATCTTAATTATCCATTTTAATTACATTATTCAATTAATATAAATAATTTTATAAAATAATGTAACAAAATTTAAATAAATTTAATTTAATTACCTTAAAAATATCATACTTAAAACCTTAATTAGTGTAAACTTGAATCAAAATCATCATTTGAAAACATGGATTTAAAATTGTTTAAAAGTTTGAATTTAATTTTAAAGAAAAAAACAGTTTTGTATGTCAAACCTAAGACCACTTTGAGTCTCTCCCGAACAAATACGCTACTTCGAGTCATTTCCAAAACCCACCCGTATGCCTTATTTTTTTTAAACTTAAATTTTGTTTAAGTACAAACACGATACGCACATGTAAATGCACGTGCTCAAACTCGAGTCATCACCCTTGTTCCCAAAAGATTACATTGAGTTAAAATCTACCTTCCTCAACTCTTTTTCACTGACACAAACCAAGTGCCGTGCATATGCACCAGAGCTCCGACCACTTGCTATTCAAGCTCCGACCATCATTGAGTCGACGATGATCTGCTCTAACCCCCAAACCACCAGAAACATGAACCCACGTCGAACATCGCAAACGAGCTTTCCAACCCAAACTGGAATAGGAACAACATCACACAATCAACTTACACCGCTACCTCAGGCCATCCGAGGCCATGAAAATTTCGTCAGAGCTTCACCTACCATCCTGGTTCAGATTTCCACCGGCAAGATCAATTCCAATGCAATGATGATGATGCAGCGACACCTTTTTCGACCATGACCCAATACGAACGTCTAACCCTAAATCAATCTCGTCACTACTCCACGATGATATGAAACTTTTCTGATCATTTTTCCTTAGCTCAAGTATCACTCTGCTACCTCCAATAGCGATCCCCTCCCTCCATTTTACTCTGATTGCCGAGAAACGCCAGAAAACCCCAAAACAATCAACACAGAATTTCTCCATGTTTATTGACTTAAAAATCCTGATTTCACTTTCAAAAATCATTGTTTTCGAAAACATTTAACATGATAAAATTAAAATCCGAAATCATGATATTTGAATTCTTCATAAATATTGGGGTTTCCTGTATTTGCTACTTCCCAGAGAATAACTTGAATCAATTTTACAAAAATTAACTTTTATGATCTAAATCTTGATTCAACAAACAAGTTTTGTTCAGATTCAAATCCTTGAAGAAGAACAGAGAGAGCTTTTGATTTTAGAAATAGGTTTACTCTGTAAACCTAGAACAAGCATTACTGCCTGTAACTGACGTGCACATACAAATATCCATATACAATATACATGCAAGCCTTTCCTAAAGCCATATATTCATCATTTAGCACATGCATCAACAGTTCAACCCAGATTCAAGCTTTTAAAATGGTGTTTACTCACCTGATGTCTGAGAACAGAGGAGAGTCTGGAATGTTGTTTTTAAAGTTGAAAGTCTGCAAGGCTATTTCCAATTTGATCTTGAATTTTGCCTGCAACTAGTTGATATAGATTTTCTTAGTTCCTGATGGATTAAATTTCTTAATTTCTTAACAACAAATTCTAATTCAAGTTCTTAAAGGATCTACTTAGAGTTTTTTTTATAACAATAGGGAAGAAAGCCTGGGTCTAAAGACTTGAAGACTAGAATTTGAAAATCTTGAATTGACTCTGATTTATTGTTGCGTGATCTTAAAGACTTGATTTTTGAAATACTGAGATGCTTGAACTTGCTTTGATGTTGATCTGCTTGTTTCTTTTCTTTAATTCAGGTTTGAAAAGGAATTTAGATTTGTATTATTGAAGAGGTTGTCTTGTGAAGGTTTGTTTTTAATTTCTTTTCTTTCTCTAATTTGAATTGGTACAGACTTGGTAATGAAGATAAAAGAATGAGAAGAAGTAAATTAGAGATTTTATATAACTTTATTTTCATTTTATAAATTTCTCAAAAGTAAAACAATATGATGACACTTGTTAATTTTCTTCTACATGGATTACACTTCTTAATCCATTTACTTAAATTTTTAACACTTGTCTTTACATATATTACTTACTTAACATATGTAAATTTTCATTAGAATAATATTTTTACATTATTTAAATTGTATTTTATATTTACATTTTCCATTTTATAAAGACGTTTGCTTTATATTAATAAATACGATTTAAAAGAGAACGTTTGAAATTAAGTACACATTAAATAAATTACACACACACACACATATATATATATATATATTTAAATCCAAAATATTTTACTAAAGCATTTATTCAAAATTAAATTAAAATTCAAAGTCAAATTCAAATCTACTCATATGTACACACACACACACATATATATATATATATATAATTTAAATTCAAATGATTTTAAAAATATTTATTATTTCAAATTTTAAACTCAAATGAAATTGAAATCTTATTCATACAAATTAACACTTATTTTATTTGATTTGAAAATTTTCAAATTAAATTCCAAAAATTCAATAAATTACTAATTTTAAATTGATAAAATTTGGGATGTTACAACAAACTTCTCTACTTAATTAAAGGCTTCATGAACATCGCGGAACTTAAAATTATTAATATCCAAATAAGTTTGGATCTATGCTTATGCATAAAGCCATAAACCAACAGTCATGCAAGATCATTAGAAGCAAAAAAAGAAATCTAAAATAGATCTTATGTGCCAAAGTTAAATGTACTCATATACATTCTTATAATATTTCATAACTATGAACTTACATGACTATTGAAGAATATGTAGATAACCAAGGCTACAAAGCAAGTTTTTGGAACGGATAAGGAAGTCATATGTGTTTTTTTCAAAATTAGAGAAAAGTTTGTGTTAAAAGGACTAATGTCATATATATGATGTGTCTAATATTTCTTTATTTTCCAAACTAACAAAAACAAAACATGTGACCCAATTTGTCCAGTGCAAATGCATCTAACTGTTAAGAATAAACTTGATTTTGTTAATCTAGATTTTTTCATATACGAAATATCTAGAGTATATGCAAGATATTTATGAAATATACTTAAAATTTTATAAGAGAATATTTAAAAGATGTTTATGGAAAAATACACATGTAATTGTATGAGAGAATATTTAGGAGATACTTATGCAAAATCGTTAGATTAAGTGAATCTTCACAGTTTGTTTGAGACGTAAAATCCTATAAACAGAGGTTGATTCGCACATTTTGGATGTAAGAAAAAATGAACTTTTATAATAATTTTGAATAATAAGTTTTTCTCCTCATAAGATTCTCTAACCTCTTATCGATCTTCTTCGCAAATCAATTCTGTTTGCAATTTAAGAAAACATCCAAAAAAGTGGTATCAGAGCTTGAAGATTCCCTTAAAAAGATGGCGAATAGCGGCATTTCCTTACAAGTCCCAATGCTCACCAAGACCAATTATTGATAATTGGCGCTCATTTACAAATCACAATGCTCACCAAGATCAAGTATGACAATTGGAGTTTAATAATGATGGCTCTCCTTGAAGCACACGACGTATGAGAAACATCCTTCCCCCTATAGACGTCGCCCTCTCCACCATCTCCAAGGCCATATCTTTCCACCTTCCCTCTCCTTTTCTTTCTCCGTTTTCCCTTATTTTCCCCTTCCCTATTTTCCTCTTTCTTCCTCTTATTTCCATGGCTTCCATATTCCACTAAACTACTCCAAATCATTTTTTTTTGAAACCGTGTATAATTTCAATGGCAACAATTTTGTTGTTGAACAATTCTTCCCATTCCAAAAATTCTATATCAAAACTTCATTTTTCAAATCCTTTCACGAGTCCAGTTTTGGACAAAAATACTCCAATTTGTATCAATCGTATCTCCTTCAAGAATAAACTGAATTATGCAATTTTTTTTCCAAACCGTTTATTTTTCCAGTGGCTTAAACTTTCTTTTATATTAGTTCTTAAATGTTCTTAATTTTCTATGCTAGAAACTCAAATCTTTTTGAAGTATTTTTGAACTCAAATTTTCAACTTAGAAAATACCTCTATTTGTTTTGACTATAACTTCC
The DNA here is from genome assembly GCA_030765085.1 of Allium cepa. Taxonomy (NCBI): domain Eukaryota; kingdom Viridiplantae; phylum Streptophyta; class Magnoliopsida; order Asparagales; family Amaryllidaceae; genus Allium; species Allium cepa. The sequence continues at coordinate 504,908,270 of CM060934.1, read as the reverse complement.
CCAAGACAGAAGCTTTTTGGGTGATTCTTTTTTTTGAAAGTGGAGAGAATAGAATTTGCAATAACTTTTTAGTTATTCACTTTTACAGATTCACTAATATTCTGGTCCAAATATTTTCTTAAAGTTGACCTAATTTCAGGTTTGTCCGTAGTTTGGATCTTGGGTTGTTTGGAAGTTGGAAGTAATTGGAACTTGTTTAATGCTTCGTGTTTGTGTCTACGCTTCATTGGATTTTCTTTTCACTTGGATCTTTGCTAGGAATCTCCATATTTCTCCATTTTATCATCACTTTCGTAGCCACGAAAGATGAGCAAACACTCACAACTACTAGATTTTCTCATGTTAGTTAAATTGAATTTATGATATGATCAAAAATTGATAGGTTGCTGTTTAGTATGTTATAAATTGTCATTCCAGTTAAATCTAAATTTTATTGAATTTAATTGCCTTTTAATATAATATTGAAATTTAAATTTCAAGTTAAATACCTGTTAATGATAACCAGTAAATTGTTACTAGTTATTGGTTGATTTCAATGATTTTTATGATGTATGTTCAATTATTGATATTTGGGTGATTGGATGGATGTTATTGGTTGACATTTCGGATGATTGGATGTTATTTATGCCTATATCTCTGTCATCCCTTTGGGATGAAATGATACACACCCGAACGATCTTATAGATTAGGGAAAAATCGTTATGGGTTGAAATGATAAACCCGAGCGGTTTTCATTGATTTGGACATGTTGATTTGATACTGGTTGAAATGACATATACCCATATAGTTTCTTGATTTGGATTTTTATTTGGAATTGAATTATTTGAAGGGTTTAAGTTAATTCAAACTTCAGACTTGTTTTAATTTGATGAATAAGATTGATATTTCAAATTATTTGAAACCTTTTAAATAATTATATTCACATTGTACACTTGGTAGGAGATGAAAATCCCGTAACATCTATGAAACCATTGCTCTAATATTTCTATTTTACTTATTTTGATCTGACTTACATAAGCTCTTTTAGTTCTAACTCATGTATTTTGTCTTTTCATTACGCTTGGGTCAGCTAAGCTTTTCGGTGTATTGAAGACTATTTTCTGGAGGACGAAGACGAATATTCAATATACTATTGCCATATATTATTCCACTACATTCTTTGTTCCGCAGCATTTTTTTGCTGATGTATATATAACTCTGATTTGAATTTAAAGTGTAATCAAATGTTATTTTGTAAAACAGCTTCATGAACTGTTTATTTTGTTATTATATTCTGGCATTCCGCTGTGAGATTTTGTGTTTTGTTTTCTTTCTTCTTTTATTTTCTTATTTACCCCCATTTACATTCATCCCTTTTGAATGGTTTGAATTAGACATGTGTAGTTTACTGTCAATTTAAACCATCCAATTAGGTGGGTCGTTACATATATATCCAATTAAATTACCATTACATAGTAAAATTCCAAAGTTCAAATGAAATTCCAAATCCTTTTAAAAAAATTGATTTTTGAAATTTAAAACATATTTCGATTGTTTAAATAATTTTAAATTTCAACATTCAAGGCTCAAGTGCGAAAATAATTTTATTTCTACAGATTTGATTTTTATTTCTTTTAAATCAAATCGTTTAAATAAATTTCAAATCGAAAATTTTAACACCATTTCATTTAACCATTCTAGTGTTCATATATAATTCTCTATCATATGGCCAAGTGATTAGTTATTTCAATTTAATTTCAGGGGTGGGATGTATATCAATCCAAAATAAATGTCATAGGTATATATCATTTCAACATATTTCTTAATTTATTCGAAATAATTCAATTGAAAATTTTATATACTTTAAATAATTTGTCAGGTAATAACAGGATATATAAAAATAAATAAACATCCAATCATCCAAATATCAATCTATTGGCATCTATCGCAATCAATCATACAAACAATAAAATTCAGAACAACTTCACAGTTATTAATATCAGGTATTTTATTGGCAATTCAATTCCAATTTCAAATTTAAGTGTCAATTTTATTTTTTAACAGTTAATTCAAACGAAAATTTAGAGGTCGATTTATCAAACAACAATCAATAAATTCATATCACTTCATAATTCAAATTTAACTAGCATAAAAATATTCTAGTACTTGTGAGCGTTATAAAACACTCACCTTGAGTTTTCAATTTTAAATCAAATCGAACGATGTTTGATTTAACTTAAAATTTTAATTAGCTCCAAATGCTTCTAAATTAGTTCTGGAATGTAGTGCTTATCACCACAATCCTGTCGCCATTTTTTTCGTCCAATTTCGAGCTCGTATGTGAGAGATATGATATTAACAAGTTTAAATGATTTAAAATTTAATTAAACTAGACTAAATCATCACATAATCACCCATAAGAATCCCAGCAGTCCATCACATCTTTACCAAATCAGGGCCGCATCCACTTCATCCTCCATCTCTCATTCATTCCAGGTAACATCGCACGAGACGACCAAAAGCACGCAGGAAACCTTATGGCATCTCCCTCCGTCGACGACCTGAGCTTGATCGAACGACGTCAACACGTGCGCCTACGTGAAAGCCATCATCGCGTATGGCTTGGCTGAGCTCGGCTGCCTCCCCGTCTCAGAAAACACACTTGAACGTCGCACCTTCACGAGTAGATTCTGGTGAATCTAAGCTACCATCGACGATATCCACCGTTCATCTCATAGATCATTTAGAAAATTTTCAAAAATATAGCTTGGATCGAGAGATAAACGAGGAAAAATATGGGATGTTTTCGGCCATTGAATTATAACTGGCAGCTGTGTTATGGAACAAGCGTTTTACTATGGACGTGTATTTATATACATGCATACATATTATTTTATTATTATTTTCAACTTTTTCCAGATGAACTCCAAACAAAGCGTTTTACCCCTATTCCAAACACAATGGAACATTTTTCGGAGCCTAATTCAACTGTATGCGGAAGATAGCTTTTTTGGATCCAACTAAAATATTAAATTTTTGATACATAATTCAACGCGTTTCTATACCGTATGATCAAACGGTAACTCCAAACGCTATGAAATTTAAATCCGATAATTACACACTATTATGGATCCAATCGAACTGATTTCGTCGAAATCCGAGACTATTCCCCATAGATCTATTTTAACGTCTCGGTTATAATGTAAACTTTCCAATTTCTAATTATTCGTTTTTAAATAAAATTTTAAATATTAACAATCTTCATTGTTGTTTAAATATATTTTTCATCAACTTTCGATATTATTTTCAGTCATATTAAATTCAAAATTCAATTATCCAAATAATGTCCAATATTAAATTTAAATAATTTAATTGTACAATATTCAAAAAAATTCAATATTAGATTTTAAATGAATTTTAGTTATCAATAAATTACTTTATTTACATCTAATGAATTTAACGTTTATTATTTAATCCAAACATTGATTGTAAACACATTCAACACATAGCATTACCTTTCAATAATTGTTATTAGTTAAATCTTTGAAATTAGTTTATTTCAAAATTTTATTCAAATTCATATCCATTAACTTACATTCAAAATCATTAAATTTTTATCTTTAACCATTTTTTTCCAATAATTAAATCAAATTTAATGATTTAAAAAATATTGGTCGTTACAATCTCTCCCACTCAAAACTTTTCGTCCTCGAAAAAAAATTGGGTAAAGAATTTAACCTTTAATATTTTTAAAAATAATCAACTTATAAAACATAAAATCCATTAGAAAACTTTTACCACGTTTAATATATTTTCTACTATGCTACTCCAATCGGCTTACGAAAAATGCAAGTTAGTTATCAAAGCGAGTTACAAAAATTTTGTGATACCTAGATTTACGAAAATTTTCAATAGAGTCTCCTTTGTGCGGTTAGATCGGAACAACTGCAAAACGCCTCTAACGGCCCTAAACCAACAAAAGCCAAGTGGCTCCATCATAAAACCAACAAATCAAATGACAAAATAAACATGCACCTTTTTGTCGGGCAATCCAAAATTTTATTGATTTTAAATACCTACATCTTATTTACCAATGATATCCAATCATATAATTTATAATCATTTTATATTTTTCATTTTCAATTTTCAATATTTTCTTTACTTAAGCTTGGACAATGTACATATATTATCTTATTATCTGTATGCAGTATCAAATCTGATCGCTCACTGGATCACACAATTTCGCTTTCGAACTAGTATCGTTCAAACAACTCTCTAGTGCGGACTCAGATTTGGTTCCTTGATCAGAAACCGTCATTCTCCTTGCATAGCCATATATTACGATAGAAATTTCTGAATCAAATCAAAAATCCATATCCATGGTTCTCTATCGAGAATCAAGTGAAAAGTCCACACTCGGATCGATATAAATTATCTCGAAATTCTATGTTCGAATCTGGATCAAATCGCTATGTGAATATAATAATATACGTACGACTTACATATTTATTTCAATTGATTCTCTATTACACCAAATTTTTTCATTTACATTCATTTTCATAATTTCCTTTAATTTATTTGTGAAATATTTTATTAATCATTACTTTAGTTTATAATCATTCTATAAAACTCTGACTTCCTATATATGAATTTTTCTTAGTCATTTCAAAAGTTACAAATCCAATTTCACAATTTCTTTACAAATTTATATTTAATTCTATAACCAATTTATAAAGATATTATTTAATTCATCTGTCTACTTTCTTAAGTTCATCTACTTATTCCATTTAATCATTAGTCATTTCATAATATACTAATTCACTATATAGCATTTATTATTACAACTAAATTTCCATTTATATACATTTTAACTATTTTTAAGTTTGTTTCTTGTATAATATCCCATTACATATCCAAATCATTATTTTAACTTCTTTACATTTGGTAAGTCTTATTATATGTTACTATAATGCAATTTGATATTATAAATATTAATTTGATTCATTTTTCTCCATTAGAATGTTCACTATTTTAACTTGTTTAAATTTTCTTTACTTTCAATTTAAGAGTTGCAAACTTCAACTCTAAAGCTTCTCAAAACATTTGTAGCTTAGATTTCTTAATTCTCTTATTTTATAAGCTCTGGTTATTCAAATATTTCGTTTCCTTCAAATGATTTGAAGATTATTATTTAACAGAAATTAAAATTTAAATAACGGGTTCATTTCAAATCATTTGAAATAAGTATTTATATTTACACCTTTCATATGTCAAATTATACATTTGGAGTTCAAACCAAAATCCATTTATCAAACAATTTCATAGCAAAGCTTCTAAGAAGTCTCCCCCACTTTGAAACTCGAAAATGAACGTCAAGATGCTGCGTAGCCATCGCTGATATTATTTTTCAGTGACAGAGGAAAAGAGTACTGAGTTCATTCCATTTAAAAGTCCCGTTTGAAGATACTTTTCATAAGTATTTTTCAACTAGTATCAATATGTTTTTTTTTCAAAACTTTGAAAACCATTTTCAAAATTTCCTAATATTAAATTCAAAACTTCTCAGTTTAAATCCATATTAATTTATAAGTTAGATTTTTAAATTATACTTACATAATTTCACTTTCTTAAAACATTTCACAAATTTTTTATCATTGTTTATCTTATAATAAACGCCTTTCGTTAAGGCACAACAACCAATTAATGATAATAATAAATACTATCATTCCTAACAACTAAACATACTATACAACTATAATAATTTCTAAAAATTATTCCTTTATATATAAAAATATAATCAGGGTAAAATTGCTTCATTTACCTAATTTCAAAACAATACTATTTCAAATTGTTCTGTTCAAGTGTTTAGAGATCGCTATCAATGACGTTAATTACTTGTATTGACCAGAATCTATAAGCCACTCAACAAATCAACCAACACAATATAAAATATATTTTTTATATTTACTAATATATATGCGCTCATATCTATTAATACACTCAAACACATTCTAGGGTGCTAATGACCCTATCTCTAATGAGTTACCCCTTAAAGCTAAGCTTATCGCTAAACCAAAGCTTTGATACCAACTGTGACAACCCATATTTCAAAGGGTTTAAATTGACAATAATCCACACATGTAGAACTTAAACAGTAAGGAATATAAATGGGGTTAATTAAGAAAATAAGAACAGGAGAAGAAAACAAATACAGAATCTCACAGCGGAATGATAAAATATAATAATAAAATAAATAATTCATGAAGCCAATTATTATACATTTGATTATAATTTATACAACATTTATCAAGGTTATGAATACATCAGGGATAAATAAAGTAATGCAGCAGACAACATGATGCAGGGATAATAATAGCAGTAACCTAACAAATCCTCGTCTTTGTCCTCCAGAATATATCTTCAATAAGCTGAATAACTCAGTACTAGCCCGAACGTAATGAAAAGAAAAAAATACTCCAGTGAGGACTAAAATATTCTTATGCGAGTTAAATTGGCATCGCATAAAATATGAATGTCAAGGCGTCGGAAATGTTTACAGGTTTTAACATCTCATATCCAGTGTACAACGTGCGTGCAATAACTCAAAAGATGTTATGAGATTTTCCACCTCCTAAGGATCTTTCAAAATATTTATACATAGTAGAATACGCTACATATATAATGTCTAATTAATAAAATAAATATATTTTTTAGCGTTAAGGCTTTACATTGATCCCCCATAACACGTTTTTAAGTATTGGCGTACAATTCGCATTTGACAACACCAGTAGCACGTCGGTAGTCACGGATGCACCGTGATACGACAACAAAAAACCTAAATCCTATGGGTCTCGTACAAGGATAAAAGTATGATAAGACATGTGAGGTAATGCCCAATGTAGGATACTACCAGTTCGGATCACAGGGCGCTGGTAATGCTTCATAGCCATAACCGCTCATCGCGTCCATCCACCCCTTATCGGGTCAAAGCAAGGCTATCACAAATCTAGGTGCACCAATCGAAACCAACAACAAGATTTATAATACGAACCGTGTCCAAGAAAATCGAAGAAAGGATGTTCGCTTGGGTAATTAGCCCACTTGAACCTGTCAAGCCATCCTGTTTTAGTCATTTCAAATTGGCACAAGTGTCGGGGTCTATCCATCATCGTTTTCTTTCTTCAAATCCAGCAAACGATGCCAAATCCAACCACTTCATTCTGGAGTCTCCTCTACATACGTAGTAGTTAAAGTGATTCTAGTATTAATAAAGAGTATGCCCATATCCGGCCCTGGTCTCTTTAACGACCAAACGTTATTTTTCACACCGATTGGTATTTTTACATTTCGAAAACAGTTCATACTTGATATCAAAATATCATATATGCTTGGCAATCAAATCCAATTCGAAATCATCATATTACTCAAAATATATTATCTCAGTTCAAATTCATTTTCGCCTTAATATCTGGATTTCGCTTCAAAAATTGTTTCGAATTCCAATATAAGTTAAAACTTCATGTTACCCAATTTTTATTTAAATCTAAGATTTAAATATAATCATTTCACCCGATTGACCAGCTTGAATTTTAAGACAATAGTTTGAATAGTTTTCAAATAGTTTACATAATTAAAATAATTAAAAATAGTTTAAATGGTTAAAATAGTTAAAAATAGTTTAAATGGTTAAAATAGTTCAATATAAAATAGTTTAAATATTAAAATGGTTCATGTAGTAAAGTAATTTGGAAAATCAAAATGATTTGTATACATAAGAAGATAGATTTTAAATAGTTTATATTACAATAATTATTTATTGAGAATAACTTCAAAGTCAAAATGATTCAATCCCAACTTCCAAATTCGAATCAATTCCAATTTCCATTCAATTGATTCAATTTCGATTTCAATTCATATCAATTTCATCTTCGATTTCGAATTAATTCAATTTCGATCTCAATTCTAATTAATTCAATTCAAGTCTAGTTTGAATTAATTTCAATTCAATTCACAATTTTAAACCATTTCAATTTATATAATTTTGGGTTCGATTTTCAAAAATGTCGATTAGAATCACTGAATTTAAATTAAATTTAAATCTTCAAATTAAGATTCAAAACATAAAAAAATCCATTCATAGGTCCAAATCTATATATCTAATTAAATTACCTTTACTTAGCAAAATTTCAATGTTCCAATGAAATTTCAAATCCTTTTAAAATAAATCAATTTTCGAAATTCAAATCATATTCCGATTATAACTTCAAAACCTCACCTCGATTATTTAAACAACTTCCCTTTACCAAATTTAAATTTCAACATCCTGGGTTCAAGTGTGAAAATAATTTGATTTCTATAAATTCGATTTTTATTTCTTTTAAATCAAAATCATTTAAACATATTTCAAATCGAAAATTTTAAAACCAATTCATTTAACCAATCCGGTGTTTGTATATAGTTCTCTAACCTATGGCCAAGTGATCACTTATTCAATTTAATTTCAGGGGTGGATATATATCATTTCAATCCAAAATAAATGTCATAGGTATGTATCATTTCAACCTATTTCTTAATTTATTCGAAGTAATTCAATTTACATTTTTTGTAACGACCTGTATATATTTTAATCACTTTTATAAGATAATTTATCGGATTTTTGTGAAATTTTAAATAATAAAATTTTGAAATAAAAGCTTGATATTTGGAATACGTCCATTTTAGTATAACAACTGGTAAATTTTCATCTATTAATCTGAAAGTTTATTTTCTTGTGTAATTTTATTTCAATTTAAGTCAGTTAAAAATTGATGATAATAAAATGTTTTTCAAACCTGAATACTTTTATATAATAAATTTGTAAATCACCTTCTAAGTGAGATATCATGTTTCGTTTCTCAAAATATGGACTATTATTGTTCCGTTATCTTAATTAGCAACATTTTTGGTACAGATATCGATTTTTGATCGGATGATCATACTACTGATATCCGTATACTGTTTTGACCGTCTCATCGTGCCGATCTCTGCAGTATATTCACTTCTCTATTTTGAGTCACGGTACCTGGCAGAATCCATGAAGCGGTCAATCGTATCGGTACTTGATCGAGCCTTTTTAAGTTCTTTATAACCGTTCAATTGATTATCGTGAAACTAGCAGCCATTATCAATTAATATCCCTTGTATTCAATGCTAGCCCTTTTAAATTCCTTGAATTTATTTTAGCATTTTCCGTTCCACCACCTCGTATGCCTTTTGATTTTGGTCTCATTCTCTTCTTTTCATTCGCTACTCTCATTTTCATTCTGGCATTTAAGAAAAATTTATGGAAAATCTATATTTCGAACATAGCCACTTATCTTTTGACTGACCACCTTCTGCGTCACCTTCGATGCCACCCGACCTTGTTTGCAAACCTCCACTCCATCACTTCACCTTGCCACTGTCGCTCCGACTTCCCTTCTCCAGTCAGCGCCGATACCATTCCATCTTGCAACCATCGGCCATTCCTTTTCTTCCTGGCTGTTTTCTCTTGTGAGTTTGTAATTATATTTGATATATTATGTTATATACACTATTTTGTAAATCTTGTGTTAAGTGTAGCCTTAGAATATAATGAATATACATTTTTCATATATATTGCTTAGATATGAAGTCTCTTCCACCTGTATAATATTGATTGCATGCGTATATATTATGTAACAGTATGTATTTTAAATATAAAGTATAGATTTTATATTACATAATAAAGTATGGGTTGTTTTATATATACATTAGTTTATATGCATTTGGGTTGTTGGTAGCATGAATAAGTTTATAGTCATATATTATAATAGAGTAAGTACAGTGATTTTATAACAAGTATGGCATAATATAGATATTATCCATGACTTTTGCTATAACCGTGAGCAGCTGGCATACTTTTTGCATAATTCATGTTGTGTGTGTATTTAGTGTATGTATGTATATATATTATATTTATTATTGATTTTATAAATGTATATAGCATCTGTTGTATAAATTTATAGTAGTATACATAAGTTGAGATATGTTAGTACTAGTATATGCCCTCAGTTCTATTGTTTATATTAGTGTATATATTTTCTGTTAGTTTACAAAATATTAGTTATATAATTTATATATATATATATATATATATATATATATATACATATATGCGGTATTATGTTTATATTATTGCTCTCTGACATTGTTACTGCTACATACACGTATTGTTCACTTATAAATATATTTATATACATGAAGTTTTACAAACAATAGTAGTGTATAAACTATATATATTAGTTTTATATAAATTTTTTTGTTTTTATGTATGTATGAATTTATACAGACTATTTATAAGCTTTTTTTATTTATAATAGTTACTGTATATAAAGTATATATAGGTTATAAAACTTATCCGTTGAAGTTGATTTTTAATATAGTATATATGCCTATATAAGTCGGTATTGAAATATGAATGATTACGGTCTTTATCTGTTTTTATTTATTAATAACGTATGTTACATTTATATATATATATATAAGTAAGCCGCTTGTTTACATATAATATGTATATATATATATGTATAGATTAAAGTGATGGTTTTTATTATTGGAATAAAGCAAAGATATTGGACTTTAAAATGTAATATATATATATATATATATATATATATATATATTGTGACTTGGTATTTGAAATTTTACACTATTCTAGTATTTGTCTAGTTCAAAATTTTTAGGACATATATATGTATGTATATATATATATATATATAATATTAATGTATATTTCATTTCATGTCTAAAACTGATTATCTTGTCCTCATCAATTTTGATTTATCAGCATTGTTCGTCGATTCGTGCCAATTTAGCTTGTTTTGTAAGTCGTGCTTGCATTTCTTAACTCAATTTCAATGTCAAATCTCTAGCTTCGAAAGGTGAGAAATCACTCAAGATTAATGTTCTTATATTTATTAAATTTGATTTCAATTGAAACAACAATTGAAATATGCTGCTGTTAGTTATTTACATTGCTATATAAATTCTATTATCTGTACCTATTCACCTATGACATCTGACACCATTATCTGTTATCTATATTGATGATATATGCCTGTTATATTATTATCATATCTGTTACCACTCTGCAAGTTCTCTGTTAGTATAGAATTCACTATAGGCTAAAATGATACATGCCCAAACGATCTGTAGAATAGGAGAAAATCATTATGGATTGAAATGATAAACCCAAGCGATTTGAATTGAATTGAATTTGGGATCGCGGGTTGAAATGGTATATACCCGTGTATATTTACATTGCGGATTGAAATGATAAATATCTGTATCACTTGAACTTAGGATAGAAAATTATATACAGACCCGTTGGTCTATACATAAATATTTTGAAAAGATTTCTATGGTTTTCGGAAAGAAATATATGGTTTATAAAAATATTGATTTTTTATATTATATAAATGTTATTTTATATATAGTTAAATTCTTGATTTTTAAGCTATGTATAAATTTGTTTTAACATAGAACAAGTTTAATAATAAAGTTTGATTTTATTAAATATAATATGGCTAATATTTATTTAAAATTTATTTTAATACGGAGTTTATAATGATTTAAATAAATTAAGGTTGGAAGATAAATTTGGAATTGATTTGAAATTGAATTTATTTAAGAATTAAACTCAAATAAATTTGATTTGAATTTTATTAAATTTGCGGTTTCAAAGGATATGATTTTTATAACTCTATTTTGGTTTAAAGTGATTTAAATGAATATATCAAGTTGATTTAAATGAATATATCAAGTTTAAATAAATTGAATATATCGAGTTTTATTTAAATGATATTAGATTTATTAATTAAATATTTCAAACTAAATAATAGTAAATTGAATATGATATATGTATGGAATTATAAAAATTTAGTTTGAATTTATGGAATATTTAAAGCTTTGAAATATGCAGAAATTGAAATGGTTTAGTTGAGGTTCAAATCTGTATTTGAAATCGATATAATTTGAAATGGTTTATTGAGAATTGAATTGAGTTGAAACTTATGAATTAAGATTTGATTTAAAATTTGAATTTTGGAATTCGAGATTGATTTGGAATTGATTTGTGGAATTTGAGGAAACTATATTATTATACAAAGTATTTTCAGATTATATTTAAAACTATTTTATATTTTAATATAAATCATTTTAATATAGACTATTTTAATACAAATCATTTTTAATATAAACTATTTAACTTATAACTCTTTTATATAAACTATTTTACTTATAAACTATTTTATTATATATACTATTTCAAAACCTAAACTACTTAAGTGGTGGAAGTTATGATTTCGAAGTCATGAATTTCAAAGTACTGTGCTTTGAAAGTGTTATAATTTCAAGTGTTTGGTTTCGAAGGTGTTATAACTTTGAAAATGCTATGATTTTGGAAATAGATATATTTGAAATAGAGATGATATCATCTTTGGGTTTGAAATGGAAATGATATCGTATTGAGATGGTTTTGAAATGGAAATGATATTTTGGTTTTGAAATAAACTATTTTGAAATGATCGCGGTGTTATAATAACATTTTTTGGTTAAAGAGACCGGGATCGTAAGTTATCATATTCTCTGCCAACTCCGAAAACCACTTTAACAACTGTGTACGCGGTGGAGACTCCAGAACGAAGTAGGATGGTGGCGACGTCCTATTGGGGTATGTGCATGGACCGACTCCCATGAGTTGGCATACGGTGGCTAAAATAGGAGCAATTGACGGGCTAATGTGGTAGCTCATATGATCGAACACACTCCTTCGATACCATTCTATTACTTTGTGATTGATTGGGTGCACCTTTTATTTTTTTGGGAATGTGGCTTGAGGTGGGCGGTAGCTGTGATTATGTGTTACCACCGGTCTGGAAGTGCAATTGGTATGTCTATCCTAGCATTGCCTAGTTGTTCCATCTCACCTACCATAGCGTGCTTTACTACGAGTTTGATTTGTGTCGTACCTATGAAGTATTTATGGTAGCCACCCGATCTGGAGGTACAATGTTACTGTATAGACTATTGGCACTATAAAATGTGTTAAGGGGGATATGGGTAACGCCTTAACACTATTTTTAAAATATATTATACTTTACTTTAGACATTATTATAATAGCATATATTACTACATAGTAGACGGTTTAACGGATCCTTAGAGGATGGTTATCCCAAACATCCTTTGAGTTACTTGTATTTCAGATGTTATTTCACTTGAGTTGGATTTATTGATAATGTTGATCCTGACTCGAGTGTTTTGTGTTTTGCTTTACGCTCGGGTCAGACAGAGTGATACAGATTTTAAGACTCACCTTTGGAGTTGGAGCTTCATTTGGAGATCCATCTACATCTTTCATCTTGTAGTTATTCAGTTGGTTCTCATGATGTATTCTGATCTTGTATCTGACTATTGTATTTGAAACTTCTATTGTCTCCTATTTAACTCTAATATATATATATATATAGTAGCTTCATGAAACTACTATTCATTTGTTTCCGTTGCATATTGTATATTACTCCGTGTCTGTGATTCTATGATGTATTTATTTACTATATATGCTGAGTTTTTCCAAATATAAATTAACAATCTGGCATTTTGAGCAATTCAAATCTGGCATGTGTGGATGCGAGTGGTTGAAAATATCAGGCTATTACATTTGGTATCAGTGCTTTGATTTTAGGCAAAATTTAGCATATAAAGTAAATTTAATTGCAGAACCACTTTCATTCGAGTTTGAATCCCTTTCTCTTTGACTCGGTTTCCTTTGAGTTTTGGAACGATCCCCTCGGTTCCAAAATCCATCCTTACCTCTTCCTATTCGTACTTCCTTGATTTTGGAGTATCCAATAACTCCACTTCGAATGATCTCTATAATGACTCGGCGGTCTCGCCAATCTTTGAATGATTGTAAAGGGGTGAAACTCCTTTATAATAGCATTGATTCACCAGAGATTTAGATATCCTCGGTTTAGATTCTGATATCTCTTGATATGCCGAATTCTATCCATGGTGATCCGATGGCAATTTGCCTTCAAATTCAACATCAATATTATTTTGCAATCACGATTGACCCGATTAAGGTTGCTTGCGATTTATATAAGTCCATCTTCTTTGATTGGAATTCAATCATTTTATCTCCTTATTGAGCTTATCATCTAGCAGGAAATCTTTTATTAGAATCTTTCTAATTTGAATCTTTATCTTTATTTTGAAATCCATTATTTAATCATCGAGTGAGGGAGTGTATTTGTAATTAATATAAAATGTTATATATATATATATATTGTGTTGTTTGAGTTGTTGATGTTGATTTGGGTTTTCGATCAATTCGTCTGATCAACGCTGTCGATAGGATTTCCAAAACACTTTAACACAGCAAACCGACTCAATATTATTTTCAAATTTGATAAATGAAATAAATTTTGTATGATTATATATATATATATATATGTATAATTTTCTGAAATTGAATTGTTAACTGAATTGGATGTTTGAAATGATAATATTTGATTTATTATTTGTCAACCTTTGACCATTGCCAAATGGTACAAATAATGAAAATGTAAAGCATGGTCATAAACTAATTTGGGAGTTGAAACGAATTTAAATTTAGAATTTGAGAATTTAGTTTCCGATCATTCCAAACTTTGGTTTTAAAGTTCTAAAATGTATATTATTTAAAGTATTTTCGAATAAAAACCGTTTTCAAAGAATTTTAAATTTTTTAAATCGGTGCTCTCGTATTTTGTCGTTGGAAAAATAATTTCGGTGATGGAGGCCGCATTATCGACATTCATTTTCGAGTTTCGAAGTGGAGAGACCTTTCTGTAGTTTTGCTACACTTTTGTGTTGGAAAATAAATTGATTTGAATTTCTAAAGTATGACTTGATCTATAAAATATATATTATATACAGGTATATGATTATATATATTTGATTAGATATATAAAGACATATTTATCTTTAAATTGTTGAAGTGAATTCGGAAATTTAATTCTTAAATTTTGTTAATGGATGATTTCAAATTTATAAAAATGAAATCAAATTTTTGAATAAATATTCTAACCCGAAATAATTGAATCGGACAAAATTTACTTGTATAATATTCAGTTACATTCCAATATAACTTACCTAAACCATTCAGAAGTTGAATATGTAATTGAATAATTTACAATGTAAAATGATGTTAAATGATTTTATAAATAAAATTCGAGTGGTTATATTAAATGTTATGCACTTAATTTTTAATTATAAGATGTTAATAGAGATAAATAGAATAATGAGTTAATTGAACAATAAATGAGATAAATAAAAATAAATTTTGTTTTGAAGAATTTTTGTAACAGATATTAATATAAACTAAAAATAAATCAACTTAATGAAATACCTTGTATTTAAAATCAATTGTTGAAAATAGATTAATTTAAATTGAAATTCAAATGGTTTAAATTAATTGTTTATTTTGTTTTTCAATCTATTTTCTTTTTGGCAGTTTCTACTCTCCTACCTCCTTCCTTTTCGGGGACGAAAAGTTTTGAGTGGAGGAGAGTGTTACGACCCATATATTTTAATAACTTTTATAACGTAATTTATTGGATTTTTGTGAAATTTTAAATAATAAAATTTTGAAATAAAATCTTGATATTTGGTATACGTCCATTTTAACATAACAAGTGGTAAATTTTCAACTATTAATATGAAAGTTTATTTTCTTGTGTAATTTTATTTAAATTTGAATCAGTTAAAAATTGATGATAATAAAATGATTTTCAAACCTGAATATTTTTATATAATAACTTTGCAAATCACCTTCTGAGTGAGATATCATGTTTCGTTTCTTAAAATTTGGACTGTTATTGTTCTGTTTATCTTAATTCTAACAAATTAGCAGCATTTTTGGTATCGGTATCGATTTTTGATTGGATGACCGTACCATCATTATCCGTATACCGTTTTGACCATCTCGTTGTGCTGATCTCTACGGTATATTCACTTCTCTGTTTTGAGTCTTGGTACGTGGCGGAACCCGCGAAGCGGTCAATCGTATCGGTACTCGATCGAGCCATTTTGAGTTCTTTATAACCATTCAATGGATCGTGAAACTAGCAGCCCCTATCAATTAATATCCCTTGTATTCAACGCTAGCCCTTTTAAATTCCTTGAATTTATTTTAGCATTTTCATTCCACCACCTCATATGCGTTTTGATTTTGGTCTCGTTCTCTTCTTTTCATTCGCTACTCTCATTTTCATTCTGGCACTTAAGAAAAATTTGAGGCAAATCTATATTTCGAATATAGCCGCTTATCTTTTGACTGACCACCTTCTGCATCGCCACCGAAGCCACCCGACCTTGCTTGCCGACCTCTACTCCATCACTTCACCTCGCCACTGTCCGCACCTACTTCCCTTCTCCAGTCAGCACCGATACCATTCCATCTTGCAACCATCGGCCATTCCTTCTCTTCCTGGCTGTTTCATCATGTGAGTTTGTAATTATATTTGATATATTATGTTATATACACTATTTTATAAATCTTGTGTTAAGTGTAGCCTTAGAATATAATGAATATACATTGTTCAAGGGATGACCCGCCCTTCTGCTACCAGAAAAACGTATCATCATTAAGAAAGAAAGGGATAGAAATAGGAAAGAAAGAGAAAGAAAAGAACAACAACATCAGAATCTCACAGCGGAACGGACAAAATATAATATATCACATAAATATTTCATAGTTTTACATATTTCAGAGTTATACAATATCAATACATATGACAATCATGCATACATCTATCACTATATACATCAGAGATACATCATACATCAACTACTGACCCTGCAGAACTAGATAGATAGCTACATACGTCTGGAAACTCCCGCTCCAAGCTCCTCCAGAAGTCAAAGTCCAAAACCTATCACTTGGCTACTCATAAAAATTTGAGTACCCAAGAGTTTATGAAAAAACAAAATATAAACTCCGGGTCAGACATGGGTCTGGTATGAGTAAACGGTTTAAAGTTGTTTAATTTTGAAAACATTTGAAAATAAAGGTATCACGTAAGACTCCCCACAAATAAATACGGGTAAGTTTTTACCTTACGCTAACCAAAACATTTCATAGGAAATCCAGTGATATTATAATAATGTCTAGGGTTTTCAAGTAAATAGAAAATAGCCGAAAGTGTTACATGATTAAATTCCAGCTGCTAGCCACCAAAGTGGGTAATACAAATCAAAACCGTAGGGTCTCGTAGGAAAAATGGATTTCCAACAATGGCAGGGCTACTGGGGTACCGCCCATCACAGTACGGGGCCTAGATCACCGTACCGAGGATCACTCCCGACCCCCTGCAACACAAGGCCGGAACCATTCCTTACTGAACAGTCCCGAACAAGATAAACCCCGCGGTTGTAGCTAGAAACCGCCCACACAGCCGAAATAAAAAGGGACATCTAGACAGGGGAAATATCTTGTCCTGCTTGGGCATGACCCACCTAAACTTGCTGCATCTCCCCTGTTTTAGCCATTCCCGGTTGATGAGGCTTGAGGCTGCGATTACCTTTATAGAACATATCACTTAGAATGCTCACCGTCCGCCTGACGATGTGCTGAAAGCATTCAATCCATACAAGTTCATTCCGGGTTCGAATGAAACCGAAGGCATTATCTCCTCACACTCATTTTGGAATCACCCTCAGAGTCAACGACGTTAACCCTTGCATTCTGAATACACCATCTCGATCTTCACTTCAGGATTCACGACCTAACGTTTAAATTGGGTTGATGTGGCTTTCGGAGAATCAAATTTGATTCTTCCGATCCCGGTCTCATCGAATCCAAACGCCATTTTAAGGACCAAGTTGTCTAATTAACTTAAACGGTTTAAATAATTTAAATTCATCAATTGAATTAACATAGCATTTATCACAGATAAACATATACAAGCATCATAGATATAACATAACATATCACAGAGCATCACAGAATATCATCAATTTAAACATCACAAGCAGATATTCTACTCAACAATCCATAAGCAATTGCCCTTAAATCTTATTTGTAATTAATTCAATTTTAGAATTAATTACCTGAGAGTTAACCGCTTAACTCTATTTAATTAATCATTAATTAACTATCAATTACTTATTTCATACCAGTTTGTTTAATTATTGATTTCTTTATTAATCCTTAAATCTTAATTATATAATTACTTTATTTTCACACTATCACATAATTATTTGTAATTAATTACTTTAATTAATCATTTTAATGAACGGTCTTAACTATTAATCAAACTTAAATTCCCATTTAATTACTGCTAATTACTTACTTAACCATTTATTTATTTTCAATTAATTTACTCGATTAATTAGCTCTTCACCATTCATAAATTGACTTTAAGTAATTGATTCCGAATTTACCCCTTTTCTTAATTATTTACTCGTTCTCTGATTTTAAAGTGATTACTCCCAATCACTTCCCAAAATAATTAATATATCGCTAATTACGATTTAAAAGTAATTGTTCTTAATTTCTTTTAAAACAATTTATTTATCTTATATGTTCAACTTGATTAAACATGTAAAAGTTTTCTTTTAATTTTGATAATCAATTATAGTATTAACTACAAACCTTAATTATTAGTTAACTTAATACTTAATTTAAATTAGTTTC
Source organism: Allium cepa (assembly GCA_030765085.1). Classification (NCBI taxonomy): domain Eukaryota; kingdom Viridiplantae; phylum Streptophyta; class Magnoliopsida; order Asparagales; family Amaryllidaceae; genus Allium; species Allium cepa. The sequence continues at coordinate 504,889,554 of CM060934.1, read as the reverse complement.
ATAATTTAAATAGCAGCTAAGAATTTGGAAACATTGTGAAACGTCAATTCATAATTAAAACAGTATTAAATTTTATCTTAATTTTGTAAAACATTCCCACTGAAAACAGCAGATTAATGAACCCGAGACTTCCCACTAAAAACCCGAGAACAACCCTATCCTCACTCGAGTGTTACTTCGAGTTTCCCACGCAACTACCTGAGTCACCTCTGAACAACACCTTCTTCTTCATATTCTTATTTCTTCTTTCAGTAATTAAGTTTAAGGTAAACTAAAATTAGCATAAGGCCCCTATCACTTGAACGCGAACCCGGAGTAAACCCAGCAACTACACGAGCACGACTCGGGTGAGTGATCACGCGACCGCCCAAGTAAACACTCCAACACCTCTCCACCACCATGCACGTGCACGGTGGTGCGCCTCTCCTCCGGTGGCTCGCAACCACGTCCACAAACCCCAATTCGTTCACTCATACGAATTCATCACACAAAACAACACGAATGGGTCAAAGGCAAAAATTTGCCTGAAGCTCGAACATGTGACGCAAACACCCACCGTCAATCCCTTCGTTCGGCCACCATCCATCACCGGAGGTGATGAAACTCCACCAAAATCTTTGCTCACATCTCCCCTAACTCCACCTAAAATCGCGACCAACTCGATTCCCTGATGATGCCGAAACACAATTTTTACAGAGCATTAAGAATATAAGCACTAAGACCCTACTTTTGATTCAAACTCAAAATCTATGCATTTGAAAAATAATTTTACATTTTTCTAGTGTTAATACAACTTCAACCTTGCTTCATTCTAAATTCCAGAAATTAAAATTTACATGATCTTCCAAATTTGACAAAAATTCAGTAAAGCTTCTTTTTAAAACTGCTCTGAAACTCTTTGCTTATAAATCAAAAATTTTATGCTAAAAATCCTAAGTATGTATACGAAATCTGATTATGTTATTAAAATTTAAAATTTAAACATTCAAAATTTAAACTTTAATTCTCATTTCTTGATACTAAAATAAACAGTATTGATAAAATACTGATAACCCTCAAAACTAGATTGTAAGCCTTTGATTTTTGATAACAACTTAAGTTTACATCAATATCCAAGTTTTAAACTTCTACATGAAGAAGTATTTACATCTTCCTTTGCTTTACTATGTTCAGAATCTTGGAACAAAAACAGAAAAGAACAGACATATCAATTTACCAGAGCAACACAGAGTACTTAGAACTACTGTTTAACAGAGCACATAACATTTGTGAGTTAAAACACAAGTTTAAATTCGAAAATATTAAGTTTACTCACCTAAAACTGTTGAACAGAATTGATGAGTTGAAGAATTTGCAGTAGAATCCTCTGAAACTCTCCCTGTGGGTTTTGCTGTTGAATTAAATCTAAGTTTGCATAACAAATCAATATTTTTCTCAGGTTTGCTTTTAGCTTAAGTTTGTATATACGAACTGAAAGTTTATAGGTGGATATATATAAAGAAGCTACTGAGTAACAGGTTAAAGCTGGCCAGTTTGTATTTGTATTATCATTTTCTCTTCTCTTTTTTTTATTGGTTACATGATATACACATGCAGAATGAGGTGATAAGAAAATTTTGGCTGCCTGTACTATACTTAAACAAGATGTTAGGCTAATTAATGCTTTTCCTTTTAATTATGACAACATGTATTAAATGGTTTGCTGAGTTGCAATTTGTACAAAGATACTTATCAAATTCGGCCAGCATATTTTTGTATAGACGCAGACTTTTGTTTTTATATTGAAGTGAACTTTGTTTTCTTATGCATCAATATAAACTGTATAACAGCACATATATGTTTAGTATAGAAATATGTTTTATTTTGCACAAGGCACAAATTTTGTTTCATTATATTTGAAGTAAGATATTTTGTTTCCTTGTGAATCAATATATTTATACTTTTATTACCCAAAAATTCATTTATTTGTTCATTTATACCTATATTAATATTATAGTGTTTCTCATGTTCATACACTTGTACTTATATAGTTCAAGTTATAACTTATATTCTTATATTTATATTGTTAGTTATATTTACTATGTTATAATTATGGTTTATACTTATGTTTATAATTATGATTCATACTTGTTTTCGATGTTTATGTTTATAATTATTTATATTGTTTTATACCTATGCATTAGATTGCCATGTTTATGTTAATATTACTATATTTGTCTATTTTAAACATTATTATTTCAATTTCGTTTTATAGGTATACTAGATTAAATATCAACCATATAAAATCTTTGATTTTAGTGTAAAAGATAGATTTTGCTTTAAATGGTTTTCGAAGCATTTTATTTTAAAATTTTCAAATCAAAACTTTCTTTTACGAACATATGTAACTGTTAAATATCCAAGATCTCGTCAATTAAAACATTGACAAGCTTGTATTAAATTTAAATTAGATTAAATATTCATTAAAATATGCTGTCAAAAATTCCGGGTTGTTACATTCCTCCCCCCTTAAAAGAATTTCGTCCCCGAAATTTAAAACAACTGTTAATTCAAAAGCTTATATATTAACAATCCAAAAACACATATCATTCATACAATAGCAAACAAACAACAGTCTACTGTAACAAACATCACTAGTTATTCGAACATAAATCCGGATAAGCATTCTTAAAACTATCAAGAGTTTCCCAAGTACAATCTCTGGGATCTTCACTCCATTGCACCTTGACGAGTTTCACCACTTTGTTCCTGAGTTGCTTCTCGTCTTGATCCATAATTCGAACTGGATTTCTGACCACAGTTAAATTTGATTCAACTTCCAAATTCCTGAATTACGGGTTGAACAACTAATGATGAATCATGAACAAATTTCCTTAGATGGAAGTCACAATGAATTCCAAACATTCATTCTGGAAATTCAATTCTGAAATTTACAGTATTAATTCTTCATAAATCTTATTTACTCTCTACAGAATTTCAATATCTATTCATTCAAGTCCGTACGATGTACATATGCTATTCGTACGCAATATCAAATCCGATTGCTCGCTCGATCACACAATTTCACTTCCGAACTAGTATCGTCCCCCCGACTTCCTAGTACGGACTCAGAACTGGTTTGTTGATCAGAAACTGTCATTCTCCTTGCATAGTCACAATATGATAGAGAATTTCCAGTATTAATCAAAATCCATATCCATGGTTCGTCGTCGAAAATCGAGTGAAAAATCCTAACTCGGATCGATATAACTATCTCGAAATTCTGTGCTCGAATCTGGATCTAATTGCTATGTGAATAAAATCATATACGTACATCCTACGTATTTATATCCATTGATTATCAACTATATCAATTTTCTTTTATTCACATTATTCTGATTCTATCTACTTGGAATAATTTTTCCCAATATCAAATATTATTTAAGAATTTCACCATACATTTCTTAAGTTTAATATAAGCATTATATATTCCCTTATATTATTACTTTACCATTTTAGCTTTAATATCTTTTTATTTAAATCTGAATTTCCAAATTCTTGTGAATTCAATTATCTTCAACTCTGAATATTTAATTTTATTATCTATCTCTCATTTAAACTGATTCCTATTATTATTATTATTTCAATTAGTCTCATCCACTAGTTTAATTTTAATTTCCAATTTGAAATTGTTTTGTTGCTAATCTTTTTTTTTCAAATTCTGAAAAGTTTTGACAGAGTTTCCATTTGTTTAGCATTACATATTTCCAAAAGCACATATGTATTGTTTCAATCCTTATCACAATTACTTTTAACTAATTCTCAAATCATTCTCTACAGTTTTAGTGATTTACAACTTACTTGCTCAAGCAAAACAAACTCATATTCAAAATCATCCTATTTTTCTTCCAATAACTTACAGAATTTTAGCTAATCTTGTTTACTTCAAAACAACTCATTTCCTTATGGGAATTAACAATTTCATTGTGAATAAACAATCACTTAAGTTTTATAACAAATCTTAAATTGATTCCAACTCACTTTACACTTGACTTCACCACATTTAATTTATTCACAATCTTTTCATTACATTTTCTTTCATTTCAATCAGGTTTGATTCTAAACCATTTTATTAAATTCGACAACCAATGCTTTAAATAAGCATCCCACAACTTACTTAAGTCATTTTTTTTTCAAACTGTTCCACCTAACAATTTAGGTTTATTCCATTCCACCAATTTCCATGTAAATCTTTGATTTGATTTTCTTTTAATCAAATCCCAATTATTTACTGATTAGTTTATTCTTTTATCCATCCTTAAATTTTTAATTTACATTAACAATTCATTATTGAATTTATTCATAATAAGGTTATTCAATTTATACTTGAATTAGATTTGTGTACAACTCCTTCCAATTGTATTTTATCCAAATTCAAGGCTTATTTGGTTTATATTTACTTATTTACATAAGAATTTTATTTCATTCAAATTTTATCTATAACTCGATTGAGTTCATTTAAATTCAATTTTATTTTAACTCGGCTTCAGTTAAATTTAGCTACTTACCATTCCTTAAATTTATTTCTCGATATATGAGCTCAAAACTTATTTGTTTACTTAAAAGTTTACATTACTCATTTGGGTCATTTCATCCTATAATCACAATTTCAGATGACATATGTATAACTCTTACTATCTTAAGGTATAAATTTCCACCTTACAATTACAATTATTTTACCTTCAAATTTTATATCCAATTAAGTTCATTTTGAACTTCAATTCCATTTAACTTATCTTCAGGTTAAATCTAATATGTTTCTTATTTTCATTTACTTAAGTTAAATTTTAATTCCCGGATTAAAAATTTCCAATTTCTTCCTATTAATATCAACTTTACTTTATAAGTTCAATAGTTGATTTATTCAAACCTTTCACATTATTAAAGAGAATTCTTAGAATTCAATTGCCCGGTTTTCATTTCCAAAACCATTTTAAAATGATAACTACACTTACCCACTTGGTATAGCAAATCAAAATTTCAAATTCTAAACACTTGTTTTCACCAAAACAAAGTTTCTCTATTTTGAAAATCTCTAAAACAACTTGTATATCCAACAAGCCCAAACAATATCATGGTCAACTATCCTGGCAGCAATCCATCACTTTAGAAACTCGAAAACGAATACTGATGATGTGGCCATCATCATCAGGATTATTTTCCAGCGACTGAAGTGAGTTCAGTGCTTCCTTACTTTCACAAATTTTCCCAAAATAATTTCCATTCAATAATATTTTCCAAAACAATATTCCAATATTTCCTTCAAATCCTTGGATAAACATTTCAAACATTTCCAAGATTTTTAAATTCCCAAATTCTTTTGTTTAAATTCATTTAAACACCTTTCAAATTTCCGGGACTTAAATTCTAGTTTAATCAAATTTTAGTTATATCCCCCTTTTTACTTAAATCATTCTTAAATAATTTTATTTGGTTATAAACCACTCACATTTAAATTTTTATTTTATTGTACTATTAACAATCAACATCCAAGTATATATATATAGTTATTTCAGAAAAATATTTCTTTTATATCAAAATATAATTTTGGGTAAAATTATTTCATTTATCCTATTTTAAAAACAATACTGTGTCGGTCTACCTTGTTTAAAAGTTTAGAAATCCCTATCGATGAAATGGCATCCCACACACCGACCAGAATCCATAAATACTCAACAGATAAATCAATACAATATAAAAACAATCTTATATTCACTAAAAAGTACGCGCTCATATCTATTAATACACTCAAACTCATTTTAGAGTTCTACAAACTCTATTTTATGAGTAATTTCTTACCAGAGCCAAGGTTATCACCAACCTATGCTCTAATACCAACTGTGACGACCCGCCCTTCTACTACCAGAAAGACGTATCATCATTAAGGAAGAAAGGGATAGAAATAGGAAAGAAAGAGAAAGAAAAGAACAACAACATCAGAATCTCACAGCGGAACGGACAAAATATAATATATCACATAAATATTTCATAGTTTTACATATTTCAGAGTTATACAATATCAATACATATGACAATCATGCATACATCTATCACTATATACATCAGAGATACATCATACATCAACTACTGACCCTGCGGAACTAGATAGATAGCTACATACGTCTGGAAACTCCCGCTCCAAGCTCCTCCAGAAGTCAAAGTCCAAAACCTATCACTTGGCTACTCATAAAAATTTGAGTACCCAAGAGTTTATGAAAAAACAAAATATAAACTCCGGGTCAGACATGGGTCTGGTATGAGTAAACGGTTTAAAGTTGTTTAATTTTGAAAACATTTGAAAATAAAGGTATCACGTAAGACTCCCCACAAATAAATACGGGTAAGTTTTTACCTTACGCTATCCAGTGATATTATAATAATGTCTAGGGTTTTCAAGTAAATAGAAAATAGCCGAAATTGTTACATGATTAAATTCCAGCAACTAGCCACCAAAGTGGGTAATACAAATCAAAACCGTAGGGTCTCGTAGGAAAAATGGATTTCCAACAATGGCAGGGCTACTGGGGTACCGCCCGTCACAGTACGGGGCCTAGATCACCGTACCGAGGATCACTCCCGACCCCCTGCAACACAAGGCCGGAACTATTCCTTACTGAACAGTCCCGAACAAGATAAACCCCGCGGTTATAGCTAGCAACCGCCCACACAGCCGAAATAAAAAGGGACATCTAGACAGGGGAAATATCTTGTCCTGCTTGGGCATGACCCACCTAAACTTGCTGCATCTCCCCTGTTTTAGACATTCCCGGTTGATGAGGCTTGAGGCTGCGATTACCTTTATAGAACATATCACTTAGAATGCTCACCGTCCGCCTGACGATGTGCTGAAAGCATTCAATCCATACAAGTTCATTCCGGGTTCGAATGAAACCGAAGGCATTATCTCCTCACACTCATTTTGGAATCACCCTCAGAGTCAACGACGTTAACCATTGCATTCTGAATACACCATCTCGATCTTCACTTCAGGATTCACGACCTAACGTTTAAATTGGGTTGATGTGGCTTTCGGAGAATCGAATTTGATTCTTCCGATCCCGGTCTCATCGAATCCAAACGCCATTTTAAGGACCAAGTTGTCTAATTAACTTAAACAGTTTAAATAATTTAAATTCATCAATTGAATTAACATAGCATTTATCACAGATAAACATATACAAGCATCATAGATATAACATAACATATCACAGAGCATCACAGAATATCATCAATTTAAACATCACAAGCAGATATTCTACTCAACAATCCATAAGCAATTGCCCTTAAATCTTATTTGTAATTAATTCAATTTTAGAATTAATTACCCGAGAGTTAACCGCTTAACTCTATTTAATTAATCATTAATTAACTATCAATTACTTATTTCATACCAGTTTGTTTAATTATTGGTTTCTTTATTAATCCTTAAATCTTAATTATATAATTACTTTATTTTCACACTATCACATAATTATTTGCAATTAATTACTTTAATTAATCATTTTAATGAACGGCCTTAACTATTAATCAAACTTAAATTCCCATTTAATTACTGCTAATTACTTACTTAACCATTTATTTATTTTCAATTAATTTACTCGATTAATTAGATCTTCACCATTCATAAATTGAATTTAAGTAATTGATTCCGAATTTACCCCTTTTCTTAATTATTTACTCGTTCTCTGATATTAAAGTGATTACTCCCAATCACTTCCCAAAATAATTAATCTATCCCTAATTATGATTTAAAATTAATTGTTCTTAATTTATTTTAAAACAATTTATTTATCTTATATGTTCAACTTGATTAAACATGTAAAAGTTTTCTTTTAATTTTGATAATCAATTATAGTATTAACTACAAACCTTAATTATTAGTTAACTTAATACTTAATTTAAATTAATTTCATAATTTAAATAGCAGCTAAGAATTTTGAAACATTGTGAAACGTTAATTCATAATTAAAACAGTATTAAATTTTATCTTAATTCTGTAAAACATTCCCACTGAAAACAGCAGATTAATGAACCCGAGACTTCCCACTAAAAACCCGAGAACAACCCTATCCTCACTCGAGTGTTACTTCGAGTTTCCCACGCAACTACCTGAGTCACCTCTGAACAACACCTTCTTCTTCATATTCTTATTTCTTCTTTCAGTAATTAAGTTTAAGGTAAACTAAAATTAGCATCAGGCCCCTATCACTCGAACGCGAACCCGGAGTAAACCCAGCAACTACACGAGCACGACTCGGGTGAGTGATCACGCGACCGCCCAAGTAAACACGCCAGACACCTCTCCACCACTGTGCACGTGCACGGTGGTGCGCCTCTCCTCCGGTGGCTCGCAACCACGTCCATAAACCCCAATTCGTTTGCTCATACGAATTCATCACACAAAACAACACGAATGGGTCAAAGGCAAAAATTTGCCTGAAGCTCGAACATGTGACGCAAACACCCACCGTCAATCCCTTCGTGCGGCCACCATCCATCACCGGAGGTGATGAAACTCCACCAAAATCTTTTCTCACATCTCCCCTAACTCCACCTAAAATCGCGACCAACTCGATTCCCTGATGATGCCGAAACACAATTTTTACAGAGCATTAAGAATGTAAGCGCTAAAACCCTACTTTTGATTCAAACTCAAAATCTATGCATTTGAAAAATAATTTTACATTTTTCTAGTGTTAATACAACTTCAAACCTTGCTTCATTCTAAATTCCAGAAATTAAAATTTACTCGATGTTCCAAATTTGACAAAAATTCAGTAAAGCTTCTTTTTAAAACTGCTCTGAAAATCTTTGCTTATAAATCAAAATTTTTATGCTAAAAATCCTAAGTATGTATACGAAATCTGATTATGTTATTAAAATTTAAAATTTAAACATTCAAAATTTAAACTTTAATTCTCATTTCTTGATGCTTAAATAAACAGTATTGATAAAATACTGATAACCCTCAAAACTAGATTGTAAGCCTTTGATTTTTGATAACAACTTAAGTTTACATCAATATCCAAGTTTTAAAACATCTACATGAAGAAGTATTTACATCTTCCTTTTCTTTACTATGTTCAGAATCTTGGAACAAAAACAGAAAAGAACAGACATATCAATTTACCAGAGCAACACAGAGTACTTAGAACTACTGTTTAACAGAGCACATAACATTTGTGAGTTAAAACACAAGTTTAAATTCGAAAATATTAAGTTTACTCACCTAAAACTGTTGAACAGAATTGATGAGTTGAAGAATTTGCAGTAGAATCCTCTGAAACTCTCCCTGTGGGTTTTGCTGTTGAATTAAATCTAAGTTTGCATAACAAATCAATATTTTTCTCAGGTTTGCTTTTAGCTTAAGTTTGTATATGCGAACTGAAAGTTTATAGGTGGATATATATATAAAGAAGCTACTGAGTAACAGGTTAAACCTGGCCAGTTTGTATTTGTATTATCATTTTCTCTTCTCTTTTTTTTTATTGGTTACATGATATACACCTGCAGAATGAAGTGATAAGAAGATTTTGGCTGCCTGTACTATACTTAAGCAAGATGTTAGGCTAATTAATGCTTTTCCTTTTAATTATGACAACATGTATTAAATGGTTTGCTGAGTTGCAATTTGTACAAAGATACTTATCAAATTCGGCCAGCATATTTTTGTATAGACGCAGACTTTTGTTTTTATATTGAAGTGAACTTTGTTTTCTTATGCATCAATATAAATTGTATAACAGCACATATATGTTTAGTACAGAAATATGTTTTATTTTGTACAAGACACAAATTTTGTTTCATTATATTTGAAGTAAGATCTTTTGTTTCCTTATGCATCAATATATTTATACTTTTATTACCCAAAAATTCATTTATTTGTTCATTTATACCTATATTAATATTATAGTGTTCTCATGTTCATACACTTGTACTTATATAGTTCAAGTTATAACTTATATTCTTATATTTATATTGTTAGTTATATTTACTATGTTATAATTATGGTTTATACTTATGTTTATAATTATGATTCATACTTGTTTTGGATGTTTATGTTTATAATTATTTATATTGTTTTATACCTATGCATTAGATTGCCATGTTTATGTTAATATTACTATATTTATCTATTTTAAACATTCTTATTGCAATTTCATTTTATAGGTATACTAGATTAAATATCAACCATATAAAATCTTTGATTTTAGTGTAAAAGACAGATTTTGCTTTAAATGATTTTCGAAGCATTCTATTTTAAAATTTTCAAATCAAAACTTTCTTTTGCAAACATATATAACTGTTAAATATCCAAGATCTCATTAATTAAAACATTGACAAGCTTGTATTAAATTTAAATTGGATTAAATATTCATTAAAATATGTTGTCAAAAATTCCGGGTTTTTACAGTTCATATACATTGCTTAGATCTAAAGTTTCTTCCACCTGTATAATATTGGTTGCATGCGTATATGTTATATAACAGTATATATTTTAAATATAAAGTATAGATTTTATATTATATAATAAAGTATGGGTTGTTTTATATATACATTAGTTTATATGCATTTGGGTTGTTGGTAGTATACATAAGTTAATACTCATATATTATAATAAAGTAAGTACAGTGATTTTATAACAAGTATGGCATAATATACATATCATCCGTGACTTTTGTTGTAACCGTGAGCAGTTGGCATACTTTTTGCATAATTCACGTTGTGTGTGTGTATTTAGCATCTGCATGTATATATATTATATTTTTTATTGATTTTATAAATATATATAGTATCTGTTGTATAAATTTATAGTAGTATACATAAGTTTGGATATGTCAGTACTAGTATATGCCCTTAGTTCTATTGTTTATATTAGTGTATATATTTTCTGTTAGTTTACAAAATATTAGTTATATATATGTATGTATATATATCTGTGTGTATATATGCAGTATTATGTTTATATTATTGCTCTTTGACATTGTTACTGCTACATACACGTATTGTTCACTTATACAGATATTTACATACATGAAGTTTTACAAACAATAGTACTGTATAAACTATATATATATATATTAGTTTTATATAAATCTGTTTGCTTTTATGTAGGCATGAATTTATATAGACTATTTATAAGCTGTTGTTTATTTATAATAGTTACTGTATATAAAGTATATATAGGTTATAAAAATTATCCGTTGAAGTTGATTTTTAATATAGTATATATGCCTATATAAGTCGGTATTGAAATATGAATGATTACGGTCTTTATCTATTTTTGTTTATTGATAACATACGTTACATATATATATATATATATATATATATATATATATATAAGTAAGCCATTTGTTTACATATAATATGTATATATATGTATAGATTAAAGTGATGGTTTCTATGTATTGGAATAAAGCAAAGATATTGGACTTTAAAATGTAATATATATATATATATATATATATATATATATATATATATAGTGACTTGTTATTTGAAATTTTATACTATTCTAGTATTTGTCTAGTTCAAAAATTTTGGGATATATATATAATATTAATGTATATTTCAGTTTGTATCAAAACTGATTATCTTGTTCTCATCAATTCTGATTTATCATCATTGTTCGTCGATTCGTGCCAATCTAGCTTGCTTTGGAAGTCGTGCTTGCATTTTGTAACTCAATTTCAGTGCCAAATCTCTAGCCACAAAAGGTGAGCAATCACTCACGATTAATGCTCTTATATTTATTAAATTTGATTTCAATTGAAACGACAATTGAAATATGCTGCTGTTAGTTATTTACATTGCTATATATATCCTATTATCTGCATGTATTCACCTATGACATTAGATATCATTATCTATTATTTATATTGATGATATATGCCTGTTATATTGTTATCGTATATGTTATCACTATGCAAGTTCCCTGTTAGTATAGAATTCACCATGGGTTGAAATGATACATACCGAAACGTTCTATAGAATAGGAGAAAATCGTTACGGGTTGAAATGATAAACCCAAGTGATTTTCATTGAATTTAATTTGGGATTGCGAGTTGAAATGATATATACCCATATATATTTAAATTGCGGATTGAAAAGATAAAAATCTGTATCACTTGACCATAGGATAAAAAATTATAAACAGACACCGTTGGCCTATATATAAATATTTTAAAAAGATTTCTATGATTTTTGGACAGAAATATATGGTTTATAAAATTATTGATTTTTGATATTATATAAATGTTATTTTATACATAGTCAAATTCTTAATTTTTAAGCTACGTGTCAATTTGTTTTAATATAGAACAAGTTTAATAATAAAGTTTTATTTTATTAAAATATAATATGGTTAATATTTATTTAAAATTTATTTTAATATAGAGTTTATAATGATTTAAATAAATTAAGATTGGAAGATAAATTTGAAATTGATTTGAAATTAAATTTATTTAAGAATTAAACTCAAATAAATTTGATTTGAATTTTATTAAATTTTAAGTTTCAAAGGGTATGTTTTTTATAACTTGATTTTGGTTTAAAGTGATTTAAATGGATGTATCAAATTGATTTAAATGAATATATCAAGTTTAAATAAATTTAATATATCAAGTTTTATTTAAACGATATTGGATTTACTAAGTAAATATTTTAAACTAAATAATAATAAATTGAATTCGGTATATATATGGAATTACAAAACTTAGTTTGAAGTTATGGAATATTTAAAGCTTTGAAATATATGGAAATTGAAATGGTTTAGTTGAGGTTCAAATCTGTATTTGAAATTGATATAATTTGAAATGGTTTATTGAGAACTGAATTGAGTTGAAACTTATGAATTAAGATTTGATTTAAAATTTGAATTTTAGAATTCGAGATTTATTTGGAATTGATTTGTGGAATTTGACGAAACTATATTATTATATAAATTATTTTTAGACTATATTTAAAACTATTTTATATTTTAATATAAATCATTTTAATAAGTATGTGTATCTTAGACACTATTATAACATCAAAGGATTTCATATGAAATGTTCTAGTTATCGTAAGATAAAACTCGTCTGTGTTTATGCGCGGCGTAATCTTACGAATTACCTTTTATTTTTGAAAGGTTTCTATAACTTTAAAAGTTCAATTGGGTGTATTTTCTTGCACTGGTTTTCAAGAGTGACTCGAGTGTTATTTAATTATAATGCTCGGGTCAGACCGAGCAGAATTACAGATTTTGTATCATCTCGTATCTGGAGGCCAAAAGCTAAGCACTACAGATGCTATAGTCATCCATAATATTAACTTCTAGAGACAAAATACGGTAATGTTAATGGTATATAATATTAAAAGCATTTGAATATGAAAATAATCATAGATTTCCAAAAGCAACATTTTACTTATTACATTTCACAACAAATTCATATCCATCATCATTACCGTATTTTATATAAAGGAATAATTTTTAGAAATTATTACAATTATATGTGGAGCATTTGGTTGTTGGCGAATGATAATATTTGATTACTATCATTTTTTGATTATTTTAATAAAAGTTGTTGTTGTTATAATCCAAATAAAGATAAAGATTTGTAAACTATGCTACATACGAAAGTGAATTTATAAGTATGAATTATAAGGTATTGATTATAACTAAAACAATCAACATTGTGAAATGAATTACATAAGAAGTGATATTTTATAAATATGATTTATAAATGGAAAGGAAATGAAATTCCCTAAGTATATTTATAAATATGATTTGTTAGTAAAATTGGATTTCAAACAAGAAGTTGGAGAATTTAAATCTCATCGATTTTGGAAATTGTTTTATGATAGGTTTAAGAAAAATAACAATAGTATTACTTTGAAAATATGGTTAGAAATATTTCAAAATGGAATTTAAAAAGATAAGAAGCGTTGAACCCACTTCAGTCATTGAAAAATAATTCTGGTGATGACTACGACATCATCGACGTTCATTTTTATGTTTCTAAGTGAAGAATTAATACCATTGAAGTTTTGTTTTGATAAAAAAAAATTTGTTTCCAGAGGTGTAATTTGATATATAAAGGAGTTATACATAGATATGATTTCAAAATGAATTGAAAATAAAAACATGTGCCAAAAACCTGAAATTTTATCTAAATGTTTTAATAAAATCTAAGATAATAAGTTCTTGAACTTATAATTTGAAAATAGTATAGATAAGAAAAGAATTTGGAATCGAGATATGAAATTAAAATTTAACTTAGGTTAAGTTAAATAAATTGAGTAAAGGGTTAAATGAAATTGAAATGGGATTTGAATTGAATTGGATAAAATAATGAAATGAATATACACTTAAGCTGTAAAGTGATTATATAACCCTGAATTGTAGATATAGTATGTGAATAAACTTCAGTCAAATAAATTTTATGAAATTTTAAGTAAATAAGTTCATATAACTTATAGATTTGAAGAATATTGAGCTAAAAACAAAATTTAAATTTGTTAAATGTGAATGTCAAGGAATGAAAATCATAAATTGAGATAGGTAATTAAATTTAACTTAAGTTAAATTAGATGATTTTTTTGAAATGAAATTTAACTCAAGTGGGATAACAGAATGAATTAAATGAAATTGAATTTGATTTGCAATGAACTAATGAAATATGAACTTGAGTTGCAGAGCAAAATACGACTTAGGTTGTGGAATGGATATGAACTTGAGTTGCAGAGCAAAATACGACTTAGGTTGTGGAATGGATATGAACTTGAGTTGCAAAATGAATTGAATATGGTTGGAATGTTGTTTAATAGAATTGAATATAAACTCAAGTTATGAAGTGAAATAAACATTAGGAGTGTTATATAAAAATGTTTATAATGAACTTAATTAAAAATTTGATGATGGAATGGTTCTCAAGCGATATTAGAATTTAAAGAAAAATACTAAGTGATAATCAAATAGGATTTAACTTAGGGAAAGATAAATCGAAATGATTTTATGAGATGATCCATAAATGAACTAATATGGAATGTAATGTTGTTAAACATAATGTGAATAATTGGGCGTGAACGAATGAATGTAAATGGATCGAGCGTAAATAAAATAAATGTAAATGATTGAATGTAAATCAATTAAATAGAAGTAAACTAAAATAAATACGTAAGTTGGACATATATTATTTTATCCGTATAACCGTTTAATCCAAATTCGAGTGTATGATTTTTAGGTGACCTACACCGATTTGAGTTAGGATTTTTCACTCGATTCTTGATAGTGAACCCTGGATATGGATTTATGATCTATTTTGATGTTCTCTATTATAGTCATGGCTATGCAAGTAGAATGACGGTTTTTAATCAAAGAACCAAATTTAAGTTCGCACTAGAGTGGTCGTGTGAAGGTACTAGTTCGAAAGTGAAATTATTTGATCAAGCGAGCGATTAGGTATTTTTTTGCATACAGATGACTTATGTACATCTTATAGGCATTAATAAATATAACTTTGACGTTGGTAAATGCAAATTGAGATAATTATGAATTAACTGGATGAATATTAACTGTTTGATGGTTTCACTTGTTACATTTGCATATAGTTATTTTATATTCCATAATATATATTGATATTACTCTCTATATACATGTTCTCATTGGTTTTTGAGTGATTAGTAGGTGTGGATGTCGTACGCTTCGCATTTGGAGTTCGCTTTCGCTTTATGTTGGTTGTATATGCTTGCTAATACTAAAATATGGGACACATCTCGGATTACATACCGTATTTTTATATTTTTCACTATGGGATGCCTCATCTTCGAAGATGAGATGTATATTTATGATTATATATATTGTAAATTTTTAAGATCGAGCAGCGCAAAGGAGACACTGGCAAAATTTTCCATAAATTTAAGGCGTTAGAAATTTTTTGAGAATTTGAAAAAAAAAATTGATAGTTGAAATTTTATTTTATTATTATAATTTGGAACGGTATTAGTTAGTAACTATGAATGAAATGAAAGACTTAGAAATTTGTGATAATAAGTTTTAACTAATTGGTTTTGAATGGGTGATGGGTTGGGCATTTTTCTTACCTTGAAGATTTCAGAGACGATATCCTTTTAAGGGGGAAGTATGTAATGACCCAAAATTTCAGTCATTTAAATTTCGATTAAATATTGAAAGATTAATTTTTTTAGTTAAACTGCGTGAATTTCAAATTCAGTGATTATTTGATAATTAAATTATTTAATTTAATATTGGAAATATTTAAAGTAATTGAAACTTGGATTGGGTTGGATAAAAATGATTTCAAAGTGATTTAAATTCTATTTAATAAGAATGAAGATAGAAAAACATTTAATGTAAATTAATAAGTGACTAATTTGGTTTTATAATAATTCGTTTTAATTAATGTGTGAAAATAGCCTTCTGAGACACTGTCTCGGATTTTGACGAAACTAGTTCCATTGGGTCTATAATATCATATTATAATATGCCATCGATTTCCGTGACGATTGGACGTATCGTTTGGGTATGCGAGATCGAAACGCGTGGAAATTTAATCAAAATTATATAATAATTCGGTTTGAAAAGCTATCTTCTGCATATCATTGAATTAGATCTCGAGAATAGTTCCATTGTGTTCGAAATAGGGGTATACCATATAGAATGTCAAGCGCCATGTCTCGTTTGGAGTTTGTGATTTTCGGACGTTTATTGTTGGATATTTTTGAATATAATATATATATATATGTATGTATGTATGTATATAATATGTTAGCCATACTTCATCCCATACCCAAGGTACAGGCACCATACCCTTCCCCTTATTTATATATTACCGTGTTTACATCAGAAAGGGGCTTGGGATTTTCAATTTAAAACATGGTCGATCGAACGGCCATCGTTCGTCGACGCCATCCAAGGTCATTTTAGGCTTAAGCTCCAACTAATGAAATAATCGCAGGGAGGAGTAGAGTACTTTGGTCGGTTGGATTGGGCTTCTGTGAGGTGTTGTGGAGGCCATGGCCATTGAATGCGTGGACTCGCGGCGATAACGGTAGCGAACGATGACGGGTCTTAAGTGGCGTGGCAGTGGCGATGGAGGCACGACGGACTAGGCTGTCGCTAGTGAGGTCGCGGCGGGGGCAGAAGCAGGAACGACGGCGTGGAGAAGTGATGGCGAGGTCGAGTTGGTTTCGGCCTGGAACGAACCGCGATTTTGAATTGGGAACGGGGGTAATTTTTTAAAAACATTTTTAATTAATGTAATAACGGTTTAATTAATTAAAAATTTCATTAATCCATATCAAACTCGTACGAGGTCCAAATTTAACGAGATGAGTCATGTTGTGATCGTATTGATGAAGGCTACGCTATGGAGTTGGATTGGATGAATTCAGAGCTAGTTGGAATTTTAGGTTAAAATTGGACGTTCGTTCAATTTTAATTCAAAACGAAACGTTATGGCGGCTATTAAAATCAAAGTGAGTTAATCTCACCTTTTGGTCAACTAGTATGATATAAAACTGATGAAATTTATTTGAGTGATTGTTTGGATAATTTACTGGTTTATATTGTTGTTTTGGATACATTCAAGCCTACTGGAGTGGATGAGACCCTATTACGTTCCCGTGTAAGAGTGTATGACCCTTTGTATATGAATCCCTCATTGAAGCGGTTGATTAATATTTTTATGATTATATACTGTATGTGATGTAGGGGGGCAGGTTGTAGGGATCCAATAGGATTCCTCACACTATTGATTTTATTTTCGTATATATGGTGATATATGACTTGTTGAATGCCATATTGATGGCATTGATATGCTTTGCTTAATTAGTGTTTTAGTAGCACCGGGCCTCTTTTTTGGTATTTTAAAATACTATAAAATAGTGATTTGATTTAAAAAAGGGATTTCAAAGCGATTTTGAAAACTATATATTCTAAAATAATTTGTCTTGAATTATTTGATGCGGTAATTTATTTTAAAATCAAAGGTATGATTTTTGGATATCGTAAGTTAATAGTTTCATAAACTACTATTAAATAGAGATTTTCAAACTGTAAATAAAGATTTTTAAAATATTGAAATAAGTCCTTTTATAATAAAGTGATATGTTTAAAGGAAAATAGAAATATTATGACATTGATATTTATTAACCTTTTTATACAAAGTAGTACATATATATGTACGTATATGTGTACATATATGAAAGATTAACTACAAATGTGAGAATCTGTCAATGTGATAAATTGTAAAAGTAATATTTTACAAATGAAGTGAAGATTTGTAAAATCATATTCTGTTAATAAAATTATGAATTTATAATGGGGTTTATAAACTAAAGAAAACTATTATCGTTTAATAAATTAGAGAATAAATCAAACGGTGGATTTATTATAAGATGCAGAATGATATTTTAGAAACAGTTAACTCTATTTTGGAAATTGAAGGCGAGGATAAATTTGAAATATTAAATAATATTTTATAAATAGAATGGAATTTATAAATGGAATTTATCTATATGGAAGTGACTTTAAAGTAGATCGTGATTGAAGTTTTCAAATGAGATTTATGAATAAGTGAGCTTTATAAAGAAAATAAGTTATAAATGGAATTCATAAATAAATGGAATTCATATATAAATGGGTTTTATGAAAGGAAGTTTTTATAAAATGGAAAGAGATTCTTAAATGTAGCTTTATAAATATGAAAATGACTGGGTTGAAGATTTAAGAATGTATATTTATCAAGGAAATATATTATGTTTTAAAGTTGGTTATTCATGTTAATATTGCTTAAAATTGTTTATAAATATTTAAATAATTTCAAAAGGCTAGTTATTTAAATTATTAATATGGTTTGAAATTAATAATAATGATTATTAATAATATTTTGGTAATTTATTATTATTATCTATATTGTAAAGATTAACGATTGTTTTATCCATAATGGTTTGAATTATTAATTACTATTTTTAAGAGGTTAAAAGTTAATAATAATTATTTATTTTTGATGTTTTTAGATTCATAAATGGAGTTCTATAAACAGACTTGGATTTTTATACGAGGAGCTTATAAATTATTTGAAGATTTGAAGGAAGATTATTTACAAGGTAAATAGGTTTATAAATAAATGGATATTTATAACCAATTTTAGGAATGGGTTTACAGATTTTAAAAAAGAATTTATAAATAATTACATGGTTTTATAAGGGTTTATGAATGATTTGAGGAATAATTTATAAATGGTTTATAAATGGTTTTAGAAATTTATAATGGAGTTCATAAATGATTTTAGAATTTTGTAAAAAAGGTGATCTTTCTTAGTGTTTGGTTGTGAATATATCTTTGTAAAAGTATTTTGATACGAGCATTTATAAGATGATTTTAATTAATGAAAAGATTAATTAAGAAGGCTTAGTGTTGCTTGGTGCTTAACCAAACGTTGATTTTTCCTATAGAATTAAATCCCCTATTGAATATTTGTTATTCGGTAGTTAAATAATCGACTATCGGAATTTGGATCCAAAGTAACTTTGAAAATATCTACGAGAAACATGTGAGTTATGTGGCTCATCCATTTCCAAATATACTGTATTGTGCGTGTAAATATCGTTCCATTCTTTTAGGACGATGATAAGGGAGTCCTTCCACTAACGGTTAGGAGGTGATATTCGATCTTATCTTTGATTGTTTATTTCCTAAAGAACCGGGGTTGAGTTTACCAAAAACTATCGAATGTTGTTTTGAAGAGATCAGGATTGGATATGTTATCCAAAAACCACTTTGATCAAACTCAAGCGTTCGAAGTGAAGACATCATGAAGATGATGGAATTTGGAGACGAAGTTCTCAAGCGTTTAGTTCAGTCCCAGAACGAACTAGTATGGATGAATGCTAGAGTTGCATTGGTTACTTGGAGGGCAATATTAGCATTCCAAAATGGTTTGCTAGGAGGAAATGGTAAGAGCGTCGCCTCTTCGAGCCTCACACCTGGGAAATGAATAAACCAGGGACATGCGAAAAGGCTAAGTGGGTCGCACCCAAGTAGGGTATGATTATTCCAAATCTAAAGTGATATTCATGTATGCTTCGGGATCCCATTGTGTGGTTGTTGATTGCAACCAAGGGGTGATCATATTCGGTGCTACGTAAGAAGGTGGTACTGTCGGTCCTGAGTAGCATAGGTGCAACGTGTTGTAGCCTCCCATACACTTGATCTAGAGGTGTATGGATTCGGTGGGTAGACCTTTACCCTTTCGTAGTTCGAATCCATTCTCCAATACGAGCCGTTGGTTTTGGTTGTAGAGCATAGTATGCTGGAATTTATTAATGTAAAAAATTTGCTATGATTAATAAGTATTTGCATCTTAGACACTATTGTAATATCAGATGATTTCATATGAAATATTTTAGTTATCGTAGGGGTAAAAACCTGTTCATGTTTATGTGCACTGTGGTCTTACAAGATACTTTTGATTTTTGAAAGATTTCTATAACTTTAAAAGTTCAAATGGGTGTGTTTTCTCATGCTAGTTTTCCAGAATAACTCGGATGTTATTTTATTATAATGCTCAGGTCAGACTGAGCATATTACAGATTTGTTTGGATGCACTGAAGCTCAAGAGACGAGTTGGAGGTCTTCAAGTCATATTCTCGTATATGTTTATTTTTTCGCTGCTCTGTTATTGAAATTATCAGCAATTGTGAGGATACGATGTTATAACTGTCTTGGCTGATGATTGTGATTGTTGTCGTACTCTGATGAACGTATGTATATAACAGTTTGTCTTTTGTTTAGATCATTTATATTATATTATATATTATTCCGCTGCGATTGTGAGATTCTGCATTGGTTTTAGTTTCTTTTCTCTTTTTCTTTCTTCTTTATTTCCCTTAAATATCCGTCTTTCCATTTGATTTGGGTTGGACATTTGTGCTTTACTATCAGATTGAATTGTACAAAAAACTGGGTTGTTACAAGTCCGCTCATCGATTCTGAAAGTTCATGCAAGAAAAATACAAATGAATAACATCGTTTATGGGCTACAATTGATTCAATGGTAATAATTAGATTACGACCACCTTGAACAATCTATTTGACAATGTTTATTATAAATAGAAACAAATAATATGCAAATTAGAAACTAACAAAAAACCTACGGTTTAGACAATACCAAAGTCATATTTTATTGATGGAGTTCCCGCTTCCATTGTTATAGATTTGTTTTACTCGAAGATTGACGAAGAAATTTATTAATTTTGAGTGGAATTGAAAAAAGTAAAAAAGATTTGGGATTTGGGGAAGATGAGCTCAAGTTGGAAAAATGGGGAGCAAAGTGAATATTGAGAAGTGAAGTGGGAAGCGGGATGTTGTTGTCTTTATGCGGTAGTAGTGTACCCGTGCATGTGCAACTATGAGTTAAGCCTGTATGTATACATTGTAGGTGCAACTCATACTTGTGCATTTTCAATAATGATACAATTTTTTAAGCTCAACTATGAGTTGCGCCTATGTTAATTTACCATAGACGTAACTCATAGTTGCGCTAATACGTTAGCAGTTAGACCAACGCTTATGTGGCTGCTGACTGAGCGCAAACCAGTCATGTTTGATAATAAGTTTGCAAACTAGCTTTGACCATGAAATAGTTTCGAAAATTAGCCCACTTTGAAAATTTAAGCACGAGGACACATATCATTTTTTTTCTATTTAGGACAGACCCAAAGCCTAATTACGAAATAAATCGTTTCCCAACCTTTGTATTTTTTTTACTATTCGACGCTATCCTTCAATTTCAAACTTTTCTTCGGTTCGCTCTCAAAATTCAAAGTCAAGTTAGCAATGGCCCTCAAACTAGAAGCAAATCCGTATGACTAACAGAACACAACTTCAACGTCTACCGAACAGCCATGAAAAATTCAACAGCAACGCCTACATGAAGAAACCAAAAATCTAGCTCAAAATGACCCAAAGCCATAAACGACGAAAGTGAATGCTAGAAAGCTAAAATTATGAAAATCGTCGGTTAAACAAGAAGCGCGATAAAAGCTAGAAAGAATAAAGAGAAAAAATGTACAACCTGCAGAGAATGAAAGTTAAGCAAAAATGAATGAAAACATACTACAAAAAGTAATTGATATAATAAAATCAAGGACAACAAAGTTAATACTTTTGTATTATAACAACATTAAGATTTTTTGACAGAACAATGAAGAAATACGCAGCAAAAAGCAACTGTTGAGAAAGAAAATGAAGAACAACAACAAAAATTAGAAAGATGAACAAAGAAAAAAATTGAAAATTAATTCAAAACGAAAATTAGATAGAAACTTAAAAGGTTGTGCAAAATTTAAATGATACTATAAAACTATTAAAGTGATTACTCAATATATATGCTAATAGTTTCAAACAATTTAAACATGAACAAGTAGAAAAAAGGAGAAATAAATTGCAAACGTAGAATCTGAAGAGAAACATATAAATTCGTTAAAATTACAAAGAGTATCGCTTTACAACATATTATTTATTGCAAAAATGATACCTGTAATTTTTTTGTTTGAAGTTAATGCTTTGTAATTTTAGAAATTATTTTCATTGTCATTTGTAACAAAACCGACACAAATATATTACAAAAATGATACCCGCTATCTATTTGATTGAAGTTAGTACTTGTAATTTTATAAATTATTTTCATTGTCATTTCTAACAAAATTAATGCTAATATATTGTACAAATGATATCTACTGTTTGTTTGGGTGGACTTGATGCTTTGTAATATTTGAAATTATTTTCACTGCCATTTACAGCAAAGCTGATATCAATATCTTATAAAAATGATACCCACTGTCTATTTATTTGAAGTTGATACTTTGTAATTTTAGAAATTGTTTTCACTGTCATTTGTAACAAAACCGATACCAACACAACAACAAAACCATTATTACCAAACAAGTTGGAGTCGACTAGAGATGGAACCCAAATTAAATGACAAAGCTAATTTAAAGGTGATAACAATAACAATAGCAATAATAAAATAAAGCCAAATAAGTAAATTAATAATAATAGTAATTAAGTAAACTAAAAATAAAGATAAAAATCCATATATATATGTATAAAAAAAATAAAAAAAGATAAACAAAAAAATGATGATAATAGTATAAATAGTAATAATGGAGCTGTTAGAAGTATTGATCAAAGACCAAACGCTATGGCTTAGGCTCCTTTTCTCTAGTCCTATAATCTAAAACCTATAAAACTCATAGCTCATGGTTCTAGTACATGAATCGTTAACTTCATCGTGCTCCTATTCGTACCAGCTCTTCAGATATATTTCAATCTTTCAAGTCCATTTTTGCTACTTCTTTCCATATCAACCTTGGTCGACCTTTATCTCTCTTTGAGCATATGATGCGGCTTATAATTCCAACGTGCACAGAAGCTTCGGGCGGCCTTCGTTGGAACAAAATTGACACCAACATATTGCAAAAATAATACCCATTGTCCCTTTGGGTGAAACTGATGCTTTATAATTTTAGAAATTATTTTCACTATCTTTTATAGCAAAAGTGATACCAATATCTTGCAAAAATGATACCCACTTTCTATTTGTTTGAAATTGATACGTTATAATTTTATATATTATTTTCACTGTCAGTTGTAACAAAACCAATACCAATATATTGCAAAAACAATATTCATCATCCGTTTGATTGAAGTTGGTGCTTTGTAATTTTAGAACTTATTTTGTTGTCATTTGTAGCAAAACAGATACCAATATATTACAAAAATAATATCCACTGTCGGTTTGGTTGGAGTTGATGCTTTGTAATTTTATAAACTATTTTCACTGTCATTAGTAACAAAACTGATACCAATATGTAACAAAATTGTTGCCTATAGTATATTTGTTTGAAGTTAATGCTTTATAATTTTAGAAATTATTTTCACTGTAATTTGTAACAAAACTGATACCGATGTATTGAAGAAATGATATTCACCATCTTTTTGACTAATGTTGATACTTTGTAATTTTAGAAATTATTTTCCATGTAATTTACAAAAAAAACTGATATCAATATTTAACAAAAATGATACCTACCGTCAGTTTGATTGAAGTTAATGTTCTGTAATTGTAGAAATTGTTTTCATCGTTATTGTAGCAAAACTAATACCAATATATTGCAAAAATGATACCTGCTAAGCAACTAATGATTCTTTTTATACAATAAGATGGTTATGATTTTGTGAAGACCTATCATAAAAGCGAAAAAAATGGAATTTGAAGTCTCCAAGCAAAAAACATGTGAAGAAAATAAAAGGCGAAGAAATGAAATCTAATACAACTTATAGATGTGGCTTGCAACCTATTTTTAAGATTTTAGAATTGGTGAAAAAAGAATGGAATTATAAAAGCATAAAGAAACATGTTGAAAACACGTAATTTTAACAATTCTTCAATGTTTTTTATGAAAACAACATTACGATGAAAGAATGCAAGAAGTGCTAAAACAATTTGGATGCATGCGTAGCTGTTATTCAATAGAACATGAAGCTTTCATAGTTGAAGAATAGAAAATGATAGTGGATGCAAATAATATCAGCTTGTTATTTGATTTGCCATTGGAAGGAAGAAATAAAGAGCCAACAGCAAAAGTGACAAGAAAAACAATTCTAATGGAATGTAGAGAGTCTGCTACAAAAAAATTTGAGAATTTTACTTTCATCACTAGAAACTTACTCGAAAGAATAATAAAGTCAAGAAATGGAGAAATACATAAACGAAAATGAGGAAGACTTGCCATTATTAATAATAATTGTAATTTTGTAAACATTCTTCTTTTCCAACAATCAACGAAAGTAAAGATAGAGATTTCCACCATATTTGATTAATATATAAAGATTGAATACGATTTCTTGACCAAAAACAAAAGAATTTTTTTCAATAAATTTGTAAAAAGAAATTATCCATAAGCAAAGGAACATGCCAGAAGACAAGCACCATTGTTCCAATGGTTAAGTGATTTGGCTTTGTGCGAGAGGTCACAAGTTCAAAATTTGCATAGCGTGATTCGAACGTTGATTGACATGTGATATGTTGTCACAGTGATTTGTTGTATGTAAAGTACCATTTCAATACAAAAACATGTCGGGATGCTATATGCTTCACTTGGTAAGATATGTTATTCGAAATATTATTATTTGAAATAAATAATATTTTTCCTAATCATATCTAATTAGATTTTCAAATATTTATATTACTACATTTGTTAGAAAATGAAGCTCATTCGACCAAGATGGCAATATAGTGAAAATTTGCCAAGATTTGAAAGATGGGATTTGCGAAAGTTAAAACACAAACTAGTTAAGCAATTTTTGGATAATGTTAAAGAGAGTGAGGTAAGTTAAACTCTATCGTGCCTACATTTATCAATATTATTTTATTTTCTACTTAGAATCAGTCTTTGCACTATTCTTCTACTGTTATTTTGCCTCTGCATAGTATCAATTTTTGCCTCCGTATGGTATCAGTTTCTGCCTCTATATAGTACCAGTTTCAATACTAAGATTTTGGCTTCTACGGAAAATCAATTATAACACACTATGGTACTTGGTATCATTTTTGTCTTTTCATAGTATCATTCTTTTTACCTCTGCATAATATTAGTTGTAATACACTATGATCAGTATACCTTTGCATAGTATCAGTTTCATACTTTGATTTTTTGCATCTATAGAAAATCAGTTATAACACACTATGATACTCGGTATCATTTTTGCCTCTGCATAGTATTAGTTTTTACCGCTGTATAGTATCAGTTTCAGTATTTTGATTTTTGTGTCTACAAAAAATCAGTTATAACCCACTATGATACTTAATATCAGTTTTGCCTGTACATAGTATCAGTTTGTATCTCTGCAATTGCTTCTACAAAAAATCTATTGTAACACACTATGATACGTTTTTTATTGAGTGGTCTTGAGTTAGAATTCCGTCGCAACATACAATGTTTGATTTCATGCTATTAACGATTAATACATAATTCACAAAGTTAATGCAACCATTTTTACAACATGAATACACATTCTGGTAAATCCGAGATCATATTACTAGCTGTATAAAGAGATATGACTGTACAGTTAACTTTCATTCTCAATTTTGAAACATATTGATGAGGAAATTGGACAGTTCATAATAAAATTAATAAGCTATGTCCTGAATACTCCATTACAAATCATCTTTTAATGAAGTGAAAAATATTTGTAATAACTAATGGTAATATGATTAGTCAATAACACTTATATGGACAAAACTAGCAAATAAACTGGAGAAAGAACCATATGAAATGGACACAATTTCAGATATTTATGATAAAATTTTACTGTATATATTCCCTTTTCTAACATGTACAAGTATGCATCCCGCTACAATCTACAAAATTTGACCATTCCATTAGACAATCCTCCAAATTTGGACTATAATGGTTCGTTTTTAAGCTACAGAAGTCACGGATCTAGAGGCTGATGATGTTTAGAAGAGAAACTCTATTTTGCATTAGACGCTTGAACAAGCATTCCAATTCATTCTCAAAATACTCTAGACTCTCAATATCAACCACTCTTCTTTGTTGAACTGCTTTTGACAAGAAGGACCATTTACAATCCTTGGGTTTTGATATGAAAGATAGAACAACTCGAAGAAGGTTGATTGTAACTTCTCTAGTCTCCATCAACATCAAAAAGTCACAATCTTTACGCTTGCTAACAATCTGCTTCAAAGACCTCAAACAAATCTTGACATCTTTTTGTATCTTCTTTATTTGTAATTTATTTTTTCTTGTTGTATCTTCTACTTGGTTGTGTACCGTTGACTCAACCAAAATATCTCTAATGTTGCTACACAAGTCTAAAACCACGATAGACAATTCAAGATCTTCTTCTATACATCTCTTCTCGCGAGATAAAGAAGAAATTTGTTGATTTCTTGGCAGACAAAGAAGCTCATGTGTCAAATCATAAAGGTTGCCAAGTCCTTTTAATCCATTTAACAGTAGTTGTGAAGTCAAAACTGTATTAGCAGAAGCCAAAACACCCCTAATATAGTTTATCTCTTCTTTGATTTTAAGAGGGATGGGTTCTGTATTAGAGGGCAAGCTAATAGAACGAACATGGAAAGACATTTTTTGTTGTTGCAAAGGAATAGTTTGAAAGCTGAAGAGATATTTGGTAATGATAAGATACTATGAAATTCCTACATATATAGATGATAAGATACAAAGAAGAAGGAGAGACACAAAGAATATTGGCAGCTCAGCTCTTATGTCAATGCAACAATTACTAAACACAACCAATTAGTGTAATACAATAAACCCTTATCATGAGATTATGTCCCTTACAATCATAGAAAAATAATGGAAACCAGCATATACCCAATATGATATTTGTTTTTGTGAATTGCATATGCAAACGCAGCATGCAGTTAAACATTACCAAGTTCAACAACTTGTAGACATTTTCCAATATAATATACGCAGTAGCTACACTGTTCATGCAGCTCAGATATAAGGAGATTTTTCATTAATCTGTAACACTATTTAACAAACCAACAAACAATGTAAAATGTAGCAATGCAGTTTTTTCCAATATAACAACTATTTGTGTATAATTCAGAATTTTTTAGGTTTGCAATGTTTTACTTCCAAAAGGCAAAGTTCATAACTTTACCAGTATATGTTCTACATATTGTTGGTTGTTGGCTGTTGATGCTCTTTCTGAAATAACATGCATCGATGACATAATTTTGAATTGAAACATCTTACCCCTGAACTCATATTTATATATACTACAGATTTGACAACTTTTCATTTTGTACAAGACCCTAATGTTGCACTGGAGGCCAAAGAAACAGCAAATATATTGATATTATGTGGCTCTAATCCAACTTTACAACTTCAAGAGAATTCTAAAGTTCTTAATGGTGAAGGCTTATTGAGCAAATGAAAAGACATTTATGATCTACCTTAGTTAAATGACCCTACAGAAATCTTGATACCTGAAGACAAAGTTAAATAAATGAGATAAATTGCCCATCTATAGCCCCTCTATATATGTCAAGGGCCAGCGAGATGAAAAGAGCCATGTAGTATCTTATCAGCTAAGCGCTTTCATGGTACACATGTGGAACTGTCATTTCATAATGGTTTATGCCTCAAATTTCTTGAAGATCTGAAATTAATGCGTAATTATATAATCCTAAGATTAGGATAACTGCTTTTTTAACCGAATTATTGGGAACAGAATACCTCACACGGTTGCAATATGTTTATCTACAGTAAATTACACTTTGTGATGAGTCTAATGACAACTAATGCCTAATCTATTAATCGCTGCTAGTGGCAAGAACATACCACATATATACATGAAATTCTATATTACATCTATGCTGCATGGATAAATACTACATGTTTTCAACTCATAACAAAGTGTTCAACTGTAAGGGAGACCATTTAGTATGTATTTATAAGCCAGAAAAAATATAGGCAAATTTTATTCCCACACCAATAATTTCAAAGAGGGAATTAGGCTGAAGGAAAAACCTGAGAACACTTTTAGTCTGAAGGACAGAAGTTTTAAAATTTAGCCTGAAGGACAAAAAATGATATATTCATATAGCATTACACATCCATAATGCTATATTCATATAGCATTACACATCTATAATGCTATATACAACACAATTTTATAAGTTTCTGCATACACAAACAAGCAGCTGTGTAATGCTATATGAATATAGCATTATGGATGTGCAATGCTATATGAATATATCATTTTTTGTCCTTCAGACTAAATTTTAAAACTTCTGTCCTTCAGACTAAAAGTGTTCTCAGGTTTTTCCTTCAGCCTAATTCCCTGTAATTTCAAATTTATTTTAAGGACAAAATTGATTTTCTCCTTCATTGCAATGGTAACGTGATTATTTCAGTTAAACAACTCTAACTAAAATCCAAAAAAAAAAAAAAATAACGAGTAAGTGAAACGCAGACAAACCATCTCTTCAAAATTGATCATGATCAAACTATACCAATCATCATCCCCTATACTCTTCTTTCATGAGCTCATTTTTCTCCTTCTCCATTGATTAAATGGTTAAAACTCCAATTATACAGATAAAACTATATGGAACCCAATAAATTTATGTGTATAGGCCAATCTAAATTGAAATCATCAAAATAATAGTAAGAATTTACATGATTTCAAATTTTAGGATCCAACAATGTGGGGATAGTGGATTCTGAATCAGTGGCGCTAACATGATTACTCTATGTAAGGAAATTTGATCGTTTTGTAAGGAAATTAATACGAAAATATTAATGCATTTTTCTTCCTTATTTTGTAAGGAAATTTGACTGTTTCCTACCTCCAACGTTTCCTTCCTCATTTTGTGATCAATAGAATTTAAAGGGTTTTCAAATTAATATGCTAATCAATAAAACGGTAATAATCTAGAGCGTTAATTTCTCTCATCTTGATCTTGATGGACGATCAAGACTAAGTGTACAAATCTGAAAATTTGGTCATCTCTCTACCTATAAATATTAACCTTTGTCTATCACAAAGGATATAGAAAAAAAACACATAACGAAAGATATAGGAAAGAGAGAGAAACTATTTTCTTTATCAATTGAAACAGCTTTCGACAACAACCATTGCTGATTCATATACGAGATGTCTGGATGTATATTTTACTGATTCATTACATATGTGATAATCATGTAATTCTAGATCTTAGGGTTTATGTTATTCGCAAAATATAGATTACATGTGTTATCGGAGCATGGTTTTAGAATTCATGATTATCCATCAATATATAAAACGAAACTAGCGTAAATCTATGATGTGATGTTTGTAATTTTACTATGATAATGATAATGATTATTAGTGTTAATATGATTCAAGTTTAATATTCATATTATTTAAGTTGTTATAGTAATCATGATTATCAACATTGTTCTATTTACTGTATGCTTAGATCTGGATCTGGAAAGTTTATATTTCCGCAAAAGTTAATTTTTTCTACTTTAATGTTTGACCTACTGCATAATATGGAAAAACTTATTGTATACGAATACTTTTCAGAAAGTATACATATTGAAAACAATTGTTTCCTAGTTTTACATTAAATTCGTGATCTGGAACTTGCAAGGTAATTGTTTATATATGATTTGCAAATAATTGTTTATATGTTAAATTCATGTATGGAATTTACTTGGATTATTTGAAAGAATGGCAAATGTTTATGCAAAAAAAAAACAAAACAAAACAAAAGAGGTGAGTACCTAGTTCGATCCGGTTTCCCACTTTTCTCTCTTATTTTAGTTTTCGCTTCCGCGCTTAATTTCCTTGTTTTCTCTGGTCTGATGCATGCAGTCCCGTCCACAGGCGGCTGCTGCTTGCACAATAATGCATGAAATATTAATGTTTATCATTCTTCCATGAGTATGGTTCTACTGTCTACCCACAGGAGGCGCTAAACCTAACATCTTATTATGACATGTGTTTTATTCTAATAAAAAAGCCTATATTTCTTTTATATCTGCAGTTGCAATGCCCTCAAACCTCAATTCGTACGCTATGTCTATCGTCGACTCAATGGAACCAACTACTCAGAATGGAATGAACAAGTTGAGTTTTCTTTGGACGTACTTGAACTGGACATGGCTCTCCTTAAGGAAAAGTCAGCCCCACTTACTAACACAAGTACGCCTGAGGAAAACAAACTCCATGATGATAACAACGATCTAATAGGCTCAGCACGATGTTTATGCGAATGGTGATTGATACCAACATCAAAACCTCCCTACCCAAAACTGAAAGCGAAAAGAATATTTGCAATCCATTGAAAATCGGTTCAAGACTGCAGAAAAATGCCTTGCTGGGAAACTTATGGCAGATCTTGTAACCACGAAGTTTAATGGTTCTCGCTCAATGAGCGCTCAGGTCATTGAAATGATTAACCTTGCTGCCAAACTTAAGAACTTGAGATTGGTTATGGACGATGCTTTTCACATCCAATTCATTCTCACTGGCTTACCTACTCAATATGAACCATTCAAAATTCATTACAACACTATTACGGAAAAGTGGAGTCTAAATGAATTGACTAACAAACTGGTTCAAGAGGAGTCTAGGCAAGGCTCGCAAGGCATTAAAGTTGCTTTTTCACTCAAGGGGTTGGAAAACAAGCAGCTAAAAAGAACAACTCACAACATAAAAGAGCACCGCCCAAATCTGATGATGCCACTCAACCATCCAAGAAGAAAAAGAAGGATGATGTTTGCAAATTCTGCAAGAAACCTGGACACTTCCAGGCAGATTGCATTAAGCGTAAAGCATGGTTCGAAAAGAAAGGTAACCCAATGGGTTTTGTAAGTAATTTCGAATCAAATCTTACTAATGTACCTTATTCTACTTGGTGGATTGATACTGCTGCTAAAGTTCATGTTTCGAATTCTATGCAGGGATTCATTACGATCCAAACCACAAACCCAAGTGAGAATTTCATTTTCATGGGGAATAAAGATAAAGCTCCAGTTGAAGCTATTGGAACTTTTCTTCTTATTTTAGATAGTGGTTATCAGTTAGATTTATGTCAAACTCTTTATTTTCCGTCTATTTCCCGTAATTTGATTCTGTAAGTGTACTTGATAAATTTGGATATCCTTTTGAAGTTGGAATTGGAAATTTTAGTTTATTTAAAAATTCTAGTCTTATTGGTTCTAGAATATTAATTGATGGACTTTATAAACTTCATCTTAAACAAAATGCTGAAACCCAACTCACCCTGCATGGAAAAGAAATTAAAGAAAAGTCATCCAAGAATGATTCTTACTTCTTATGGCATAAAAAACTGGGTCATATATCCAGTGAAAGAATCAAGAGGTTAGTGAAAGATGGTGTCCTAGCGGACCTAGACTTCGCTAACATTACAACATGTGTTGATTGTATTAAAGGAAAAACAACAAAAAAACACAAAGAAAGGAGCCACAAGAAGTACACAACTTCTTGAAATAATACATGCAGATATTTGTGGACCTTTTGATGTTCCAATTTTTGAAGGAGAGAAATATTTCATCACTTTTATCGATGATTTTTCACGTTATTCCTATCTTTATCTGTTGCATGAAAAATCTCAGTCAATGGATGTTGTATAAGTGTTCATTATTGAAATCGAAAGGCAATTAGAAAGAAAAGTGAAAATCATTAGGTCAGATAGGGGTGGTGAATTCTATGGAAGGTATGAAAAAACGAGACAACATCCTGGACCTTTTGCTAGACTTCTTCAGAAACTTGGAATTGTTGCACAATACACAACGCCTGGATCTCCATGGCAGAATGGTGTAGCTGAAAGGCGAAATCGTAGATACATGGAAATGGTTAGATCCATGATGAGTCATGCAAATTTACCTATATCATTATGGATGGATGCATTACGAACAACTGTCTACATCTTAAATAGAGTTCCAAGTAAGGCCGTTCCAAAGACTCCTTTTGACTTTGGAAAGGATGGAAACCTAGTATAAGACATCTCCAAATTTGGGGTTGCCCAGCTGAAGCTAGACTGTACAATTCAAATGAAAAGAAATTGGATTTTGAGACAGTCAGTGGTCACTTTATAGGTTATCCAGAAAAATCTAAAGGATATAGATTTTATTGTCCTAACCATAGTACAAGAATTGTTGAAACTAGCAATGCCAAATTCTATGAGAATGGTGAAATCAGTGGAAGTACAAAACAACAAAAAGTGGCCATTCATGAAATAAGGGTACCCATTATCTTACCCTCTATTTCGAAAGATATTGAGAATCATCCCATTGTTGAACCTGTTCACAATGAGGAAAACCCAATAAATGATCAACAACTCCATAATGAAATTATCACAAATCATAATGTTGATGAAGTACCACAGGAACTAACATTAAAAAGATCTCAAAGAAAAAGAAGATCAGCTATTCCTAATGATTATATGCTTTATCTAATAGAATATGAAGGAACTATGGACCCAATTTCTTATTCACAAGCCATTAAGGATGTTAATTCTATTAAATGGATTGTTGCCATGAAAGATGCAATGAAATCTATGGATAATAATCAAGTTTGCAAAATCGTTCAATTGCCACAAGGACATAAAGCAGTCGGTTGTAAGTGGGTCTTCAAGACCAAACGTGACTGCAATGGTAAAATTGAACAATATAAAGCCAGACTTGTTTTCAAAGGTTTTAATCAGAAAGAAGACATTGACTATAATGAAACTTCTGCTCCTGTTTCCAAGAAAGATTCTCTTAGAATTATCATGGCATTAGTAGCTCATTATGATCTCGAGTTACATCAAATGGATGTGAAAACAACCTTTCTAAATGGAGACTTGGAAGAAGAAGTCTACATGCGTCAACCTGAAGGCTTCATAATTGAAGGACAGGAAGACATGGTGTGCAAACCTAAGAAATCAATATATGGACTGAAACAAGCTTCTAGACAATGGTATCTAAAGTTTCATGAAATCATTACCGCTTTCGTTTTCACAGAAAACATAGTTGACCCTTGTATATACCTCAAGTTCAGTGGGAGCAAGTTCATATTTTTGATTCTGTATGTTGATGACATATTATTAGCTAGCAGCGACATTGGTTTATTACGTGAAACTAAGGATTATCTCTCAACGAACTTTGAAATGAAAGATATGGGTGAGGCTTCCTATGTGATAGGAATAGAAATATTCCGTGATAGATCACAAGGAATTCTAGGATTGTCTCAAAAAGCATATATTGACAAAATTCTTGAGAGATTTGACATGACGAATTGTTCCTCTAGTCATGTCCCACTACAGAAAGGAGACAAACTTCTTCTTAAGAAGTACCCAAAGACTCCTATAGAATGAGAAGAAATTACCAAATATCCTTATGCATCTCTTGTAGAGAGTTTGATGTATTCACAGGTCTGTACAAGACCTGATATTAGTCATGCAGTAGGTATGCTGGGTAGATTCCAAAGTAACCAAGGAATCGCTCATTGGAAAGCTGCAAAGAAGGTACTGAGATACCTAAAGGGAACAAGGAATTACATGCTCACCTATAGAAAATCAAGTTACCTACAGGTAACTGGTTATTCTGATTCAGACCTTACTGGATGTCCTGACACTAGGATCTGCACTCTTGGCTATGTGTACCTCTTATATGGAGGTGCAATATCATGGAGAAGCCATAAATCTAAGATGCTTTTCGGATCCACCATGATGGCTGAATACATAGCATGTTATGAGGCTTCAATTCAAGGAACATGGCTGCGTAATTTTGTCTCACAATTTGGCACTTTAAGTTTTATCTCTAAGCCACTAACTGTCTACTGCGACAAGAAGCTGCAACCTTTTTCTCCAAGTATGATAGGATAACCAAAGTTTCCAATCACATGGACCTGAAATACCTACTACTGAAGCAAAATGTTAAACTAAAGAAAATTGTTGTTGAATCGATAAGTACAGACTTACAAGTTGCAGACATACTCACGAAAGGACTACCTCTGTAACGACCCAATCTTTCGACGTCCGAAAGTCGACATTGATACGTCCACTGTATCAAATGCCGCATAGTCGAATTCCTAAAAACCGAACCGGTTAGAGTTAAAAGAAGAAGAGGTGGAAGAAGAAGAAAAGAAGAAAACAACAACAGAATCCCACATTTCGCAGCGGAACAAGTATAATAGATAAATAAATATCTTTAAACAAAATCACTATATCAGTTATTACATTACATCACATTACATTATCAGAGTGTACAAAAATAAACAGCGGAAAGAAATATTACATATATAAGTGATACGCTTCGACATCCAGCTTGCTCCTGATCTCCACAGCAACTCCTAAATTCCAGAATGACCAGATAATCTGACTCTAGGATACCCGTGTGGAAATCGGTGGGCACCCAGAGTTCAGAAAGGGAACAATAAACTCCATGTCAGTCGTGGGACTGGTGTGAGATCTTAAAAACAGTTATTTTCACAAAGAAAATAAAAAGGAATCTGCTATGCTTTTTAAAAAATAAAACTACCATAAGGCCTCCCGGCACACACACAATGCAATCGCACACATGTGGGAGATTTCTCCTTATGATAGTCAAATATGCTTACTACGCAAAATTCTTCTTTTATATTATTAGTAGTGCAGAGTGGAAAACATTTCGAAAGTATAATATTAATCTTAGCCAGCATAGGTACCATTATATTATGCCTGCTATAGCTACCTCCTAAGGAGGCAGGTTATATAGTTGCAATCGTAAACGGAGCGTACTGTTTCTTTGGATTTTCAACAAATGGTCAGGCTAAGGAACTTCCTACTGCCACATGGGTATGCCTCTGGCGAGACGTCCCAAGAACCAACCCGGATCTCTGCCAACACAAGGCCGGGTTACCTCTGTAACTAGGTAACTACTACTCGAGTATGCCATCCCCGGTCCTTTGGGACCTTTATCCGAGGATCCTCTACACCAACAACCATAAAGAAAAGTATTTTCAGTAACCACACAGGATAAATATCAGGGCTCCATACTTGACACCAGCCTTTTCCAGAAGGAAATGACATACCCTAAAGGGCGCGACCCTCATAACCTTGCTGCATCTTTCCTGTTTTGACCATTTTCGATGTGTGAGGTCCGATGAGGTCTCGTCCACAAAGATACACTTTTCACAAAGTCATGCTTTGATCAACAAATGATCAGAAGCACTTCGTGTGCCACGTTACCAAATTGGGAATGTATCACTAGTAACTATCAACTGCATAACCTCTGAGCTCGTATATCTCAGAGAAGGGTGTTAAGCTAAGAGAATAAATTCTCCGCCACTAGCAGAAATGTATTTGATAGAAACCAGCTTTATATCTCAAAGTGTAACGCCAGCCACACATCCATACAAGTCCGTTCCGAGATCGAACGGAACCGAAGGCCCTTCCAAAGAAGCCCTTGCAAATCCAGGTATTCACAAATCACATCCGGAATCCCCATCACAAAGGGTGATAAAATCTCTATACCGGAGCAACCCGATGCAGAGACATTCGACAGGTAATCCTTTCGCTTCCGAAAATACCCGGTCTTCAACACCGTCTTCAAATGCAATCTCATTTCGTCGTATCGTTATTCAGAATGGGTTTTATGACACAAGGTCCTCTCCCGGCTAATCCGAATAACGAGTGCTTATTTTTAAAAATAAGTGTTCATTCAGATTTCAAACATATCACAACAATTTTTCACTTCGATCTTTTAAATAAAAGATCTATCACAAATCACAAAGGTTCGATGTGGTTTTCGGATATCCACTTGGAATCCGACCCCCGGTCGCATCGAAATTCAAATGCCATTTAAGGCAAATATCGATATTCGGCTATTTAACTATCAATCAGCATTTACAACAATAACCAGATTTAAATAATCTTCCTCAATTATTTATTTTCAAAAATATCTTCGCAAGATATATTTTTACACTTCAACCATTTGAAAAAAAAATTCAAATCACTTTTCACTCGCAGAATAAAATTTCCGAAATCATTTATTTCCACTGAAAAATCTGCCGAGTTCGAATACTTTAAAATAATTTAAATTTCTTATCCAAACATATATACTTGGAAAATATTTAGGTAAGACTATTTTAAAGCATTTGCTTAAATATTTGTTATGAAACTATTATACTAATATCTTTATAAAAAACTTCAAATCCAAATTAACTTTAAATTAAAGTTAGTAGGTCGGGTATAACTATTTAAATAACCACTTCAAAAACAAATATCAATTAATTTTTTTAAAATAATCACTTCTATAGTTAATTAAATAAATCTTTACTCTAAAGAATTTTCAAATAACCCAAGTAAATTATTTCCCTAAAATATTCTTTTTAAAACCAACTTTGGAACTTTAATTTATATTTTAAAAGCTACTTTCAAAACATACTCGGCTTTCCAGGGAAAATACACTTTCATTTCAAAATGGTCCACTTAGAACAATTTAATAAACCCTTCTCGATTTATTTTACATTTACATTCCTAATTCGTAAATCCTTTTCCACACTTTAAAAATAAACCAACTTTATTTTTAAAACAATTTCTCTTTCCTTTATAAATTTCCATTGTGAATTTGCATTTCTAAATATCAACTGATATACGATTTTAAATCGATTTTCCAACATTCACTTTCAAACACCAAATCAAATTCCTAATTGATTTCTAAATTTATTTTCAAAACACGAAATCAATTTCCCTTCGAACACTAAATCAATTTTCATATTGATTTCCAAAATTTATTTCAATTACCAAATCAATTCCAATTTGATTTCCAAAATTGCTTCAAACACCAAATTAATTACAATTTGGTTTCCCAAGGATTTATTCTCAAATACCTAGTCAATTTTCCAAATCGATTTCAAAATTTAATTCAAATCCAAATTAAATCCCTAATTTAATTTCTAAATTTATTTCCTTTTTGAAATAAATCCCTTTATTTCTTTCAAATATTTAAAATCCGTATTTTTAAATAAATTCTTCAACCTTTGAATAATATCACCCGAAATCCATTTGTTAAGCCTTTTCGTCATATTTTGGAATTTTATTCAATAGGATTAAAAATAAAACTTTATCCCTTCAAAATTCCTTCTTGTAAATTTATCCAATTCTCAAAAATAAATTTTACTATAAACTTTCAACTTGAATTTTCAAAAATCCAATTTTTATTTATTTCTGGTATCCAACAATACCAAAAATATATTCGGTTAAATTATAGCCTTTAACGATTTTAACCACAAATAAAATCACATAGGGATTATAAATATTCAACACACAGCATATGAAACAAATTCAATATTTGAGGAATCCGGTTGGATCCCTCCAACCTGTTTCCCTGCATCCACAGATGTTAGCTCAACAATTAAATACAAATTCCACTTCGAGGTGGAATATCGCGGTATATGGGATTTATAAAATATTATCCGCTATCATGCGGCGCAATAGGGTCTATTTCAAAACAAATAATAACAACCATCACCCAAGCACACAATCAACAATCTTAAATTTAACTATTTAAAATTAAACACAAACAACAACTTTAAATTTAACTATTTAAAATCAAACTGGAAATTCCAATTTAAACTTGAGTGAGAAGATCTCACCTTGTATTATGCATGCAATCCATTTTCTATTCTGGATTTGTTTTCTTCACAATTTTAGACCTTGCATAACAAACAATTTATATGATTTATTAATATTCGAAATAATCGAATAATAAATTTCCTTTCAAATAATTTTATTTAACTAACAATTTTATTCAAAGTGATAATTTTTTTCATTTAAACTTTTTGTCTCATATATAAATTAAATTAGTTTATTAAACAAATTAATCTGTATAGGGACTAAAAATTCTAATTATAATTTCTTTAACATTTTAAAACGTCTATTTTCAAAATCCTATCTATACAAACATTAATTTCTGTTTATTTAAAAATGAGCACGCATATAAATCAATTGCCATTTTTATTTGTATATATTTTTACTTTGAACATATATTTGTATATTTACTGTTTTATCTTCTGCAAATTCAAAACAGAAATTAACCTTACTGTAAATTATTCTGAATTCCTAATCTTTACATGCATTTTAACAGCAAACAGCCTTACTGTGATAAATAATTTAAACCACTAAATTATCTTCACTGCCAAAGAACAATTTCCAAATCGCGATTCTCGAAACCACACATCCCTGTTGCTCCGATTACACCAATATCACCAGCATCTCCTCTAGCTTGTGTGCATGTGAATGCAAGAAGTCGCGCCTCCAAAATCCTAGTTGTCGTTCGCTCGACCGAGTCTCACGTTGCACCTCAAAATCGCGACCGCCTCCGACAGGGCTCCCATCGCACGCTTGAGCTTGACAAGCGAAACCCTAGCCGTTCACCCCAAATTGAAGTCCTGTATTTTTTCATTCATACGCGCCATCACAGTCGCCTCGATCGCATGCACAAGCTTGTGCGCCAGCGCGCCACCCCTATCCTCGTGAATCTCATCGCGATTGATCTCATTCCACTTTTTTTTCTTTCGAATCAGTTCCAAAACTTGAAGAATGAACGAAACTGAAGGGGAAAAGTTTCAATTTTTATTTGAGTTGAAGAGGGGCTTCGGCTTTGATTTCCTTTGCTTGAAGTTGCGGCCTTTTTTTTGCTTTTGAATCATCTGCTTGCGTGCTATAATTAAAAGAAAAAAAAAGTAGGCAGACGATGTTGTGAAAAAGGAGGACATGGTCGCGTGTAGGAGAAGCTGAAAAGAAATAATACGGCTGTGATTTGAATTTTGATCAGATATATATATATATATAATTCGGTTAGTTATTTTCTCGGCGTTTATATCTCATACGATCACACGATAGCTCCCGGAAGCTACAAAATTTGAAATCTAATAATAATTCAATATTATGAATCCAATGGAACTGGTTTCGTCGAATTCCGACACTATGCCTCGAAAGGCTATTTTTAAATATCGAGTTAAACGATACAATTTCAAAACTGAACAAATCACTTTCAAATTCAATTCTGAAGCTTTTATTATCTTCAGTATTAT
Organism: Allium cepa; assembly: GCA_030765085.1. NCBI lineage: Eukaryota > Viridiplantae > Streptophyta > Magnoliopsida > Asparagales > Amaryllidaceae > Allium > Allium cepa. The sequence goes on along the minus strand of CM060934.1, from coordinate 504,849,878 downwards.
CAATATAAATTTTCTAAACCATCAAATTATTTTTAACAAGCTTAAAATTGAAAATTCAAATCTTTACCCATCATTAATAAATTAAATTCAATAATTTAATTGTCAAATTCACATTTATATTTGAAATTCAAGGTTAAAATAACTTTCAAATATTTAAAACCAATTAAGTATGTCGATTTCAAACGTTCAAAATTCTGGGTCGTCACATCCTTCCCCCTTAAAAGAATTTCGTCACGAAATTACAAATTAAGAAGGATAATCCTTAACCCATTTAATTTTTTGCAACCCAACAATTTTATCAATCTATCAACCCAAATCTTTTTATTAAAGATCCATTTCAACTAACTTTCCAAAATCTTTCATAGTTTCCAAACAATATTGTTTACTTCCCAATTCAAATTTAAATTCAAATTTCAAACTCTCAAAATTTTCTCAAAAATTTTCTAACAACCTAAATTTTCGAAAAATTTCGCCAGCGTCTCCTTTGCGTAGCTAGCTCGGTACGACTACAAAATGGCACCACAGGCCCTCAAATTCCAAAAGAAAACAAAAGGCCAAGTGGCTAGATCAAAAGCCAATCAAAATTTCATACTGAAATTGAAATACATACCTTTTTGTCGAGAAATTCAAATTTATCTTTAGAAATCAAAATCCAATTCTTTTTCCTTTATAATACATGTAAGCTATTAAGCAATAATATCCAATTACCATATCCAAAATCGTTTAATCCATTTCCTTACCGAATTTTCAATCATACTCCTTGTATCATTTTTACTTCACTATTGAAGTTATATATCCATTTTCGTTTAATCTTGTATTTTCAATTTCATTTGAATTCAACTGACAAATTTCAATTCTATTTGGATTTTTGAATCTTGAATTTTGTATGGATTATCTTTCATCTACAACTGATCATATCATTATCTTAATTTAGTTTCATTCACTAATTTACTTCAATTTCCAATTTGAAATCGTTTTCGCTAACAAAAATTTTCTAACTCCCAAAATTTTCAGATAATTTTGGTAGAGTCTCCTTTGTACGGAGGAGCTTTTGCAATTTGACAAAAGATATAAATATATATGTACATCGACCCACCCGGTCGGAATAAATAAAAACAGTTCATATTTTCTATTTTTATTGCGTAGGCGTACCATATTTAGCTTTAGCATTTTTAAGCAAAGCGGCTTATTTATTAGCATTTTAGCGCAACCAAATCCTGCTAAACTGCCCCCCTGTACTTGTACTTACTCAATGTAAACACGTAAGTGCCATATATACGAAATTCATTTACATTTCACTCATTTTCAATAGTAAACACATAGTTTTCACAAGCAAAATATTCAAAATTGTTTCCATTAGCAATTTATACGGTTTCGGTACAATTTTAATTGCTTACAAACAATTCCCATACCATTTCTATTCAATTCAAGTGATTTACAACTCACTTTCTTTCATTCAATTTGTTTTTAAGCGAAATGAACTCATATCTATTTCAATTGATTCAAAAATCAATTTGATTTGCTTTTATTAACTCATAGAATTTCATACAATCACATTTGCGTCAAACGACAACCATTTCTATGCAAATTTCGACGATATTCACTAAATAGAATATCCAATCTAGTTTATGACTAATTTAAATTAATATCAACTCAATCTACACTTTATTTTGTTTCATTTCCAATTGATTCTGTTCAATTCATTTTGCATTCCATATTCATATTCATTTCGATTAAAACCATTTCATAATTTACAGTTTAATTTAACTAATTCAACTTTCCTATTTCGTGAATTAATTAATTATCATATCAGTTTACTTGGATTCAATCAATTTTATTTTTCCCAAGTTTGGATTTTTTTTATTCAACTTGATTCCAATCAATCTCATTTCATTATTCAATTCCAATTCATTTATTTACAAATGTTAACTCACTTTGTACGCTCACAAATTTATTCCACACTTACTTTTATTTATCCCTTTTCAATTTGAATCTTATTCCAATCAAATTTCAAATATTTTTATGAGTTATCAACTTATTTAGATATCGTAACATTTTAAAGATTTCTAGAGTCTTTTCACTGTTTCCAAACCATTATTGAAAACAATTCAAATTATCCTTTGAATTTCAAAACCAAACCCAAATTTTCTCAACAACTTTCATTTAAAACAATTTGCAGCAATTACTCTTTTGGAAATCTAAAAATGAACACCGATGATGTCGCGATCATCACCGAAATTATTTTCCATCGACCGAAAAAAGTTTAGAGCTTTTATTCCTTTCAAACATTTTATCCAAAACCTTCGAAAATCATTTTCAAACTAAAAAAAGATTTAACTTCCAAATCTCCAAAAATTTCAAATTCTTTTAAAAACATTTCTCTGGAATTTCATTTCAAATTACAAGTCACATTTACAATTTATATTCTCAAATTCCATTTGCATGTGAATTTATTTCTTAATTTTGGAGTTACGATTTCAATTTCTTTTTTTTTCAACTTTAATGATAATAATTTAATATTATCACTTCCTAACATCCAAGCAACCATATATTATAATAATTCACAAAAAATTTATTTCTTTTATATACGAAAATAGTTTGGGTAAAATTATTTCATTTACCCTATTTTAAAACGATATCGTGTCGATTTATCTTGTTTAAGAGTTTAGAAACCCCTATCGATACAGTTAGCTGGACTGCACCAACCAGAATCTATAAACACTCAACCGATAAGTCAACACAATATAAAACAATTTTATATTCACTAACAAATACGCGCTCATATCTATTATTACACTCAAACTCATTCTAGAGTACTACTGACTCTATCTCTAATGAGTAACACCCAACAAAGCCAAGGTTGTCGCTTAACCAAATGCTCTGATACCACAATGTAACGGTCTAGGCTTTTCAACCATCGACAGCGACCACACTCGATTGGTAGGCTTTTCAACCATCCCAGCCCCGCTGTGGCATACAATGGTACCCTGCCGTTGCTTTTACAGCTAGCCTTTCGATTGTCACGGCTTACGCCTAACCAACCCCGTAAAGAGGACATGTGGGGGTAAGAGTCTCTTGCTCGCCACCAAACAAAAAGCGAGAACCCCCATCACATTTCACTAAGACAAGAAAGTCTCGTCCACAAAGCTACACTTTTCATAAAGTCATGCTTTGATCAACAAATGATCAGTAGTACTTCGTGTGCCACGTTACCAAATTGGGAATGTATCACTAGTAACTATCAACTACATAACCTTTGAGCTCATACGTCTCAGAGAAGGGTGTTAAGCTAAGAGAATAAATTCTCCGCCACCAACAGAAATGTATTCGATAGAAACCAGCTTTACATCTCAAAGTGTAACGCCAGCCACACATCCATACAAGTCCGTTCCGGGATCGTACGGAACCGAAGGCACTTCCAAAGAAGCCCTTGCAAATCCGAATATTCACAAATCACGTCCGGAATCCCCATCACAAAGGGTGATAAAATCTCTATACCGGAGCAACCCGGTGTAGAGACATTCGACAGGTAATCCTTTTGCTTACAAAAATACCCGATCTTCAACACCGTCTTCAAATGCAATCTCATTTCATCGTATCATTATTCGGAATGGGTTTTATGATACAAGGTCTTCTCCCGGCTAATCCGAATAACGAGTGCTTATTTTTAAAAATAAGTGTTCATTCAGATTTCAAACAAATCACAACAATTTTTCACTTCGATCTTTTAAATAAAATATGTATCACAAATTACAAAGGTTCGACGTGGTTTTCGGATATCCACTTTGAATCCGACCCCCGGTCGCATCGAAATTCAAATGTCATTTAAAGGGAAATATCGAAGTCGGTTATTTAACTATCAATCAGCATTTACAACAATTACCGAATTTAAATAATCTTCCTCAATTATTTATTTTCAAAAATATCTTCGCAAGATATATTTTTACACTTTAACCATTTGAAAACAAATTTCAAATCACTTTTCACTTGCGGAATAAAATTCCAAAAATCTTTTATTTCCACTGAAAAATCTGCCGAGTTCGAATACTTTAAAATAATTTAAATTTCTTATCCAAACATATATACTTGGAAAATATTTTGGTAAGACTATTTTAAAGCATTTGCTTAAATATTTGTTATGAAACTATTATATTAATATCTTTATAAAAAACTTCAAATCCAAATTAACATTAAATTAAAGTTTGTAGGTCGGGTATAACTATTTAAATAACCACTTTTAAAAACAAATATCAATTAAATTTTTTTAAATAATCACTTCTGTAATTAATTAAATAAATCTTTACTCTAAAGATTTTCAACCCAAGTAAATTATTTCTCTAAATTATTCTTTTTAAAACCAACTTTGGAACTTTAATTTATATTTTAAAAGCTACTTTCAAAGCATACTCGGCTTTCCGGGGAAAATACACTTTCATTTCAAAATGGTCCACTTAGAACAATTTAATAAACCCTTCGCGATTTATTTTAGATTTACATTCTAAATTCGTAAATCCTTTTCCACACTTTAAAAATAAACCAACTTTATTTTTAAAACAATCTCCCTTTCCTTTATAAATTTCCATTGTGAATTTACATTTCTAAATATTAACTGATATACGATTTTAAATCGATTTCCCAACATTCACTTTCAAAGACCAAATCAAATTCCAAATTGATTTCTAAATTTATTTTCAAAACACAAAATCAATTTCCCTTCGAACACCAAATCAATTTTCATATTGATTTCCAAAATTTATTTCAATTACCTAATCAATTCCAATTTAATTTCCAAAATTGCTTCAAACACCAAATTAATTACAATTTGGTTTCCCAAGGATTTATTTTCAAATACCATGTCAATTTTCCAAATCAATTTCAAAATTTATTTCAACTCCAAATTAAATCCTAATTTAGTTTCTAAATTTGTTTCCTTTTTGAAATAATTCCTTTATCTCTTTTAAATATTTAAAATCCGTATTTTAAATAAATTCTTCAACCTTTGAATAATATCACCCGAAATCCATTTATTAAGCCTTTTCCTCATATTTTGGAATTTTAAAGATGATTAAAAATAAAACTTTATCCCTTTAAAATTCCTTCTTTTAAATTTATCCAATTCTCAAAAATAAAGTTTACTATAAACTTTCAACTTGAATTTTCAAAAATCCAATTTGTATTTATTTCTGGCATCCAACGATACCAAAAATATATTCGGTTAAATTATAGCCTTTAACGATTTTAACCAAATATAAAATCACATAGGGATTATAAATAATCAACACACGGCATATGAAACAAATTCAATATTTGAGGAATCCAGTTGGATCCCTCCAACCTGTTTCCCTGTATCCACAGATGTTAGCACAACAATTAAATACCAATTCCACTTCGAGGTGTAATATCGCGGTATGTGAGATTTATAAAATATTATCCGCTATTATGCGGCGCAATAGGGTCTATTTCAAAACAAATAATAACAACCATCACCCAAGCACACAATCAACAATCTTAAATTTAACTATTTAAAATTAAACACAAACAACAACTTTAAATTTAACTATTTAAAATCAAACTGGAAATTCCAATTTAAACTTGAGTGAGAAGATCTCACCTTGGATTATGCATGCAATCCATTTTCTATTCCTGATTTGTTTTCTTCACAATTTTAGACCTTGCATAACAAACAATTTATATGATATATTAATATTCGAAATAATCGAATAATAAATTTCCTTTCAGATAATTTTATTTAACTAACAATTTTATTCAAACTGATAATTTTTTTCATTTCAACTTTTTGTCTCATAAATAAATTAAATTAGTTTATTAAACAAATTAATCTGTATAGGGATTAAAAATTCTAATTACAATTTCTTTAACATTTTAAAACATCTATTTTCAAAATCCTATCTATACAAAAATTAATTTCTGTTTATTTAAAATGGGCATGCATATAAATCAATTGCCATTTTTATTTGTATATATTTTTACTTTGAACATATGTTTGTATATTTACTGTTTTATCGTCCGCAAATTCAAAACAGAAATGAGTAGGCAGACGTGCGTCTATTTGTATATTTACTTTGAACATATGTTTGTATTTTTACTTTGAACATATGTTTGTATTTCAAAACAGAAATGTCCTTCTGAACACATAAATGTTGTCCATGGTTTAAAATCTTCTTTTAACTTTATCTGATTAGAACCGCTTTTTAAATCAAATTTACCAAAGACTTGTTTATTTTGAATGAGATAAATCATAGTGTCTTTATTGGGTATGTTGTACCCGTCGTCTTCAGTATGTCATTAAGTCGTTTGTAGTTATAAATGATTCTAGGTTTACCTCGTTTTTGTTCAGAATGGTTTCTAACGATAAATGTTGTTGATCATGTTTTGATTCTGATTGTCTAATTAAATTTTGGTTTAACATTTCATATATTTGTAATTTAAATTCATTAATGTCGGCTGGTGAATAATCAATGTTTGTTGTTTTATGGTTAACTCTGCATTAATAATCTTTATTTTACAAACATACCTAACATTGTTTTTGGTAACGTCATCTCCTATGAATCCTAGTTTTTCTAATCGTGATATAATTTGATAAGGAATAAATTTTGCTTACCTTTCTCTAAGTCTCTTATTGTTTCAAAAGCAAGTGTTGCTAATGCTGATTTATGTTCTTTATTTTGAAAAACATTTTTCCTGATTTCCGGTTGTTTTAAAAAGTCTAATTCTCCTTGTCCACCATGCTTTCGAGCGAACTTTGATGTATAGTTGTTATAATTTGTAGGTAATGTATAATTATTTTTACTGAACGTAATACTATTTTTACTGATTGTGATTGCACCTCTATAATTTAAATTTAACCCTAGAAGAAATTCAGTGTTTTAATTTCTTTTGGAGCAATAGTACATTGCCCCAACTCATATTTACTGCTGTAATTTCCACTAAAGTCCTTAAATTGTATTGTGGAGTTATCAGGAATTTTATGAGTCATTTTCATAAAACTCTGATTGGCCATTTTGCTGGTAATAACATATGTCAAGGGTATATGGTGTTGTAAAGGCACTAAAGAGTGTCCTATTAAACTTTTAGTACTACATGTATCTACTATGGCTATTGTTTCTACAAAATTATTATTATCGAACCATATTTTACATGTTAGTGTAAGAAGGTTTGTATTATATTTGTTAATATTTGCTGTAAACATTTCTTGTATTTCATTATTAAAATTTTCTATGTTTTCTGTTTCTTTACTGGTTTCTCCTGGTTCGTACAAAGAATAATCATTTTGTTTTTCTTTAATTTGTTTTATATCGACTTTAATCATTTCTAATTCTAATTGTAACAGTTTAATTTGAGCATCATGTTTCTCTATGCTTTCTTGAAATATTGTTTTTTCATTTGCATTTTGTTTTTTGATAACTAAGTCTAATTCAAAATATTTCTTACCACAGAGAAAACATATTTCTATGAAGCAGAAATCACATTAAAACGTTTATTAATTTCTGGATACCTAGTACAGAAATAACAAGGGATATGGTTATTCCCTCGTCCTTGTATCCAATTATGATTACAATATATTTCTTTATCTTTATTCATTAGTGTATATGTGATATTATTTGAAGAACTTCCTTCCTCATTGTCTGTTACGATACTATAAACTGACTCGTTATCGTTAAAATCTTCTTCATGGACTGATTCTATCTCGTATTCACCTATCTCATCGATTAAGTTTGATCGTTGTCTATTATTTTGTCTCTTAGGACATCTATTGGCTAAATGGTTTGGATCGCACAAATAAAACAATGGCATTTTCTATTGGGTTTTCTTCGTTTTACGTACCTATCTTTTTTTATATGTGTTAAACTTTTTTGATTTTCTTAAATATTTACGTGGTTTATGGTATCCATAGGCTTGAGGAGTATAGATGACAGTTCTACAAAATGCCCAAGCTTGTCTTTTAATTTGTTCTTGTAGAGTGGCTTCTCTACAACGTTTTTTTAATTCATCGAATACAAACATAATTCATGGCCCTATACCTAATTTTGGTATTTTACCGTATAGTTCTTCCCAATTTTTATGTAATTGTCTTCCTAAGTCTCCTGGTAATTTTGTAAAATATCAGTTGCAAAATTCTTCGTCTCTAGCTTTCCCTGTTTGAGCTATCATTGTTGCAAAGTCTTGGGAAAATTCTTTTATATATTTAAAATCTTTTATACTTAATTGTTCTAAATTTTTTAATGCCATTTCTTGTAAGGTTGTTTGACCTTTTCCTGGATCTGTTCCTATTAACTGTATTCTCATGAAACTGGTGAAATTATAGGGATTATTTCCTAATTGCTTTTGTTTTGTTATTGTTTCTGGATTATCCTTCTTTACTGATAAATAGATTCCTAATGTTAGTGGTCCTAATGTTGTTTCTAATACATCCCACATGTCCATATCAGGTTTTTTGTTCGTTTCCCAATATCGTACTACATTTTGTTCCCACACTACAATTTCTTCTGGCCATAATTGAGGTGACTGGTTTTCTAATAAAAGCATATCTCTACTGTAAAGTCTTCCATATGGTTTTCTCGTTCATTTACCAATATATGGACTTTCTTGATATTGCTAATCATCTACTATTTCCCATATTTCTCTTTCTAAGGGTCCTTCTCTGTATTTATCAAAGTCTATGGGATCATTATCTAGTCGGTTTCGTTTATTAACTGGGACCATTGCTTTATCTGTCATATAATTTGTATCTAAAAAGAAATCACTAAGTGGTATATTTTGGCTAGCTATATCATTTATTAGGGGCATATTAAAGTATTTGCTTAACGTTGTGAAAGATTCTTCATAGTCCATATTCAAATCTTGCATACAGGCTATGATCATGTTATCTGATTCTTCTCTAATGTTTTCTACGGTAATCTTTCTATTGATTATTTCTGGGAGTGTTTTCTTAGATTCTATTTCAAAATTTTGTACTTCTAAATTTTTATCTTCTTCATATTCTTCGTCATCCACAAGATAACCCAGAATGTCTTCTTCTTCATTTATATTTAATTGTTCTAAAGCTTCTGTTTCTAATTCTGGTTCAGAATCGTAAATAGGACCATCATCCCAATTCATGTTATTAGCTTGTTCTAATGGTTCTTCTGAAATTATTTCATTAAAATTGTGTCTAATTGATCCTTCTAATTCGGATTCTGTATCTGTTTCTTCTTCATTTTGTTTAAATTTATAACTTCCAAATCTTAAGTTAGGTTTACCGAATTGATTATTGTAAATAACATGGCTTTTTGGTATTAAAATGCCTATTTCATTTGTAACAAAATCTTCAAGATTCCATTCAAGACCAGCTTGATCTTGTGGATCAAATCTTCGTGGTTCTATCATCTTAATTCCTTTGGATGAAATGTTTTGAACAATTCCTTCTAAATTTATTTTAAATTTCATACCAGATCTATTGCTAGCCTTTCCTAAAATTTCTATGCTTATAATTAAATTATTTCCTATATAATTTTCAAATCCATTCGTTGAAAATCCTAATTTTAAATTTTTTAAATTTTTAATGGACTTTAAAATGTCTGGAACACAATAGACTAATGTAGATTTATCGTTTAAATCTATTTCCATTCCTGATAGTAATGCCTTTTCTATATTTACAGTCCAACTTTTATCTAAAACTAGTGTTAATAATTTTGTACCTGTTCCCCTTCGTGCTTTAATACCTATTACAATCAATCCTAAATGAAATCTTTTTCCAGTATTTTTAAGCTTTTGAATAGTTTCTGGGCTTAAAATATCAATGTTACACTATTATTAATAACTCTAATTTCTTCTTCACATACACTTCTTATTAACGTTGTATTAATATTCGTTATTCCTGTCTGATATAGTATTCGTGGATTTAATAGTTCTAACTGATTGTTATTATAAAGTTCTAAATTTTTATCTAGATCTACTTCTTCATCTAGCTGAATTATTTGTTTATCTTTCTTGGATTTAGTTTTGGATAGAACACTGGATATTTCATCCTTTGGCTTACTTCTGGATGTACTACTTTCTGCTAATGTCCTACTAGGGCCTGAAAATGAGTTTCTTGGGTTTAACATTATTTTCTAGGGACCCAAAATTTATATACTTCTGGTGTTTTCTTTATAGGCTCTACTGGTTTTCCTAAAGATAATGTTAATTGTTCTGAAAGCTTGTCTAATTCTTTATCAAATTTCTGTTTAGTATCTAACTCTTCTAGTTTTTCCAAAAATTTGCAAATTTAGGCTTATTAATATATTAAATAGATTTGGGTATTCTTTATCTGATGAACTATTTCCTGAAAATATAGTAAAGCCTTGTTCGGGTGCCGGTTTTGTTGCGTATTTATTAGATTCTTCTATTGCTTTTTGTGAAAATTTATTCGTAAAATTCTAGGCAACCAAATGTTTAACTTCGTTAACTACCTGCTCTATTTGTTTTATTTTAGCCTCAAAATCAAGAATTCTAGTTTTAAGGTCTTCTAAAATCTTTTTGGATTCAAGTTCAATAGCCTTTGTTTTATTTGTTTCTAAAAGAAATTTCAATTTGTTTATCGTAGTTTTGTCTAGTAAATAACTTTTTAGCTTTAATAATGTCTATAAAATTTGTTCGTTTTGTAATTTGACGTAATCAAAGTTTTCTACTAGCCGTTTAATAATTCTGTTTTTCTCTCCTATGGATCTAGCAATCGTTTCTATAGATTTCCTAACCGAATTATCACACTGTTCTAAATTATACCCTAAACTTAGAATGAAATCTGTTAAACTGTTCAACTGTTTACTTTCTCCATGCAAAATATGTTTATAGTCTTTATCGAATCTACAAACAAATTTATAGTTGTCGATGCTAATTATACTACGATCTTGAAAACTATAGCTTAAATCTAAAATTTCAAGTTTTTAAAGAGTAGAAGAGTCGATTTTGAAAAGTTTACAGAAATGTTGGAGAATATTTCATTTGCCTAATAGTGTCTTTTCTTTCCATAATAATAAATTTTCTTTTGAGAGGTATAATTATTTCGATATAAAATGGATTAACAAAACATCAGCAAATTTCAACTGCCAAGCCAAATGCACAAGTTTGAGTTGTGTTTCTATGGAAAATAAATAAGCGTGACTATGAATTGCACTACAAATAAAAAAGCACGACTAGAAGTTGCATGGTTGAACAATGAGATTCGAAGTTGCACAACTGTGGTTGCGTATTCCTTTCCTTGGTCTCACTTTCATTTCTCTCCTTTTTCCCCCTTCTCACCAAAACTCAAACTGTGCATAAAGTAGAAGATGGAATGCATATGCGCAGTTGAACAAGACAACATATAGTTGTGCTAATTTTATTTTGTTTAGAGGACACTTACTTATTTGTGGAAATTAGGATCAACCCCTTATTTTCAAACTTAATACCAAAAAAATCCTTCTCAAAAACAAGTTCAATTTATCAGGTTGATGTAATCTATATCTTGCGAATAACATAAACCCTAAGATCTAGAATTACATGATTATCACATATGTAATGAATTAATAAAACATACTTTCAGACATCTTGTATACGAATCAGCAATGGTTGTTGTCGAAAACTGTTTCAATGGAGAAAGAAAATGGTTTCTCTCTCTTTTCCTATATCTTTCTTTATGTGTTTTCTATATTCTTTGTGATGGGCAAAGGTTAATATTTATAGGTAGAGAGAGGACCAACTTTCCAGATTTGTAGACTTAATCTTGATCGTCCATCAAGATCAAGATGAGAGGAATTAATGCTCTAGATTATAACCGTTTTATTTATTAGCATATTAATAGGAAAACCCTATAGATTCTATTGACCACATAATGAGGAAGGAAATATTTGAGGAAGGAAACGGTCCATTAATGTACCACGTAATGAGGAAGGAAACAGTCCATTAATTTTTTCGCATTAATTTCATTACAAAACGGTCAAATTTCCTTACAGTCTCCCACTTGGTCAATAGTAAAATCCATTAATATTTTCGTATTAAGGCCATAAGGCGCGCATGATATGCTAAACTTTTCTTTAGTCAGTTATCATAAGTGTCTTGGCTAATCTAGTGGTCAATGGAAGTCATGACGTATGCACGTTATTTTACAACATGCTTACTTCCATGTACTATGACATTGACAACTTTCATAATTAGACCGTAGATGAGCATAACTTAATGGTCACATAATGTCTTGAAGCAAAAGACTGTTTATGTTATCATTTATCTAAATATAAATGTGTACACATTATAAAACAGAAATAAAAGATGTCCAAATTATAAAGAGCTCAATAATTGTCATGTCTAGATAAGTACAAAATAAATGGCATAATAAGAAGATAATTAGGAACTATCTGCAAGACCCATGCTATCAGTATGTCTCTGAAAGGTCTTTGGAGGTAGTCCTTTCGTGAATATGTCTACCACTTGTAAGTCTGTACTTATTGATTCAACAATGATTTTCTTTAGTTTAACATCTTGATTCGGTAGTAGGTATTTAAGGTCCATGTGTTTGGAACCTTTGGTTATCCTATCATGCTTGGTGAAAAAGGTTGCAGCTTCATTGTCGCAGTAGACAGTTAGTGGGACAAAATTACGCAGCCATGTTCCCTGAATTGAAGCCTCATAACATGCTACGTATTCAGCCATCATGGTGGATCCGAAAAGCATCTCAGATTTCTGGCTTCTCCATGATATTGCACCTCCACATAAGAGGTACACATAGCCAAGAGTGCAGATCCTAGTGTCAGGACATCCAGCAAGGTCTGAATCAGAATAACCAGCTACCTATGAATACATCAAACTCCCTACAAGAGATGCATAAGGATATTTGGTCATTTCTTCTCGTTCCATAGGAGTCTTTAGGCACTGCTCAAGAACAAGTTTGTCTCCTTTCTGCAGTGGGACAGGACTAGAGGAACAATTCGTCATGCCAAATCTCTCAAGAATTTTATCAATATATGCTTTTTGAGACGATCCTAGAATTCCTTGTGATCTATCGCGGAATATTTCTATTCCTATCACATAGGAAGCCTCACTCATATCTTTCATTTCAAAGTACATTGAGAGATAATCCTTAGTTTCACGTAATAAACCAAGGTCGCTGCTAGCTAATAATATGTCATCAACATACAGAATCAAAAAGATAAACTTGCTCCCACTGAACTTGAGGTATATACAAGGGTCAACTATGTTTTCTGTGAAATCGAAAGCGCTAATGATTTCATGAAACTTTAGATACCATTGTCTAGAAGCTTGTTTCAGTCCATATATTGATTTCTTAGGTTTGCAGACCATGCCTTCCTGTCCTTCAATTATGAAGCCTTCAGGTTGACGCATGTAGACTTCTTCTTTCAAGTCTCCTTTAGAAAGGTTGTTTGCACATCCATTTGATGTAACTCGAGATCATAATGAGCTACTAATTCCATGACAATTCTAAGAGAATCTTTCCTGGAAACAGGAGCAAAAGTTTCATTATAGTCAATGCCTTCTTTCTGATTAAACCTTTGAAAACAAGTCTGGCTTTATATCGTTCAATTTTACCATTGCAATCACGTTTGGTCTTAAAGACCCACTTACAACCGACTGCTTTATGTCCTTGCGGCAATTGAACGATTTCCCAAACTTGATTATTATCCATAGATTTCAGTTCATCTTTCATGGCATCAATCCATTTAATAGAATTAACATCCTTAATGGCTTGTGAATAAGAAATTGGGTCCGTAGTTCCTTCAGATTCTATTAGATAAAGCATATAATCATCAGGAATAGTTGATATTCTTTGTCTTTGAGATCTTCTTAATGCTAGTTCCTGTGGTACTTCATTAACATTATGATTGGTGATAATTTCATTATGGAGTTGTTGATCATTTATTGGGTTTTCCTCATTGTGAACAGGTTCAACAATGGGATGATTCCCAATATCTTTCGAAATGGAGGGTAAGATAATGGGTACCCTTATTTCATAAATGACCACTTCTTGTTGTTTTGTACTCCCACTGATTTCACCATCCTCATAGAATTTGTCATTGCCGGTTTCAACAATTCTTGTACTATGGTTAGGACAATAAAATCTATATCCTTTAGATTTTTCTGGGTAACCTATAAAGTAACCACTGACTATCTTAAAATCCAATTTCTTTTCATTTGGATTGTACAGTCTAGCTTCAGCTGGGCTACCCCAAATTTGGAGATGTCTTAAACTAGGTTTCCATCCTTTCCAAAGTTCAAAAGGAGTCTTTGGAATGGCCTCACTTGGAACTCTATTTAAGATGTAGACAGCTGTTCGTAATGCATCCATCCATAATGATATAGGTAAATTTGCATGACTCATCATGGATCTAACCATTTCCATGTATGTACGATTTCGCCTTTCAGCTACACCATTCTGCCATGGAGATCCAGGCGTTGTGTATTGTGCAACAATTCCATGTTTTTGAAGAAGTCTAGCAAAAGGTCCAAGATGTTGTCCCATTTCATCATACCTTCCATAGAATTCACCAACCCTATCTAACCTAATGATTTTCACTTTTCTTTCTAATTGCCTTTCGACTTCAGTAATGAACACTTGTACATCATCCACTGGCTGAAATTTTTCATCAACAGATAAAGATAGCAATAACATGAAAATCATCGATAAAAGTGATGAAATATTTCTTTCCTCCAAAAGTTGGAACATCAAAAGGTGCACAAATATCTGTATGTATTATTTCAAGAAGTTGTGTACTTCTTGTGGCTCCTTTCTTTGTGTTTTTTGTATTAATGTTTTCGTATTAATTTCCTTACAAAACGGTCAAATTTCTTTATAGTTGAATGTTCTGCTCATTCCAAAATTTAATTGCTAAACAACAAGTGTTCCTTAGTGTACTAGTATTTCAACACAAGAATTTTCCCCTGCATATATGTCTACAAACAATGATTATGTCCATAACTAAGAGAAAGTCTACCGTAATTTCCATAGGATACCTAAAAACATCATATTAGAGTTAGTAAGTAATTTCAAGCCTTCTATGACCGTCATAGATGTAATTAACTTATAATGCATGGCTTTTTTTTCAACTAAATGATCAATCTTTTCATGCAGATATATTGTCAGTTTAATGTCACCTCAAATGGCCTATTTAGTATGAAACGATGTTTGGTTACACAAATAGTGATTAAGCAAGAAAATGGTAAAGAATGATAGGCATTATGATTTTAAATATTCAAAAAATGATGTTCTGGTGCATGATAAAAACTAAAACGTGCATCTGATTGCTGTAGATGTTGCAACCAGCTGCTGTTCATCCTTCCATGGTATGTGTATCAGTAGGATTGCATATGATCAATCCAGACTTTATCGCATACGCGCACAGAAGAATAACAAAATGTCACTGAATTAAGTAACACCTATGCTGGAGATCGGTGACACAATGAATTCTTGCAAGTCAGCTAAACGAGTGATCTTGATGAACATCCAAATATATATATCTAGGTCTGATCTATTCTTGTTGCTAAAAAAATGGTTGGATAAATAGGAAAGCCATTATTAATAAACAAATAATTCACATGTGTAAGATTTCAAATTATACATCAATGTGTAGTTTAGACACAAAGTCAGTGTAACGAAGTGACAAACAATAGAAGAAAGTAGATGCGTCCATCGTCAGTGTAACGAAATTAAAGTTATGATTGTACTCAAAGTATCAGTACTGCAATAACTTCCAAAATCCATACAAGGAAACCCGTAAGTCAAAGATGGTGCACTGTGCATCTAGACGTATGTAGAGGTACATAAGAATAGGCGTATCCTAATCATACTGAACAACACTATCGAAATCCAAATGAGAAACCGCCATAATAAAGTCGACCGATAAACTACTGCTACTGGTGCTAAAAAACAAGTTCCCCATGAGATATAAAACAAACAATCTAGCGAGCTCCAAATCATGCTATGGAGAATAGTTGCTCAAGATGCTGTCCATGGCAGCAGTAATCACACTAACTCGAATAGCGCCGGTAGCCTGATACGACGTCGGCGACGTGTCAAAGTGCGGCAAAAGATCCTGAACAAGGGATGTAACGTACGCGATTTTTTGTTGCCGAAAAACCGAATAGTTAGGGTTTTAAAAAGAATTTAAGAAAAGAAAAGGACAGAAGAAGAGATAAGAAGATAGAAAATGGAGGGAAAAGAAAACAGAAAATAGAACATAGGACGGAAAGAAAATAGAATGGAACAGAAAACAACAGAACAACATCAGAATCTCACAATTCGCAGCGGAACAACATATAATAATAAATGAATAATCTTTAAACAAAGAACTATATCAGTTGTTACATTTTATACATTACATTTCATTACATCATATCATCATCACATCAGAGTGTACAACAACAACAAATAGTGCAGCGGAAAAAGAAATACTATATAACTAGTAATACGTCATGCCATCCAGCTTGCTTCCAGCAACTCCAGAATATCCAGAATATCCTGATAAACCTAACTCTTGACTGCCCGTGTGGAAATTGGTGGGCATCCAGAGTTTAGGAAGGAAAACAATAAACTCCGAGTCAGTCATGTGACTGGTGTGAGAACTCAAAACAGTTTATTTATCTTTGAAAACAAAATAGAGGAATATTTTTAAAGTCAATTCGCAATGCTTTTAAAAATGAGACTACCATAAGGCCTCCCGCACACACACACAATGCAAACGCAGAATCGGAGGAGATTTCTCCTTATGATAGTCAAAGATGCTTGATACGCATTTAAAAAGAACATTTGATATTATTACTAGTGCATAGTGTAGGAAAAATTTATTTCGAAAGTAGAATATAAATCTTAGCCAGCATAGACATTCCGAACTATGCCTACTATAGCTAACTATGTTCAATAGAAGGTTACCGCCACATTCCACAGCAGGTTATACAACTAAAACCGTACAAGTCTCGTATTGTTTCTTTGGATTTCCAACGAATGATCAGGCCAAGGAACTTCCCATTGCCACATGAGAATGCCTCTGGATGGACATCCCCGAGAACCAAACCGGATCTCTACCAACACAAGGCCGGGTTACCCCTAACTGAGTAACAACTGACCGAATATGCCATCCCCGGTCCTTTGGGACCTTTCACCGAGCGCTCGTAATCAATTCACACAATCATAACAAAGTGTTTTCAACATGAGTAAGTATCTGGGCTCCATACCATGATACCACCCTTTTCCAAAAGGAAATGTACACATCCTAAAGGGCGCTACCCCTCATAACCTTGCCGCATCTTTCCTGTTTTGACCATTCACGGGGTGTGAGGCTCGACGAAGTCACGTCCACAAAAACATACTTTATACAAAAGCCATGCTTTGGGTCAACAAATGATCATAGAAATGATCACCGGGATAGACGATCAAATAAACGATCCTATCACAAATAATCAACACAATGATCATTTACAGCTACACTCAGCATGTCACATTACCAAATTGGGAATATATCGCTGATAACATTCAACTACATAACCTCTGAGCTCGTACGTCTCAGAGAAGGGTGTTAAGCTAAAAGAATAAATTCTCCGCCACCAACAGAAATATATTTGAATGAAATCGGCTTTATATCTCAATTTGTAATGTCAGACATACAATCCATACAAGTCTGTTCCGGGCTCGAACAAAACCGAAGGCACTTCTTACGAAGCCCTTGCAATCCGGGTATTCACAATCCCGATCGAATTTCCCATCACTTAGGAAATCTCTATACCAGGAGCTACCCAGTGCAGAGACAATCGATAGGTCATCCTATCGCTTTCACAAATACTCGGTCTTCAACACCGATCTTCAATGCAATTCACAACGACGTATCACATATTCGGAATGGGTTATACGACCTCATGGTCTTTTTCCGGTTAACCCGAATAGTGAGCGCTTATTCAAAAATAAGTGTGGCATTCAAATTCAAACAAATCACATCAATTACCCATTCAAAGGGAAATATTGATAGTCGGTTATTGAACTATCAATGGATATGCACAACATCACCAGATTCCAAATAATTTTCCAAATTATTTATTTTCCAAAATATCTTTACAAGATATATTATTTTCAATACTTCAAAAATAAATCAATATTTATTTTTAAAAGAATTCCACTTCCTTTTATAAATTCCATGGTGAATTTATATTTCACAATATCTACTGATATACGATTTTTCAATAGGTCTCAATATTCCTTTTCAATTTATCTTCAAAAAGATAAATTCTCAAAATATTCACTTTATATTGGAAAACATTTCCATACTTATTAAATAAGTAATTCACGAACCTATTTATTTTCAACACTTGGAAAATATTCAATATACTTAAATCGAGATTAAGTATATATTTCATTCTTTAAGCAAATCATTCTCTTAAACATATTTATTTGGGTCAAAACGAATGTTGCGTAAAACATCGTTACGACGTCCCAAAATCACTAATATAGGGATTCGAAATTAAAATAGATATATATATAAATCCCAATATTATACAAAACATTTCCTTTCGGAAATCATTTACTATAACAACAGTGTTATAGTCCACTATTTCCTTTTGTTTCTCGAAAACATCTATTTCAACAATAAATGTTGAAATCTATGGTTTTGAATCTTAACACATTTTAAAACATCAAATCTAACATTTTCTTTAACGTATTATTTACTATTCAACAACGTGAATATACTACGTTAATCAATTTCATCATTTTTATATATTTCATTTTAAAGGATTATTCACAGTCTAAAACGTGAATATAACTCCATTAATAGGTTTCAACAATTTACTTATCAAAATAAGTTGTTTGCGAATTTATAAAACAACGTTTATAAGTTCCTTTTCTATTTATTTTATAACAACTTCCTTTTATAAATTCCTTTATTAACCTATTCGATTTATAACTCAATTATAAACCAAAAGTTCACATTATAAGTTAAATGCTTATAAAACGATTATTTTACAAAATTGTTTCTTTGAACTTCATAATTATAAATCTTATAACTTATAAGATTCAATTATTCATCCAAATATATTCTTTGATAATTTCACAAAATTTATAAATCTTACTATTTATAAATTTCATTTATAACTTCACCATTTATAATTTTATAAATTCCATTCATTTACAAAATTCATTTTCACTTCATTCAAACACTTATAAAAACTCGTTTTATAATGTCAATATTCCAATTTATAAATATCCATTTATAAATCTCTTAATATAAATCAATTTATATTATTCTTTAAAACGTCTTCAAATTCCTTTATAATTTCACCATTTTGATTTATAAAATAATCAAATTTTATAAATCCTATATTTTAACTTTTTATAATAATTCAAAAATCCAATTTAAACTATTTTATAAAGTCAGTAACCCCATATTTTCAAAAATCAACTTTAACCATATTTCTTAAAAGTCATAATTTTTATAACTTTTAAAATTATAACGTTTATTTATTTAAAATGGATCAATTCCAAAATTATTTTATAAAACGTATACTTTTCAAAAACCACTAAAAATCATTTTAAAGTTTCAAAATTTGGTCCAATGATGCTACATACCAAATAGTCAATCACGACAACAACGACATCATATATCGATATGATAGTCCATCAAATATCAAAATATCTGAAATCAAAAATAAATACTGTTGAGGAATCCAGTTGGATCCCTCCAACCTGTTTCCTGCATCACAAACATTAGCACAATACCAATTTCGCTTCAGTACGAAATTATCGCGGTATATGGGATTTAAAATATTATCTGCTTAATAGACGGCGCAATAGGGTCTCATCCGCTAAACAAATGCGGGAAATCAATAACTCCAATATATACATATGCCAATATATATATATATTGCTATTATATATAATACCAATTTCACTGTTTATGAAATATTCGCGGTATATGTTTTTAATAAATAACATCCGCTTACTAACGGCGTATAATGTCTATTTTAACAATCAATAGATAACAATCATCATTCAAACATGCATTCAAATATTTTAAATCTAACTATTTAAAATAAAATCGAAACTGATTCGATTGAGTGAGAAGTTCTCACCTTGATTTCAATTCCGTTTTAGCGATTTATTTCGAATAAAATTAAACGGACGTTTAATTTTACCCAAAATTCTCACTAACTCCAAACGACTCCAATCCAATTCCATAACGTAGTGCTCGTCTATACGATTCCAACGCAACTAGTTTCGCACGTTTTCGACCTCGTATGAAAAAGTTATGAATTTTCAAAGTTACACGATTTTTTATATACACAAATTTACACATACTTTTATAATTTATAACCTTCATCAATTCAGAGCCGTTAGATCTCAATCCAAGGCCTCTCCCCCTTCTTCCCAACTCACGCACATTACAGGAACACACGCACGCACATACAAACCCATCACGTTGAACTAGGGTTCGATTTTTCTCCTCCATCAACCCACTTGAACACGATCAGCCAACGTCAACTCGACCACCTACGCAAGCTCTCCACTCGGCCAGAAGGCTTTGAAGCTCGGCCACCTCGTGATGCGCGCGCACGAAGGTGAACACATGATGAACGCGGCCACTTTGCACCTTCCACACTGCTCCATTTTTTATCATAGTCGTTGGATCTCTAGCTCTCTTCATGCTCTACCACTTCCTAGTTGGAAGTT
The DNA here is from genome assembly GCA_030765085.1 of Allium cepa. Lineage (NCBI taxonomy): Eukaryota > Viridiplantae > Streptophyta > Magnoliopsida > Asparagales > Amaryllidaceae > Allium > Allium cepa. The sequence continues at coordinate 504,829,198 of CM060934.1, read as the reverse complement.
TTCTCTAATTTTTAGTGGATTTCGAGAAATCGAGGGGAGAACGTTGAGCATTTCTGGCCATTTATCAGGGAGGTGGCGGCTAGGGTTTTAGATTAGGTTATTTTTTTTTTTTAAATTTTATGAAGAGAAGGGTGCTATTTATAGAGTTTTGAACGACACTATTTATCCCGGAAATTCCGAACTCCGATTTACGCGCCGTAACCAGCGTTTCTAGGGTTTACCCCGCGTTCCGGACACAATGGAACAGGTTTCGGAAGCTAATTCGGACATCTGTGCGAGTTATGGCTACAAACGTTCAATTTAAATTAAACCGATTTAAATCGATTTCTAGGCGTTTTAATTTGTACCGGACAAACGGTAAATCCGATTGACACGAAATTTGAAACCTTACAATAATATTACATTACGGATCCGATGAAACTGGTTTCGTCGAAATCCGAGACTTTTTGAAAAATGGCTATTTTAACTCGCCAAATTAATATTAAAAATAATTCGATGCGTTTCGAGCTGCCACGCTCAAACGGTAACTCCGATTGACACGAAAATTGAAATGTAATAGCTAACTATTACGGATCCAATGAACTGGTTTCGTTCAATTCTGAGACTGTTCAAAAATTGACTATTTTCAGTAGTCGATTTAATATTAAAATATTCAATTTTCACAAATTAACTCTTAATTCGATTTTAAAAGTTCTAAAATATCATTCTAACTCCAATATGATAAAATAAAATTTTACAAATCATTTTCAATCATATTTAACTCAATTTTCAATTATTTCCTTAATTTAACATATTAAATTGTCGATTTAATTATTCAATTAATTCCAATAATTCGAATTAAACTTTATTCGACTTATAAATTCACTTATTAATATTTAAAATTAATTAAATATTCAAATTTTAATTAATAAAAATTCTGGGTCGTTACAATCTTCCCCCCTTAAAAGAATTTCGTCCTCGAAATTATCAAGTAAGAAAGTTACAGAATTTATTAACTTTCCAAAATTCATAGTTAAATTTCTTATAATAACTTTACTAAGTTTTCAAATCATACTTAGTTATCTTTTCAAGAACAACTACTATTGTTTAACTTTCCATTCCAATCAAAGTTAAAGTTTTCAAAATTTTCAAATCTTCTCAAATTTTTCTAACGCCTTAAATTTCCGGAAAAATTCGCCATAGTCTCCTTTGCGCGGCTCGATCCGAAAAAAAAATGACAGTATATATATCACAAATATACATCTCATCAAGTAATGAGGCATCCCGAAGGGAAAAAAGTGTAAAAGTACGATATTTAATCCGAGATATGTACCTTATATTTTATTAGCGAGCATATACGGCTAATATAGCGCGAAAGCGAGCTCCAAATGCGAAGCAAACGCGATCTGCGCCTACTAATCACTCAACAATCAACATGAGAACATGCATGTAGATAATAGTATCAATATACAACATATAGCAACATAATAACTATATATGTCAACATAGCAAATGCAAACATCAACCAACTATCATTCATAACCAAATCAATATTCATTCATATTCTCATTAATATTTAATGAAATGGTTTTCAATTTAATCACATTCGATTCATTTACATTGGGTTTACTAATATTCATTCTCAATTAGTTTATATTCACTAATTCATATTCAAGTTGGTTCACTTCCAAATCAAATTCAATTTCATTAACTCTTAATGAATTATATACAATCATCTAACAATCATATAACAACCAATGTATATATATTAATTTCAACCAAATTCCTTTGCTTATCAATTGGTTTAATTAATTGATTTTCATTCAATTATTCAACTTCTACTAACATTAGAATTTAATGAATTAACATTTATATTCATTATTTCATATCAACTTAATTTACATTCAATTGATTAACATTCAATTCATTAATTCAATTCAATTACAAAAGTTGAATTTCATTTCATAACTCAAGTTCACATTTATCACTTCACTTTATTAATTTACTTTGATACCAATATCAACTTCATTCAACATCACTTGGTTTTACATAACTTAAATTCCCACTTATAAATCAATTCAGATTCCAAATTCTAAAGTAAATTTCCATTTAACTTTAAATTCATTTTTATTTCAACTCATATTCATAAATATATTCATATAGTTTCACTTCTTATATATATATGTTTACTTCACAATTGAAAATCACTTTAATTATAATCCAATTCTTATAATTCATTTGCTTATACAATTATTCTTCAATTTATATTATTCAAACAACTAAAAAAATCCACTTATATACACTTAAATAATTCTGAAAAATTATTTCTTTATACATAAAATATAATCAAGGTAAAATTATTTCATTTACCCAATTTAAAAACAATATTGTGTCGAATTGTTATATTCAAGTGTTTAGAAACCCCTTCGATTCAGTTTCGAGGCTGCGCCGACGAAGGTTCATATACCACTCAACAAACCAATCATCACAATATAAAACAATTTTATATTCACTAACAAATACGCTCTCATAGCTATTATTACACTCAAACTCATTCTAGAGTACTACTGACTCTATCTCTAATGAGTAATACCCAACAGAACCATGGTTGTCGCTTAACCATATGCTCTGATACCAGATGTAACGTACGCGATTTTTCGTTGCCGAAAAACCAATAGTTAGGGTTTTAAAAAGAATTTAAGAAAAGAAAAAGACAGAAGAAGAGATAAGAAGATAGAAAATGGAGGGAAAAGAAAACAGAAAATAGAACATAGGACGGAAAGAAAATAGAATGGAACAGAAAACAACAGAACAACATCAGAATCTCACAATTCGCAGCGGAACAACATATAATAATAAATGAATAATCTTTAAACAAAGAACTATATCATTTGTTACATTTTATACATTACATTTCATTACATCATATCATCAACACATCAGAGTGTACAACAACAACAAATAGTGCAGCGGAAAAAGAAATACTATATAAGTAGTAATACGTCATGCCATCCAGCTTGCTTCCAGCAACTCCAGAATATCCAGAATATCCTGATAAACCTAACTCTTGACTGCCCGTGTGGAAATTGGTGGGCCCCAGAGTTTAGGAAGGAAAACAATAAACTCCGAGTCAGTCATGTGACTGGTGTGAGAACTCAAAACAGTTTATTTATCTTTGAAAATAGAATAGAGGAATATTTTTAAAGTCAATTCGCAATGCTTTTAAAAATGAGACTACCATAAGGCCTCCCGCACACACACACAATGCAAACGCAGAATCGAAGGAGATTTCTCCTTATGATAGTCAAAGATGCTTGATACGCATTTAAAAAGAACATTTGATATTATTACTAGTGCATAGTGTAGGAAAAATTTATTTCGAAAGTAGAATATAAATCTTAGCCAGCATAGACATTCCGAACTATGCCTACTATAGCTAACTATGTTCAATAGCAGGTTACCGCCACATTCCATAGCAGGTTATACAACTAAAACCGTACAAGTCTCGTATTGTTTCTTTGGATTTCCAACGAATGATCAGGCCAAGGAACTTCCCATTGCCACATGAGAATGCCTCTGGATGGACATCCCCGAGAACCAAACCGGATCTCTACCAACACAAGGCCGGGTTACCCCTAACTGAGTAACAACTGACCGAATATGCCATCCCCCCGTCCTTTGGGACCTTTCACCGAGCGCTCGTAATCAATTCACACAATCATAACAAAGTGTTTTCAACATGAGTAAGTATCTGGGCTCCATACCATGATACCACCCTTTTCCAGAAGGAAATGCACACATCCTAAAGGGCGCTACCCCTCATAACCTTGCCGCATCTTTCCTGTTTTGACCATTCACGGGGTGTGAGGCTCGACGAAGTCACGTCCACAAAAACATACTTTATACAAAAGCCATGCTTTGGGTCAACAAATGATCATAGAAATGATCACCAGGATAGACGATCAAATAAACGATCCTATCATAAATAATCAACACAATGATCATTTACAGCTACACTCAGCATGTCACATTACCAAATTGGGAATATATCGCTGATAACATTCAACTACATAACCTCTGAGCTCGTATGTCTCAGAGAAGGGTGTTAAGCTAAAAGAATAAATTCTCCGCCACCAACAGAAATATATTTGAATGAAATCGGCTTTATATCTCAATTTGTAATGTCAGACATACAATCCATACAAGTCTGTTCCGGGATCGAACAAAACCGAAGGCACTTCTTACGAAGCCCTTGCAATCCGGGTATTCACAATCCCGATCGAATTTCCCATCACTTAGGAAATCTCTATACCAGGAGCTACCCAGTGCAGAGACAATCGATAGGTCATCCTATCGCTTTCACAAATACTCGGTCTTCAACACCGATCTTCAATGCAATTCACAAGATGTATCACATATTCGGAATGGGTTATACGACCCCATGGTCTTTTCCCGGTTAACCCGAATAGTGAGCGCTTATTCAAAAATAAGTGTGGCATTCAAATTCAAACAAATCACGTCAATTACCCATTCAAAGGGAAATATTGATAGTCGGTTATTGAACTATCAATGGATATGCACAACATCACCAGATTCCAAATAATTTTCCAAATTATTTATTTTCCAAAATATCTTTACAAGATATATTATTTTCAATACTTCAAAAATAAATCAATATTTATTTTTAAAAGAATTCCACTTCCTTTTATAAATTCCATGGTGAATTTATATTTCACAATATCTACTGATATGATTTTTCAATAGGTCTCAATATTCCTTTTCAATTTATCTTCAAAAAGATAAATTCTCAAAATATTCACTTTATATTGGAAAACATTTCCATACTTATTAAATAAGTAATTCACGAACCTATTTGTTTTCAACACTTGGAAAATATTCAATATACTTAAATCGAGATTAAGTATATATTTCATTCTTTAAGCAAATCATTCTCTTAAACATATTTATTTGGGTCAAAACGAATGTTGCGTAAAACATCGTTACGACGTCCCAAAATCACTAATATAGGGATTCGAAATTAAAATAGATATATATATAAATCCCAATATTATACAAAACATTTCCTTTCGGAAATCATTTACTATAACAACAGTGTTATAGTCCACTATTTCCTTTTGTTTCTCGAAAACATCTATTTCAACAATAAATGTTGAAATCTATGGTTTTGAATCTTAACACATTTTAAAACATCAAATCTAACATTTTCTTTAACGTATTATTTACTATTCAACAACGTGAATATACTACGTTAATCAATTTCATCATTTTTATATATTTCATTTTAAAGGATTATTCACAGTCTAAAACGTGAATATAACTCCATTAATAGGTTTCAACAATTTACTTATCAAAATAAGTTGTTTGCGAATTTATAAAACAACGTTTATAAGTTCCTTTTCTATTTATTTTATAACAACTTCCTTTTATAAATTCCTTTATTAACCTATTCGATTTATAACTCAATTATAAACCAAAAGTTCACATTATAAGTTAAATGCTTATAAAACGATTATTTTAAAAAATTGTTTCTTTGAACTTCATAATTATAAATCTTATAACTTATAAGATTCAATTATTCATCCAAATATATTCTTTGATAATTTCACAAAATTTATAAATCTTACTATTTATAAATTTCATTTATAACTTCACCATTTATAATTTTATAAATTCCATTCATTTACAAAATTCATTTTCACTTCATTCAAACACTTATAAAAACTCGTTTTATAATGTCAATATTCCAATTTATAAATATCCATTTATAAATCTCTTAATATAAATCAATTTATATTATTCTTTAAAACGTCTTCAAATTCCTTTATAATTTCACCATTTTGATTTATAAAATAATCAAATTTTATAAATCCTATATTTTAACTTTTTATAATAATTCAAAAATCCAATTTAAACTATTTTATAAAGTTAGTAACCCCATATTTTCAAAAATCAACTTTAACCATATTTCTTAAAATCATAATTTTTATAACTTTTAAAATTATAACGTTTATTTATTTAAAATGGATCAATTCCAAAATTATTTTATAAAACGTATACTTTTCAAAAACCACTAAAAATCATTTTAAAGTTTCAAATTTTGGTCCAATGATGCTACATACCAAATAGTCAATCACGACAACAACGACATCATATATCGATATGATAGTCCATCAAATATCAAAATATCTGAAATCAAAAATAAATACTGTTGAGGAATCCAGTTGGATCCCTCCAACCTGTTTCCTGCATCACAAACATTAGCACAATACCAATTTCGCTCCAGTACGAAATTATCGCGGTATATGGGATTTAAAATATTATCCGCTTAATAGACGGCGCAATAGGGTCTCATCCGCTAAACAAATGCGGGAAATCAATAACTCCAATATATACATATGCCAATATATATATATATTGCTATTATATATAATACCAATTTCACTGTTTATGAAATATTCGCGGTATATGTTTTTAATAAATAACATCCGCTTACTAACGGCGTATAATGTCTATTTTAACAATCAATAGATAACAATCATCATTCAAACATGCATTCAAATATTTTAAATCTAACTATTTAAAATAAAATCGAAACTGATTCGATTGAGTGAGAAGTTCTCACCTTGATTTCAATTCCGTTTTAGCGATTTATTTCGAATAAAATTAAACGGACGTTTAATTTTACCCAAAATTCTTACTAACTCCAAACGACTACAATCCAATTGCATAACGTAATGCTCGTCCATACGATTCCAACGCAACTGGTTTCGCGCGTTTTCGACCTCGTATGAAAAAGTTATGAATTTTCAAAGTTACACGATTTTTTATATACACAAATTTACACATACTTTTATAATTTATAACCTTCATCAATTCAGAGCCGTTAGATCTCCATCCAAGGCCTCTCCCCCTTCTTCCCAACTCACGCACATTACAGGAACACACGCACGCACATACAAACCCATCACGTTGAACTAGGGTTCGATTTTTCTCCTTCATCAACCCACTTGAACACGATCAGCCAACGTCAACTCAACCACCTACGCAAGCTCTCCACTCGGCCAGAAGGCTTTGAAGCTCGGCCACCTCGTGATGCGCGCGCACGAAGGTGAACACATGATGAACGCGGCCACTTTGCACCTTCCACACTGCTCCATTTTTAATCATAGCCGTTGGATCTCTAGCTCTCTTCATGCTCTACCACTTCCTAGTTGGAAGTTTTCTCTAATTGTTAGTGGATTTCGAGAAATCGAGGGGAGAACGTTGAGCATTTCTGGCCGTTTATCAGGGAGGTGGCGGCTAGGGTTTTAGATTAGGTTATTTTTTTTTTAATTTTATGAAGAGAAGGGTGCTATTTATAGAGTTTTGAACGACACTATTCATCCCGGAAATTCCGAACTCCGATTTACGCACCGTAACCAGCGTTTCTAGGGTTTACCTCGCGTGCCGGACACAATGGAACAGGTTTCGGAAGCTAATTCGGACATCTGTGCGAGTTATGGCTACAAACGTTCAATTTAAATTAAACCGATTTAAATCGATTTCTAGGCGTTTTAATTTGTACCGGACAAACGGTAAATCCGATTGACACGAAATTTGAAACCTTACAATAATATCACATTACGGATCCGATGAAACTGGTTTCGTCGAAATCCGAGACTTTTTGAAAAATGGCTATTTTAACTCGCCAAATTAATATTAAAAATAATTCGATGCGTTTCGAGCTGCCACGCTCAAACGGTAACTCCGATTGACACGAAAATTGAAATCCGGTAATAACTAACTATTACGGATCCAATGGAACTGGTTTCGTTCAATTCTGAGACTGTTCAAAAATTGACTATTTTCAATAGTCGATTTAATATTAAAATATTCAATTTTCACAAATTAACTCTTAATTCGATTTTAAAAGTTCTAAAATATCATTCTAACTCCAATATGATAAAATAAAATTTTACAAATCATTTTCAATCATATTTAACTCAATTTTCAATTATTTCCTTAATTTAACATATTAAATTATCGATTTAATTATTCAATTAATTCCAATAATTCGAATTAAACTTTATTCGACTTATAAATTCACTTATTAATATTTAAAATTAATTAAATATTCAAATTTTAATTAATAAAAATTCTGGGTCGTTACAAGGGCGGGACCACGCTATCGAGAGTCATATGAGATCATTGGAAAAGCGGTCACTCCTATACTTATGCCGGTAAGCATAGGAAAGTCGAAAGGTGTAATTCCTAGCTCATGCAGGAAAAGTGAAATATATGAGTGGTTCTATAACCGTAAAGCAATAGCGGCACAAAATTGCACATCACATTTGATTACTTACCGATGCCTAGAATTATAAATTACATACCAAGTTAAAGTAAGCTATGATAAATTAAGGGATTTTTTTAACGTAAATGGGTCATTTAGATTACCTAAAAAATAATTAAATCCAAGCTCATGTAAAAGTGCTACGACTCTATCAATGCTTGCCAATTTGCTAGGGAAATATCTTAGGGTGTTCACTAATGAACCATGTGAATGGATATTCCACGATTGTTTATGTTAAATGAATTCTTCAACATAAATTTGGTAAGTGTAGCCAACTTCGTCACGCTAAGATTCGGATCCTGAAAACCGTTAAGTTCGGCGGCTCTAATGGAAGTCCGTCCAACTGCCCTGTGCGTTCTGCCTGATCGAGCACTCCTGCGGTCTCAAAGCGACATCGACGACCGCCTTTTTCTTCGATTCCGCCCTGATTATCAAGATTTGCGACGACTTTTAGCAGATCTTTTATTTTTGCTACTGACCGTACGATACAATAATCTGTTTCTTCAGACGCCTCTGCCGTCGCTACTAGTTCCTTCTCTGTGCATGAATTTTTTGTCAAAACTTTTTAGCATTCCAGACATTTCTTCAAACGAGCTTTAATTTGGGTATGGAATGACAAATTTGGACTTTTCGAGGTGGAAATGGATGATTTTTTTAGTTTGAAATGGATGGAGCTCGGTAGAAAAAATGAGGGAGGTGATGAAATGAAAATGGCGGCTGTGAGGTATGTTAGGTTTATATATTTATAACAGTGAAAGTTTTGCTGTTATAAATGAAACAATTTTGTTTCAAAACAATCTGTGTGTGACGACCAGCAAATATGATTATTTCTGCAATTTCAAATAATAAATTAACAATTTATTTATCAAAATAAATTATTATAATTGAAATATACGCTATTCAACTTATAAAATTAACTTGCGAATATTTAAAATTAATTAAATATTTCAATTTCGAATGACTGAAATTCTAGGTCGTTACACCGTGGCTGGTTCTACCCCTTGCTTGAGCGCGCGGCTTGTTTGCTCAGTTGAAAACCAGGACCAGGAGAGAGAGAGCAAAGTGAACAGCAGATCTAGACGCTAATGTTGTTGAGAAGAGACGCTATTTTGCATTGTATATCTAAATAAACATTCCAATTCATTCTCAAAATACCTTAGACTCTCAATATCAACCACTCTCCTTTGTTGTGTCACTCATGATATAAAGGGCCACTTGCAACCCTTGGGTTCTGAAATGAAAGATAGAACAACACGAAGAAGATTGATTATGACCGTTCTAGTATCCATTAACATCAACAGATCACATTCTTTATACTTATTAACAATATGCTTAACGATCTCAGATAGTTACTAGAATCCTTTAGTATTTTCTGTATTTGTGATTTGCCTTTCTTAATTGTAACTGTTACTTCCAATGGTTCATCCAGTATACCTTGGACGTTGCCATACAAATTTGTAACCTTGATAGACAGATCAAGATCATCTTCGACCAATTTCTTTTGATGAGATAAAAGATGAAATTTGTTGATTTCTTGGAAAATGAAGAAGCTCCTCAGTCAAATCATAAAGACTGCCAAGTCCTTTCCCTTTAATGCCGACTGTGAAGTCACAGAAGATTCTGATTAGAGTTTAACTTTTAGAATGATGGGTTTTGGATTTGAAGGCAGACTAACTGACCGAACATAGAAAGACATTTTTCTGACATGGTTTGAAAGTCGAAGAGATATTTGGTAACGGTAAGGATCTATAAAAATACCTACATTATATATATAGTAGACTACAGCAAAGCAATGGAGACACGAAGAATGTTGGCAACGCAGCTCATATGTCAACACATCAATTTTATACTCAATTAATGTAAATTTTAAAACATAAATCATGAGATCTTTATGTCTTATAAGTTATGAAAGTAGGTAAAAAATGGAAACAGGAACATTCAAATGTTTGGTGTTTGTTAGGTGACTGAAGAATTGGTAAAACTCAGCTTGAATTCTTATTAATTACCAACATCCATATTTATAATACATACCCAAGACTCTATCTTGTGCTAACACTAGAATTGCGGAAACAGTAGGAAATCTTCTGAAGATATATCTCATATTACATACCACTCATAACATCTAATCATACATTGCGTAAACAGCAGGAAATCTTCCAAAGATATATCCCTTATTACATACCACTCATAACATCTAATCATATATTCTAAATATATCATAATATCTTAACCATATATTCTAAATATATCATAATATCTAATCATATATTCTAAATATATCTCAATACCCCCTCAAGTTGGAGCATGAGATTCAAAAATGCCCAACTTGGAGAGAAGAAAATCAAATTAAGCCTTGCCGAGAGCCTTTGTAAATATGTCCGCCAACTGTGACGATGTCGAGATATGAGTAGGAGATATCAAACCTTCATTGATCGAATCACGAACAAAGTGACAATCAACCTCGATGTGTTTCGTCCGCTCATGCAAAACAGGATTCTTTGCTATATGTAATGCCGATTCACTATCTCAAAATATTTTAATAGCTTTAGAATGATGCCCACCCAAACTCAACAACAATCCTTTTAGCCACTTCAATTCGCAGGTAATTACAGCCATAGACTATATTCGGCTTCCGCGGAAGACAGAGATACCGTATGTTGTTTTTTTGTCTTCCAAGAAATTGGAGATTGACCAAGAAACACAATCCAACTTGTCAATGAGCAACGAGTAATAGGACAAGCTGCCCAATCCGAATCACACCATCCTTCCAAGGTCAACTCACTGTCAGCACGAAGCCAGATACCCTGACCCGGAGTCCCTTTCAAATAATGCACAACCAGGAGAGCCGCTTCCCAATGTTCAATTCGAGGTGCTTGCATAAATTGAGACAAAAATATGAACTGAATAAGCCAGGTCCGGTCGAGTAACCGCAAGATAAATCAAACGACCCACAAGTCGTCCGTATGATTCAGGATCTGCTAGAAACTCTCCAGTTTCAAGACCTAGCTTATGATTATGTTCTATAGGAAACCCAATCCGTTTTTCCCCCAATATGCCTGCTTCAGAAATAATATCTAAAGTATATTTGCGCTGACATAAAAACAAGCCTGATGAACTATGGGCGACCTCAATCCCCAAAAAATATTTGAGATTTCCAAGATCTTTCATTTTAAATCAATCACTAAGATAAGCTTTGAATATGGTAAGCGCAGCGGAATCATTCCCAGAAATAACAAGATCATCAACATAAATTAAGAAATTAATCTGAGCACCGCCTTTAGTAAATGTAAAAAGAGAATAATTTGAACAAGACTGAAAAAAGCCATAACCTTTCAAAGCCGACACCAATTTTGCAAACCAACATCTTGGAGCTTACTTTAAGCCATATAATGACTTACGTAACCGACACGCCAAAGTTGGATCCGAACTCTAAAACCCGGGAGGTAATTTCATGTATAGCTCCTCATCAAGATCACCATATAGGAACGCATTATGAGCATCCATTTGATGTAGTTCCCAATTCTTGGATGCTGCTATGGCTAGAAAAGAACGAACTGTAGTCATCTTCGCAACAGGAGCAAAAGTTTCGTTGTAGTCAATTCCTTCTTGTTGGTTATTACCCAACACTACTAATTTGGATTTGAGGCGCTCAACATCTCCATTTGACAAATATTTGGTCTTGTACACCTATTGACTACCAAGAGCACGTTTCCCCGTAGGAAGATGCTCTAAGGTTCATGTGTCGTTGTCTTCTAGATCCCGTATGTCATCCTTCATGGAACGGCGCCACTCATCGGATTTCATGGCTTCTTTAAATGATTTAGGGTCCTTACCCTCAATTATGACTACAAGAAATCACCGATAATTTACAGAAAAATTATCACAATTTATGTAATGTGCTAGAGGATAAGGAGTACCTAAGGAGTGATTGGAAGGAGGAGAATCTCAAGATGGACCATTAGCAAAAACCGTATGTGTCACAAAATCTCAATACAGAACATTTGGGAACTTTTTCCGAAAACCACAACCCATTTCCTGTGGACTAATAGACTGATACGAAGCAGAACCATGCGCAGACCCAATAGACCCATCTAAAGACTGATCATCAATATGCATAGTGGGTCGCTGTTCCGGCCCAGCGGTCGCTGGTTCTGTAACAATGGCATGTGCATCAATTTGAACTTCGTCCATGTGATTTTGCTCAATATACCCATTATCATTAATCAAAAGATCAACATCCTCTTCTTCATAAATTATTTCAACAAAATCTTGATGAATATCATGATCATTATTCTCACTAGATATTATATTAACATCTTCCGAACACCCAAACGGGAACACCTCCTCTACAAATTTCACATCTCTAGACAAGAAAAATTCCTTTACATCAAGATCAAATAATTTCCACCCCTTCTTACCGAATGGGTAACCCAAAAAAATACACTTTCCACTCCGACTTAAAATTTTATCTCCCTTAGTCTTTTGATTGTGAGCAATGCATAAGCACCCAAAGGTTCGAATAGCACCAAAAGAGGGTGGTTTACCAAAAAAGTATCTCAAAAGGTGTTTTATTTTGTAACATGAAGAGGATGTATGATTAATTAAATGAGCGGCGGCAAGAACACATTCACCTCAAAAATAAATAGGCAAGTTTGCTTGAAAGCGTAATGCCCTTCCCACATTCAAAATATGTTTATGTTTCCTTTCTACTCTTCCATTTTGTTGTGGAGTACCCACACACGAAGTTTGAAACAAAATTCCAGTTGCATTCAAATAATCAATCAAACAATTAAACTCAGTTCCATTATCACTTTGAACGACCTTAATGTTTGAGAAAATTGCCTATCAACCATAGCAACAAAGGACATAAACATTTGAAACACCTCTAATTTGTCAACCAACAAATAAATCCAAACTGATCTCGAAAAATCAACTATTGTCAAAAAATAACGGGCCCCACACGACGAAACGTGTCGATATGGACCCCACGAATGATAATGTACTTTCTCAAAAATTCTAGAAGCTTTATTGTCACTTAAAGGAAACTTGTCTCTAGCATGTTTAGCATACATACATACTCCATACCCTTTATCTAAACTATCTTTATTATTTTTGACGTGAGGAATTAACTTAACTACTTTTTCGGAAGGATGCCCGAGCCGACGATGCTACAACTCCAAATTTGATGTTGCTTCAACTGTTGACACAAATTCCGGTTTGCTAAAGTAGTACAGTCCATCTCTCCTAACTCATGTTCCAATCAGCTTCTTCGTTTGGTCCTATATAGCACAAATATGAGAATCAAATTAGACAATAGTTCGTAAATCATTATTAAGTTGAGAAACAGAAATTAAATTTCAACTCAAATTTGGAACATAAAGTACTCCAGTGAGGGTAATTTTGTCCAAACACATATGGATCCTACCAAAGTAGCAATCACTTTTTCACCATTCGGCAAACCAACAGAACACTCAAGATTTTGTGTGTCAAATAACCATGAACGTTGCCCTGTAACATGATGGGTTGCTCTGGCATCGATAATCCATGAAGTATTATCAAACCTACCATTTAATCGATTTTTGGGAATTTTACTATTACCAATCACGCCTGAAATAGCTTTCCACTGCTCACTTGTGAACAATTGATCTTCACCATCAGCCATGGCAAATTATCATTGAAGAAAAAAATCATTCTTTGGCTCTGATACCATGAATAATTGGTAAAACTCAGCTTGAATTCTTATTAATCATCAACATCCATATTTATAATACACACCCAAGACTCTATCCTATGGTAACTCTAGAATTATGGAAATGGTAGGAAATCTTCTGAAGATATATCCCCTATTACATACCACTCATAACATCTAATCATACATTGCGGAAACAGCCAGAAATCTTCCGAAGATATATCCCCTATTACATACCACTAGTAACATCTAATCATATATTCTAAATATATCATAATATCTAATCATATATTCTAAATATATCTCAATAGTGACTAAGGGAGAAGCAACAGTAGTTACATTTAGCCAATAACTTGTGGACATACCGGATATGATATCATCAAATATAACAAGGGGCGGGGAAATGATAGGGGACATGAATAAATCCTAAGATGACCTCTGTTATATGAGATGAACATGTAGATCTATCATTTCACAATGGTTTTTGCCTTAAATGTCGGGGATTTGAAATTAACATGTAATGTATAACCCCAAAAATGAGATCAATGTTTCTATTTTAAAGTAAAGTTATTAGGAAGATGAAACCTCGCATGGTTGCTATGAGTTAACGTAATAAGAAATAATGAGGGATTGGCATGTGCTATGCACGTGCATATGAAAATATGGTTTTTAAAAAAAACTTGCGAATAAAAAAAAGTTTCTGGTTTAGTAGCGTCATTCCATATATGAGATGAACATGTGAGTCTATCCTTTCATTTTGTCTCTTTACCAAATGTCGAACATTTGACATTAATATGTACCCTAAAAAGGTTACCCATGTTTCTAGTTTAAATTTTTTGGAATCTCGCACGGATACCATATGCATTAAACTAACGAGAAATAATTTTTTGATAACATAAGTGATGCTTTATTCAAACAGAGCGCTCTATTTGATGTCCCAGTGGCTCAAATTCATGATCTCTAGGACATTTGTCTAAAGCGTCATACGTCTAATCACTTGAGCTGAAGGCCCTTGACAAACTAATGGGAAATAATAAAGTATGGTAAAAATTATGGTAAATAATTAGGTGTGGCATAAATGTACCAACTATTCCTACATCAAAATCACACTTATCTACCTGCAAACGTTGGTGTCAACAAGGCATTTAACAAACGATTTGGATATTATAATTATCACTAAGAGACTGTCTACTGTGTACCTATAGAAAGCCTAAAGAACATTGGATATAAGTAATCCAATTATTTCAAGTTTTCTATTGTATTTGGAGCTATGATTAGTAAACACTATAGAAGAGGTATGCATGCAATATATGGCATTTCCTTCATCAACTACATGATCAGAACTTTCATGTCAGATATATTTTTAGCTTGCTGTTATGGTAATAACTGATTAATTCAGCATCAAACTGGAATCAACAAACTTCTCTATTTAATTAAAGGATTCATGAACAACGTGGAGCTTAAAATTGTTAATATCCAAATAAGTTTGGATCTTTGCTTGTGCATAAAGCCATAAACCAACAGTCATGCAAGATGGTTAGAAGCAAAAAAGAAATCTAAAAATGATCTTATGTGCCAAAGCTAAATGTACCAATATACATTCCTGTAATATTTCATAACTATGAACTCACATGATTATTGAAGAATATGTAGATAAGCGAGGCTACAAAGCGTGTTCATGGAACAGATTAGGAAAGTCATATGGGTTTTTGTTTTCAGAATCATAGAAAATTTTATGTTAAAAGGACTAATGTCATACATATTATGTGTCAAATATTTCTCAATTATCCAAGCTAACAAAAACAAAACATGTGACCAAATTTGTCCGCTGCACAACGCATTTAACTATTGGGAATAAACTTGATTTTGATTTTGTTAATCTAGATTTTTCCATATATGAAATATCTAGAGTAAATGCTAGATATTTATGAAATATATTTGAAATTGCAAAAGAGAATATTTATGAGATATTTATGAAATAATATATTTGAAATTGTATGAGAGAATATTTATGAGATATTTATAGAGA
Source organism: Allium cepa (assembly GCA_030765085.1). Lineage (NCBI taxonomy): Eukaryota > Viridiplantae > Streptophyta > Magnoliopsida > Asparagales > Amaryllidaceae > Allium > Allium cepa. The sequence continues at coordinate 504,813,151 of CM060934.1, read as the reverse complement.
ACTATTAGATTAAGTGAATTTTCACCGTCTGTTTGAGATGTGAACTCCTATAAATATAGATGGATTCACTCATTTTGAATGTAAGTAAAAAATATGAATTTTTGTACTAAAGTTTAGCAATAAAGTTTTTCTCCTCATAAGAAAAAAACATTTTTTTTCTTTTCCAACCTCTTATCGATCTTCTTCTAAAATCAAATCTATTTGCTACTAAAGAAAACTTCAACAAAGTGGTATCAGAGCTTGAAGATCCTCTAAACAAGATGGCGAATAGCGACGTTCCCTTACCTAGGCCCGGCCCTTCACCAAAGCAACTGAAGCGATCACTTAGGGCCTCAGAAACTCTAGGGCACCATACCAAATCAAAAACACATTCGATTAAAAAAATGAATTGGTAATTTCTCGAATCAGCAATCTCAATTCTCATCTCCATCTACGCGACGCGGTACTGCTCTCCAAGCTCCAGTCAGCAGCCCCTCCTCTTGATCGGACCATCTCAACAACTCTGCAGACTGCAGCTACCGCCTCCGTCCAACTGATTTTCAAAGGTGATTTAGAAATTTGATATTACTCTTAGTTTTTCAAGGGTCATATTCTAAACCAACAACTGATTTTCTGATGTTCCAACTACAACTAGAAATTGAAAGTATTTATTTAACAAAGTGCTCAAACCATGACCTGGAAAATTTGTAGTTCCTTAAGCTAGAAGCTGTGATAATCAAATCGAAATACAACGGTGGTCAGATTTTCCAAGTTTTGTATGAAAGTCAAACTGTTTTTTTGATTTGTAATAGTTAATAACACTAACAGCCTCATATGAGCCTCTGAACATCATTCAAAGGATTAAGAATTGTGATACATACACTTGCCTGAAGAAACACACTAATTTATTTCTTCCTACTACTTTATGGATTGAAATTGCAACTAGTATTCTCTGTTCTGTTTGTTTCTTCATAATTCCTTATGATATGGAATTTAAACATCTTGCTGAATGCTTGTAGGCTGTAAAAAACTATTGCCTGGGCTGTAATTTATGTACATTGTCATTTGTCGCTCAACTTATTATAAACGGTACAACCAATATTTGATTCCTGAACGAAGACACATGGAGTAAAGTAAACAAATTTCTCTTTATAAAATTTTAAGTAACTTTGTCTTTGGATTTGGTGGATTAAAACTTTACCGTGAAAATATGATTGTTTATATTCAAATAAATTATGTAAAAATGGTTTGTGATTCAATCATATACTACATACATTGTTGGTTGCAAATTTTTGCTTCTTCTTGATTTGATCTTCTGAAATAGTACCCATGTCATTGTCATGGGTTAAGTTAATCTATCTTTTGCTACTTTTTTAATACTGCTTCAAAATTGATGGAGTTCTTAGTATAATCTTTACGCAATTTAATTTTTTGTGGTTATTATAATAATTAATATTATTCCATGTTACTTTTATACTGTTTAGAATTGCGTAAACAAGAATATGGACACGCTAAAAGGGTTAGAAAAAGAAGGCCAGAGGAACTCACTAATTCACTAAAAGGCGCTCTTATTAAATTTTCCATCAAAAGTAGTCCAGTAGAAAGTTCGAGTTTGAATGTGGATAATGCTCCCCTTATTGATGAGGCCGATGATAATATTTTAAGAGTGAACATGACAAAAAAATATGAGTGAAGAGGAAGCAAACATTGATTCATCATCATATTTGGAGAATGTTAGTGCAGTTTCAAATGACCCTGATACATAGAAAAAAGTTGATAAAAAATTGAGAGACTTGTTGGTTGAAAAGGTCCTTTTAGAGTGTTAAAAGATAACGACTCTGATTTTTTCGAAAGATGTTATTAGTAGACATTTTTCCTCCACTTTTTATGTCAGACATTTGTCTAATGGGGATAAATAAGATAGAAAATGTTTGGTATATTCAAATTCAGTCGATAAAGTATTTTGCTTTTGCTGCAAATTATTCACGAATCAAACAATGGCTAGTCATCTTGCTACAGAAGGAATTAATGATTGGCGCAATCTTAGTACTAAGCTGAAACAACATGAAAGTAGAAAAGATCATCTTTTGAATATGAGCAGTTGGATTGAGTTGGAAAAAAGATTGAAAGTCAAAGCAACCATAGACCAGAGTGTAATAGATCAAATAAATAAGGACAAAGAACGTTGGAAGAAAGTGTTGATAAGAATAATTGCTGGTGTGAAAACACTTGCTTCCAATAATTTAGCATTTCGTGGAATGAACGAAAAGCTTTATGAACAAAATAATGGTCTTTTTGTAAATTAATTGAAATGATAGCTGAAATTAATCCAGTAATGCAGGAGCATATTCGAGGGATTGAACAAAAAGAGATTCATACACATTACCTTGGTCACAAAATTTAAAATGAGTTAATACTCACATTGGCTAATGAAATTAAAAATGAAATTCTTAAAAAAATAAAAAGGTCAAGTATTTTTTGGTTATATTAGACTGCACTCTAGATATCTGTCGTGTTGAATAGATGTCTCTTGTAATAAGAAGTGTTAATGTTTCAACCGATCCCGCAAAGGTGGAAGAGTTTTTTATTGAATTTTTAAAAGTAGATGATACTGCTGGACTTGGACTTTTTAACAAGATTTAAAAAGTATTAGAAGATATTATGCTTGATATTTATGATATCAGAGGATAAGGTTATGATAATGGATCAAATATGAGTGAAAAACATAAAGGAGTGCAACAAAGACTATTAGATATTAATTCAAGAGCTTTCTACACACCTTTTGGTTGTCATAGTCTTAATCTTATGCTATGTGATATGGCAAAATCGTGCCCTAAAGCATCAAACTTTTTTGGGGAGATCCAACAGATATTTAATATATTTTCTTCATCCACACAAAGTTGGAAATTTTTTAAAGATCATGTATCAGGTTGTACTGTTAAGCCATTATCAAATACACGTTGGGAAAGTCACATTGAAGCGGTAAAATTTATAAGATATCAAATAGTGGAGATAATAGATGCTCTAATTCCTTGCAAATGGCACGATTCAATGGCGAAGAGCGAAGTTAGAAGTCTGGTAACAAATGAGATTGAAAATTTCGAATTCTTGTTCGGATTATGCATTTGGTATGAAATGTTGAAAAACGTAAATATTGTTAGCAAGATTCTTCAAACCGAGGATATTCAAATTGATGTTGCTATTATTGGATTACATGAGCTTATTGATTTTTTTAAAGATTTCAGGAACATGGGATTCGATTCTACGATGGTTGATGCCAAAGAGATAGCCCAAATATTAGATATTGAAACAAGTTTTTCCTCAAAAAAAGAATTATTCATAAAAAGAAAAAGTTCGATGAAGATATAAACGTTGAAGAACAGATGCAAACACTGGAAGAGTCCTTCCGAATCAATTACTTTTTGCAAATTGTGGATAAAGCTCATGTTTTGTTGATGAATGATTTGAGCAATTCAAAGAATATGATGACATATTTGGCTTCTTATTTGATTTAAAAAAATTCACTTCTACAGATGATGAGAAACTGAAAGGTCATTGTTTAAAGCTTGAGGAATATTTGAGACATGATTTGCAATCTGATATTAATGGAAGAAAGCTATTTTCAGAATCAAAAGTATTCAAAATTATCTTGCCAAAGGGAAAAAAAGCAATTGAGTTGCTGAATTTCATAAATTCTTGTTCTAGAGAGTTAACTTTTCCTAATGCTTGGATTACATATATGATAATTCTAACTATACCGGTTATAGTCGCCACGGTCGAAAGAAGTTTTTCAGAGCTAAAGTTGATCAAGTCTTATCTTCGTTCCACTATGTCAGAAGAAAGATTAAATGGTTTGGCACTTTTATCAATTAAACAAGATATGGTCAATGAACTTGAATATGACAATATTATTAGTAATTTTGCAAATCAAAAGGCTAGAAAAATATTCATAAGCAATTAGTATTAATTTTGTTGTATATCTTGATTTACTATTACGAATGAAGTTATTCCTTTTCCTTCTCTCATTATTTATAAACAATATAAATTATCTCGATGATTTAATTAACAAATATAACATTAGTTTTGCATCAGGGCCTTATTTTCATAATTCGCTTTAGATACCAATACCATTAGTACTGGCCGTGCCCTTACCAGTCCTAATGCTCACCAAGACCGATTATAACAATTGGAGTTTAATAACAAAGGCTCTCCTTGAAGCACACGACGTATGGAAGATAATTGAAAAGGCCAACATCGAACAAGAGAATGAAGATGTCTATCTCAAACCACAGAAATAGTTTGAGAGACTCAAAGATGAGAGACAAGAAGACTCTCCATATAATTTATCAAGCATTGGATGACGATACTTTTAAGAAAATTTCGGAATCAAAGTCAGTCAAATAAAAATAGGAAAAGCTTCGAACATCTTATAAATGAGTCAATCAAGTCAAAAAGGTACGTCTTCAAACTTTAAGAGGAGAATTTGAAACTTTGCGTATGAAAGAAGGTGAATTTGTCTGATTACTTCTCAAGAATTTTAACGGTTACTAATAGTCTAAAAAGAAATGGTGAGAAGTTATATATGTAAGAATTATGGAGAAGATTCTAAAATCATTAGATCCAATGTTTGAACATATTGCCGCCATCATCGAAGAGACAAAAAACTTGGAGGCCATGATAATAGAGAAACTTCTCGGTTCATTGCAAGCTTATGAAGAAAAGAAAAGGAAGAAGGAAGAGATTGTAGAGCAAGTACTCAAGACACGAATTGATTCAAAAAAGTAAGAAAGCAATCAAAACCAACAAAGATGAGGTTATGGTCAAGAACGAGTAAGAGGTCGTGGATATGGACACAGACGAGGTTGGAGACCCAACAATGACAATGACAACCAAAGAAAAGAAAGGCATAGGTCATGGAAGAGGAAATTCAAAGTTAAGGCATGATAAAGTACGTGTCAAATGCTACAATTGTGAAATTTTTTGACATTATACTTCTAAATGTAAAGCTCCAAGCAATAATAAAGTAAAAGAGAAGGCTAATTACATTAAAGAAAGAAGTCAAGATGATGCTACTTTGCTACTGGTTTACAAGAAGAAGAAAAAGAGAAGTTAATTTTTAAAAGATTATGGGAGATCGTCGAAAAAGGTTATGAATGGCCGAATGATTTGGAGAGGTGTCACAAATAGACAAAAAAGCTTTTGCTAAATTACGATGGGGTGATCATCGTGGTCGTGCTATGATGAATGAGAACATTGATTAAATAGTGTATGGTCATATACTTAGAGAATGTTTAGCAAAGTCATGGAATATATTGAAAAATAGATATGGAAATAATGATGCAAAAATAATAGAAGAAAATGCATAGAGAATGAAAAAAAAGAAGTTGAAGAAAATAAAGGAAATGAAGATGACATCAACGATGAAGATTATGAAAGCAAACGAGATGAAAATGAAGAAGACATAAATCAAGAAGGTGAAATTCAAGAGATTGGAAGAGATTTGAAATATGAGAAAAAATATGAAGAAATAAAAATAAAGAATATTGAAGAAATGGAAATAGAAATGGTAAAAGAGGAAGCAAAAAGGGCAAGCGATGAATTTCATCATCATGAAAACAAAGAGATGAACAAAGCATATATAATTTTGAACAAACCTATTTTTCAAGCAATGTTTTCTAAAATGACATGCAAAAGTGAAATTTGAAAAATATACATAAAACCTAGATTGGTCAAAAATTTTAAGAGTGAAGTTATGAAAGAATGCAAAGAAAAAATATATGGTTCATTCAAAATTTATGATACTAAAACAAGCAGATGTTAGAATGCTTACTTTATGAGAGAAAAAAATTTGTAATGATGAAGGACGAAATGAAAGGAGTAAAAAAAAAATCTATGAACTTGTATTGAAAATCTCAACGTTTGGTAAGAAGGTCAATGCAACGAAGAAAGTTCGGATAATATCTCTATTCCTACCAAAGTACGTGAAATACAAAGATTTCAAGTATTACTTGGTACTACAAAATCAAGTTTTACATGGGGTGTTGGAAATAAACTTGATTTTGTTAATATAGGTTTTTCCATATAGAAAATATCTAAAGAATATACTAGATATTTATAAAATATATTTGAAATTGTTTAAGATAATATTTAGGAGATTTATAGAATAATAATATATTTGAAATTGTATGGGAGAATATTTAGGAGATATTTATGGAGAACCATTAGATTAAGCGAATCTTCACCATTTGTTTGAGATGTAAACTCCTATAAGTAGAGACGAATTCATCCATTTCGGATCTAAGTAAAAAATATGAACTTTTATCGTAAAGTTTAGTAATAAAACTTTTCTTCTCATAAGAAAAATAATCTCCAACCTCTTATCTATCTTCTTTTAAAATAAATCTATTTGTTATTTAAGAAAACTTCCCACACTAACTTCATCGTACATGCCTATTAAAGACCCTAGTGCATGAATAAATATGCATATAGCCAATTATTGTCTGCATACCTCATATTTTCCATATATTTTTCAGCTGCAAACATACATGAAACCTTTTTATCGAAAAAAAGTCGATTATTGTTGTCTAGGATTTTGATTTCAAGAATTTTAACTCCACAGTCTAACGACCTCACCATTTTGCCAATGAACTTCGATGAATCTTTAACAGCAAAGAAATAAATAACTTGATGATTAATACCATTATCAACAATTCATTGTTATTTTCATTCTATTCATCCTGTTGGTGGACATACAGAATACTTTTTCAAGTTAAAAATGGTTCAGTGTGTTCTTATCTAGATAGCACATTATGTCTTCATAACCATAATCATGTGTCTGTAACATTCATTTTTTTTTTCACAACTGTCACATGGTACGTTCCACCTCCAAAATTTCATAATTTTGTTGATGCTCTCATATGCTTAACAATACATTCTTCTTGCATTGATTTTACAAGTATGAAAATGTTCACGATGTCATGGTGTATTACTCCTTGGTATACACAGTTATATTTATTGACAAAATAACCATAAGAAACTGATTTGTATATTCAATTATAATGAGAATCAATGAGCATAATGGAAGGTTAGAAATGAATGATAAGGATATATCAGCTTCTAACAATGAACGAAATCACTATTTTCAAGGAAAGATATATTTGTAAAGGTCAATTATTGGATCCCCCTTACATGAAAATTATTTAATATAAAAAATTAAATTTAATTAAAAAAATCATGTACATGTATCTTTCCTGCAAACAATACACAAAAATTTCCAAATATTATATTGATACGTAAGAGCAATGCGCAAAATAAGAACAGAACAATTTGTCTACACCTCTACTCTCCATTGTTATTGGTCGTTCTGTTTCCATTTGTTAACTTAGTAAAGGAAATGGATAACTTTAAAGGAAAATACTATTTGTAAACCAAAAATTACCAAAAGTACACCATTTATTCTTGAAAACATTATGTGATAAAATTGGCGGTCTTCTTAATTACGATGCTATCATATCTTTCCATAAACCATTATGCTAAAATCTTAATACCAAGGAACAAAGAACAAAAAAAGGGAAAAAACCAAGGAATCAAATCATCGTGTTTTGATGAATAAGTGAATTAATTTATTAATAAAGAAATCAAAAGTATCAGCTGCTACAACTTTCACATCTAACTTTTTTTCAATTACAAACTAATTTAACCCCTTATCGAAAATAGAATTACTTTATTTGAAAACTAATAGTTTGGCCTAAAAAATAAAATATACAACAATTTTTAGTTGAATTTATATTTGATTTTAGTTTTGAATGTTTTCAAACTTATGTGTGAATGGATTAAAAGTTTGAAAGGGTGACATAAGGGAGAGTAGTTTCATTAAAAAAAGAAAATGATTTATGTTAAGTAATGTATGGTGTATACTAGTTGTCGGTTCTATTCTCTCCCATCTTTTCTCTTTTCACACCGTTTTTCTTAAATTTTTCCAACTACCATTATTGCTCAAATTAGAAAAACCTACGTACACAGGAATCAATTGCCAACCATGCTCTTTTATATAATACTCGGATCAGTCCGAGGCTTTTCAGGTACATGGAGGCATTAACCACTTTCGGATGTTGGGTTTTTGAGGAGACGTAGTATATAGACTATATTATATTTTGAAGTCTATGTTATATATTTTTTATGTTGTAGTCTCCATTTGTGTATATACATTGGTATCTTGGGATGTATGATGTACTTGACTCACATCGATCTATATTTCTATATTTTTTTTGTAGGTCAAATATTTCATTTCGTATACCTACTTAGTTAGGTATATGTGATGATATTATGCTTTTTATTGCGTTCTGTTACTTTGTGTTTTCTATTTATATTATGTACTATTCTGTCCAGAAAAACTCATGTGTTTATTGATTTGTGGCGATTACGATGTATTATATGAGGTAATGATATGTACATATGATAGTCAAAAAAACTATTCACATGTGGTCGCCCAATAACTTTTCATTCTACATATTATCAAATAGTATTACTCTGTAATACTCTTCGGTAATATGAATACAGAAGTAGAGTATTGGATTTTTGATAAAAATCGCACTTCAGGTGAGTGTGGTTCTTTACTAAACCATGACTCGCTGGTTCGTGGTTCAATAGTACGTTCTGCACTGAAGAGCCACGCTCATCCGTTGTGTATGGAGCATGGTTCATGTAGCAACCACGCTCTTCTAGAGCGAGGTTTAGTGAAGAATCACACTCCAATCCAGCATGGTTCATTGACCAAAGCGTGATTCACTACGGGAAGGGCATTTTTTGTATGGATTGGGGGTGAAAGTTGGAAAATTGGGTGTGGAGGTTTTCTTTTATAAAGGGGTGAAAGGAGGAAAGCAGGAAGAGAATAGAATCTTCCAACTAGTTTGTTCAGTTTTTGTTGAATGTTAAGCACGGTTTGTAAGAATATAATTGGCCAACTTTAACTTATTATTGCACATAATTTAATACAAAAAAAAAATTAAACAATATCATTAATAGATTTGGGTACTCAACTTCAATGACGACATTTCTTCAAACAACTGGTGTGCAACTAGTTACGTCTATATTCTTGCGCTACTTTCTACAAATATAATAACATCTATAAATTAGGCGACTTCAATTTTCATTGTACTGAAGTGAAAAATAAAAGAATGGAAAGAGCACGTACATACGATTTAGGTTCACACTCAATTTGGTTGACGAAGAACACCGGAGGTCATTCTCAATTGAAACCTTATCCGTTTATTACAGGGACAGGTAGAAAATAGTGAGAAGAGGAAAGTAACTTTAAATAAAAGGAGAGTGCATTAACATCCTTACTTTGCTTTTTCCTTTCACTCCACTAAAAAATATCTTTGAAAGTACCAATGATCATAGAACAAATATTTGAAGTGGGATACTTTTTGTAACAGAACTGGTTTACGCACAGTCAGCAGTCACATCAGCATTGATCCAACCGCACCGCCTGCGTTTTAGCGCTACTATGAGTTGCGCTGATGGTAAATTAACATGGGTACAACATGTGCAGTTCATATCCAGCTATAGCCCCGCTATATCCCATAGCGGATTTCAACAACTATGATTTTCCCAAGTAGCCCCACAAATAGGTTTTTCGCTTTAAGTCCGTTAGTTCCACTATATCCCGTTATATTAGTTTTAAACGAAATGAATTGAAAATTGACATTTATACATTATAAAAATTATGAAATTATTTTTAAGTTAAAATTTTTAACCTATTTTCATAGACAAAAGTACTCTAATATTCTATTAAATTTAATTATGTTAAATATCAGTTTATGTTTATTTACAAAACATTACCGCATGTTTTAATTTAAAATTAAGTATGTATTTAGTATAATTAAATTGAATGTTAATTATTTAATTATCATTTATATATTTGTAAAAATATTAAGTATAAGTTTTATATGCTATATTAGAGTCATCCGCTATATCCTCGTTATATTCTCGCTTAATCCCCACTATAACTTTCCGCACCTCCACCATATTGAATCCGCTAAGCGCTTGCACTGCACAGCGCACAACTCATAGTAGGGCGCAACTCATAGTTGTGCTTGAAAAAAATTGTATCATTATTAAAAATATGCAGCTATGAGTTGTCTTAATCAATTTTCTTTGCAAATTAATACGACACAACAAAGATTGGTGCCTACAAGAATATAACATAAACGCAAATCATAATTACGCCTATGTTATAATTTTTAGATGCAACTTATAGCTATGCCTATATGACCTGCTGTATTTAAAAATAATAACAGCCACACTTTTCACCACACTTAAACTTACCATTCATTCCTCCTTTTACTTTCGCAATTCTAAACCCAAAACGCCAAAATCACCAAACTCTAATTTATTCATCAAATCCCCTCAAAATGGTCATATTTCTGTATCATTAATCAATTAGAACAAAGCTACAACAATCTTTGCAAGGTAGTTGACTATATCCTATTTTGAATCTAGCGTCATTTGAATTCTTTTATGTTTTTGTGTTGATTTTTAGTTCCATGCCTTTCATGTTAAGCTAACCGTATCAATATGGATAATTGGGAGATCGAAGATGATATATTGGTGAAATATTGTAAATAATGGAAAGCTAAATGTGAATTTATTCCTGAAACTCAGTTTGAAAAATCCCTCAAAATATTGATGCCGTTGTTGAATCCAATTTGGAGAATCAGGTTTTCTTAGATAAACTGAATCAAAGACCGGACAAATAAATTAGCCACGAAAGTCGAGTGAGACAGCCAGCACATCCAATTTGTCATTATGGAGTTACTTGTGAGGTAATTATATGTAAGACTTAGGCAATGCAGGGCGTCAGTTTTACGGATGTGCACAATACATAGATCGTATAACTAACCTGAATGGTGTCATTGCATTGTTCGCCCTCTAATGGTTTTTGCATAATATATCTTTTCATGATTGTGTCGTTGCATTGGTCATCCTCTAACAATTCTTCCATCTCGATATGCTTATCAATGTCATCAGCTTCCTCTGGGATATCATCTAACGGAGCATCATTATTAACATTCATAGCATCAATCCATGTACGTTTTCGTCAAGTGAAGCAGCAATTTCCATGCTATCCAAATGTTGTACATCATCATCAGCATTTCCACCCTCCATATCTTCAGTTTCAAAATATTTAGTTTCTTCTACATATTCGTTTGAATTATTAGTTGGAGTTGACTATAGAGGATACAACATGAAACCATACCTAGGTGATTGCGGTGGATATGGCATGAAATCATATCCATGTGTTTGTGTATATAGCCGGTAAACAAACAAATAATTGTTAATTACATAAATATATGGAACAAGAATGAAACATATATGCATCACATGAAACCATACCTAGGTGTTTGTGCGTAAACGTTCAGTGGATACGAATAGTATGGGTAATACATATAACTTGCAGTATTACTCGGTCTATGTTGGCATGCATAATATGTGGTATAAGCTTGTGGTCCAATTGTTTGTACCACCCCCTACTTTTTTATGTACAAATTGATTGCTTTTGTCCCCACGCAAAACATAGAATCGACGTCGTCGTCATCGTCATTCAACTCAATAGCAATCGAACCATCATCCGTAACTAATTTACTTACTAACGAGATGTAAACGACGGTTGAATTAATCTTTGTAGCTTTGTATATTACCGTTTTCAACCCAGATAATTACAACCTTTCCTCGCTTTAAATCATTTGTGCTTTCCACCAACTTAGGTTGGTCTACTATTCTCGTCGATGATTAAATCGTCATCATAGTGAAAATTAATCAGTACAATTGTCATAGATTTAGCAAATTTCATGAAACTAAATTTCAGTTACAGATATAACAAAATAAGTGGATACGGGGTTCAAACCTTTTCCTTAAATCTTGAAGAAAGTGAAATCTTGTGTTGATCTTTGTCGAGTTAAACGAATTTGAGTGGATTTGTTATAATTTTTGTTGAGTTATAGTAAGAGAAATAGAGTTTAGGTTTCTAAAATAAGTTAGGCAATAAGAGTTATGTCGAAGTGGAGAGGGGTATAGGGTATTATAAGCTACTATTGGGACACTAGCAAGCTCATGTACAAACACAACTTATAGTTGCACCTGTTGCTCTATACGGTAGCAAAACTCAAAGTTACGCTACTGTCTAAGAATAGAGCGCAGCTCAAAGTTGTGCTTTGCTGTGAGTTACAGGCACAACTCATATACATCTATATAGGCACATCGACATGATTCCAAACCAACTTATTTCAGGCAAATCGAATTCCATTTAAGCACATCATATGCATTTCATGCAAACCATATATATGAAAACAACAACAAGAAGTTTCAAAACCACAAATCAATTAAACAACGTAAATACTCGTTCTTGCATCAATGCCAATAAGTGTTAAAAACAAAAACCCAAAACAATAACCTAACATGCAATCTACCATCTAAATTTCCTGCCGTACTACAAAATTCAAAAGTACACCTACCATACTACCTAATCTCTTAAATTTCTAGTTTTGTGTGGTGTTCTTCTTTGTTTTTGGGTCGGAAACGATTGAGGTAGTTCAGCTTCAATTATATTATGCCATGGTTGGATGCTTTGTGAAGATCCAGCCACGTCTCTTATACGCCTTCTCTAGTATGTTCGAGTAAAAGTTTCTGGCGGACAAGGAACATAAAGTGGTAGTCGTTCAAGCTTGTGTCTATCAAGAATTGATTTGATAATTGATTTGATGTAGAAACACTTACCTTTAACTCGACTTTCATCTCCAGGAGATGCAAGAACATCACTAACTTCGTACAAAATTAGGTATAGCTCTTGAACCTAAAATAAAAGAAGTATTGGCGTAAATACGTAAAGCTACTTAAATGGTTTAAGAGATGAAAACTTATTTAAGCATACAAAGTCACGTACCACGAGTTCTCATGGAGCATGTTTAGGCAATCTAGTAGACGATTTTTTAAGACTAATCGTTGCGTTATATGCCACTATCAATTATAGTATTGTTCGATGGTGATTCTTGGTACGAGTTTAACTTATACATGATCCAACCTATGATCTCATTCGGCTACATAAGTGTTATACAAATCTCTAATCCAACCATTCGGGAACACTATTTAGCCGTATCCGGTATATGCTGATTAAGGCCAAATTGCCTCTTCACTCTATCGAGGTGGTTCATGGCCACACTTTTGCAAGCAAATGATCATGGTTCTTGAATACCAAGTTTGTTCTCCATCCAAGCAAACTGGCGGAAAATCCTATACAATCTCAGCTGCGTATAGCGTCCAGTCAATATTATATTGCTCCATAACATCGAGCTCATTACGACAGAGTGTAGGATTATGAGCTGAATTATCTCTCCAATGTTTATCTCCCATCTATCTACAATCAATGAACAAAATAAATAGTGAATATTGTACTACAACATAAAGTTTTCAATAGATGTTAGTAGCGGTTATTACCTAGACTCGTAAAGTAATTAGCAGTGATATTAGCATGAACATTTGGACGACTAATAGAAAAACGCATCCATCACTAAACCTGCACATTATCAGTGTTAAAAAAGGTCTTTAAAATATTAGTACAGTTATAAGTGAAAAATGTTGTACTATAGAAGGGTTAGGCAACCAGCTAACCCGTTCGATTTCCTCAGTACCACATTATCCAACTCCTTATACAAAGCACATAAAACCGCTCTACCCCATGAATAATCAGAAATAGTTGCAAAGTCCTGTAGCAGGTATAACCATTAGACGCCTACTCGACCCTTGGAATGGTTTGAAAAAACACAAGATGTTATAAGAAGCAATATGACAGCCCATGTGCACTGTTCTAGCTCCTCAACTGATGAATCAGGGGTAATGTCCCGACCAATTATAAGGTTGTTTATCTATTTGCCGTTCAATTCTCTTCTATTAACCACTATTTCATAGGATGGAATCTCACCAAGCAAACAGTGACAAACATCATCGACGTTCACATTACCATAGTAATTCAAAACAGCACCTTCTATAGGAAGGCCAAGCAGAATAGAAATATCTTGCGAAGTAATTGTCATTTCTTCAATGGAGAAATGAATGTGCTAGCCTCGAGCCTCAAACTATCACATAATGCCATGAATAAAGACCTATCAAACCCGATATACTTTATCTACGTTAAATACTATAAGCCTTCTTGATGAAGCAATTATTGAACTGAACGGTCATCAACCATCTTTTTAAGGTCTTCGAAACTCAAGGAATGGTCCAGATCAGTCGATGGGTTTTATACTCTACAAAACATAAAATCATAACGTATGGTTGGTTCAAAATGCTAAAAAAAATTCAACTATTTACCATACTTAATGGATAAACCTTTTTACCCGCATTAGATCTTCAAAATTTATGCGATGATTATCCTGCGAAATATAAAACGCTACCGTCAAGGAGTCCAGACCCAAAATTTCAGTCATTTGAATTTGGAATATTTAATTGATTTAAATATTAAAAGATTAATTTTATAAGTTAAAGAACGTGAATTTCAAATTCAGTGATTATTTGATAATTAAATTATTGAATTTAATATTGGAAATATTTAAAGTAATTGGAGCTTGGATTTGGTTGGATAAAAATGATTTCAAAAGTGATTTAAATTCTATTTAATAAGAATGAAGATAGTAAAACTTTTAATATAAATTTAAAAGTGATTAATTTGGTTTTATAATAACTCATTTTAATTAACGTGTAAATGTAGACTTTCGAGGCACAGTCTCGGATTTCGACGAAACCAGTTTTATTGGATCCGTAATAGCATATTATAGTTGTTTGTTCTCGAAATGATGGTTTGGATGACAAGAACCTTAGGACTTGTTATAAAATATAAATGCTAATATCTTTGTCAAGATATATATGCAGGTGTTGAAAATGAAGACTGTATAGTATAGAGATTCAAGACCGACGAATTCAAGATTGTAGAATTCAAGACTGAAGCTCATGAGTATCAAGATTATCAAGAGTCCAAGAGCTCAAGATATCAAGATGAGAAGTAGAGTCTATATTTATGTTAAAACTTCATAATAGCACTAAAGATCTGATTTTAATTGTGGAATGGAATCCACCTTCTCACGTTAATAGTGGGATGGAACACATGACCTCTTTAGTGGGATGGAACCCACAATCTTCTCTAGCGGAATGGAATCCACGAAATTTTAAAATGACTTATTTTTAGATTTTTTCAAAACTGTCTTTTTAAAAAGACATCTCTCTCTCTGTTTAAATATTTTAGCCTTAATTCAAAAACTATTTTTAATCATATTAGTTTCAAAATTATTTTTTTGTTTTTTAAATTATCTCTTGATTTTAGTATTTTAGCTTTAAATCTCAAAAATATATTTTAAATAAGTCTATACTTAGTTTTTAATATTACTTTTATATTATAGATTATATATTTTAAAATTACTTTCTGAAAGTCTTTTATAAGTTTAAACTATATTCAAAATGGTTTACAAAATATAGAAATTGTTTTGACAAATTTTAGAATAGAAATCATTTTAAAGCAAAACCAATTTTCAAAAAAACATAGGCATGTTGACATCCCTATACCACTCATATCGACATGTTAGCCGTAGATTTTAAAATTCAAATTTTCAAGAGAAGTGTCTATTCGTCATAACCTTACATGAGTGGACATGACCGTTTTTATATATACCAGTAGTTTTCAACGAATTTTCAGTTAAGATTTCTTTGTTTTCTCTCCTCTTTCTCTTCCATTCTTATTTTCAAACATTCTTAACAAAATTTTGCCAAAATCCTAAGTGAATCAAACTCGATCGTCTCTAATTTGATTCTCTGCCACTCTCTCTCAAAGATCTCAATGCTATTCGGAGTTATAGCATTATTTGTAATCAAAGATTGAAGTGTATCGAGTCTCTCTCTATCAAAGTATGATTAGAAATGGTGTGATTGTGGCCAGTAAATCAACTGAGTGTGATTCTAGCCCGTAAATCAATTAGGTGATCTTGTAGCATGGTTAAATTAAGAAAGTTTGCCCTAGACTCGAAGACGGAAGGATGTATCTCATGGATTTGAAATCGAGGTTGTAATTCGACATTATATTTGAAAAGAAATCTGCACAAGAAATTATGTGGGACTGAATGTAGGTAACTCCAAACCAGTATAAAATTCTGGTGCGTTCTTTCCTTTATTGCTTTTATTTACTATTTGCGTCTATGTCTGGTTCTGTGGTAGTCTATGTGTTTGTAAATTGCAACTGTTTGGGTTTAATTTGAAAAGATTTCAAAAAGATTCATAAAATTAATTAAATACTATTCACCCCACCCCCTCTAGTGTTAATTCTAACTTAAGGTCCGTAATCCACATTTCTTACATTTGGTATCAGAGTATTGGTTTCCAAAGTTATAATAATCTGAATTTTGTAAAAGTTTAAAATGGCAATTTTTGGAGATTCTGTTAATACTAGTTCAATACTGTCCAAATCATCATTGTCTCATAAGTCTTCATATTGTTATTCTAGAAAATCAAGTTATCTACCAAATTGGTGTGTTGTGTACGAACAGATGTGTTATATGGCTTTTGAAGAATCAACACTCAATGGACAATGGTGCAAATCAAGAAAAACAAATGGATACTTGATAATGGATGTCAAGACACATGACTGGTAATCCAAAGATACCGAATGACATAATTTATGAAGATGGAGGAATAGTCAACTTTAGAGACAATTCAAAAGGATATGTGATTGGCATCAGCAATGTCGGTAACTCTAAAACTCTTACTATTTCTGATGTTCTTTTAGTTAGGAATCTAAAACACAACTTACTTAGCATAAGTCAACTATGTTACAAGGGATACAAAATTAAAATTGAAAAAGATAAGTGTCACGTCGAAGATAATAAATGAAATATTATCTTTGAAGGAATTAGAAAGAAAAATGTTTATATTCTTAGTATGAAAATATCAAATGATAACCTATGTCTTTTGGCTAATACAAGTGACCCTTGAATTTGGCATAAAATTTTTTGGCATTTGAGTTTCAAACTCTTATCAAGACTTTCAAAACTTGATTTAGTAAATGGTCTTCCTAAAATGAATTTTCAAGTAGAGATAAGAGTTTCAAAACTTTATTTAGTAAGAGGGTCTTCCTAAAATGGATTTTAAAGTAGGTAGTATATGTGAAGCTTTTCGATTAGGAAAACTTAGGAAGAGTTCATTCAAATTGAAAGATATGATTTCAACTTCAAAACCACTTGAGCTACTTCATTTAGATCTGTTTGGTCCATCTCAAATTCAGTCAATAAATCACGACAGATATGTTTTTGTAATTGTAGATGATTACTCTAGATTTACATGGACAATCTTTCTAAAACATAAAAGTTATGCTTTATTTATTTAAAACTTTTGCAAAAAGAAATCAAAATAAACTTTCTTTAAAAATCAAAACTACTCGTAGTGATCACGGTGGAGAATTTAAAAATGAATATTTTGAGAATTTCTATAATAAAAAAGAATAATTCATAATTTTTCTTTTCCAAGCACTCCACAACAAAACAGAGTTGTAGAGCGTAAAAATAGGACGATTCAAGAGTGTGCAAGAACTATGCTTTCAGATAGGAAATTACCAATAATTTTTTGGGCTGAAGCAGCCGCTACAACTTGTTACATTTTGAACAGGATTTTAATTAGACCTCAAATCAATAAAACACCATATGAACTTCTTTTCAATAAGAAACCAAAGGTATCTTAGTTTAAAGTTTTTGGAAGTAAATGCTTTATTCTAAATACAAGAGGACAATTTGGATAAATTTGATCCTAAATCCGACAAAGGATTCTTTATTGGATATTCTAATAGAAGTAAAGCATATAGAGTTTTCAATTTAAAAACTAACATTATTGAAGAAGCAATGCATGTATATTTTGATGAAAATTTCAAAGTTTTAGTCAAATAAATGCTAAAGATGATTTTGTTACTTTAAATAATGAATCATATGAAATAAATTGTGAAACTGTTCATCCTAATAAAAGGATCAGGCTTTTAAAAGATCATCCTACAGAAAATATACTAGGAAATATTGAATCTGTTGTTAGAACTAGAAATCAACTAAACAAGATGAGTAATGACGCTTTTACATCAACCATTGAAACCAAAAATCCAAAGGAAGCATCATCTAATGATTCATGGATTCTTGATATGCAAGAAGCACCGAACCGATTCACCAGAAATGATGTATGGGAACTTGTTCCTAGACCCGAGGACAAAACTATAATAGGAACTAAATGGGTTTATAAAAATAAAATGGAAGAACAAGGTGAGGTCGTTAGAAATAAAACTCGATTAGTCGTGCAAGGTTATTGTCAAGATGAAGGAATAGATTTTGACGAAACCTTTGCACCTATAGAAAAATTATAAGCCATTAGAATTCTACTTGCTTTCGCAAAACACAACAATTTCAAATTATTTCAAATGGATGTCAAAAGTGCCTTTTTAAATGGTTTTGTTAAAGAGGTTGTTTATGTTGAACAACCTGCACTTTTTGAAAAAGAAAAGCTTCCAAATCATGTTTACAAATTAAAGAAGCTTTATATGGTCTGAAACAAGTTTCTAAAGCCTGGTATGATAGACAAAAGATCTTACCTATTATAATCAAATTTTGAAATTGGTAGAGTAGACAATAATCTTTTTATGAATAGAAACAAAAATGATATCCAATTCGTATAGATTTGTGTAGATGATATAATTTTTGGATCAACAAATAATGAAATGAATAAAGAGTTTTTTGAAATAATGATAAAAGAGTTTAAGATGAGTCATATGGGTGAACTAACTTTCTTTTTAGGATTGCATATAAAACAATTAAATGGTGATATTTCCATTAGTCAAGATTTGT
The DNA here is from genome assembly GCA_030765085.1 of Allium cepa. Taxonomy (NCBI): domain Eukaryota; kingdom Viridiplantae; phylum Streptophyta; class Magnoliopsida; order Asparagales; family Amaryllidaceae; genus Allium; species Allium cepa. The sequence continues at coordinate 504,794,258 of CM060934.1, read as the reverse complement.
GCCGCATTATCTAATGTTATTGTCATTTCTCCAAAAGGAATGTGAAAAGAATTAGTTTCGGGATACCATCTCTCTATGAAAGCGGAAATAGTTACATAGTCAACATGCTTGTATGAGTATTGTGCCAATGAATACAAACTAGAATTTTTAATTTTCTATGCAACTTGAGTTGGCATATCGTCGATACTTCATTCCTTCAACTTCATTGCATGTGAAATGCATATGAGCGGGCCTCTCTCCTAAGTTAAAATGAATTATAATTTGAAATATATTTAAAATATTAAATGACAAAATGTTTGTGAAATCTAACTAACCTATTCCTTACTACAAATAGAAAATGCAATATGCATCTCAAAGCTTTTTAATATGAAAGTGTTCATCGGTACAGGAGAAATAGCATGGCTAGAAGAGGGACCGCCTGAAGGAGGCAAATTTGTTTCCATTTCTGTTTGTGCATTGTTCGAACCATCTTTCTCTAATCCATCTCCAGAACCATCAGAACCAGACTCATTTCCTGAATCATCTTCACTAGACCCATTTGTTGGTTCATTGTCATTCCTAATTTCTATGTTTTCAATTTCTGCTAATCGGTTCTTTTTTTCTTCTCTAGCTCTGCAACACATTTACACTCCACAAAGCTGTCGTGGCTTTCTTCTCCTTTTCCATAACCAATATAATGGCATTTACAATTATATTGCATGATTGCTAAAATTAGAAACGCAAATAACTATTTGAAAATTATCTAACAGTAGAAATAAAACAAAAATTACCCTAAATAAAGAAGGTTACATTAACATAAAAATCCACACGATATGCTAATCATTATGAGTCATTCTATTTGAGAATTTTTTTTAAAGATGTTATGTTCATCCACACAAAAATTCACAGCTACAATCATCCACACAAAAATCCACAGCTTCACGACATGTCTGTTCGGCCATGTTCAACCGAACAATAAATCAAATTCCGGCTATAAACAACAGAACCAATATTAAACCCTTCCCTAACTCAAAAATCATACAAACAACAGAACGAATTAGGTAAATGCGATTTTAGGGTTTACATCTACTGTTGAAACTTCGTCTACAACGTTTCATACTTACCATATTTTGACTCGACAACTATATACGTTGGTTTTATATACTAACTTATTTTTTGCAGGAATATTTACAAGATCAGATTCAAGTAAGCTTCATACTATACATATGATTTGTATTGAGTTCTTATCTAGAGTTAAAATGATGTTAAAATCTCTCCTTTTGGATATATATGTCGACACGTGCACATACACACATTTTGAGCATATTTGCATTTTTCAGGTCAAATTCAGACGTCTGAATTGACCATTTCAGACGTCTGAATCTGGAATTAAAATTGATTTCACATACAATATTCAGACGTCTGAATTGATATTTTCATACGTCTGAATCGGGTCAAAAAAGACATATCTCCTTTCTGGTTTACATATGAACGATTTCATAAGTCTAAACTCTATGTTTCAGATGTCTGAATTTCTATAACAGCTATATTTTTGAAAAGACATTTCTCTTCCATAAAGAGATACGATTTTTAATCAACTGGTATGACCATATATTTTCATAGTAACTATTCATGAACAATAGCACCTTTTTATAATCTATATAAACATGTTAGAATCATCAGTTTGATTCATAGAAAATCGATCTAACTCTTTCTATTCTTAATCTACTTTGATTCTAACACTCTAGTGCATTTAAGTTCATACAAAATCATTCATTTACTTCTATGTTCTTCACACACACACACACACACATATCAAAAGGAGAAGATTATAGGAAGGTTGTACTATCAAGAGACAAATCCGTGTTATCAAGAACACACTGTGACAAATACTCTCTGTATAAGTTAAAGTCCTGTTTTGCTGTTCAGGCGAGTGAAGTCCTCTTCGGCTGTTGAGGCATCGAAATCATGTTTTGTTGTTCAGGTGTTATAAACCTATTCCTCTGGGATAAGTGAGGGTTGTTGTAGTTGAAATTCCAGAAGGAGTCTAGGACTGGACGTAGAACGGGAAGTTTGAAGCAGTATAAAAATTCCTGGTGTGCTTGTTTTATTTTTACTTATTTACATTGCTATAGTATTTTAGTTTATTTCCGCACTAGTATAGTATAATTCCATATAGCACGATCTGCACCGTCTTTTCATTTGGTATCAAAGCAAGGTTTTCTTATAACCGTTACAAAGTTATTTGATATATGGTTAATATGGAAAACAACACCAACACAAGCACTATCACTAACACTAGTTTTATTGAAGGTCAATCTACTACACAGCCTCCACTATTCAATGGCATAAATTACAACTATTGGGCAACACGAATGCATATTTATATGCAAGCCAAAAGTTTTGATGTATGGAATATTACACAAGAAGAATATACTGCACCTACTACCGAATATTCTACATGAATAGCTGCACAAAAACAAGATGCTACTGCCAATGCTAAAGCTATGAATATGTTGTTTATGCATTAGAAAAAATGAATTTAAAAGAGTTAGCATATGTAACACTGCATATGAAATATGGAGAACACTAAGAGTCACTCATGAAGGTACTAATAAGGTTAAACAAAGTAAAATATCTATGCTTAAGAACCATTTTCAAAATTTTAGAATGAATTGAGATGAATCTATAAATGGTATGTACTCCAGATTTCAAGATATTCATCATTCTTTATTAGGACTAGGAGAAATATATTCTGATTTTGATATTCTTTCAAAAATCCTTAACTCTTTAACGGATGAATGGGAAAGAAAAGACTTAGCTATTGAAGAAGCTAATGATCTTTCTACCATGAAACCAGAAGAGTTAATAGGAAATTCAATGTCCTATGAAGTAAATTTGCAGGCAAAAAGAGTTCAAGCACAAGACAAAAGGAATATGGCATTTCATGTAGAAAAAGAAGAATCGGACTCGGATGAAGAAGACTTAGCATTCATTGCTAAAAACTTTTTAAAGTACAGAAAAGGTAATCAAAACAACGGGAAAAGAAACTTCAACAACAATACAAATAAACCATCTTCATCTATACTAGAATGCTTTAATTGCCACAAGAAGGGGCACATGCAAAAAGATTGTCCAGAACAAAAGAAAACATATCACAATAAGAAACGAAAGGACAAGTTTAAAATAAAAGCATTTTCAGTAACATGGAATGACTCGTTTCTTCTTCTTCAGAAAGCAATAGTGACATTGAAAATGAACAAGCAAATGTCTGTTTCATGGCTACAGAGAATGAGGTAAATGATCTTACTTTTGATGACATGATTGAAATTAGTTCAGAACTTCTTGATACCTTAAAAAGTATTAAAAGAAAATATAAAGAGGCTCTAGAAAATCAGAGAAAAGCAGAATTCGAGAGAGAAATGCTTAATGATGAAAAGAAAATATTAGAAGAAGAGCTTGGAAAACTTCAAGATGCCTTCTCTAATGATAACTCTCAACATACTTTATTGAGTCAAGAAATTGAAATTCAAAAAGAAAATAATGATTCTCTTGTCTCTGAAAATCATGAGCTGAAAATTAAGATCAAAATGATAGAATTAGACAATACTTGCCACAAAACCAAGTTAGATAATATTACTAGAAACGTTTCTAACTTTAATAAAGGTCGAGAAACTCTATCCAAAATTATTGAAAATTCTCAATCCACTTCTTGTAAAAAGGGACTAGGATACCCTAAGGAATCAAAGACTCCATCTAAAAAGGAAATTAGGAGAAATATTTCTAACCCTACTGCTCGTCCAAAAAGGAATACTAACTCAAAAATTATAAAAATATGGGTTCCTAAAACAAACAATAGTTTGATTAGGAAAAATATATAAATACCTTTTTGGAAACTGTTCCTAAAATGAAAATTATATTTTTAAGGGGAATATTGAACCCACTTGGGTTTGGTTTCCTAAGACCTAACTCTTAGGACCCTATCACAAAATGTATACCAATGTCATTATTATTATTGCAGGACCCACTTAAAAAGAGAGGAAAATAGATACTCGACAGCGGTTGCTCAAAACATATGACTGGAGACAAAAATATGCTATCAAACATTACTTACTCTGATGGAGGATCTATCACTTTTGGAGACAATTCCATAGGATATATCATCAGAAAAGGCGACGTCAGCAATGTCGGTACATCTAATTTACCTCTTATTTCCAATGTTTTACTAGTCAAAAATTTAAATCACAATCTTTTAAGTATCAGCCAGTTATGTGATGAAGGATTCAAAATCTCTTTTTCTGAAGATAAGTGTAGCATTTTTGATAAAAATCAAAATCTTATATTTTAAGGAAATAGAGACGGAAATATCTATATTCTGAATATGAAAATCAATCACAATTCAGATGCGTGTTTAATAGCTAATGAAAATGATCCTTGGCTATGGCATAAAAGATTATATCATATCAACTTCAAAACTATAAAAAAGCTTTCTAAATATGATTTAGTCAGAGGTTTAACAAAAATGAACTTCAAAGTCAATCATATCTGTGATGCGTGTCAATTAGGAAAATTAACCAAATCATCTTTTAAATCAAAGAAAGTAATTTGTACGTTACAACCACTTGAATTACTACACATGGATCTATTGGGACCAACACAAGTTTAATCCTTAAACCACAATAGATATGTATTTGTAATAGTAGATGACTTTTCTAGATATACTTGGGCCATTTTTATGAAAAATAAAAGTGATACGTTTCAGCATTTTAAAGTTTTTATCAAACGAATCCAAAATTTAAAAGGTTTAAAAATAGAGAACATAAGAAGGATCGTGGAGGAGAATTTGAGAACGAAGATTTTGACCATTTTTGTAAAAAGAAAGGAATTTTTCATAATTTTTCATTCCCTAGAACTCCATAACAAAATGGAGTTTTAGAAAGTACACTACGCCATAGATGACCTTCTGCAACATTTTTGCAAGGTGTTGCTAACTAAAATGTTGCGACGGCTATAAAATTTTGGTCCTACTGCAACGTTGTATTTTTGGTGTTACCTTAGCCATAAAAATGTGTTGCTCTAGCTAAACAAGTGTAACACGATGCAACATTTTTATATAGTGTTGCCATAGATATATTCTAATTAAAAAAAATTAAATTTTTTTTACACCTCAGCGATCCACACCACCATTTAAAACAAAATCTCAACCGTCGATTCACACCATCGATCCACACCTTACCAATTTCCATTTCCCGCGTTACTTTTCTTTCTCATTCCTCTCTCTGTGAAAATTAGGGCACATGATTTTTCTTTCTCGTTCCTCTCTGTGAAAACTAGGGCACGCGATTCCAGTTGCTTTGATGCTCTGATTGATCGAATCAAGTGTAAGAAACGTTCCTGGTAGCTTGCTCCTTCTTTCTCCTTGATTGATTGCTCGAATTGCTTTGACTTCGTCGTCGGGTGCGATGTGATATTATTTGGTATGTTTTCTGCCTTCTGGTTTACTTGATTATTCTCAATTTTGGTTACACTCGCACGCTTTTGCCGATGATGAATTGAGATTTATTTATAGGCTTTATTTCCTATAATCTCGAGTTTAATCTTTCTGTTGGACTTTGAGAAATCTGGTATGTTGGATTGCGATGATGTATTGGTATGTTGGATTTTGGTCCACTGGCTTGATTTTGCTTTGCCGATGATGAATTGCGATGTGATATTATTTGGTATGTTGGATTTTGGTTCACTAGCTTGTTTTTGATTTCTGATCTGAGCTTATTAGCTCCTTCTGCTGCATTTGTTAAACCAGAACTTGAACCTTTGTTAAACTTGTTCACATACCTTTGTATCTTGCTGCATTTGTTAAACCAGAACTTGAAGTATTTGTATTATGCTGTCTTCTTGAAAACTGCTTCACTTGAAAACTTATGCATTTTTGAAAATCAGAACTTTGAAAGTGATCTTTGGTTTTATTAAACTGTTGACTAATCTGAACATTGAGTTTTGGTTTCCACGATATATACAAACATATGTGTGTTGAGCTTTGTTGGTTTTGCTTGGTCTGGACTGAACTAGTACCATGCTAACCTTGTTCTTTAACATGAACTAATGCTCCAAGTCCTCTGTATATCATATTACTGCCTACGTTTCTCTTGTACATGCCTGATGCATTCACTGTTTTTGCTTGATGGGCTGCCAATGTGTACTGCTGTGTTTCTTGCACTAGTTTGTCTACATTTTGCTGAACCTGGTTCTTGTTTATTTTGTTGGTTGCTTGGCCCTGAGTTGAATCCAGTCAATGACTCGGGTTTGACCTTGTGCCGTGTCCATTTTTTTTGGCTTGTCTACATATCTGGCTGCATTTGAGTATGAACTTGCACTTGAGTAGTTGCACTTGAGTAGTTTCTTGTACCAAGCCTTATGATGCATGTATGTTCATCCATGTACATGCATTTCTTGGTCATGTTATGTTGCTTGCTGTGTTAAGTACTACTTTGTGCACTTGGCTTCTCCTTTGTGCATTTTTGCCTGAACTGTTGCTTGCTGTCTTCCATACTGTCTTGTATCCATGTGTTGCATTCATGTTTGGCTTATGCACTTGTGAACAGCTGAATTGTGCATTCACAGGTTGTCCGTGCAAATATTTGGTCCTTGTCAGAAAAAAATATGAAAAGAAACAACCCAAATACCTGAGGCAAATAATATGACAAAAATATTTTCATTTTCTGTTCGAGTTAAATATTATTTTCCAGATTACTGCTTTTGAATTATATGTGATAGGTATTGAAGACTGGACAGCTGGATACAAGCTTGAAGACAGAGTCAAATCAAATGTGCTTGAGCTTGAAGACTGGACCCGCTACTCGGCTCGCCTTCGGCTCGGCACTCGGCTCGTCATATATTTGTCAGTGTCGGTGTCTGTATAAATTGAAACTGCATATGTAATGAGTGAACTGAGTGATGTAGTGAGGAATATCTGTATATGTGAATATCAGTGTTATATATCATTGAATTGTAAAATAGTGGAGTCAGGAATTTGTACTATTTCAAATGTTGAAATAAAATATTTATTTAAATAAATTACTTTTTGAATATCAAATTCTGTGCAATAGCATTTTATTAAATAAATATTTATTTCTATTAAAAAATCAAATATGCTCTACATTGTGGGTCCCACAAATTCAGAAAGTTAATAACTATAGCAACATTTTGGAATGTTGCTACAGACACATATGGATGTTGCTATAGACCCAAATAGGGTTCTATTGCAACAATATTACTTATGTTGCCTTAGATAGTCAAAATGTTGCCTTTGAGGTCTAAGGCAACGGCAAAAATTGCATCACCCGAAAAGTGTTGCCATAGACCTATGGCAACATTTTTTGGCCTGACCCAACATTTTTTTGTGTTGCAGAAGGCCATTTATGGCGTAGTGGTAAAAACAGAACTTTACAAGAATGTGCAAGAACTTTGTTAAATGGAAGCACTCTTCCAAAACATTTTTAGGCAGAAGCTGTTGCAACTGCTTGTTATGTTTTGAATCATGTATCAATTCGACCTCTCACAAAAAACATCTCTTATGAACTTTTTACTGGAAGAAAACCAAAGATATCTTATTTCAAAGTTTTTGGATCAAAATATTTTATATTAAATACCAAAGATCAGCTTGGAAAATTTGATGCGAAATCCGACGAAGGAATCTTTCTACGATATTCAGATCGTAGCAAAGCTTATCGCGTATTTAATAAAAAATTAAATAATGCTGAACAAACTTTACATGTATCTTTCGATGAAAATCTTCAACAAAAACCAAGTATAAAAGATGATGAAGATTTTCCAGAAAACATCACAAACATAAATCTTGAAAATAATGAAAACATTATTCATAATGAATTACAATCTCCACTAAAAATATTACGGGATCATCCTGTTCAAAATATTATCAGAGAAATTAATTCGAACGTACGAACTAGAAGTCAACTAAATCTAATTGGCTACGTAGCATTCCTTTCCAATATCGAACCAAAGAATCCCAAAGAAGCTTCCATAGATGACTACTGGATCATTGCAATGCAAGAAGAGCTAAATTAGTTTGAACGCAATGAAGTTTGGGAATTAGTTCCTAGACCAAGTGATCAAACTGTTAGTGGAACAAAATGGATCTACAAGAACAAAGCAGACGAACAAGGCAACATTACTAGAAATAAAGCAAGGTTAATTGCACAATGATACAATCAAGAAGAAGGAATTGACTACGAAGAAACATTTTCTCATGTCGCAAGACTAGAAGTAATACGGATCTTAATAGCCTATGCATGTTTTCACAATTTTAAACTTTATCAAATGGACGTTAAAAGTGCCTTTCTGAATGGTTATATAAAAGAAAATGTATATGTTGAACAACCTCCCTTATTTATTCACGAGAAATTTCCTGATCATGTTTACAAACTTAAAAAAGCTCTATATGGTTTAAAACAAGCACCACGTGCTTGGTATGATCGACTAAAGACCTATCTAATTTCTTCATGATTTCAAATTAGGAAAGTTGATCAAACACTTTTCATTAAACATTCAAAAAGGGATATTTTAATAGTTTAGATTTGTGTCGATGATATCGTTTTTGGTTCTGCCAATGACAAGTTATGTCAGGACTTAGTCGAAATAATGACCAAGGAATTTGAAACGCTCACATGGGAGAACTAACATATTTTCTTGGTTTACAAATTAAACAACTTCAAAACGGCATCTTCATTAATCAAGAAAAATATTGTGATAATTTAATCAAACTATTCGGAATGGAAAACACTTCTGCCAAACCAACTTCAATAAGTACAACTACACATCTTGAAAAAGATGAAAATGGTAAAAGTGTTAACCAAAAATTATACCGAAGTATGATTGGATCATTACTATTTTAACGGCAAGTCGACCTGACATAATGATGAGTGTCGTTTATGTGCTAGATTTCAGGCCAACACAAAGGAATCACATTTAAGAGCCGTGAAACGTATATTACGTTATCTCACTAACACCAAGGATTTCGGTCTATTCTATCCAAAAGAATGTTCACTCGAGTTAGTTTCATATAGTGATGCTGATTTGGATGGATCTCGAACAGATCGAAAAAGCACAAGTGGTACATGCCATTTTATTGGAAAATCACTAGTGTCTTGGTTTAGTAAGAAACAAAACTGTATTTCTCTCTCTACATGTGAGGCAGAATATATTTTTGCTGCTTTGGCTTGTGCTCAAGTAATCTATATGCAACAGACACTTAGAGATTTCAATATAAACTTAACAAATTCAACTATATATTGTGACAATTTCAGTGCTATTAACTTGTCTAAAAATCCTATCAATCATTTACAAACAAAACATATTGACATTCGTCATCATTTTCTTCGTGATAAATTTGAAAAAGGAATAATAAATTTGGATTTTGTTTCTTCTGAAAATCAGTTGGCTGATATTTTTACAAAACCTCTTTTAGAAAATGTTTTTACCAAACTTAGACGAGAGCTTGGTATCGTCTCGCTTAAAAATGTCTTTCTATGAGCTATTGATGTCCCTGGTTAACTTACCATATCAAAACTATTACCTCTTATGTATCTAAAACAAACTTTCATTTAGAACCTCTTACTTCCTTTGTTTTAAATATGTGTATATTATTGTTTAAAACATCTCAGCCATCATTTTTTAACTTACATTCTATTTTTAACTTTTTAATATCTTTTATAAACTTATTCCGTTTCCTTTTTTTTTACCAAAAGCTTTATTACTATGGATTTCAACATGATTATTCTCCTTCTCACCATGGCTTCAAACAACAACAACTCTGAAAACTCACCTTCATCATATTCTACATCTTCCTTAGAAATATTGGCTACTCCAACACCACGTGAACCAGCTAGACCTCATCCTTCATATGAACCATCTGGTTATACGCCAGAAAGGAAGAAATCTCAATGATTTCTTTTCTTTGGTTCTCCATCAACTAAAGAAAAAATAGCCGAGATTCATCATTACCAGAAAGAACAGCTGGATTTGCAATGGAAGATGTATTACGAACAGAAAGTTAATGCCAAACGACTTAGTTTCATTGAACAAGTGGCATTAAAATTCTACGGTACATCTCCAAAGAAAGATGTAGTTCAACCTCAAACTTTGAATCCATGGGAGCCTAGTACACAGCATCCTCTAGTTTCTCCAAACTCTTGGGAACGTCAACCCTATTGGTCTTCATTGCAACCATACATGGAAATAACCAAGATTGAACCGGAAGATTGCAAGACTCCAAGTGATTCGAACTAATGCTTTCATTTATTTATATTTGTTTTTGAATGATCATAATTGTATAATATATATCATTCAAATATTAACAGATTCATTTTATTTTCATTTTTTTGATCTAAAATATGTTTAGATAAACTTTTCAGATGTCTGAAATGGATATTTCGGACGTCTGAAATGGATATTTCGGACGTCTGAATATTGCCGAAGAAGAAATTTTCTTCAGATTCAGACGTCTGAATCTCCAAAATCAGACCTCTAAATATAGCCAAAATAAACTTTTCTGACTTGGTTTTCTTTATTTCAAACGTCTGAACTAAATATTTCAGACGTCTGAAATCTTCTGGCTATTCAAAATTGAGTTGCTTTTTTATGTTTTCCTATGTAACCACCCATTTTTTACCCCTACCTCTCTTCTATCCTAATTCTTCATCTTCTTTTTCAAAATTTTCCCCTATTAAAAATCAAAACTTTCTTCCACATATTCACTAATGGCTCCAAAACAAAAAAGATCAAGGCCATCTACTTCGTCGTCTACCCCAAATGTCGATCAATGGCTATGGAATGAGCAAGCAAGACAACATTTTGCACAAATGAGTAGATCTCATTTCTTTCCGGGTGCTTTTATCAAATTTGAAGAATTAGAGTCTTATCGGATTCAACAAATTGTAAGATCAAATGGGTTAGAATCTCTTGTCTCTTACGCTGCTAATAATACTAAAATCAATCATCTTTTGGTAAAGCTATTTTATGCTAATATGAATTTGGACCATCATACTCCTCACAATCGCAAAGATTGCATTTGGACATTAGTTTATGGTGTTAAAATTTATCTACCCCTTGCTCGACTTGGTGATATACTTCAATGTCCATCAACGGGGACCGATTTGGATGAAATTGATGTTTCTTTAAATTTGGATAAAAGAGACGAGGTCTCACACTAATTTTTGAATGATGACATAACTAGACTTACTTCCATTCAACACCGCCCATAAGCTCGTATCCTTCACAGAGCTTTGATTCGCTCTGTTATTCCTCGGACAGGAAGTTATAATGTTGTTAACAAAAGAAACTTCCAAGCCCTTTATGCTATCTGTTCCGATCAATCCATCAATTAGGCTCAACTTATTTTGGAAGAATTCATGGATGTTAATCGTCGAAGGCGCCATAAGACCTTTCATTATGGTGCTAATATAATGAAGATCCTCCAAAACTTTAACATTCCTTTTCTCGATTCCGAATTCACAGCGATCAAAGAGCTGGGATCAAAGACTTTGAGTCTTATGGGTTTTCCAAAACGACGGGGAAGTTTGGCATATATTTCATTTCAAGAATGGGTTGCCAACCGTGATCAAAACCAATCTCAACCTCGTCAACATGTTCAGCCTATCGCTCCTCCTTCTGAAGAAGATGACGATGATGATATAGTGATTCTTTCTCCCAACACTAGCTCAAGGAATGTTTTGGTCACTCTCTCCCAAAACCAAGCAAAGCTTAGAACCCGGATGGTCAATCTCGAAAAGAAAACTGAAAAACGCTTTAATTCCATTTGTGGCTTTCTCAACAAAATTTAGGAATGTATTGGATGCTTCACCTCATCATCCACCGAAGTTTTCAACCCCGCTCCATTTCAATGGTCATCAAGCTCGGGGAACAACAATGGTAGTGAAGATGAAGATGATGATGATGCAGGCAGTGATTCCAGCCCTAGGTTTTAAATTCCTTTTGTATTGTCTAGTTTGTTTTGAATTCTTTCATAGTTTGCTTTTCTATTTCTGCATAAACTCCTATATTATTTGGTTGTATTGTATTTTGAATACTCTGTTCTGCTTTGTCATATATTCGTATTTTTCTTTTTTGCGATGCCAAAGCGGGAGAAGGAGTTGATATAGTCTATTTATTCTAACTTGTTTTTTGACAAGGGGAGCTTATAGAAAATATATTACTCGTATTATATTTATATAGTTGTCATCGTAAAAAAAGGGGGAGAATGTTGAAACTTCGTCTACAACGTTTCATACTTACCATATTTTGACTCGACAACTATATATGTTGGTTTTATATACTAACTTATATTTTGGAGGAATATTTACAAGACCAGATTCAAATAAGCTTCATACTATACATATGATGTGTATTGAGTTCTCGTTTAGAGTTAAAATGATGTTAAAATCTCTCCTTTTGGATAAATATATCGACACGTGCACATACACACATTTTGAGCATATTTGCATTTTTAGGTCAAATTCAGACGTCTGAATTGACCATTTCAGACGTATGAATCTAGAATTAAAATTGGTTTCACATACAATATTCAGACGTCTGAAAAGACCTATTTCCTTTCTGATTTGCACGTGAACGATTTTAGAAGTCTGAACTCTATGTTTCAGACGTCTGAATTTCTATAACGGCAATATTTTTGAACAGACATTTCTCTTCCATAAAGAGATACGACTTTTAATCAATAGGTATGACCATATATTTTCATAATAACTATTCATGAACAATTGCACCTTTTTATAATCTATATAAACATTTTAGAATCATCAGTTTGATTCACAGAAAATTGATCTAACTCTTTCTATTCTTAATCTACTTTGATTCTAACACTCTAGTGCATTCAAGTTCATACAAAATCATTCATTTACTTCCATATTCTCCACACACACACACACACACACACACACGCGCGCGCACACACACATATATATAAATATATCAAAAGAAGAAGATTATAGGAAGGTTGTACTATCAAGAGGCAAATCCATGTTACCAAGAACACATTATGTCAAATACTCTCTGTATAAGTTAAAGTCCTGTTCTGCTGTTCAGGCAAGTGAAGTCCTCTTCCGCTGTTGAGGCATCGAAATCCCGTTCTGTTGTTCAGGTGTTGTAAACCTGTTCCTCCGGGTTAAGTGAGGGTTGTTGTAGTTGAAATTCCAGAAGTAGTCTGGGACTGGACGTAGAACGAGAAGTTCGAAGCAGTATAAAAATTCCTGGTGTGCTTGTTTAATTTTTACTTATTTATATTGCTATAGTATTTTAGTTTATTTCATCACTGGTATAGTATAATTCCATATATCACGATCCACATCGTCTTTTCATCTACTTTGAATATTAGGGTTTACATTTACTTCAAAAACTAGGATTTAAACAAAATTTAAGAACGGACCGCTTACTCAAAGTTGTGGGTTGTTGAGACGCAATGATCGTCTGCTGCGAACTGCGGTTCTTCAGTTTTGGCAATGGTGGTGGTCGACATTGAATTAGTAGTGAAGAAGGAAGCTTCCATTTTGAATTTGGGCTCCTCTCTACTTTACCATGTTTTTTTTTGAGATAGACGAAAGAAGGTAATGAAGTTTAACGAGGTGGCCTTTAGTTTTGGTGGTCATAAGTGTAAATAGAGGTATGAATAGTACTACATTAGAGTTTTACTAGTCATTAACTTTTAGAATGATGGGTTCTGGATTTGAAGGCAAAATAACTGACCGGACATAGAAAGACATTTTTCCGACATGGTTTGAAAGTCGAAGAGATATTTGATAATGGTAAGGAAATATGAAATACCTACAACATATAGATAGTAGACTATAGCAAAGCAAGGGAGACATGAAGAATGTTGGCAGCACAGCTCATATGTCAACACATCAATTTATACTCAATAAGTGTAAATTTTAAAACAAAAATCAAGAGATCTTTATGTCTTATAAGTTATGAATGTAGGGCAAAAATGGAAACAAGAACATTCAAATGTTTTATGTTTGTTAGGTGACTAAGAGAGAAGCAACAATAGTTACATTTAGCCAATAACTTATGGATATACCAGATGTGATATCATCAAATATAACAAGGGGCGCGGAAATGACAGGAGACATGAATAAATATTAGGAGGACCTCTATTTTATGAGATGAACATATAGATCTTTCCTTTCACAATGGTTCTTGCCTTAAATGTCGGGCATTTGAAATTAACATATAACGTATAACCCTAAAATGAGATCAATGTTTTTATTTTGAAGTAAAGTTATTGGGACGATGAAATCTCGCATGGTTACTATGAGTTAACATAATAAGAAATAACGAGGGATTTGGCATATGCTATGCACATGCATATGAAAATATGGTTTTTTTTTAAAACTTACGAATATAAAAAAAGGTTTATGGTTTAGTAGCACCATTCCATATATGATATGAGACGAACACGTGGGTCTATCCTTTCATTTTGTCTCTTCGTCAAATGTCGAACATTTGGCATTAATATGTACCCTAAAATGGTTATCTATGCTTCTGGTTTAAAGTTTTTGGAATCTCACATGGATACCATGTGCCCTAAACTAATGGGAAACAATTTTTTGGTAACATGAGTGATATTCATTCAAGCAAAGCACTCTTTTTAATGTCTCAAGGGCTCAAATTCATGACCTCTAGAATATCTATATAAAGCATCATACGTCTAACCACTTGAGCTAAAGTCCCTTGACAGACTAATGAGAAATAATAAAGTATGGTAAAATTAGTGGTAAAATAATTAGGCATTGTATAAATTTACCTACTGTTCACACGTCAAAATCACACTTATCTATCTGCAAACGTTGGTGTCAACAAGGCATTTAACAAACGATTTTGGATATTGTAATTATCGCCAAGAGACTGTCTACTGTGTATATATATAACGCCTAAAGAACATTGGATATAAGTTATCCAATCATTTCAAGTCTTCCATTGTATTTAGAGCTATGATCAGTTAACATTATAGAAGAGGTCTACATGCAATATATGGCATTTCCTTCATCAATTAAATGATCAAAACTTTCATGTCAGATATATTATTTAGCTTGCTGTTATGGTAATAACTAATCATTTAGCATCAAACTGGAATCAACAAACTTCACTACTTAATTAAAGGCTTAATGAACAGTGTGGAACTTAAAATTTTTAATACCCAAATAAGTTTGGATCTTTGCTTATGCATAAAGCCATAAAGCAACAGTCGTGCAAGATGGTTGGAAGGAAAAAAGAAATCTAAAAATGGTCTTATATGCCAAAGCTAAATTGACCAATATACATTCCTGTAACATTTCATAACTATGTACTCACATGACTATTAAAGAACATGTTGATAAGCAAGGCTACAAAGCAAGTTCATGGAACGAGTAAGGAAAGCCATATGGGTTTTTGTTTTCAGAATCAGAGAAAAGCTTGTGTTAAAAGGACTAATATCATACATATGATGTGTCTAATATTTCTTAATTGTCCAAGCTAACAAAAACAAAACATGTGACCAAATTTGTCCAGTGCACAACGCATCTAACTGTTTGGAACAAACTTGATTTTGTTAATCTAGATTTTTCCATATAGGAAATATCTAGAGTAAATGCTAGATATTTATGAAATATTTTAAAATTGCATAAGAGAATATTTAGGAGATATTTGTGGAATATTTGAAATTGTATGAGAGAATATTTATGAGATATTTATAGAGAACCATTAGATTAAGTGAATTTTCACCGTCTATTTGAGATGTGAACTCCTATAAATAGAGGTGGATTCACTCATTTTGAATGTAAGTAATAAAAATGAACTTTTGTAATAAAGTTTAGCAATAAATTTTTTCTCCTCATAAGAAACCTCTTATCTATCTTCCTCTAAAATCAAATCTATTTGCTATTGAAGAAAACTTCCAACAAAGTGGTATTAGAGCTTGAAGATCCTCTTAAAAAGATGGCGAGTAGCGGCATTCCCTTACAAGTCCTAATACTCACCAAGACCAGTTATGACAATTGGAGTTTGATAATTATGGCTCTCCTTAAAGCACACGGCGTATGGAAGATAGTCGAGAAAGGCTACACCGAACAAGAGAATGAAGATAGTCAGCCAAAGAAGCATAGGAAAAGCTTCGAACATCTTACAAAGGAGTCGATCAAGTCAAAAAGGTACGTCTTCAAACTCTAAGAGAGTTTGAAACTTTGCATTGGAAAGAAGATGAACTTGTCTCTTATTACTTCTCAAGAGTTTTAACAATTACTAATAATCAAAAAAGAAACAATGGAAAGTTAAATGATATAAGCATTATGGAGAAGATTCTTAAATCATTAGATCCAATGTTTGAACATATTGTTGCCATCATCGAAGAGACAAAAAACATGAAGGCCGTGACAATAGAGGAACTTCTCGGTTCATTGCAAGCTTATGAAGAAAAGAAAAGGAAGGAAGAAATTATGGAGAAAATATTCCAGAAACAAATTGATTCAAAAATGTAAGAAAGCAATCGAAACCAACAAAGACAAGCTTGTGGTCCAGAACGAGTAAGAGGTCATGGATATAAACACGGACGAGGTCGGAGACCTAATAACGACAGCAAAATAACAACAACAACCAAAGAGGAAAAAGATCAAGAGGAGGTTGTGGAAGAGAAAATTCAAAGTTAAGGCATGGCAAGTCACATGTAAAATGCTACAATTGTGAATTTTTTAGACATTATGCTTCTGAATATAGAGCTCGAAGAAATAATAAAGTTAAAGAGAAGGCCAATTATATTAAAGAAAGAAATCAAGAAGATGGTACATTGCTGCTGGCTTATAAGAAGAGGAAAGAGGAGTTAAATTTAAAAGGATCATGGAAGATCGTCGAAAATGGTTATGAATGGCCGAATGATTTGGAAAGCATGTCACAAATGGACAAATAAGATTTTGCGAAATTACGAAGGGGTGATCATCGTGCTCATGTTATGATGAATAGGAACGTTAATGAAATAGTGTATGATCAGATACTTGGAGAATGTTCCATAAAAGAGTCGTGGAATATATTGAAAAAATATATGAAAATAATGGTGCAAAAATAATAGAAGAAAACAATATGATTGATGAGAAAAATGAAAAGAAAAATAGTGGGTAGGAGAGAGATGTGGAAAAATTGCTGAAATTTAAGGAGGAAAAATTAAGATAAGAAGGAAAATGCATAGAGAATGAAGATGATTCTTCTAACATACGTATTCATAATCCATTAGAGGACGACGAAGAAGAAGGAGAAGAGGAAGATGCGCAAATGGACGAGGACGATAATGTTGTTTGTGTTAGAGAAGTCTGTTTTTATAAATTTGGTAATTTGGTTGAACAACATGGAAACTTTTGTTTCTATTACCCTATTTGTTCGATTCACAGGTCACCGGTTGTCAAGGACTCTCGTTAGATTATTATTATATTAATGTTTCTGTATTTTTTTACTTTTGTATATTTGTGTCTATGTTTCATATATATGTGTAATGTAACATTATATATAATAAAATTAGATTTATGTTTCACTTATTATACTTCGTTATTAGCATTTATTTCCATAGTATTAGTCTAAGGGGGAGTTATGTAGTTTAGGCATAGTTTTTGTTGATGACAAAGGAGGAGAATTATAGAATAGGATAGTTAGGCTGTTAGTTAGGCTTGGATTTAGGGGGATTTAGTAGATTAAGGAGGAGTTGTTGGAATAAGAGAGAGTCAGAGTAGAATCAGAGTTTGGTGGAGTATATTTTATAAACATAGGTTGTCATCATCAAAAAAAGGGAGATTGTTAGTTCCTGAGATGATGGTTTTGATGACAACGACCTTCGGACTTGTTATAAAATATAAATACCAATATCTTTGTCTAGATATATGTATATGCAGGTTGTATATATATTCAAGTACTGAGAATGAAGACTGTACAGTATAGAGATCCAAGACTGACGAATTCGAGTTTGTAGAAATCAAGACTGAAGACTCATGAGTATCAAGATTATCAAGAGTTCAAGATATCAAGATTAGCAAAAAGGTCTAGATTTATGTTAAAACTTCATAATAGCACTAAAATCTTTATTCTGATTTTAATTGCGTAATGGAATCCAATCGGCTTAAAAGATTTTAGACCTATATATTTGATTAACTACTCAGTTAAAATCATTTCTAAAGTTCTAGCTAATAGACCTAGTTCAAGAATGAATGATTTAATCGATTGTTCCCAATCGGCTTTTATTAAAGGGAGAAATATCACTGATGGTGTGGTGGTTGTGTAAGAATATAATAATCACTGTTTAAGAATAACATAACTTGTGCGATTTTAAAACTGGATTTTGCAAAAGCTTTTGATTCGGTATATTGGGATTTTCTTGTAGATATCTTTCATGCTAGAGGTTTGGTGTAACGACCCATAATTTTGGTGTTTAAAATTCGTTAATTTAGTAAGATTTTGGTAATCAAATCGGGAATAAATAAAAATTTGTAATTTGTTAATGAATTAATAACGGAAATGGGAGCATTAATGTAATGAAATGTAAAACAAATATTAACTATGTTTATAGGAAGGAATAATAGATCTAATGGAAGGATTGAAATTGGATTAAATCAATGTATTGTAATTAATTATAAATAACTGGATTTAATTACAATTGAAGTTAAACAATGTAATTGGTAAATTAATTAACTTTGAACTGATGTCTAAATTTATTTTAAATTATGGTGAATGTCCAAGTAATTTAAGATGAGAGAAATTGTGGTTAATTAAATTTGAATTGAAATTTGATTTAATTAATTTAATATTAATTTATTTAATTTACTGAAATATGGCTATTTTGGCCATTGACTCGGATTTCGACGAAACTAGTTTCATCGGATCCGTAGTGGTGAATTATTGTAGGATTTCAAGTTTCATAACAATCGGGCTTGTCGTTTGATCGTACGGACTCGAAACGCCTAGAAATCGATTAAATTGAAATCAATTGAAATCAATTTAAAATAACTTGATTTTAGCATTACTTCTTCATAATATGGAATTTGGACTTGAAACCTATTCCATTTATTTTAAAATATTGTAAAACATCTATTTTGATATATTGGTTGACCCAATTTCGTTCAGAAGTTAGAACGGGCTTTTCGGGCCATTTATCGTTCAACGGTCCAAACATATCGTATCCGTTCCTCTATCTCTACGCCCTACCTATATATATCTAGTTATAAACCCCAGCAGCCTTTCTATTTCTCATTTCTATACGTATAGAAACTTCTGTTGCTTCTCTTCCTCAATGACTAAAAACCCTAAAACTCCTCAGTTCAATTCCAATACAAATTTCAACTTCAAAATCAAAACTCCACAAACTATATCAAATTATATATCAATCTGAAGCTCTCGACGAACGCATCACAGAACTGAAATTCATTTTCCAAATTGAGTCACCATTTGACCAGAAATTTATGATCAATTCTTGGCCATCCATCGCGTCGAGATCAACTCTGCCTGATCGACAAATTGATGGTACTGTTGGGTGGAGATCGACATGGGAAGTTCATCGGCGTGGGTAGTCGGTCGATTCAATGGTCGGATTTTTCGCTAAAATTCGATTAGGGTTGAGCTATTGGAGGTGGCCGACCGTTTTGGTGCCGCATCGGTGGTCGCGAGGTCGTTTGGAGGGGGCCGCAGGCTGTTGGGGAGCAAACGGTGGTCGCGAGATGGTGGATGGGCGGCGCGATTTGCAGTCAACGGCAATGTGGTGGCGGCTTCGGTTGCTGTTGCGTGTAGGGGTTTGATCTGTAGGGTTCTAGAGTGGAGCGTGCATGAGATAGGGGATGGTGACGTGGCGGCCTCTGATTGGGTGATCATTTTTTATTTTATTTAAATTTCAATTTCAACTCGTTCTAACTCGCATAACTTTTACATACGATATCCTATTTTTGCACGGGTTTTTGCATTAGGATTGTAGTGAAATTCCGGACATTTTGGCACTTGTTTGGAAGGTTTCGAAGACTGTTTGAATTTTGGGTTTAAATTAGATTTAAATTCAATTTAAATTCAAAAGGTGAGTGTTTTAACCCACTCACAGCTTCTAAAATTTCTTATGTTTATTAAATTGATTTATGATTTGATTAGAAATTTATTTACGATTGTTTGGCATATTTTGAATCATTTGAATTTATTTGGACAAAATAGTTATTTAATTTATTGTTGAATATAACTGCACGAAAATATATATTATTTATTATCTGTTCTATATTGATGTTATTAATTTAATTGGATAATGATTGTAATGAGTGTTTGATGATTGATATTGGATAAATGGATGTCGTATTTTATATTGTCATAGACTGCAAATTTTTATGGATTTTATTTCATTCGGGATTGCGGTTTGAAATGATATATAACCCTATTTATGTTTAAATTACGGATTGAAATGATAAATATCTGTATCACTTGACCATAAGATAGAAAATTATATACAGACATCGTGGTCAATATATATAAAATATTTTGAAATGATTTCTATGATTTTGTAAAGAAATATATGGTTTTAGATAAATATGATTTTTGATATTATGTAAATGTTATTTTATCCTTGATTTTAAGCTATGTATAAATTGTTTTAATATAGAATAAGCGCAATAATAAGTTTGATTTCCATTGAGATAATATGGATAAGTATTTAAATTTTATTTCAATATAGAGTTTATAATGATTTAAATAAATTTAGGTTGGAAGATAAATTGGAAATTTATTCCAAAGTGAATTTATTTAAGAAGTAAACTCAAATAAGTTGATGTAAAATTTAATAAATTTGAAATTTTAAAAGGTATGATTTTATAACTTGGTTTAGGGTAAATTAAATGAATATTTCAAGTATAAATAAATTGAAGGAATTATTTAGCTATTTGTAACTTGAGTTTTATTTAGATGATAATGGATTTATTATTTAAAATATTTCAAACTAAATAATAGAAATGTGAATTGTTGAATCGTAATTACCAAAATTAGTTCTGAAATTGTGAATACTTAAAGTTTGAAATATATCAAATTTGAAATGGTTTATTCTGTGGATCTAACCATTATTCGATATAATTTGGAATAGTTCTTTTGGAAACTGAATTGTATTGAAATTTACGATTAGGGATTTGGTTAAATTTAAAATTTAGAAATTCGAGTTATTTCGAAATTGGTTTGTGAAGTTGAAGAAGCTATTTTATCATATAAAGTATTTTAAATATTTAAACCATTAAGTGGTGGAAGTTATGTTTCAAAGTTATGAGTTTCAAGGTGTTAAAATTTGAAGGTGTTATATTCAAGTGTTTTGATTTCGAAATGTTATAACTTTAAAAGTGTAATGATTTTAGAAAGGATATATTTGAAATGAAAATGATATCATATTGATTTGGTTTTGAAAAGGGAAATGATATTTGGTTTTAAAAGTATAAACTATTTTAAAAATGACTGTGGTGTTATAATAACGTTTGGTTGTTAAAGAGACCGGAATCGGAAGCTGTCATACTCTCTGCCAACTTCAAAAACCACTTTAACAACCCTGTACATGGTGGAGATTGCAGAATGAAGTAGGATGGTGGCGACGTCCTTTGAGGTATGAACGTGGACTCGACTCCCGTGAGTTGGCATAAGGTGGCTAAAACAGGAGCGACCCCGGGCCAAGAAGGTAGCCTCTCTTATCTAACACACTTCTTCGATATTATATTACGATTTTGAGATTGATTTGGTGGCCACTTTTGATTTTTGACTTGGGGGTGTGGCTCGAGGGGCGGTAGTAGCTGTTATCCATTACCACCAGCCCGTGTGCGTAATTTGTATATCTACCCTGGCATTGCCTTGTGTGCCCTGTCACCTACCCTAGCGAGCCTTGTACGAGTTTGGTTTTCTCCCGTAGGCCGTGTGGTATCCTCTGGTGGATTCTCCATTAGGAGGGACTATGATACTGGATGGACTACTGGGAATATTACGTGTTAAGGGGGAGATTGGCTAACTCCTTAACGCTATTTAAAAGTAAGTTTATTTTAATGTAGACATTATTATAATAGCGAAATATTACTACATAGTAAATAGTTTAACAGATCCTTACGAGATGTGAATCCCGAGCATCTCTCAAGTTACTACACTCACGTTAGACACTAGATAGGAGATGTCAAATCCCTTAACATCTCTGACGCCGTTCCACTCGTATTATTTATAGTTGATTTAACTTACATAAGATCTTTTAGTTCTGACTCGAGTGTTTTGTCTTTTCAATTCGCCCGGGTCAGTCTGAGTATTTCAGGGTTTGAAGACCTTATTTCTGGAGGACGAAGACGAAGATTATATTGTTACTATTTTTTACTATATTTCCGCTGCATTGTTATTTATTATTCTTTGGTAAGTGTAACTCTAATTCTATGTTGTAAAAGTATAATCAATTGTTTTGTAAAACAGCTTCGTGAACTATTATTTGATTATTATATATCATTCCTTTGCGAGATTTTGTTTTGTTTTCTTTCTTTTTTCTTATTCACCCCAATAACAGTTTGCCCTTTTGTATGGTTTGAGTATGACATGTGTGGTTTATCATTGATTTAAAACGTACAAAAAGGCGGGATATTACATTTGGCCATAGATGGATCAATTGGATTATGAATTTGCTTATAACCGATAACTCTAGTATTATGGTTAACAATATTTTAGGTAATAAAATTCAATCTAAGAAAGGTTTAAAGCAAAGGGATCCTTTATCGCCTTTATTGTTTAACTTAGCTGCTGATATTTTTTCTAAGATTATTAAAAGAGCAGCGAATAATGGGTCTTTAGGGTATGTAGGCAATGACATATCGCGTAATGGTATATCGATTCTCCAATTTGCCGATGATACCTTGCTTTTTTTCTTTTCATTTACCTAGACACATTATTACCCTTAAGTTCATTTTATACAGTTTTGAACTTTTATCAGGTTTAAAAATAAATTTTGATGAAAGTTTAGTTTTAGCTTTAAATGATTTTGAAAAAGTTGAAACTTTAGTTGCTAATACTCTAAATTGCAAAACTATGAACTTTCCTTTTAAATATCCAGGTTTTCTGATTAGACCTACCAAACTCAAACATGATAATTGGCTTATTATCATAGATAAAATTAAAAATAAGATAACCAATTGGAATGGGAGATTTCTATCTAGGGTAGGTAGACTAGTCTTCACTAATTCGGTTTTATCAGCCCTTCCGATTTATTGGATGTCCATACATCTGTTTCCAGATTTGGTTATTGATAAAATTGATATAATTAGAAGAGATTTCTTATGAGTGGGGAAAATCCTAATAATAATATAAAATGTCTGGTAAACTGGGAAACCGTTTGTAAAGCCAAAAAGGAAGGTGGTTCAGGAGTTATTAATTTGCATAATATGAATTTATCCTTGCTAGGCAAATGGTTATGGAAGTTTAAGGATCTAAATGATAACTCTATTTGGAAAGAGATCGTTTCTAAATATTACTATAATGGAAATAGCAATTTACATCAAATTGCTTCTCTAGTCACTCAAAATATGCCTAATGTTTGGAAAAATATTTTGAAATGTCACGAGATTTTTAACTTAGGAGTAAATACAATAGTCCATTCTGGTAATTGTACTTCTTTTTGGCATGACCGTTGGATTTCGGTCTTACCTCTTAAATTGAAATTTAAAGAGCTTTATGAAATCTGTAATTTTAAGTTTGTTTTAATCAAAGAAGTTTATTCTCCTGAAAATGATCCTCCTTGGAATTTTAATTTTAATAAAATTTTAGTAGGTTTAACCCTTAGGCAACTTTCTTTGCTTTATGCAAGATTAAATCTTTATAATATTGATAATGATAATGATATTATTTGTTGGAAATGGGATAAGAGTAAGAAGTATACTTCTAATTCTTTTTACAGATTTATTAATATTTCGGGTACAATAAACAACCCATTTAAATTTATTTGGAAATCTAATGCATCTCCTAAATATAAAATTCACATGTGGTTAATATTGCATGGAAAATTTAATGCAATAGAATTCTTAAAGAGAACAAACATTCAAAATGATAATAAATGTTATTTTTGTAAGCTGCATCTTGAAGATATAAAACATATATACTATGATTGCATGGATCCTTATTACATTCTAAATAATATTCTTAAAATTTTTAATTTTAGTATAATAACTAAAATTTCGGATTGTGACTTCTTCTGGAATAATTTTAGATTTAGATTCAAAAAGAATATTAGATTTTTACATGACATTTTATTCATAATTATTAGTTGGTATGCATGGTTTGAAAGAAATCAATGAATTTTTAATAATAATAATAGTCATTTTAACAAATTGATTTGTACAATTTCTTCATTTTGTTTTAATTGGATTTCTAATCTCAAATATAAATTAGCTAAAATAATAATTTTAAAGGGTATCTTAATAAGGTTAGTTATAATATTAACTTATTTAAACACAACAATAATATATTTAACAATAACTATATTAGTATTA
Organism: Allium cepa; assembly: GCA_030765085.1. Taxonomy (NCBI): domain Eukaryota; kingdom Viridiplantae; phylum Streptophyta; class Magnoliopsida; order Asparagales; family Amaryllidaceae; genus Allium; species Allium cepa. Next base: position 504,769,728 of record CM060934.1, on the reverse strand, counting down.
ATATTTTTTCAAATTTATATGATGATCTCAATATTAATCATAACTTACTTATGATCAAAGATTCATAAGAATCTTTTAAGATTTGTTTCAATTATTATTCTTGTTTTTGTTAGTATTAGTTTATAGGTATTTTAATTCTATTGTATTTGTCCAGTTTAGTCTTATTTAGGTTTTATTTCCTCCCTCATCTATACATATATGTGTATATTAATTATATAAATATACATGTATACGTATCATTCTAACTTTTTCCTTGGTCATCCTTCAGACATAGGTATGGGTGATAGAGTGTCAGGCTCATTTTGCAGGTTCTCATGTCTTCAGATTGCAGGATTTCAGACTGTAAAGAGGCCATCAAAGTAGAGCTCTCCACTCAGGATTACTTGCTGTTCCACCACAAATACAGGATTCATCTCTATTTTGGCATATTATCTTCAGGAGGATCCATTTTTTCAGCTTGGCACTTCTTCCTCTGTACAGAGTCTCTAGAGAAGATTTTCCATTTAGCATCATATTCAGTTCCACTTCAGAGTAGATGCTTCTTCATTCCTTCCGATCTAGATGCATGGAGCTTCTTTCTTAGTTTGTGATGCATGGAGCTTCCGATCCAGATGCATGGAGCTTCATTTTCTATTTTTAGGTACTTCTAACACCTAAGTATCAGGTGGTGGCCATGCCGGAACTCGATATTGGGGTGTGATGAGTGGTGGCTTTGTCGGAACTCATCTTAGGGGTACCTAAGTTTCTTTGATACTTGTATATAGTTTTGTTAGATGTCAGGCATGTTGGCAGCGTCTTATTATTATGATATATATTGCATGTGTGCTCTCCTCTATTTACAGAGGATCACACGCTTTTCTCAAAAAAATCGTGGAATGGAACCCACAATCTTTTTAGTGGGATGGAACCCACGACCTTCTCTATTGGAATGAAATTCATGAAATTTTCGAAATGACTTATTTTTAGATTTTTTTCAAAACTATCTTTTTAAAAAGACACCACTCTCTCATTTTAAATATTTTAGCCTTAATTCAAAAACTATTTTAATAATATTAATTCCAAAATCATTTCTTGTTTTTTAAACTATCTCTTGATTTTAATATTTTAGCTTTAAATCACAAAAATATATTTTAAAGAAGCCTATACTTAGTTTTCAATATTACTTTTATCTTATAGATTATATATTTTAAGATTACTTTCTAGAACTCTTTTATAAGTCTAAACTATATTCAAAATGGTTTACAAAGTTTATAAATTGTTTTGACAAGTTTTAGAATAGAATTCATTTTAAAGAAAAATCAAATTTCAAAAATAACATAGGCATGTCGACATCCCTATAGCACCCATATCGAAATGGTAGCCGTATATTTTAAAATTCGAATTTTCAAAAGAAGTATCTACTCGTTATAACCATTCAAGAATGGACATGACCGTTATTCTCCTATATATACCAGTAGTTTTCAACGAATTTTCACTTAAGATTTCTTTGTTTTCTCTCCTCTTTCTCTTCCATTCTTATTTTCAAACATTCTTTGCAAAACTCTATCGGAATCATAAGTGAATCAAACTCTATCGTCTCTAGTTTGATTCTCTTCCACTCTGTCTCAAAGATCCCAGTGCTATTCAGAGTTATAGGATACTTGTAATCAAAGATCGAAATATCGAAGTGTATTGAGTCTCTTTATATCAAAGTATGACTGGAAACGGTGTGATTGTGGCCCGTAAATCAATTGGGTGTGATTGTAGCCCGTAAATCAATTAGGTGATCTTATAGCCTGATTAAATCAAGAGAGTTTGCCCTGGACTCGATGATGGAGGGTGTGTCTCATGGCCTTGAAATCAAGGTTGTAATATCAACATTATATAGAAATTTGCACATTAAATTGTGTGGGACTTGATGTTGGGAAACTCTAAACTAGTATAAAATTCTGGTGTGTTCTTTCCTTTACTGCTTTTATTTATTTGCATATGTGTTTGGTTCTATGATTGTCTCTGTGTTTGTGAATTGCATCTGTTTGGGTTTAATTTGGAAAGATTTCAAAAAGATTCATAAAATTAATTAAACGCTATTCAACCCCCCTCTAGTGTTAATTCTGCCTTAAGATCCATAATCTGCATTTCTTACAAAGTATTCCGTCAATTTCTATGACGTAGGACGTATCGTTTGGGCATGCGAGATCGAAACACATGAAAATTTATATAATAATTGGTTTGGAAAGTTATCCTCTGCATATGATTAAATTAGATCCTGAGATCAGTCCCATTGTGTTCGAAATAGGGATATAACATATAAAACGCTAGGTCGTAGTCTCGTTTGGAATTTGAGATTTTCGGACGTTCAAAGTTGGATATTTTTTAATATAATATACATATACACACACACATATATATAATATGTTAGCCATACTTCATCCCATACCCAAGGTACATGCACCATACCCTTCCCCCTTATTTATATAGTACTGTGTTTACATTAGAAAGGGGCTCGAAATTTTCTATTTAAAACAAGGTCGATCGAACGACCATCGTTTGTCGATGCCATCCAAGGTTGTTTCAGGCCTAAGCTCCAACTACTAAATGATCATAGGGAGGAGTAGAGTACTTTGGTAAGTTGGATTGGGCTTCGGTGAGGTGTGGTAGTCGCTATGGTCATTTGAACACGTGGACTAGCGGCGGCAACAGTGATGAACGATGGCAGGTCGTGAGTGGTGTGGACGGAGGCATGGTGGACTAGGCTGTCTCCAGTGAGGTTGTGGTGACGAGGTCGATTAGGGTTCGGCCTGGAATGAATCACGATTTTGAATTGGGAACGAGGGTTATTTGTTTTAAAACATTTTTAATTAACGTAATTATGGTTTAATTAATTAAAAAGATCATTAATCTATATCAAACTCGTACGAGGTCCAAATTGAACGAGATGAGTCACATTTTGATCTTATCGACGAAGTCTACGCTATGTAGTTGGATTGGATAAATTTAAAGCTAATTAGAACTTTGGGTTCAAATTGGATGTTCGTTTAATTTTAATTCAAAACAAAAAGTTTTGGCGACTACTAAAATCAAAGTGTGTTAATCTCACATTTTTGGTCAACTAGTATGATATATAAACGATGAAAATTGTTTGAATGATTTTTTGGATAATTTACTAGTTTATATTATTGGTTTGGATATATTCCCACCTATTGGAGTGGATGCATGCCTATTAGAGTGGACGAGATCCATTACGTTCCTGTGTAAGAGCGGATGACCATTTGTATACGGATCGTGTCTTGAAGTAATTGATTAATATTTTTATAAATATATATTATATGTGATGCATGGGGACGTGTTGGAGGGATCCAATAGGATTTCTCACACTGTTGATTTTATTTTCATATATATGGTGATATATGACTGGTTGGATGCCATATTGATGGCATCGATATGATTTGCTTAATTAGTGGTTTAGAAGAACCGGGTCTTATTTTTTGTATTTTAAAATACTATAAAATAGTGACTTGATTTAAAAAGGTATTTCAAAGCAATTTTGAAAAATATATGTACTTAAATAATTAGTCTTGAATTATTTGAAAGAGTAATTTATCTTAAAATCAAAGGTATGATTTTGGATATCATAAGTTAATAGTTTCATAAAATACTATTAAATAGAGATTTTCGAACTATAAATAAAGATTTTTAAAATCTTGAAATAAGTCCGTCTTTTGTAATAAAGCGACATGTTTAAAGGAAATAGAAATTTTGACATTAATATTTATTAACCGTTTTATACAAACTAATATATATATATATATATATATATATATTTGCATGTGTGTGTGTACATATATGAAAGATTTATTACAAATGTGAGATTTTGTAAATGTGATAATTTATAAAAGTAATATTTTACAAATGAAGTGAAGATTTGTAAAATTGTATTTTGTTAATAAAAGTATGAATTTATAAATGGGGTATATATGTTAAAGGAAACTATTATCATTTAATAATTTGGAGAATGAATCAAATGGTGGATTTATTATAAGAAATTGACTGATATTTTAGAAATAGTTGACTCTATTTTGGAAATTGAAGGCGAGGATAAATTTGGAATGTTAAACGATATTTTATAAATATAAAGGAATTTATCTATGTGGAAGCAACATTAAAATAGATGATAAATTAATTTTTTGAATGAGATTTTATGAATAAGTGAAATTCATAAAGAAAATAAGTTATAAATGGAATTCATAAATAAATAGGTTTTATGAAAGAATTTTTTTATAAAATGGAAAAAGATTCTTAAATGTAATTTTATAAATATGGAAATAACCTGGTTAAAGATTTAAGAATGGATATTTATCAAGGAAATATATTATATTTTAAAGTAGGTTATTCATGTTAGTATTGCTTAAAGTTGTTTATAAATATTTAAATACTTTTGAAAGGTTAGTTATTTATATTATTAATATAGTTCGAAATTAATAATAATGATTATTAATAATACTTTGGTAATTTATTATTATTATTTATATGGTAGAGATTAACGATTGTTTTATCCATAATTGTTTGAATTATTAATTATTATTTTGAAGAGGTTAAAAGTTAATAATTATTTATTTATGATGTTTTCAAGATTCATAAATGGAGTTTTGTAAACAGACTTCGATTTTTGTAAGAGGAACTTATAAAATGGTTTGAAGATTTAACGGAAGATTATTTAGAAGGTAAAGAGGTTTATAAATTAATAGATATTTATAATGAATTTTAGGAATGGGTTTACAATTTTATAAAAAGAATTTATAAGTAATTTTCATGGTTTTATAAGGGTTTAGAAAATGACTTGAGGAATAATTTATAAATGATTTATAAATGGTTTTAGAAATTTATAATGGAGTTTATAAATGATTTTAGAATTTGGTAAAAAGGAGATCTCTCTCAATGTTTGATAAATATACTTATACCGTTGAGATAAGTATATGGATTTTTCTAAGTATTTAAAATATAAGGGTTGTGAATATATCTTTGTAAAAGTATTTTGATACAAGCATTTACAAGATGATTTTAATTAATGAAGAGATTAATTAAGAAGGCTCAGTGTTGCTTGGTGCTTATTCAAATGTTGGTTTTTCCTATGGAATTAAATCTTCGATGAATGTTTTTATTTGATAGTTAAATAACCGACTATCGAAATTTGGACCCAAAGTAACATTGGAAATATCTTGGAGAAGCACGTGAGTTATGTGGCATAGCCATCTACGATGATGTTGTACTGTGCGTTTATATCTTGTTTCGTTCTTCTAGGATGATGATAAATGAATCCGTCTACTAACGGTTAGAAGGTGATCTCCGATATTATCTTTGACTATTTATTTTCTAAAGAACTGGGGTTGAGTTTATTGAAAAATATCGAAGGTTGTTTCGAAGAGACCGAGATTGGATATGTTATCCAAAAGCCACATCGATCCAACTCAAGCGTTCGAAGCGAAGACATATCAAAGATGATGGAATTCGGGATGGAGTTCTCTAGTGTTTCATTCAGTCCCAGAACGAATTTATATGGATGAATGCTAGTATTGCATTGGTTGCTTAGAGGGCAATATTAGCATTCCAAGATGGTTTGTTAGGAGCAATGGTAAGAGTGTGGCCTCTTCGAGCTTCACATCCGAGAAATGAATAAAGCAGGGACATGTGGCAGGGCTAAGTGGTTGGCACACAAGTAGGGTATGATCATCCAAAATCTAGAGCGATATTCGTGTATGCTCCGGGATCCCATTGTGTGGTTGTTGATTACAACCAAGGGTTGAACATATTTGGTGCTACTCAAGAAAGGGGTAGTGTCAGTCCTGAGTAGAGAGGTGCAACGTGTTATAGCCTCATGTACACTTGATCTAAAGGTGTACGGATTTGGTCGGTAGACCCTTACCCTTTCATGGTTCGAATTCATTCTCCAATATGAGCCGTCGGTTTTGGTTGTAGAGGCTTGTATGTTGGAATTTAATTAATGTAGCAATTTCGGCTATGATTAATGAGTATTTGTATCTTAGACATTATTATAATGTCAGAGGATTTCATATGAAACGTTTCAGTTACTGTATGATAAAAACCCGTCCTTGTTTATGTGCGGCGTGGTCTTACGAGATACCTTCGATTTTTGAAAGGTTTCTATAACTTTAAAAGTTCAATTTGGTGTGTTTTCTCACGTTGGTTTTCCAAACTGACTCGAGTGTTATTTTATTATAATGCTTGGGGTAGACCGAACATATTTACATATTTGTGTAGATGCATTGGAGCTCAGGAGACGAGTTGGAGGACATGATGTTATAACTGTCTAGGCTGATGATTGTGATTGTTGTCGTACTTTGATGGATGTATGTATATAAAAGTTTCTCTTTTGTAAAGATTATTGATATTATATTATATATTGTTCCGCTGCGATTTTGAGTTTCTATGTGTTTTTAGTTTCTTTTCTCTTCTTCTTCTTCTCTTATCTTCTTCTTTCTTATTTATTTCTATTAACTATCCGTATTTTCATTTGACTTGGGTTAGACATGTGTGGTTTATTGTCAGCTTGAATTGTATAGAAAACGGGTCATTACAACGTGGAATCGGATCTTAGGTTGAGCGAACACCTAGGCTTTAGTGGGAATTTTCTCATTTGAGATAGGGTAAGCGAAACCCTAAGATGAGTTTGAGTGTATATATTTATGAGCGCATATTTGTTAGTGATATAAAATTGTTTTATATTGTGTTAATTTATCTGTTGAGTAGCTTATGAATTTTGGTCGATACGCAGGACGCCAAGATATCGATAGGGGTTTATAAATGCTTAAGCAAGGCAAACAGACACAGTATTATTTTGAAAACTGGGTAAACGAAATAATTTTACCAAAATTATATTTTATACATAAAGGAATAATTTTCATAAATTATTACAGTTATATATGAAGCGTTTGGTTGTTGGCGAATGATAATATTTGATTAATATCATTTGTTGATTGTTCTAATAAAAGTTATCATTGTTATAATCCAAATAAAGATAAACATCTGTAAATTGAGTTATATATGAAAGTGAATTTATAAGTATGAATTATAGGATATTGATTATAACTAAAATAATCAAGATTGTGAAATGAATTACATAAGAAGTGATAATTTGTAAATATGTTATATAAACGTGATATATAAATGGAAAGGAAATGGAATTGGTTAAGTATATTTATAAATGTGATTTGTTAATAAAATTGGATTTAAAACAAGAATTTTGAGAATTTTCATCTCATTGATTTTGAAAATTGATTTTTGAAAGGTTTAAGAAAAGTAATAATTGTATTATTTTGAAAATATTTTGGTTAGAAATATTTTGAAATGGAATTTAATGAGATAGGAAGCACTGAACCCACTTCGATCCTTGGAAATAATTTGGTGATAACTGCAGTATCATCGGCGTTTATTTTCGAGTTCCTAATTCAGGAATTGTTACCATTGAAGTTTTGTTTTGATAAAACAAATTAATTTTAGATTCCAGAGGTGTTATTTGATATATAAAGGAGTTTTGTATAGATATGATTTTAAAATGATTTGAAAATAAAACCAGGTGTTAAAAACCTGAAATATTATCTAAACGTTTTGAGAAAATCTAAGATAACAGGTTCTTAAACTTATTAGTTGAAAATAGTAAATATAAGAAAAGAAATTTGGAATTAAGATATGAAATTATAATTTAATTTATGTTAAGTTAAATAAATTGAGTAAATGGTTAAATGAAATCGAATTAGATTTGAATTGAATTGGATAAAATAATGAATTGAATATACACTTAAGTCATAAAGTGATTATATGACCCTGAATTGTAGATATAGTATGTGAATAAACTTGAATCAAATAAATTTAATGAAATTTTAACTTAATAAGTTTGTATAACTTATAAATATGAGGAATATTGAGCTAAAAACAAAATTTAAATTTGTTAAATGTGAATGTTAAGGAATGAAAATCATAAATTGAGATAGGTAACTAAATTTAACTTAAAGTCAAGTTAAATGAGATGATTTTTTTTTAAAATGGAATTTAACTCAAGCGGGGTAACGAAATGAATTTAATGAAATTGAATTTGATTTGCAATGAATTAATGAAATATGAACTTGAGTTATAGAATAAAATACAACTTAGGTTGTGGAATGGATATGAATTTGAGTTGCAAAATGAATCGAATATGGTTGGAATGTTGTTTAATAGAATTGAATGTGAACTTAAGTTATGAAGTGAAATAAACATTAGGAGTGTTATACAAAAATGTTTATATTGAACTTAACTAAGAATTTGATGGAATTTAACTTTGAAATACTTAGTATAGTTCGAAAATGGAATAAATCGAGTCTGGATCAAATAGTTATACGAGTAAATTGAATCTAAACATTAGGAGTGTTATACAAAAATGTTTATATGGATTCGTATAACTATTTGATCCAGACTCGAGTATACGATTTTGAGGTGATTTACAATGATGCGATTGAGATTTTTCACTCGACTCTTGACGATGAACCCTGGATATGGATTGTTGATTGATTTTGATGTTCTTTATCATAGTATACGGCTATATAAGGAGAAAGGCGGTTTCTAATACAGGAACCGAATTTAAGTTTGCACAAGAGTGATCGTTTGAACGATACTAGTTCGAAAGTGATACTGTGTGATCGAGCGAGCGACCAGGTCTTGTTTTGCGTACGGATGATATATGTACATCGTATTGACTTTAATAAATATAATTTTGATGTTGGAAAATGCCAGTTGAGATGATTATGAATTAATTGGATTAATATTGATTGTTTGGTGGTTTATCTTGTTACACTTGCCTATAGTTATTTTATATTCCATATTATATATCGATATTACTCTCTATATACATGTTCTCATTGGTTGTTGAGTGATTAATAGGTGAGGATGGTGTATACTTTGCATTTGGAGCTCTCTTTCGCATTTTATTGGTTGTATATGCTTGCTAATACTAAAATAAGGTACACATCTCAGATTACATACCGTATGTTTATATTTTTCCCTACGTGATGCCTCATCTTCGAAGATGAGATATATATTTGTGATTATATATTTATTGTAAATTTTTACGATCGAGCCGCACAAAGGAGATGCTGGGGAAATTTTCCGTAAATTTAAGGCGTTAGAATTTTTTTGAGAATTTGAAAAAAAATTGATAACTGAAATTTGAATTTAGTATTATAACTTGGAACGGTATTAGTTAGTAATTATGAATGAAATTAAAGACTTAGAAATTTGTGATAACAAGTTTTAACTTATTGGTTTTGAAAGGGCGATGGGTTGGGCATTTTTCTTACCTTGAAAAGTTCATGGACAAAATTCTTTTAAGAGGAGAAGAATGTAACGACCCAAACTTTCTTTTGAATTTGGAATAGTTAATTAATTTTAGATACTGAAAGATTAATTTCATTAGTTGAACAACGTGAATTTCAAATTCAGCGATTATTTGATAATTAAATTGTTTAATTAAATATTGGAAATCTTTGAAGTAATTGAAGCTTGGATTGGTTTGGATAAAAATAATTTCAAAAGTGATTTGAATTCTGCAAGGACCCGTACTTTTAACTATTTTAATTATGAAATTTAATATGATTATTGAATAAAAATGGTTAGAAATAAAAATTTAATGTTTATTTACGTAATTTATTTGATATGAACTTAGATAAAATTTTGGAATAAACAATTTTGAAGATTTAGGGAATAATAAACATTGAAATGGAATTCTATGTATCGAATGTGTTGTAATCAATAGCTTGAATTGAATAATAATGTTGAATGACTGTAAAATGAAAGTAGATGTTTTATTATTTGGATTCGTTTTAAAATTAAAATTTATAAGTTAAATAACTCATATTGAAATGAGGTGATTTATTGGATAATTAAATTGTTTAAAATTTAATATTGCAATTATTTAAGTAATTGAATTTTGAATTAATATGATTGAAATACCGAAAATGGATTTATATTTTATTTAAATATGAATGAAGATTGCTAACATTTAAAATTGGATTTAAAAGTGAATAATTAGAAATTGGAAATTTTATATTATAATTAATGAGTAAAATAGCGATTTTGGCCAGTGTCTCGAATTTCGACGAAACTAGTTCATTATATCTGTAATAGTGTATTATCATCGAATTTCAAATTTCAAAACATTTGGAGTTATCTTTTAGTCGTACGGGATTGAAACGTGTACTAACCATCCTACCTCTGCGTTACATCTCATCTTTCCCTCCGCTTCTATTTAAACGCAGGAAAACAGTGAAAAGAAAATGGATTCATTTTTTTTCACTTCCCTCTCATTTATTTTCTTCATTTCCTGTAACTAGGAAAATCAAACCCACCTCCAAAAAAAACAAATAATATACTCAACTTAGAAAAATACAATATATTATTCGTTAGAATCATTGGCCAAGATATTCAATTTAGTATAAAGCTGTATGGTGCGATGTTGATTAGGTGTTGCTCGAGTCGTGTACTGGAAGCTCGAAAATTAGGGTTGGGAAATTCGGTGATTTGGGTAGACGAGGAGGAGAGCGGAGAGTGGATTTAACCTCAGTGATGGAAGTGGAGGTCTCAACCCAGGTTTGAGCGTACTCGGTGGTTATTTAGGTCGAGCGACCTGATGACGTGTGGAGGAATGAGGAAGCAAGTCGCATTCGAGCAGAGGTCGCTGGAGGGGAAAAGGATGGTGCCATCGTGTCAAGCTCGAGGAGAGCGACGTGGGTGTGGGCTTGGAAGCGCCGATGGCGGCAGGGGAGTCGCGTCCACGTGCACGTGCACGCCGTGTGCGATGTTGGGTCCAGGAAGAAAAATGGAGTCTGGGGGAGGAAACTGTAGAAGCGGGTCGAATTTTTTAGTTTGGGCCGGGCCATTCTTTTTAGGGTAATTGAATTTTAAAATTATAATTTAGTTAAGTTAATTATATATTTAAAATTGTAAAACTTATATATACGATATCATCTTCATACGAAATTAGATTTGGATGAAACAAGCTACATTTTGTTCATATTAACGAGATCTTTGCTATGGAATCAAAGCGGTTGAATTAAAAGCTTGCTGAAATTTTCAATTAAATTTGAATGCGTTCGAATTTAATCGAAACCAGAATGCAAAAGCGACAACAGAAAATAAAAGGTGAGTGTTTTTAACGCTCGCAGCGTGTAATATTTTTATGTTCATTAAAATGGAATCGTGAAGTTATCTAATTTTATTGACTGTTATTTGAAAATGAAATTGACATATGCAAACCTATAGCTGCAGAAGTAGGAATAATGGCACCAGAGATAATATTGTTTCCATAAAGTAAAGACCCAGAAACAGGTTCACGAATACCATCAATATCTACTGGAGGAGCAGCAATGAATGCGATAATAAATACAGAAGTTGCGGTCAATAAGGTAGAGAACATCAAAACACCGAACCATCCGATGACTGTAGGTATTAAAATTGACGGTTAAATTTGGAATTGAATTTAATTGCCAGTAAATTACCTGATACTGATAACTATGAAATTGTTGTGAATTATTGGCTGATTTAAATGTTGATTATGATGGAAACTATTGATTGAGGTTTTGTAACGACCCGGAATTTTGGGTCGCCAGATTTGAACATTGAATTCATTTTAAATGTTTAATATAGATTATAATTTGAATTTTTAAATAAATGACTTTGGTTAAGATAATAAAATTGGTCAAATTTCAAATACGAGGATTTAATTGGAATTTGAATAATAATAATTTAATGTTCGAAATTGAGATAAAGGGTAACTCAGGGTGTAAATAGTGATAAAAATGGTTTTAAAAGTTTATCTTGAGTTATTTGAGTGTACATAGCGTGGTGGAAATTTTAGATGAATTTAAAGTTAATAAATTAATATTTGGAATTTTATATTAATTTAAAAATAAATTTAATATTATTAAAAATGCCATTAATCAGATTTTGGTTCGGAATGAGCCGAAATGATTTTTAATGTGTTTATAAATGTTATATGAATTTTTGTTAAGTTAATAAAATTTTAAACGTGGAAATTTTGAGTGTTTTCGATAATTTCGAAAATCGCTAAATTTAATAGACGAGTTAAAATAGCCTTCCGGGGCACAGTCTCGGAATTCGACGAAACCAGTTTCATTGGATCCGTAATAGTTAGTTATTACCGGATTCCAATTTTCGTAGCAATCGGAGTTGTCGTGTGGCCGTGGCAGCTTGAAACGCATCGAAATCGTTTTAATCGGTTTGATTTTAAATTGATCGTTTAATTCCGTAACTCGCGCATACGATCGAATTAGCTTGCGAAACCTGTTCCATTGTATCCGGAACACGGAAAAACCCTAGGAATGCCTGTTGGTGCGTGTGAATCGGAGTTCGTTTGCATGTGTGGTTATATCGAGAATTTTATTAATTAAATAATATTAAACAATATATATATATTATATTTATCGTTCAAACCCTAAGCATATCGCGAGGCCGCCGCAGTTTTCATATCTATGGCCGAAAACCCTCCTAATTTCATCTCCACTTATCGATCAATCCACGTTTTAATTGAAGAAGTTCTCAACTAGGAAATCGAAGTAGGCCTAGTGATCTATACATCTGTACGGTGGGGTGTTGTAAAGTTTGACGAGGGGACGGGAATTTCGCGAGGGAAGGGCCGGCGTTCGAGTTAAAATTCTTGAGCTGGGGGTAGCCGAGTTTGGAGAGATTTTAGGCGTAGGTAGAGTCGACGTAGGGCTACGGAGTGGCGATCTCCGATCGTGGTGGAAGACACCAATGGTGGTTGCGATTTTCGAAGGATGATGTCGGCTTTGGGTTTCGATGATACTTGAAGCCTGCGCGTGAAGATGAAGATACGGCCCGTGTGTTTTGGTATTATAAAATTTAAGTAAAGTAAAATTTGTTTTAAATCTTGTTTAAGTTATAAAATTTCATATCTAGTTCATGTGTGATCAGAATTTGACAATTTTGGTAGCGCCGGAATCGCGGAAAAGCGTACTACGCGATGGTGCAGATCCGGAGTCTTTCCGAGCAAGTAGAAATTTAAGTTAAATCGAACGTCGTTCGGTTTAATTTGAATTTCGAACGCTCGCCAAAATTCAAGGTGAGTTATTCTCACTCACATTTGGAATGTTAGCTGATTTAAATAGTTAATATTTAAATATCTGTGTGATTGGTTGAAATGTTTATTTATATCAGCCTGAATTGATATTTATATATGTGATGTGCTAATATTTGTGGATGCAGGGAAAACAGGTTGGAGGGATCCAACTGGATTCCTCACAATAAAGTAATTATTTTTATAATTGATGTTGATGCCTGTTTATATATTGTGATGGATAAATTTGGATTTAAATTGTATTGTGATATTGTGGGATAAACTACAAACCCAGAATGTTAATTATAGAGAAATTTAGAGATTTAATTATAAAGAGATTAAATTGGGTTTCAAAAGAAATTAAGAAATAAATAAATAAGGAATTTAAGGGAATACAAACATTGGAATCTGTTTGGATGGAAAACTGAAATAAAATTGTATTGGAATGTTGCTGAATAAATTATAAATCCAAAATCTAATTTAAATGGATAAGTTGAATTTTAGAGAATAAGTGATATTGTTAAATAATGAATTTAAAAGAATTAAAAATTGAAATCTATTTAGAATGGAATTGAAAAATTGTAAAATCTGGAATGATTAATAAAGAGAAAGGTTATTAGTTGATAAATGGGAAAATAAAATTTATGTTATTGAAATATATAAAACTAAATTAAATAGTATGACAGAAATCGTGAGAAGGATTTCTGTGATGTTTACGTGGAAATGAGATTTCCTGGGAAGAACCAAGTTCGAGTTTAAACTGATTTTATAAAAGGGAGTTTTGAAAATTTAAACTTGTTTAAAAAGAGAGTTTTTTGGAAATTATTATTTTAAATAATTATTTTTACAAATGGATTTATTTAAAGGCTAGTTTTTGAATAAAGTTGTTTGAAGTTATTAAATTCTTTTAAAACTCTATTTTTAAAACAATATAGTATAACTAAAACCTTAGTTTAAATCAAGTTATATCCTATAAAATAGTTTTGCTTTAAATATTTTGAAATTATATTTTGAGTAAATAACTAGTAGTAAATTTACCTATTTTAAAGTATATTTTAGAAAAAAATGTTTTAATTATTTTAAATCTAAAATGTTTTGAACTTGGTTATTTCCAATGGGAATATATGGTAAAGGATTTACCTTGTAAAGTAAGAAATTTTGGGAAATTGGTTTCAAGTGGGCTTTGGAAATTTGAAATATATCTTTTAAAGATATTTGAGGTAAATAAATAATATGGGAATTATTTATTGTGTGATGGATGCTTATGGATGTTTATGAATATAAATTGATAGTTAAATCACCGACTATCAATATTCGACAACTGCGTTGATCATTTCGAAGAGACCGGGATCGAGATTTATTTCTCGAAAACCACTTCGATCCGGTTTGTACGTTTCGTGCGAAAAACATGTTCGGAGTCGAAGATGGAGCAGTGAAGTGCAAGGGCTAGTCGCTACTAATCCTGAGGATATTTCCAAAATGGATGTAGTAGGAGTAGTGCCTTCGGTTCCGTTCGAACCCGGGACGGACTTGTATGGACGAATGCTTGCGAAACATCGTCAGGTGGACGATGGGCATTCAAAGTGAAAACGTTCAAAAAGGTAACGCTTAGCCTCAAGCCTCATCAAATGGGAATGACTGAAAATCAGGGGATATGCAGCAAGGTTAGGTGGGTCATGCCCAAGCAGGACAAGATAATTCCCCTGTCTAGATGTCCCTTATTATATTTCGGCTTAGTGGGTGGTTGGTCGCGCCAACCATGGGGTTTATCTTGTTCGGGACTGTTCAGTAAGGAATGGTTCCGGCCTTGTGTTGCAGGGGATGAAGGGAGTAGTCCTCGATACGGTGATCTAGGCCCCGTACTGTGACAGGTGGTACCCCAGTGCCTAGTCATTGTTGGAAATCCATTTTCCCTACGAGCCTTGTACGAGTTTTGTTTGTATTACCCACTTTGTGGCTAGTAGCTGGAATTTAATCATGTAACAATTTCGGCTATTTTATAAGTATTTGTAAATAGACCCTATTATAATATCAGAGGATTTCTATAAAAAGTGTTTTAGCTATCGTAAGGTAAAAACCCGATATGTTTATTTATGGCGTGGTCTTACGAGATGCTTTTGTTTTTTTCAAAGGATTTTGAAACTTTAATAATCAAGTTGGATGCATATTTAGTATCAGCTGGTATTCCAGACTGACTCGGGTGTTATTTCATTATAATGCTCGGGTCAGACCGAGTATTATTTATACAGGACTTGATGCTTTGGAGCAGGAGAGGAGCTGGAGCCGAGACGTATTATCTATATATATATGTATGGTCCGCTGCTGTGATTGTATGGTATGTCTGATTTGTGATTGTTGAGGTATGAGAAACTCTGATGATGTGATGTATAAACAGTTATAGATTTCATTTTGTGTAAAGTTCTATATTTACTATTATATTTTATACCGCTGCGACTGTGAGATTCTGATATTGTTTAGTCTCTTCTTCTTCTATCCCTTCTTCTTTAACCCTAATGGTTCGTAATTCTGTGCCACTTGAGTTAATGGAGGTAGAATAGTGTTGATTCAAGGGGTACGGATTTGCGGGTTGTCACACTTGGTATCAGAGCTTAGGTTGGCGACAACCTAGGCTTTGGTGGGGGAAATTACTCATTAAACAGAGTCAATAGTACTCTATAATGAGTTGAGAGTAATAATAGCTAAGAGAGCGTACTTGTTAGTGCATATAAAATTGTTTCTATACTGTGTTGACTTATCGGTTGAGTGTTTATGAATTCTGGTCGGTGCGGGAAGTACAACCGTATCGATAGGGGTTTCTAAACTCTTAAACAAGGTAAACCGACATAGTATTATTTTTAAATTGGGTAAATGAAATAATTTTACCCAAAATTATATTTTGATATAAAAAGGAATAAATTTCTGAAATTATTATATATATATTTTTGGTTGATTGTGTAACAGCCCTAGTTTTTAGATATTTATTTTATTATTAATTATTTAATTTTAAAAATGTATTTATATAAATTGTGTTTAACAATATAGTTAATTATTTAATTTGAAGATATATTTTATAAAATTGTATATGTCAATAAAATTTAATATTAACTGTAAAAAAATTTAAGCTATGTTTAAACTGTAAAATTTCGCGTTTAAAAGATGCGTCAAATTTTAGGGTATAAAGCAACGTAATAAAACGTGTGTTTTTAAAATGTTATTTTACAGAAATTTTTGATATTTTGACTGCGTCTGTTTAACGTAGTGTAAAAAAATCGTGTTTCCAAATATTTTGGAGAGAAACATCAGTCAGTGATTTTATACCAAACATTATTTTATTATTCGTTAACTGACCGATTGATAAAATAAATTGTATTACATACGTTCATCCCTACATCAGTGCAAAATCAACCCCTGTGTACAAATCTTTTTGTTACCGTTCACATCTAAGAAAATCAACTCTCCCTCTTTTAAATTTCCGTTTCAGTTTTGATTTTTAAGTAACGTTCAAATCCCTCTCTGATATTTTTCCTTTGCACTTATATCAGCCATCAAACTTAAATCACGCATACATTAAATCCAGTTGTGTAACTGCCTAAATCTTATATCACACTGTTTAGTTTGCAACAAATGGGATATAAAAAGTTTGCATGTCTAAAGATAAATCAACGTATGCCTTAAACCAAGCTTTTGCGTTACAGCCAAGACATATTATTGGAAGCAAATTCCAACCTTTCCCATTTTCTGCTTGCAAATGGCTCTACCTTAAATCACGCATATAACACATTTACCTTCCTATAAACTAATAGCTCTCTCTCCCTTTGACCGTGCAACAGTTTAAAACATTCAAGTGCAAGGTTAGAAATTGTTAGTTATTTGAAACGGTTGACATTTACCATTCTTATGTGACATGCTAAATCAGGGGTTTCCTTAATCACGTAATATACTCATTTACACTTGCCTCCGCATGTCAGTTTTCTTTCATAAATTAATTCTTAAGTCTGGCCATTTCATTTATTTTAATCAAACTAAATAAGGGATTTAAAGAATGCTGAAATCACGCATTCATATTTACATATTTTTAAACTTTATATGTGGTGTAACTCTCGGTCCCTCCCTTTATTTCATTCCTTTTGTAACTGATGTCATAAACCACTGATTGCTCTTCCTCTGATCTTGCCACAGATCATATTTTTCCAATTTTGCAACGTCCAAATACATTTGTAAACATATTTAATACAAATCAAAATTTATTTAAAAATAAATGAATCATCACACACGTATTCATATTTACACAGTTAAAAATAAAACTGATACTTAAGAAAACAAATAAAACTGAGACGAATCAAATGCATGGTCCAAATATTTGTCAGTATAAAAATCAAGTTTTCTACTAGAAACGTTCGAACCTCTTACCTATTTTTAAAGAATAACTGATGCACTCCTTCCTTTCAGCCATGTAACTCACTGACTTTTGCATTCACACATATTTTCATACAAAGATTTAAACCACTATTTATCAACAAATCAAGGCTTGCAATTCTGGCATCTCGCATAAATTATAACTATTGATTTATCTCCTCCACTGATGTAGCTCATCAGTTACATTCAAACCACTATATATCTATCCCATTCCTTAAATCACGTAAGTAAAAGAAACTGATGCCTCAAAAATTAAGTTTTACTATATAACGTTCGAACTATGCACCTATTCATAGCCTATATACATATCAAAAGTACAATCACACATGAAAAAGCTCTTTAAAAACTGATGCGTTATCTACACTTATGATCCCCATGGAACTTCACAAACATCATCTATATTTACACCAGCTCTTTTTCCCTTCCACTATTCGCTCTGCCTTGCCTCCTTCTTGAGCCCGAGATCTATCAGGTAATAGCATTTTTTCCTTTCGTCCAGATTTGCTTCTTCTTCATTTTCTGATTTTCTTCATCACCTTGCTCGGCCTCCCCATGTTGTACGAGTTATGTCCATAATTATTGTGTGTAGATCTGTGACTTGTTGTCTAGGCTAGGAAGTTTGGCAAGTCTGCATATGATTATGATATAGATGTTATTAGTTTTAAGTTTTAAACTGGTAGGAACAGACAGTAATTGCGATTTGTTTTAAATTGATAACCACTAATACTTTCATAACTTTGTTCTTTTTAAATTGATAATAACAGATACTATTTGGGTTGTTTTAAAATTGTCAAGAACAGATACTACTTGGTTTTGTTTTAATTCTAATAAGAACAGATACTATTTGATTTTTTTTTTTTTTTTTTTTGTTTAAACTGTTAAGAACAAATGATATCAATTTTTGATTTAAACTGATAAGAACAGCTGCACCAAGTTTTTGTTTTTAAATTGATAAGTTGGTAAGTGCAGATGCTACTAAAATATTTTGTTTAACTAAGTAGTTGAAGTGCATAATTGTTCTTGTAATAAAGATATGTACTGAGTATTGCATGCCTCATGTTGCTCCAGTCTTCATTTCCATTTTGTTTGCCTATCTGTATTGCATTTTCTTGGCATTGACTTGTATTCAGTCACATTGCACTGTCCATGCATGATGATCCTCACTTTGCACTTTGAATTGTTGTATGCATTTGAGTTCACCCTCATTCGAATTGTTGCAGTCTTGTACAGGTATTAATAGCTTGTCCCTTATAACCTGGTTGCATTATTGATCCATTTTTTTTTTTGACAGTCTGCATTAGTTGGTTTATTTGAGTTGGGTATTTTCACTTGAATTGGTCTTGTGGCAGTTTGCATGTCAAGTTGCACACTACTGTCTTATATTACTTTGATAAAATGTGAAATGTTACATGTTGCTTCGTACCATGCTTTAGTTGTCTGCATCCCATATCTCTGCTCTTACAATATGAACAGACCCTTGAAACCATATGTTATCTTGTTGTTTGAATCATAGCTTGATGTTATATATGTATGTAGATAGTGTGTCTGCTTGTCTGCATTGAGGTTGTATTCATATATACCTGCTACTGTTGCATTATTTGCTTCACTTGAGTTTTGTAACTGTAGCCTATTGGGTTCATTTTGAAACTTTGTATTTTCAAAATTTTTGATATGTTCAGTCTTCATATCCATTCCAGTTTACATTATCTAATATGTTTCAGTTTCATATCTATATTGCATCCATAATGTTGCACTTTGGTCTGGTCATTGTTTTCCTGGGTGTTGAAGTCTTCATCTCCATTTTATGTACTGTTAGTACTTCATCCCTGTTGTGCATGTCTGCATATTTAGTAATACATGCCTGCATATTTAGTTAGTATCAGCCTGGGTAGAAATGGGGAACAACTAGGTTTTAAAAAAAAAAAAAAAAAAAGAAAAAAAAAAAAAAAAAAAAAAGAAAAAAAAAAAAAGAGAAAAAAAAAAAAGAAAAAAAAAAAAAAAAATCTGATGGTGAAGCTGAATTCTAGAAGTAAAAATGAGTTAGAAGATAGTTGGGCAACACAAACATGGGCATCTGTAAGTATTCGGATAACAGAGAAATAGGGATAAGTGTTCACCAGTTTTGCATATGACCCGTAGATTTGACATATTTAACTCGAAGCAATATAGGTGCTGACTCGAAGCAACGACTTGCTTGGCCCGAAGCAGTTGAGTTTTTCTCAGGGTAAAAATTTTGGACACAGGGAAGTGTTATGTTCTATTCATGGCGTGAGTTTGCATGGGATACGAGTGTGCACATGTACAAAGTATAGAGTAGGAAAACTTCACCTTCTGTCAGTCAGCCTTTAGAAATTTTGTCGTAGTTTAGTGTTACCCGGTTCTCGTTTAGGGTATGTTTTGGTCACGGTACACGGTGGAGTGGTCGAGCAAAGCAAACAAACCCCGTTCTATTCTCATTTTCTTTGATCGTAAATTTTTAAGTCACGTATTCCATAATTGAAATTTTGTTCTAGATTTGAATCTACGTCAGAAGAATTTGATCGTTATTCTCTGTCGTGCTTTATCGGTGAATCGTCGTTTTGTATTCAAATTTTCTGCAACTTTCAGGTGAGTTTTTCTCACCAGACATATGTACATATATTGTGTAAATTATCGCAAGTGTATGTGTAAACATTCTATTTAGATATTATCTGTCTGTAGTATGATGTAGAATGATGAACCCATTTAAATTGACATCTCATCAGTTATTTATCTGTTATATTATTTCTGCAGTTATATTTTTAATTGTTATTTACTGCTTAAATCACCACTGCAAGTTCCCTGTTAAATTTAGATTGTTGTGGGCTGAAATGATAGGCCTAAATGATGATTACTGTGCTATTATTATGTTAACTGTTTAACTGTTAACTTGGGATTGCGGGTTTGAAATGATAGAACCCGGGGTTTGTAAATTACGGATTGAAATGATATAAATCCGTATCACTTGACCTAGGCTAGAGAACTATATACAGGCCCGTGGTTCTTATAATATTTTCTGAAATATTTAAAATTATTTTGGAAGTTAAATATTTGATTTAATATCTTTAAAGGATTTTATATTGATTTTGAATGAGTTATAAATGTTAATAAATAAATAAATAAATATTTGAATAAAATTTTGGAATATAACTTATTTTGGAAATTCTGGATTTTTGAAAGGATAAGATTTCAGTTAAGAAATATATATATAAGTTATATTTGGAAATATTTATTAAGTTAAACAATCTACTAAAGCATTTAAATGCTGTCTTTTGAAATTGGACTAGTTTTACCCGTAACTTTAGGTAGCATTTCCTAAGTGCTATAGAATCTGGAATTTGATTGTTTTGAAATTTAAGGAATTTGATAAATTATATTTATGTTTAAGTTTTGGAGACCTTTAAGATATGAGATTTATAACTGGATTTTTCTTAATAAATTTAAGATGAACATTCTAGTGTTAAGTAAATTTTGAAATTATTTAATGGCATAATTTTGGAGTTTTATCTATGGAATTTATGGGAATATTCAAGACGAAATAATAAACACTAATTTGTTGAAAGAAAAAAATATCCAACCTTAGTTTTGAATATTAATACTCCAATTGGATATATATATAGGAATTGAAATGGTCTTGGGAACATGAAGTGATATTTAAATTATGGTTTAAAATAAAGAAATATATTTGTAAAGCTATGTAAATTATCTTCTTTACAAAGTAACCATAAAGTTAAACCATTTATATCCAAACCATTTGTGTTTTGGGAGTTATGTTTTTTTTAAAGAAAAATTTCCAATATATTATGGTTTAAAGGTATAATTCAAATATTTGGTTTCCAGATATTATAAATTTTAAGCAGTATGGTTTTGGAAAAGAATTATATTTGAATATAACGATATCATGTTGTTTTGGGTTTTAAATGATATCGTATTTATAGTTTTGAAATGGAAATGTTTATACTGGTTTTAAAGTATAAATTGTTTTTAAATGACCACGGGTTATAATAACGATGGGTTGGCAAAGAGACCGGGATCGGATATGGACATACTCTCTGTCGATACCGAAAACCACTTTGACCAACCGTGTACGCGGTGGAGATTCCAGAATGAAGTAGGTCGGTGGTGGCGTTTCCTGTAAGGTAAATACGTGGACCCGACTCCCGTGAGTTGGCATAAGGTGGCTAAAACAGGAGCAATTCCAGGCCAATGAGGTCATTCCTCTGATCGGACGCTCCTCTTCGATATTATACTATGATTTTGGATTGATTCGGTGGCCACCTCTATATTTTGATTTTGGGGAGTTAGTCCGAGGTGGGCGGTAACTGCGGCTACGCGTTTCCACCAGCCTGGATAGCAATTGGTATATCTACCCTGGCATTGCCTAGTTGTGCCGTGTCATCTACCATACCGAGCCTTGTACGAGTTTAGATTTCTCCCGTAGCCCGTGTGGTATCCTCTAGTTGCTTCCCGATCAGGAGGAGCTATGATATTGGATGGACTACTGGGACTATTACGTGTTAAGGTGGAAAATGTAAAGCCTTAATGCTATTTAAAAGTATGTTTATTTTATAAATAGACACTATTATAATAGCGCAATATACTACATAGTAAATAGTTTGACGGATCCTTAGAGGATGGGCGGTCCCAAGCATCCTTTAAGTTACTTGCTCTATATTACAGTACACTTGAATTAGCTTACATTATATAAGTATGTATGTCCTGACTCGAGTGTTATGTTTTATTTTTCGCTCGGGTCAGCCTGAGTTGCAGCTTCAATTTCTTCTCCGTAGCTAGGACACCCAGTAGATCATTCGCGCTGCTGGAAGTTGTTTCAGCCTTTATCTTTTCTGGAATTCAAGACTTTGAAGACTCTATCTCTATTTATGTCTTAAATTTGTATTGAGGATTATAGACAATGTAAGTTCTGTTTTGTTGAAGTTATATCAGTGGCTTCATGAACCACTAAATTTTTAATTTCCGCTGCGAGATTCTGATATCTGTGTATGTGATTCTGTGATCTATTTATTGTATATTCTGAGTTTTGCCAAATTTATTCTACAACGCAGTATTTTGAACAATTCAAGTCCGACAATGTGCGGATGCGAATGGTTGAAAATATTGGGTCGTTACATTTGGTATCAGAGCTTTGGTTCTAGGCAAAACTTAGAATGTATGGTAAATTTGATTTACAGAATCACGTTCATTCGAGATTGAACCACTCTCTTTTCGAATTTTGGAACATTCCCTACGGTTCCAAAGCTCATTCGTATCCCTCACTTTTTCATCTGCTTTAGATTCTGGAGTATCTCATAACTCCACTTCGGATGATCTTTATTGTAAATTGGCGGTCTCGCCATTATTCTAATAAAGGGGTGAAACTCCTTTACCATTAGCATTGATTCACCGGAGATTTATATTTATCATTGGTTTATATGCTAGTATCTTTGGTTATTCCGAACTCTACCTCTTCGGATCAAATGTAGATTTACCCCAACCACATCGATCCGATTCTTTAAGTCACGGTTGACCCGGTCAAGGTTGTCCGCGATTATATAGACTTACCCAGTTTCCTTATTCTGATTTTTAATCACTGGATTTTCTGATTTCAACTCATCTTGAATTCTATTTGATTTGAGTTCATCAAAAATTTGAATCACTATCCTTGACTTGAAAGTTTTATTTCTGTATTTGAAAATAAAATCTAATATATATATAAGTATAATTTTCAGAACTCTATAATTAATTTGACTAGTTGTCAAGAGATAATAGTTTTGATTTTATATATGAGTTTGTAAGCCATGTGTTTTGTCATATATAAATAATTGAACTATAAAACAATGGTTACAAATAGAAATGAAGTTAAAACTAGAACTTGAGAATTAAACTTCCGATGATTTCAAACCTTGTATTTAAAGTTTAAAAGGATATAATAAGTATTTTCGAATAGAAATTTGTTTCCGAAATTTTTTAAAATCTAGTGCTTTTCTCTTTGTCGCTGGAAAATAATTTCGGTGATGACTGCAGCATCATCGACTTTCATTTTCGAGTTTCGAAGTGAAGGGACCACCCTGTAGTCTGGCTACAGTGTACCTTGAGATTTTTGATTTGAATTTCTAAAGTATGACTTAATATATATAATTTATATTTGATTTGACATATTATGTATATATATTTATTTATCTCTAAATGGTTTGAAGAAGAATCAGAAATTTAATTCTTAAGTTTTATCTTGAGGAATAATTTAATAAAAATAAATTTGAATAAGAAATTCCAACAGGAAATAATTGAATTTGAAAGTTTAGTTGTATAATACTCAATTCCATTCAATATAACTTACCTTGAGTTTCAAAAGTTAACAATGTAATTGGATAATATACATTATAAAAAGGGGATTTTATAATTAAAATTTAGGTGGTTATAATAAATGTTATACACTAAAATTTTAGTTGTAAAAGATAAATAGAGGTAGATATAGAAAAAGGAATTTAAGAAATTTATTCAAAGGAACCTAATAATCAAAGTTGATTTAACATGGAACCTTAAATCTAACTAAGAAATTCTAATTAAAGTTATTCCCTAAGTGAATAATTATGACTTGAATAGTTAGGACATATTCTAATATTGCTAAATTTGATAATTGAGATTTTGGGTTTCGGATAAAAATTTTTATTGAAGGAATATCTTATTTTTTTTAAAATAGGTATTTCAAATAAAGTGGTTAGGATATTTGTTAAGAATTTAGAGTTAAGAAAATAATAAACTGATTAGGAATACTATCATATCTACTATAACATATTATCAGTGCTGCTATTCTAAAAATATAATGTTTGAAAATTTATAATTGAATAAATGAAGATTATTTTAAAAGGGTTATGATTTTAGTAGTATGATTTCCAAATGATAATATCTATAAATCGTAATGATTTTCAAAATATTATGATCTCAAATTTATTATCTTATTTTGTTTTGAACTATCTTTAAATGTCCTTGGTTTCCTTATCTGCTACGGATTGGGATGCTATCGCTTATACCAGTCTATTTAGAAATCTTTCTATAATCTTTGAGATCTTTGTTACTCATCGGGACCTGAGCACCGCTGAGCACCCATAGACTGACAGTCAAACTGAAGGGGTAAAACCAATTCTAGAGAACCTTCTTCGTGCTTCAAATCCGGAACTATCCGTTTAAGATTCTTGTCTATCTAGCATATCTTCTTTGTTTCTCTTCTTTCGTTCCTTTTCGAGGACGAAAAGTTCTTAAGTGGGGGAGAGTGTAACAGCCCTAGTTTTTAGATATTTATTTTATTATTAATTATTTAATTTTAAAAATGTATTTATATAAATTGTGTTTAACAATATAGTTAATTATTTAATTTGAAGATATATTTTATAAAATTGTATATGTCAATAAAATTTAATATTAACTGTAAAAAAATTTAAGCTATGTTTAAACTGTAAAATTTCGCGTTTAAAAGATGCGTCAAATTTTAGGGTATAAAGCAACGTAATAAAACGTGTGTTTTTAAAATGTTATTTTACAGAAATTTTTGATATTTTGACTGCGTCTGTTTAACGTAGTGTAAAAAAATCGTGTTTCCAAATATTTTGGAGAGAAACATCAGTCAGTGATTTTATACCAAACATTATTTTATTATTCGTTAACTGACCGATTGATAAAATAAATTGTATTACATACGTTCATCCCTACATCAGTGCAAAATCAACCCCTGTGTACAAATCTTTTTGTTACCGTTCACATCTAAGAAAATCAACTCTCCCTCTTTTAAATTTCCGTTTCAGTTTTGATTTTTAAGTAACGTTCAAATCCCTCTCTGATATTTTTCCTTTGCACTTATATCAGCCATCAAACTTAAATCACGCATACATTAAATCCAGTTGTGTAACTGCCTAAATCTTATATCACACTGTTTAGTTTGCAACAAATGGGATATAAAAAGTTTGCATGTCTAAAGATAAATCAACGTATGCCTTAAACCAAGCTTTTGCGTTACAGCCAAGACATATTATTGGAAGCAAATTCCAACCTTTCCCATTTTCTGCTTGCAAATGGCTCTACCTTAAATCACGCATATAACACATTTACCTTCCTATAAACTAATAGCTCTCTCTCCCTTTGACCGTGCAACAGTTTAAAACATTCAAGTGCAAGGTTAGAAATTGTTAGTTATTTGAAACGGTTGACATTTACCATTCTTATGTGACATGCTAAATCAGGGGTTTCCTTAATCACGTAATATACTCATTTACACTTGCCTCCGCATGTCAGTTTTCTTTCATAAATTAATTCTTAAGTCTGGCCATTTCATTTATTTTAATCAAACTAAATAAGGGATTTAAAGCATGCTGAAATCACGCATTCATATTTACATATTTTTAAACTTTATATGTGGTGTAACTCTCGGTCCCTCCCTTTATTTCATTCCTTTTGTAACTGATGTCATAAACCACTGATTGCTCTTCCTCTGATCTTGCCACAGATCATATTTTTCCAATTTTGCAACGTCCAAATACATTTGTAAACATATTTAATACAAATCAAAATTTATTTAAAAATAAATGAATCATCACACACGTATTCATATTTACACAGTTAAAAATAAAACTGATACTTAAGAAAACAAATAAAACTGAGACGAATCAAATGCATGGTCCAAATATTTGTCAGTATAAAAATCAAGTTTTCTACTAGAAACGTTCGAACCTCTTACCTATTTTTAAAGAATAACTGATGCACTCCTTCCTTTCAGCCATGTAACTCACTGACTTTTGCATTCACACATATTTTCATACAAAGATTTAAACCACTATTTATCAACAAATCAAGGCTTGCAATTCTGGCATCTCGCATAAATTATAACTATTGATTTATCTCCTCCACTGATGTAGCTCATCAGTTACATTCAAACCACTATATATCTATCCCATTCCTTAAATCACGTAAGTAAAAGAAACTGATGCCTCAAAAATTAAGTTTTACTATATAACGTTCGAACTATGCACCTATTCATAGCCTATATACATATCAAAAGTACAATCACACATGAAAAAGCTCTTTAAAAACTGATGCGTTATCTACACTTATGATCCCCATGGAACTTCACAAACATCATCTATATTTACACCAGCTCTTTTTCCCTTCCACTATTCGCTCTGCCTTGCCTCCTTCTTGAGCCCGAGATCTATCAGGTAATAGCATTTTTTCCTTTCGTCCAGATTTGCTTCTTCTTCATTTTCTGATTTTCTTCATCACCTTGCTCGGCCTCCCCATGTTGTACGAGTTATGTCCATAATTATTGTGTGTAGATCTGTGACTTGTTGTCTAGGCTAGGAAGTTTGGCAAGTCTGCATATGATTATGATATAGATGTTGTTAGTTTTAAGTTTTAAACTGGTAGGAACAGACAGTAATTGCGATTTGTTTTAAATTGATAACCACTAATACTTTCATAACTTTGTTCTTTTTAAATTGATAATAACAGATACTATTTGGGTTGTTTTAAAATTGTCAAGAACAGATACTACTTGGTTTTGTTTTAATTCTAATAAGAACAGATACTATTTGATTTTTTTTTTTTTTTTTTTTGTTTAAACTGTTAAGAACAAATGATATCAATTTTTGATTTAAACTGATAAGAACAGCTGCACCAAGTTTTTGTTTTTAAATTGATAAGTTGGTAAGTGCAGATGCTACTAAAATATTTTGTTTAACTAAGTAGTTGAAGTGCATAATTGTTCTTGTAATAAAGATATGTACTGAGTATTGCATGCCTCATGTTGCTCCAGTCTTCATTTCCATTTTGTTTGCCTATCTGTATTGCATTTTCTTGGCATTGACTTGTATTCAGTCACATTGCACTGTCCATGCATGATGATCCTCACTTTGCACTTTGAATTGTTGTATGCATTTGAGTTCACCCTCATTCGAATTGTTGCAGTCTTGTACAGGTATTAATAGCTTGTCCCTTATAACCTGGTTGCATTATTGATCCATTTTTTTTTTTTGACAGTCTGCATTAGTTGGTTTATTTGAGTTGGGTATTTTCACTTGAATTGGTCTTGTGGCAGTTTGCATGTCAAGTTGCACACTACTGTCTTATATTACTTTGATAAAATGTGAAATGTTACATGTTGCTTCGTACCATGCTTTAGTTGTCTGCATCCCATATCTCTGCTCTTACAATATGAACAGACCCTTGAAACCATATGTTATCTTGTTGTTTGAATCATAGCTTGATGTTATATATGTATGTAGATAGTGTGTCTGCTTGTCTGCATTGAGGTTGTATTCATATATACCTGCTACTGTTGCATTATTTGCTTCACTTGAGTTTTGTAACTGTAGCCTATTGGGTTCATTTTGAAACTTTGTATTTTCAAAATTTTTGATATGTTCAGTCTTCATATCCATTCCAGTTTACATTATCTAATATGTTTCAGTTTCATATCTATATTGCATCCATAATGTTGCACTTTGGTCTGGTCATTGTTTTCCTGGGTGTTGAAGTCTTCATCTCCATTTTATGTACTGTTAGTACTTCATCCCTGTTGTGCATGTCTGCATATTTAGTAATACATGCCTGCATATTTAGTTAGTATCAGCCTGGGTAGAAATGGGGAACAACTAGGTTTTAAAAAAAAAAAAAAAAAAGAAAAAAAAAAAAAAAAAAAAGAAAAAAAAAAAAAAGAGAAAAAAAAAAAAGAAAAAAAAAAAAAAAAATCTGATGGTGAAGCTGAATTCTAGAAGTAAAAATGAGTTAGAAGATAGTTGGGCAACACAAACATGGGCATCTGTAAGTATTCGGATAACAGAGAAATAGGGATAAGTGTTCACCAGTTTTGCATATGACCCGTAGATTTGACATATTTAACTCGAAGCAATATAGGTGCTGACTCGAAGCAACGACTTGCTTGGCCCGAAGCAGTTGAGTTTTTCTCAGGGTAAAAATTTTGGACACAGGGAAGTGTTATGTTCTATTCATGGCGTGAGTTTGCATGGGATACGAGTGTGCACATGTACAAAGTATAGAGTAGGAAAACTTCACCTTCTGTCAGTCAGCCTTTAGAAATTTTGTCGTAGTTTAGTGTTACCCGGTTCTCGTTTAGGGTATGTTTTGGTCACGGTACACGGTGGAGTGGTCGAGCAAAGCAAACAAACCCCGTTCTATTCTCATTTTCTTTGATCGTAAATTTTTAAGTCACGTATTCCATAATTGAAATTTTGTTCTAGATTTGAATCTACGTCAGAAGAATTTGATCGTTATTCTCTGTCGTGCTTTATCGGTGAATCGTCGTTTTGTATTCAAATTTTCTGCAACTTTCAGGTGAGTTTTTCTCACCAGACATATGTACATATATTGTGTAAATTATCGCAAGTGTATGTGTAAACATTCTATTTAGATATTATCTGTCTGTAGTATGATGTAGAATGATGAACCCATTTAAATTGACATCTCATCAGTTATTTATCTGTTATATTATTTCTGCAGTTATATTTTTAATTGTTATTTACTGCTTAAATCACCACTGCAAGTTCCCTGTTAAATTTAGATTGTTGTGGGCTGAAATGATAGGCCTAAATGATGATTACTGTGCTATTATTATGTTAACTGTTTAACTGTTAACTTGGGATTGCGGGTTTGAAATGATAGAACCCGGGGTTTGTAAATTACGGATTGAAATGATATAAATCCGTATCACTTGACCTAGGCTAGAGAACTATATACAGGCCCGTGGTTCTTATAATATTTTCTGAAATATTTAAAATTATTTTGGAAGTTAAATATTTGATTTAATATCTTTAAAGGATTTTATATTGATTTTGAATGAGTTATAAATGTTAATAAATAAATAAATAAATATTTGAATAAAATTTTGGAATATAACTTATTTTGGAAATTCTGGATTTTTGAAAGGATAAGATTTCAGTTAAGAAATATATATATAAGTTATATTTGGAAATATTTATTAAGTTAAACAATCTACTAAAGCATTTAAATGCTGTCTTTTGAAATTGGACTAGTTTTACCCGTAACTTTAGGTAGCATTTCCTAAGTGCTATAGAATCTGGAATTTGATTGTTTTGAAATTTAAGGAATTTGATAAATTATATTTATGTTTAAGTTTTGGAGACCTTTAAGATATGAGATTTATAACTGGATTTTTCTTAATAAATTTAAGATGAACATTCTAGTGTTAAGTAAATTTTGAAATTATTTAATGGCATAATTTTGGAGTTTTATCTATGGAATTTATGGGAATATTCAAGACGAAATAATAAACACTAATTTGTTGAAAGAAAAAAATATCCAACCTTAGTTTTGAATATTAATACTCCAATTGGATATATATATAGGAATTGAAATGGTCTTGGGAACATGAAGTGATATTTAAATTATGGTTTAAAATAAAGAAATATATTTGTAAAGCTATGTAAATTATCTTCTTTACAAAGTAACCATAAAGTTAAACCATTTATATCCAAACCATTTGTGTTTTGGGAGTTATGTTTTTTTTAAAGAAAAATTTCCAATATATTATGGTTTAAAGGTATAATTCAAATATTTGGTTTCCAGATATTATAAATTTTAAGCAGTATGGTTTTGGAAAAGAATTATATTTGAATATAACGATATCATGTTGTTTTGGGTTTTAAATGATATCGTATTTATAGTTTTGAAATGGAAATGTTTATACTGGTTTTAAAGTATAAATTGTTTTTAAATGACCACGGGTTATAATAACGATGGGTTGGCAAAGAGACCGGGATCGGATATGGACATACTCTCTGTCGATACCGAAAACCACTTTGACCAACCGTGTACGCGGTGGAGATTCCAGAATGAAGTAGGTCGGTGGTGGCGTTTCCTGTAAGGTAAATACGTGGACCCGACTCCCGTGAGTTGGCATAAGGTGGCTAAAACAGGAGCAATTCCAGGCCAATGAGGTCATTCCTCTGATCGGACGCTCCTCTTCGATATTATACTATGATTTTGGATTGATTCGGTGGCCACCTCTATATTTTGATTTTGGGGAGTTAGTCCGAGGTGGGCGGTAACTGCGGCTACGCGTTTCCACCAGCCTGGATAGCAATTGGTATATCTACCCTGGCATTGCCTAGTTGTGCCGTGTCATCTACCATACCGAGCCTTGTACGAGTTTAGATTTCTCCCGTAGCCCGTGTGGTATCCTCTAGTTGCTTCCCGATCAGGAGGAGCTATGATATTGGATGGACTACTGGGACTATTACGTGTTAAGGTGGAAAATGTAAAGCCTTAATGCTATTTAAAAGTATGTTTATTTTATAAATAGACACTATTATAATAGCGCAATATACTACATAGTAAATAGTTTGACGGATCCTTAGAGGATGGGCGGTCCCAAGCATCCTTTAAGTTACTTGCTCTATATTACAGTACACTTGAATTAGCTTACATTATATAAGTATGTATGTCCTGACTCGAGTGTTATGTTTTATTTTTCGCTCGGGTCAGCCTGAGTTGCAGCTTCAATTTCTTCTCCGTAGCTAGGACACCCAGTAGATCATTCGCGCTGCTGGAAGTTGTTTCAGCCTTTATCTTTTCTGGAATTCAAGACTTTGAAGACTCTATCTCTATTTATGTCTTAAAATTTGTATTGAGGATTATAGACAATGTAAGTTCTGTTTTGTTGAAGTTATATCAGTGGCTTCATGAACCACTAAATTTTTAATTTCCGCTGCGAGATTCTGATATCTGTGTATGTGATTCTGTGATCTATTTATTGTATATTCTGAGTTTTGCCAAATTTATTCTACAACGCAGTATTTTGAACAATTCAAGTCCGACAATGTGCGGATGCGAATGGTTGAAAATATTGGGTCGTTACAGATTGGGTGTTAATACAATAAGTAAATAAGAATCTAAAGCTAATCTTAAATTTGAAATGGTTATGACCAAATAAATTCTGTAAGTATAAATTATATAAAAGAGAATAACTAAATTTAAATTAAACCAGAATTTAAACCCGGAAGTTTTGGAAAGGATTTTAAATAAAATAAAAATAAAAGTTTGGAAATTTAAAATCCTGGGAAAGTTTGAAATGTTTGTTGAGATTTGAAGGTGTTTGAAGGCAATGTTGGAATATTATTTTGGGAAGATATTTTTGAATGGGAACTGTTTTGAAATGAATTTAGAAAAGTAAAGAAGCATTGAACTCACTGCAGTCGCTGGAAAATAATCCTGATGATGCTGGCCACATCATTAGAATTTATTTTCGAGTTTCTAAAGTGATGGATTGCTTCCCAAGTACTTGGTTAAGGTATTGTTTGGATTTGTTGGGTATGCTAGTTATTTTGGGAAATTTCAAGGAGGAAAATTGTTTTGGTATAAACAAATTGTTTTGGAAATTTAGAGATTTGATTGATATACCAAATAGGTATATAACTGATTATTATTTCAAATGGATTTGAAATAAAACCGGGTAAATTGAATTCTGGAAAATTCTATTTAAACAATGTGTAAAGTTGAAATGAATTAACTATTGAACTGGTAAGTGAAGTTGATATGAATAAGAAAGAAATGAAAATTTTAATCTTGAAATTAAAATTCAGCTTAAGTAAATGGAAGTAAATAAAATATATTGAAATAAATAGAAATTTGAATTTAACTTGGATTAGATAAATAAATTGGACTTGGAATAAAATTGATTTGGATTAAATTTAAAAGTGAGTTGACTTTGAGACTGTGGGTCATTGTGTAATGGATTATACCCACAAGCTATTAAGTGTTATACTTATAATCTGGAATTGTAGATTTAAATGTGCAAAGGATTAGGGTAAAAAAAAAAAAGAGATTTGTATCCTTAAGAATTCAGTAATACTTATATATGTAAATTCTGAGATTTGATTATAAGATATAGATGGATTAAAATAAGCTATATGAGCTTTAAATAAATAAGTTGGAGAATTTGAAATTGAATTAAATCTAAATGAATTAGAATTAAATTGAATTGGATATAATGGTGAAATGTAAATTGCATAAAGAAATGCATATTCTTAAGTTATTAAGTGTTATAATTTGAATTTGCAATTATAAAATGGAGATGGACTTAAACACGCAATCTAAACTCTTGAATAGAAGTGCAATTGGAATTCATTAATGGAAAGAGTTGAATGGTGTGGCAAATTCAAAACTTAACCATAAATGAAATGTAAAGTGTAATGAAGCAAAGTGAGGATAAAAAGGTGGATGTTTTTAAGTTGGCAAATAAGTCTTGAACTTATGTATGGGGAAAATGAAATCTGTTTTAATAATGAAATTGAAATTTAATTTCAGTTGTGTAAAAAAATAATATTGAATGAAGTTCAATCCTTATATGAGTGGTAAAAGAAGTAGGATGAATTTAATTTGGCCAAGCAAATTTTTAAGTAAACTTGGAAGAAATTTGGGTGAGAACCAAATTGAAAGGAAATTTAATTTAGTTGAAATGATGCTGAATGAAGTAAGTGCCTACTCAATTAAATCCAAAATGATTGTTTGGAAATGAACTCTGTGTAAGCTAAATTAAATGGAATGTGTACTGGCAGGAATAAAATTTTGATCAATTTTTGGAAAGTAAATAAAAATCCAATTGTGGCATGGGGATGGGAATATAAAAGAGAAAAATAAAATAAATTTGAGGTAAGAAGATAATGAAAATGTTGTGAAAAGCACTTAAGCAAATTGAAAGGAAAACAAAAGGAATGTGAATAAGCTTTATTAGATAATTTTGAATGAAATTTGTTAGATAATAAATTGGAAATGCATGTGTAATTGTATTAATTAATTAGTGTGCTGAATTAAGGATGTATAGGATGTAAATAATCCAGGATGGAATGATATAAAATAAACTTGAATGTAAATTATTCAAGTGAAATAAAATGAAGTTAGTTTGGATGAAAGTAGAATGAGCTAAAATCTTAATAAATGGATTTGTGTGTAAATGCAAGTGAGTTATAATAGAAAGCGAATGTATCAAATTGAAATGAAATTCGCTTGATGAATCAATTCCAAAATTTGGAAAAGTATGAATTGGAATAAGAATACTTGGATGGCGAACTATGCAGAATTGAATAAAATTAATAAAAGTCTAATCTAAAATTAATTTTAAATGGTATAAACTTAAGAATTGGTTATTTGTTTGAATAACCACAACCTGCATAGAAATTTTTCATTAAACTTAAGTAAATGAATATTTGAATAATGGTAAATGGATTGGAATCTATTTAATGAGTTTGTATGTAAATGTAGGTGAATTAAAAAGAAAACGTAAATGAATCAAAAGCTTATATTTCTTTTATTGAAGTGAATGTGAATCCAACATTTGCAACTCGGATGTAAGTCATTCGAGTGAAATATAATGAGGTTTGAATTTGGAAAAGAAATACAAATAAAACAAATTAGAAGTAAATTAGATGGTGAATCAATTTGAATTGAATTGATGCAATTAAGGCTTATAAACCAATTTGTTGTGGATATGGATTAATTGGTGAAAAGATGAATTGGTCATGGAATATGAATTGGTGGTAGTAATTATAAATTGAGAATGGTAAATTTATATGTAAATCATTGTGTGAAGTAAAATGGAGCTTGGAATCAGAAAAGAAACTTTGTGCATGTTATAAAATATGGATTTACTTATGAAATTATACAAACTGTTGTTTGGAATGAAAATGGATATGTTGGCTTATATTTTATTGGTAATGTTGTTAAAAATGCTCATATCTTTAGAAACTAATGTGTTTGTTGAGTATAGCACAGGTGCGGAAGGCATTTGAGAGAGTTGGAGTGAGTATATGCATTATATTAGCTGCTTGCTATTAAAATTTGCTAAAAAGGTACGCCTACGCAATATAATTGGGAAAATGATATATTTATTGTGTTATATTTTGGTTTCCGGCCGTGTGGGCTGATGTATATATATTTGTGTATCCTGCGATGTCGCAGAAGCTCCTCTGTGCAGGGGAGACTCTGCCAAAATTTTCCGTAAATTTTGGGAGTTAGAAAATTTTTGGGTTTTGGGGAGAGTTAATTCACTTGGGAAGTTATAAGTTAAAATTAAAGCTTTAGAGTTAATAAAGCAAATGGGTTTGAAGTTGAGCTAAAGAGTTTGGGATGTGTATATAAGTTGTAACTAGAGAAGTTGGATTGAGGTAATGAGTATTGGAACATTCTTCTACCTTAACAAATTTCGGGGACGAAATTTTTATAAGGGGGGAGGAATGTAACGACCCGGAATTTTGGGTCGCCAGATTTGAACATTGAATTCATTTTAAATGTTTAATATAGATTATAATTTGAATTTTTAAATAAATGACTTTGGTTAAGATAATAAAATTGGTCAAATTTCAAATACGAGGATTTAATTGGAATTTGAATAATAATAATTTAATGTTCGAAATTGAGATAAAGGGTAACTCAGGGTGTAAATAGTGATAAAAATGGTTTTAAAAGTTTATCTTGAGTTATTTGAGTGTAAATAGCGTGGTGGAAATTTTAGATGAATTTAAAGTTAATAAATTAATATTTGGAATTTTATATTAATTTAAAAATAAATTTAATATTATTAAAAATGCCATTAATCAGATTTTGGTTCGGAATGAGCCAAAATGATTTTTAATGTGTTTATAAATGTTATATGAATTTTTGTTAAGTTAATAAAATTTTAAACGTGGAAATTTTGAGTGTTTTCGATAATTTCGAAAATCGCTAAATTTAATAGACGAGTTAAAATAGCCTTCCGGGGCACAGTCTCGGAATTCGACGAAACTAGTTTCATTGGATCCGTAATAGTTAGTTATTACCGGATTCCAATTTTCGTAGCAATCGGAGTTGTCGTGTGGCCGTGGCAGCTTGAAACGCATCGAAATCGTTTTAATCGGTTTGATTTTAAAGTGATCGTTTAATTCCGTAACTCGCGCATACAATCGAATTAGCTTGCGAAACCTGTTCCATTGTGTCCGGAACACGGAAAAACCCTAGGAATGCCTGTTGGTGCGTGTGAATCGGAGTTCGTTTGCATGTGTGGTTATATCGAGAATTTTATTAATTAAATAATATTAAACAATATATATATATTATATTTATCGTTCAAACCCTAAGCATATCGCGAGGCCGCCGCAGTTTTCATATCTATGGCCGAAAACCCTCCTAATTTCATCTCCACTTATCGATCAATCCACGTTTTAATTGAAGAAGTTCTCAACTAGGAAATCGAAGTAGGCCTAGTGATCTATACATCTGTACGGTGGGGTGTTGTAAAGTTTGACGAGGGGACGGGAATTTCGCGAGGGAAGGGCCGGCGTTCGAGTTAAAATTCTTGAGCTGGGGGTAGCCGAGTTTGGAGAGATTTTAGGCGTAGGTAGAGTCGACGTAGGGCTACGGAGTGGCGATCTCCGATCGTGGTGGAAGACACCAATGGTGGTTGCGATTTTCGAAGGATGATGTCGGCTTTGGGTTTCGATGATACTTGAAGCCTGCGCGTGAAGATGAAGATACGGCCCGTGTGTTTTGGTATTATAAAAATTTAAGTAAAGTAAAATTTGTTTTAAATCTTGTTTAAGTTATAAAATTTCATATCTAGTTCATGTGTGATCAGAATTTGACAATTTTGGTAGCGCCGGAATCGCGGAAAAGCGTACTACGTGATGGTGCAGATCC
The DNA here is from genome assembly GCA_030765085.1 of Allium cepa. NCBI lineage: Eukaryota > Viridiplantae > Streptophyta > Magnoliopsida > Asparagales > Amaryllidaceae > Allium > Allium cepa. Next base: position 504,733,478 of record CM060934.1, on the reverse strand, counting down.
GGAGTCTTTCCGAGCAAGTAGAAATTTAAGTTAAATCGAACGTCGTTCGGTTTAATTTGAATTTCGAACGCTCGCCAAAATTCAAGGTGAGTTATTCTCACTCACATCTGGAATGTTAGCTGATTTAAATAGTTAATATTTAAATATCTGTGTGATTGGTTGAAATGTTTATTTATATCAGCCTGAATTGATATTTATATATGTGATGTGCTAATATTTGTGGATGCAGGGAAAACAGGTTGGAGGGATCCAACTGGATTCCTCACAATAAAGTAATTATTTTTATAATTGATGTTGATGCCTGTTTATATATTGTGATGGATAAATTTGGATTTAAATTGTATTGTGATATTGTGGGATAAACTACAAACCCAGAATGTTAATTATAGAGAAATTTAGAGATTTAATTGTAAAGAGATTAAATTGGGTTTCAAAAGAAATTAAGAAATAAATAAATAAGGAATTTAAGGGAATACAAACATTGGAATCTGTTTGGATGGAAAACTGAAATAAAATTGTATTGGAATGTTGCTGAATAAATTATAAATCCAAAATCTAATTTAAATGGACAAATTGAATTTTAGAGAATAAGTGATATTGTTAAATAATGAATTTAAAAGAATTAAAAATTGAAATCTATTTAGAATGGAATTGAAAATTTGTAAAATCTGGAATGATTAATAAAGAGAAAGGTTATTAGTTGATAAATGGGAAAATAAAATTTATGTTATTGAAATATATAAAACTAAATTAAATAGTATGACAGAAATCGTGAGAAGGATTTCTGTGATGTTTACGTGGAAATGAGATTTCCTGGGAAGAACCAAGTTCGAGTTTAAACTGATTTTATAAAAGGGAGTTTTGAAAATTTAAACTTGTTTAAAAAGAGAGTTTTTTGGAAATTATTATTTTAAATAATTATTTTTACAAATGGATTTATTTAAAGGCTAGTTTTTGAATAAAGTTGTTTGAAGTTATTAAATTCTTTTAAAACTCTATTTTTAAAACAATATAGTATAACTAAAACCTTAATTTAAATCAAGTTATATCATATAAAATAGTTTTGCTTTAAATATTTTGAAATTATATTTTGAGTAAATAACTAGTAGTAAATTTACCTATTTTAAAGTATATTTCAGAAAAAAATGTTTTAATTATTTTAAATCTAAAATGTTTTGAACTTGGTTATTTCCAATGGGAATATATGGTAAAGGATTTACCTTGTAAAGTAAGAAATTTTGGGAAATTGGTTTCAAGTGGGCTTTGGAAATTTGAAATATATCTTTTAAAGATATTTGAGGTAAATAAATAATATGGGAATTATTTATTGTGTGATGGATGCTTATGGATGTTTATGAATATAAATTGATAGTTAAATCACCGACTATCAATATTCGACAACTGCGTTGATCGTTTCGAAGAGACCGGGATCGAGATTTATTTCTCGAAAACCACTTCGATCCGGTTTGTACGTTTCGTGCGAAAAACATGTTCGGAGTCGAAGATGGAGCAGTGAAGTGCAAGGGCTAGTCGCTACTAATCCTGAGGATATTTCCAAAATGGATGTAGTAGGAGTAGTGCCTTCGGTTCCGTTCGAACCCGGGACGGACTTGTATGGACGAATGCTTGCGAAACATCGTCAGGTGGACGATGGGCATTCAAAGTGAAAACGTTCAAAAAGGTAACGCTTAGCCTCAAGCCTCATCAAATGGGAATGACTGAAAATCAGGGGATATGCAGCAAGGTTAGGTGGGTCATGCCCAAGCAGGACAAGATAATTCCCCTGTCTAGATGTCCCTTATTATATTTCGGCTTAGTGGGTGGTTGGTCGCGCCAACCACGGGGTTTATCTTGTTCGGGACTGTTCAGTAAGGAATGGTTCCGGCCTTGTGTTGCAGGGGATGACGGGAGTAGTCCTCGGTACGGTGATCTAGGCCCCGTACTGTGACAGGTGGTACCCCAGTGCCTAGTCATTGTTGGAAATCCATTTTCCCTACGAGCCTTGTACGAGTTTTGTTTGTATTACCCACTTTGTGGCTAGTAGCTGGAATTTAATCATGTAACAATTTCGGCTATTTTATAAGTATTTGTAAATAGACCCTATTATAATATCAGAGGATTTCTATAAAAAGTGTTTTAGCTATCGTAAGGTAAAAACCCGACATGTTTATTTGTGGCGTGGTCTTACGAGATGCTTTTGTTTTTTTCAAAGGATTTTGAAACTTTAATAATCAAGTTGGATGCATATTTAGTATCAGCTGGTATTCCAGACTGACTCGGGTGTTATTTCATTATAATGCTCGGGTCAGACCGAGTATTATTTATACAGGACTTGATGCTTTGGAGCAGGAGAGGAGCTGGAGCCGAGACGTATTATCTATATATATATGTATGGTCCGCTGCTGTGATTGTATGGTATGTCTGATTTGTGATTGTTGAGGTATGAGAAACTCTGATGATGTGATGTATAAACAGTTATAGATTTCATTTTGTGTAAAGTTCTATATTTACTATTATATTTTATACCGCTGCGACTGTGAGATTCTGATATTGTTTAGTCTCTTCTTCTTCTATCTCTTCTTCTTTAACCCTAATGGTTCGTAATTCTGTGCCACTTGAGTTAATGGAGGTAGAATAGTGTTGATTCAAGGGGTACGGATTTGCGGGTTGTCACAGGTTTTAGATGATTTGGTTGTTTATTTATTTTGATATATCATGTTATCCTCATGTATATTATTTATAGTATATAAAACTGTAAATCGAATTATTTCAAATAAATTAAGAAATAGGTTGAAATGATATATACCTATGGCATTTATTTTGGATTAAAATGATATATGTTCATCTCTGAAATTAAATTGAAATAACTGATCACTTGGTCATAGGATAGAAAATTATATACGGACACCGGATTGGTTAAATTTATGGATTTTAAAAGTTTTTTATTTAAAATTATTTAAATGATTTGATTTAAAGAAGAAGAAAAAATGAAAATCGAATTTATGGAAATCAGACTATTTTCGAAGTTGAGCTCAAAGCGTTGAAATTTAAGTTTTTCAAAAGGAACGCCTTAAATAATTAAAGTTGAGATTTTTAATTTATAAACGAAATATGATTTAAATTTCATGAATTGATTTAATTTAAAGGATTGGACTTTTATTTGAACTTTGAATATTACTGAGTAAAAGTGATATAAAACGATATTTTGAAATTGAGCTCGGAATGGAATTATATTTGAAAAATTGGATTTTAAATTGGGTATTGAAGGTAAATTTGATTTAAGTGTTCTGAATCGATGTTTTGAAAATCGAAATCGGAATTGATATAACTCGAAATGGTTTAAATTTGAAATTATTTTGGAAATGTAATTAAAACTAATTTGAAATTGAAATTAATTTGGAATTGAAACTGAAATGTAATTGGAATTGAAATGAAATTCATCCAAGTTGGTATTGAAGTTAAAATCAATTGGAATTGAAAGCGAAATTGAATTAATTTGGAATCCGGATTTATTTGCATTGAAATTGGAATAGTTGCAAAATTCTATTGGAAATAGGAATTGAATCGATTAAATTGGAAATGGAAATTGAATTGATTTGAATTGAGAAGATTTGGAAATTGAACCGGTTTGACTTTGAAACTAATTTCAAATAAATTATTTTAATATAAACTATCTAAAATCTGCCTTTTTACATATTCAATTTATTTTGATTTTTCAAACTATTTTACCCTATAAAACATTTAAAATAATTAAATCATTTTATATCAAACTATTTTAATTATTTAAACTATTTTTAAACAGTTTAAATTTTCAAACTATTTTTCAAAAATTCAAACTGGTTAAAGGCTGGAAGGTTTATATTTACATCATGGATTTAAATACGAATTGGGTTAAATTGAAGTTATAACCCAAATAAAAATTCGAAGCAATGTTGAATTGGACTGGATCGAGATATTAAGACAACATGATTTTGAATTGAAATAGTATATTTTGAATAAATATGATATTTCGAAATGAATTTGATTTCAAAGCGAATATGATATTTTAATATCAAGTACGAATTGTTTTTAAAATATAAAAGTACCAACCGGTGTGTAAAACGATGTTTGGTTGTTAAAGAGACCGATGCCTCTTTTTGGCACACTCTTTATCAATATTGGAATCACTTTAACAACTATGTACGTGGAGGAGACTCTAGAATGAAGTGGTTGGATTTGGCATCGTTTTCTGGATTTGAAGAAAGAGAAAGATGAGGATTGGCCTGACACTTGTGTCAATTTCAAATGACTAAAATAGGTGCCGTACCGGTCAATGAGGCTAGCTACCTCTAGCGAACACCCTTCTTCGATTACCATCTTATACATTGTGATTGATTGGTGCGCACCCTCGAATTTTGGGAGTGTTGGACACGGTGGGCCATTAGGGATTACCACCAGCCGAAAAGGGTAAACTGGTAGTATCCTACCTTGCGTATTTCCTCACGTGCCTTGTCATATTTTTATCCCTGTAAGAGACCCCTATGATTTTGGTTTAGTATTTTCGTATCACGGTGCATCCCTATCCACCGACGGTTTACTGGTGTTTTATATACAAACTGTACGACAATGCTTAAAAACGCGTTAAGGGGAATCAATGTAAAGCCTTAATGCTATTTGGATATTTATTTTACTAATTAGACGTTATATATATATATATATATATATATATATATATAGTGTATTCTACCACGTATAAATATATTGACGGATCCTTAAGAGATGGAATATCTCATAACATCTCTTGAGTTATTGCACGCACGTTATACAATGGATAAGAGATGTGAAATCCCGTAAACATCTCTGATGCTATGGCACTCTTGTCATATGCGATATTGATTTGACTCACATAAGGATATTTTAGTCCTGACTCGAATGTTTTGTCTTTTCATTACGCTTGGGTCAGGCCTCAGTTTTCAACGCATTGAAGATCATTTTCTGAAGGATGAAGACTAAGATTTGGTATATTATTACTATTATTATTCCCGCGTCATGTTATCTGCTGCATTATTTTATTAATCCCTATTGTATATATGTAACTCTGATAAATGTTGTATAAATTATAATCAAATGTATAATAAACAACTTCATGAACTGTTTATTTGATTATTATATTTTGTCAATCTGTTGCGAGAATCTGTGTTTCTTTTCTTCTTCTTTTCTTATTTTTCTTAATTAACCCCAATGATTATCTATGTTCCGAATTGTTTAAGTTGGACATGTATTGATTAGTATCGATTTAAACCTTCCGAAATGTGGTCATCAGAGCTGGTATCAGAGATTTGGTTTAGCGATAATCTTAGCTTTGTGGGGGGTATTGACTCATTAGAGATGGAGTTAGTAATACCTAAAATGAGTTTTTGAGTTTATATATATGAGAGAGCGTATTTGTTAGTGTTGTATAAAATGTTTTATGTCATGTTGTTTGAATTGTTAAGTTCGAATATTTGGTTCAGATCGGTACGTGGGACGCCACTATATCGATAGAGATTCCAAAACACTTGAACAAAGAAAACCAACACAATATTGTTTTCAAAATTTTATGAAGGAAATAATTTTACCAAGGATTATATTTTATATATAAAAGAATGGTTTTCTGAAATTTAGATAGTTAAACGAATTGGTTCTTAGAAATGATAATATTGATCTTTATCGTTTATTGTTTGATTAGTCAATATTCCTAAACTATTAGTTATTATATGATTATAAGAAAATGAAATTGTATGAATGTGATTTATAAAGTATAATTTGCAAGTAAAATGAATATAAAATCGAGAATTTGAGAAACTTAAATTTCGGTGTTTCTGAAAAAGGTTTTCAAGGTTTGGAAAATAATATCAGTATTTTTAAAAGTGTACACAAATACAAATTGTTTTCAAATAAATTTTAAAAGGAATGAATTGAGTACTCTCCTCTTCTGTCATTGGAAAATAATTTCGGTGATGACTGTGCAGCATCGTCGACATTCATTTTCGAGTCTCAAAGTGGGGGAGACTTCTGAGAAGCTTTGCTATGAAGTTGTTTTGATAAATGGATTTTGGTTTAAACTTCAAAAGTATGATTTGATATACAAAAGATATAAGTATACATACTTATTTCAAATGATTTGAAATGAACCCGTTATTTAAATTTTTTAAGTTCCGTTAATTAATAATCTTCAAATTATTTGAATGAAATGAAATATTTGAATAACCAGAACTTATAAAATAAGGAAATTATGAAATATAAGCTAAATATTTCGAGAAACTTTAGAGTTGAAGTTTGCAACTCTAAAATTGAAAGTAAAGGAAATTTAAACAACTTAAAAATAGTGAACATTGTATCAAGTAAAATGAATTAGATTAATTTGTATAATACCAAATTGCATTCTAATAACATAAAACAAGACTTGCCAAATGTTATAAGTTAAAATGATGATTTGGATATATAATGGGATATTATACAAGTAAACAAAACTTAAAAGTAATTAAAATGTACATAAATGAAAATTTAGTTGTAATAATAAATGTTATATACTTAGTATATTATGAAATGATTACGTGGAACTTAAGAAAGTAGAAAAATGAATAAAATAATATCTTTGTAAATTGGTTGTAGAATTAAAAATAAATTTGAAATTGAATTTGTAACTTTTGAGATAATTATAAACTTAGATAAAGTCATATATATGAAGTTAGACTTATATAGAATGATTATAAACTAAAGTGACGATTAATAAAATGTTTCACAAATAAATTTGTTATTAAATGAAATTGTGAAAATAAATGTGAATTAAGTTGTAAAGAAACTTAAGTAAGGATATAAGAAATAATTCATTAATGATGTTGATGCTAAAAATGGAGATATGAACCTTATAATTCAAATGTTTCGTAAAAGTGTAAAGTTTATAGTTTATAACTTTGATAAATGTTTGTTAAACAAGATGTTAAATTAACCGAATGTAAGTGAAAAATGAAGTATATAAATTAAATATTGACATTGGAAATGAAATGGTTATGGTTTATGAATTAATTGGATAACTATTAAGTGTTGAACGGTTTCTTTTATTATAAACCATCGTTATAACTGTTTTGATTGCATATGATTGTAGTATGTTGCTTATTTGTGCCTGTGTTATTAATAATAAGGTACAATCTCGGATTACTTACCACACTTTTATATTTTTTCCTATGGGATGCATCATCATTGAGATGAGATATATATTTGATATATATTTGGTATATTTGGGTTATATATTGAATTGTAAATTTTTTTCTAATGAGCCGCATAAAGTAGTCTCTGCCAAAATTATCCGTAAATCCGGGTGTTAGAAAAATTATGAGGTTTTAAATTTTATAACTTATTTTATATATAAGTTGTAATTTCCATAGAATCGATATCGGAGTGGCATAGCGGAAGCATAGTAAAAGTTTCAAATAAGAATTTATTGTTTTATAAGTTGATTATTTTGAATAAAATATATCAAATGTTAAATTCTTTACTTAACGCCCTTTCGAGAACGAAAAGTTTTGAATGGGAGAGAATGTAATAGCCCGTACTTCTAATTATTTTAAATTATGAAATTTTATATGATTGTTAAATAAAAATGGTTCAAAATAAATTTTTAATGTTTATTTATGTAATTTATTTGATATGAACTTAGATAAAATTTTGGAATAAACATTTTTGAAGATTTAAGCAATAAAAAATATTGAAATGGAATCTATGTATCGAATGTGTTGTAATCAATAGCTTGAATTGAATAATAATGTTGAATGATTGTAAAAAGAAAGTAGTTGTTCTATTATTTGGATTCATTTTAAAATTAAAATTTTATAAGTTGATTGCATGAAAAAATGGGCAAACACCTCCAAGATGTTATAAAAGGGCTGTAAATACAGTTTGTAGTTACGACTATTGTTTAATGAATTTTAGCTGCGAGTGTGTGCGGTAGTAAATCAATAATTTGCATTAAAGAATAAATAGAAGGCTGAAATGTTAAAAGACACAAAATTATTGTGGTTCGGCCTGAATATGCCTACATCCATTGTTCCTCTTTTATTATCTCTTTCATATCTGATTAAAAGTACAAGCTTTGAATATGAATAAACTTGTCGTTAGGACTAAGGATTTTCTCTTCCAAGGTTGTCTACCATTGTTGATGGAAGCTTCACTGTTTTCCATCCCATCTCCCTTTATGATGCCGTACGCCTGCAATTTATAGAGTAAGGTTGAGGAGAGAGACAGCTGAGCACACGGCTTCTAGGCTTTGGTTCAACATTCCTTCCATTGGAATGTGGTTCTACTGTTGCTCCCCTACTCTTGGATGCGTGTTGAATACTATTCTGGTCTCTTCCTTCAATCACCCTTCGTGACTCTGTAATAGTTCATTCCTGTGAATATAAAAAAGGTAGATCTAGCCCTAAGAGGACTAGACCGGAAAAGGTCTGGTAAGTCTAGCACCGAAAGAGCAGACCAAGAAGGTGCGGGCCTGGACCAGGTGAGTCCGAGTCAAGTGGTTCCGGCCAGGGGCTAGACCAGGTAGGTCAGGCCCCAGGATGCCAGACCGGGTAGGTCCAGCTCAGCTGGATCAGGTAGTCTTTGTTCCAGTAGGGCCGGACCAGGAATCTGGTCCAGCAGGGTCCGACCATGCTGGTCCGGCACAGGGCTACACCAGGTGGTCCGACACGGTAATGGACCAGGTGGTCCGGTAGGACCGGACCAGGAATCTGGTCCGACACAGTGCCGGACCAGGATTCTGGTCCGGCCTGGGACCGAACAAGGGGACCGGACCAGGTGTTCGGTCCTAGAGGGCCGAATCTGTGTGGGTCTAGCCCTCGCAGGCCGGACCAAAATGTACGGCCTTGCTGGATCGGACTGTGTGGTCCGGCCCTACTGCGCCGGATTGTGCCTGTCCGGTCCAACTGGGCCGGACTCCGCTGGGTCCGGGCCTGGGGCCCGACCTGTGTCAGTCCGGCCCTGCTGGGACGAACTGTGCTATTTCGGCCCTGTTCGATCGGACTGTGCCGGGTCCGATCCCGAGGTCGGACTAGTATGGGTCTGCCCTACTCGGTCGGACTGTGCTTTTCTAGTCCCGCTCGGTCGGACTTTACTGGGTCCGGTCCCGGGGTCGTACCTGTATGGGTCCGGCCCTGTTGGGCCGGAGTATGCTGGGTCCGACCATGCTGGGCTGGACTTAGCTGCGCCGGACTCGTGCGGGTCCGACCTTATTGGGTGGAATCTGGCGGGTCCGGCTCTGATTTTAGAGGGTAGATTCCTTGGGATTTGGGCGGTGCTGGACCTTGGCAGAAGGCGGTCTTGGAGGCTTTATCGTCGGACTGTATTAGGTATATCTTAAAATGTTTATATCTTTCAAACCATTATTCGGATTGAGATGCAGTTTGAACCTACGCTTACATCTTAACCTCACGATCATTTATAAGCAGCTCTGATCCTATTTCAGGACTTTGTAAAAAATTCTTAACCTTTTCACATTCATTATGCGGTGGGCGAAAATGCCAATAACATTTGCCCCCCAACGTATACTTTCATGAATACAAAGTATGCTTTGTTTGATTTGGGGTTGCCTCACCAGTATTGTAGGTGTCATCCTGATGTTCAATTATCCATATCTCATTATTATACCTAAGGTTCCTTTCATTAGCTGGATGTAATGCTTCATTTGTCTTGAGGAGGACTTGCTGGCCATTTAACGTTGTTGTTTAATCATTCTTCATCTGGCAGGGTGGTATCTGTCTTTATCTTTCCTATTTCTGGCTTCACGGTCTTATGTAGTACTTGAACTTATTGATATTCCCTTCGTGCTCACTCAACCTTAGGTCTGTTAGCAATTCTCCGACAAACCATCATTTTAATGCCCCATTAGGTTACAAGCTAAAGTTGTTGAGCTCGTCCTTACCATTTGATTGCTTTCATTGGAGGGTATTTGTATGTAAAATATTTTTCATAGCGTCGTCAAGTGGAGGTTGGTCAGGTCTGGTCAAGCTGGGCTAATAGGCTATTGTTCCATCTAGTCTGGTAAAGTGGCAATATTTGGGGGTAATTCCTTGCTCCTTCGTTTGCCTCCTGGAATATTTGAATATGATTATTTTGGCCAACCTCCTTGGTATTTCTCCCACTCAAATCTGTATATCCGTTTGGAATCGACTACTGGCAAGCGTTTAACGGGGCAGGTGTCAAGTATGAGTGAGTGGCCCTAGCTTCTTTAAGTGGTGTATCTATGCCGACCTTGTGAATTAGGTGTTCTATTGTCTACAAGTTCATGCTGATTATTGAAGTTGGATGCCTTCGGCGTGGGGTGTTTATTAGCGACATCGGCTCGCTACCTCTAAAATTGATTAGGTGGAACCAATATTTCGACTCAAATGTCTCATTGGCTTTGGGGAAAGAAGACCGTCCTATTCTGTTGACTTTACCTGCAAGTTTAGGGTCCTTTTGGGCCTAGCGTGGTCAAGGACTTTCATCCTTGCCTAAGAATTAGTTACAGACTATTAATACACTTTTATTGGAATTTTAACATAGATATGTTTTAGTGTCATCTCGTGTGTCCTCGGGATTGATTTACTAGGTAAAGGTATCGAGCTATTTGTGTTAAAATAGACTTTGATATGAATTAATTACATTCAAAAGGTTATAGATCGAATCACCTCTATTTAGAGAGGTCGTTATCATTCGAAGTGATTCCCTATTACTAAGGTTTAGAGAGTAATTTGTGTCATGTGGCAGTCCACAAATACTCATCACATCCTCTAGAGCACCCTCTAGCAACGTTGTCAAAAGTCGGCCGGGAGCGCTCATTATTTGCCCAAATTTTGCTCCTAGTTAGTGCACTTAGTTGCTTCTCACAACATGCTTCCTTGTATAATGAATAGGTTTTCAACTTACGAACTTAAAGTCATGATTCCAATGTGCTAGTACCAAGCTGAGTGGTAGTGTATGTGTACAATCAAAGGGTGAGGTGGTGCTATGCCCCTAAGTATTTTTTATCAAATTTAGCTTATCTTACAAAAGTCAGTCATACCTTTGCACTGAGTTTCTCTCAGGTTCCATAAGTGTGCTCAGCCTCGGGAGAATCCTCATAGTTTCTTGAGAGAAGTTGGCTGAAAGGGATATTCTAATTCTTGTGGCAACGTTGGATTAATGTTCCGCTATCCCTGACGGAGTTGAGTCGATGCTTCATTTCCTCTGATGAAGTGGAAGTGAATGAATATCCTGCTGTGGTTGGCAGAGTGGAATTCATATTTCTACTATCTGTATGTAATGCCACAAGACTAAAGGAAATTGTTAGAAGTTTCCAGTTTAAGTATAACGAACTATGTTCTCCGTCAAGAGAGTCCTTCTAAACTTAAGATTCGTGGCACGTAAGTTACTTGCCCTGATTGTGGATTTTGGTGACATACGGTTTCTCATCCCAACCTATGTTCCAAGGGAGTATAACTTTTGCGACTGTCGTACTTAGGATTTAGAGCCGGGATTCGTACACAATAACTTCCTGGGCCATTATGGCCTGTATCGTGACATTATTCGATTTACTGTAGCCCGGCTAGCATAGGTGCCGATCGTCAACTACGAACAATCCCTGGCTGCAGTCATGCCTTAATCATAGGATTTATTATTGGTTCGTAGTTTCCGATGAGCCGAACGCTAATGATAAACTGCCTAGGCTATGATCGTGCCTAATCCGTGGCTTATAGTCAGTTTATCATTACTGGCTAGGGGGCTGATCGTCAGCAGTGAACTATCCAGGCTATTTTCATGCCCTTAGTCATGGTTATCTTTCTTTCACTACTTCCGATGAGAACTTGCAATTGATTGCAATAGGAAAAATATCAGACAAACAATCGAGCAAAACATCAATTTCTATAGTGGTTTGGTTAGAATATGCCTATGTCCACTGTCTTTCTTTTATTGCTTCAAGTGATACGTGCTTCTTACAAGCTGAGAGAAGTAATGGCGGAGATGCTGGAGATTCCTTCCTTTCCCAAACACCTTTTCTGTCAACTGTCAAAGGAATGTAAGCTCCATTGTGGAGATCCTTATGAACAACAAATGGTCCTTCCCAAACTGGATCTAGTGTGCCTAGATGGGGAAAGACTTGTTCGAGAACAATATCTCCCTGTTGTAATCCTTAGGGCTTCACCTCAAATTTGTATTGTTTTTCCGCTTTTCGTTTGTGTGCAGCGGTCTTGAGAGTGGTGTTTTTCCTTCTTTCTTCGATCAGGTATAAGGACATGTTGAGAAGCTCCTCGTTTTCTTCCGCATTATAATGTGTCCTACAATGTGAAGGGATGACTGTTTCGATCAGAAGCTTGACCTCAGCCACGTATGCTTAGGTCAAATAGAATATGTCCTGTTGCTGTTTTGTAGGAGGCTTGGTAGGTCCACAGTGCCGTGGGTAGTTCATCAACCCACGCTCCTTTGGATTTATCTAGTTTTTCCTTAATTAGTGTTTGCAAGACTTTGTTGACAGCTTCAACCTGCCCATTGGTCTGGGGCAATTTCTGTCATGAGTCAATCCACGCTAGGCTTTGAATGCATTTATTCTTTGAGACACTCAAGCTAGATTTGTGCCTGGATGCCCGAATGGTATGTCATTGCTAGGGAAAGGGGCGATCACTAGCAATGAACTACCTAGGCTAGCGCCCTTAGGTATGGCTATCTTATATTTACTGCTGCCAACACATTCTTGTGATCTGGGTTGTTAATCACAAAAGAAAAAATGGTCAGAATAGCATAGGCATTAACTGAATATGACTACATATGTATTAAGCGAATGCATTAGTCTCTTGTCTCGATCAAAGGGAAAGAGTATTTCAGAACAAACCTGCCGCTTCGAAAGAGGTGCAAAGTACCAGGTTGTATAGTATGCTCCGTTCTCTTGGATAGGAAGTCTTGCTTTTCTACTGCACGCCAAATATGTTAGAATTGCTGGAGCTTGGTCTTTCTGAGCCTTTCTGTATAAACTATTATGTCGTTCAAGTTCTCTATAGATGTCATTTCCATCACGTTCTCTTACTTACCCTTTGAGGTAACACCATACTCCAATGGATGGCTTCTCTCTGATTATTGATCATTCGAGCCTCAAAGGTAGAGAGTTGCATCTCTTCCATTTTGCCATAGCATTTGTACTACAAGCTATGCAAGCTCCCCCGGGTGACCATCCATTTGAACTCATGACATTGATGTTTTCCTATCTTTATGTGTCTTGCTGACCTGATGAAGAGATCATGCATAGTTGTTGGGGTTAGTTGGATTTTTTTCCTTTACTTCATGTAGCGCGTAGCACGCTCGGGTCGATCAGCACATGTAACGGATTTACGAATCCTTCCTTCACCTTTTTTCAATGATGGAGATCCAAGAGTATATGGTTGAGTTCTGCAATAGCTTAATACTGATTAGAATGAAAGAAAAGTATTTATATATAGTACCTCCTTTGTGCCCCTCGTTTCTCAGCAAGTGTGGAGATCTTGATAAGTGTCTAGAGTGCCGGGTTATCCCCTTATAAAGGTTTGTAGTGGGCACTCAAAAGTTTTTATTTTTCTGGAGGGTGGACTATTAAATTTGGTCTTATCTCCTTCTCTTTTCATATTTATTTAACATATCCCTATGTAAGGAAAGCATTGACATTATTTGAATCATGTCTAGTACGCGTTGGATTGGTGATGCCTTCGTGAATGATAGGAGTGACGAAGTGTCATGCTTGTTACATTTAGACTTTGAGTATTCAGTCATCATGACTTCGATTCTCAAATTGTGATATTTCGATCTATCGGTGGGATCTCAATTGTAGTACTTTGATTTGACGCTGGATGGAAAAGGGCTATGCTTAGGGTTCATTTGGTTATATGAAACGCCCCGTGTTCTCTAGACTGGGACTTTCCTTGTATTATGATGTTGAGATCAAATACTTCTATCTGCCCGAAGCGTGTCAAGAGTTTATCCACCAAAGCTTTACGTTGAGCAGTGAAGTGTTTACTTATTTCAATCACAACAATGTTGAATTTACATTAGATAATCTTTAGCATTGGGAGGTTACTAAACTAATCTTCCTGCTTTTTAGCATCCGGAGTGTTGTTGCATTCTTTGCAGCGAGTTCTCTTACTTTAGGTGGCACGTCGGGAAGTTCCTCTTCTTCCCTTCCTAGCGAGTTTGTACTTTTCGAGAGAGATAGTTCAATTTTCAAAAAGGATTGGGAGATTTTGTAGCTTCGAAGGGTTGAAGGTCCAACTCTTAAAATAAAGAGAGAATCTTGAGATAGGAGGTATAACTTCAATCCGGAAAATGGTGATTACAAACTTGAAAAAAGAAAAAGAGTAAAACTCTAATTTCAAGAGGCAATGACTTTAGATCGGGGAAAGGATTTCGAGTTTTCAGGAAGAAAAGGATTTTCTTAGAACCGTAATTTTATATTTCACTAGGGGAATAGAGTTCTTTTATATAAAAGAGGAAGATAGTTTTTATGCTAAAGAAGCAATGATTCCTGATGGAAAGAGAATAAGATTTGATTTTAGATCTGAAAAACAACCGAGTGTTTCTTTTTGGTCAAAACAGTTTTATTTTTTTGGAATGAGAAAAAAAAATAGAAAGATTTCAAATCTAAGAAATAAATACATGTTTCTTTTTGGCTGAGAAACAGTGTTTGCAAATCTAAAGGAGATATAGTGATTTAAGATCTAAAAAGTGAGTACATGTTTCTTGTTGGTTAAGGAGCAGATCTGAAATAAGAGAGAGAAATTTATTTTTATCTTTAAGGAATAGTGATTGCAGATCAGAAAAGAGAAATTTTTTTTGCTAAAGTAATGGTTTTAGATTTGGGAGATATATAGTATTTTAATCCGAGAAATAATGATCTCAAATTGGGAAAGTAACAAATAGAGAATCTCTCATGCAAGGAGAGAGTGACTTTAGATTTTAAAAAAAGGTATAAATTTTACTAAAAATGCAATTTCAGATCTGAAGACTAGAAAAAGGTTTTCTTTTGTGAAAGAAGATAATGAACAAGGTAAAAAGGATTTCTTGTGCCAAGAAACCATGTTTTTGGATTCCCAATGTGAAAAGAGAGGTGGCTTGATTTTAGATCTAAAGAATGGGTATATGTGTTTGTGATGTCGGAATAGTAAAAGTAATATCTAAAAAGTGGACAAGAGAATTTCTCTATGTAGTAAAGTGGATGTTCAGATCAAAAGAGAAAAGGAGGATTTTTTGTTTTATGTAAAACAGTCAGAATTGATTCGAAAAGAAACATAGATTTCAGATCTTAGAAAAGGGAAGAGAGTTTCTTAAGAATAGAAACGATAATATCCAGTCAGAAGATTAAAAATGGTAGGTTTCAAAATAAAAAGAAAAGTAATAAAGAGATAATTTCCTTTAAAAAGAAAAGTTCATTTCTCAGTGAAAGCACCTAAAAAATTTGCACCTAAAAAAGATTTGAATACGAATAAACTTGTCATTAGGACTAAGGATTTTCTCTACCAAGGTTGTCTGCCATTGTTGATGGAAGATTCACTATTTTCCATCCCATCCGCTTTTATGATGCCATATGCCTGGTATTTATAGAGTGAAGTTGAGGAGAGAGACAACTGAGCACGTGGCTCTTCTAGGTTTTGGTTCAACCTTCCTTCCCTTAGAATGTGGTTCTGTTGTTGTTCCCCTGCTCTTGGATGCCCGTTGAATATTATTATGGTCTCTTCCTTCAATCACCCTTCCCGACTCTCAAAATTTGAACACCCAAGAAGATAGCTCATTCCTATGAGTATAAAAAAGGTAGATCCAGCCCCAAGAGGACTAGACCGGAAAAGGTCCGGTAAGTCTAGCACCGAAAGGGCAGACCAAGAAGGTGCGAGCCCGGACAAGGTAGGTATGGGTCAAGTGGGTTCGGCCAGGAGCTGGACCAGGTGGGTCCGGCCCCAAGATGTGGGACTGGGTGGGTCCAACTCAACCAGACCAGTGGTCCCTGGTCTGGCAGGGCCAGACCAGGAATCTGGTCCGGCACGGGGCCGGATCAGGAATCTGATTCGGCCTAGGATCAGACCAGGTGTCTGGTACCAGAGGGCCGGACCTGTGTGGATCAGGCTCTCGCAGGCCGAACCAGAACGTCCGACCCTACTGGATCAGACTGTGTGGTCCGGCCCTGATGGGCCGGACTCCACTGGGTCCGGTCCTATGGCCGGACTCGTGTCGGTCCGACCCTCCTGGGTCCGACTGTGTTGTTCCAGCCCTGCTCGGCCGGACTGTGCTAGTTCCAATCCCGGGACCGGTCCTGTATGGGTCCGGCCCTGCTGGGTCAGACTGTGCCGGGTCCGGCCAGACTCAACTGGGCCGGACCCGTGTGGGTCCTGCCTAGGCTGTTAGGCCTTGCCGGGCCGGACATTTACGGGTCCGACTTTATTGCGTGAGATCTGGTGGGACCGGTTCATATTTTGGAGGGTAGATTCCTTGCTGATTTGGGCAGTGTTGGACCTTGGCAGAAGGCGGTCTTGGAGGCTTTATCCTCGGACCGTATTAGGTAAATCTTAAAATGATCGTATCTTTCAAACCGTTATTCGGATTGAGAAGCGGTTCGAGCCTGCGCTTTCGTCTTGGCCTCACGAACATTTTTAAGCAGCTTTGATCCTATTTCAGGACTTTGTCCATTTTCCCTTAACCTTTTCACATTCATTACGCGGTGGGCGAAAATTCCAATAACATAAGTTGAATAGCTCATATTGAAATATGGAAATTTATTGGATAATTAAATTATTTAAATTTTAATACTGCAGTTATTTAAATAATTTAATCTTGAATTAATATGATTGAAAATGATACCGAAAATGGATTTATATTTTATTTAAGTATGAATGAAGTTCGTTAACATTTAAAATTGGATTTAAACGCGAATAATTGGAAATTTTATATTATAATTAACGAGTAAAAATAGCCATTTTGGCCATCGTCTCAGATTTTGACGAAACCAGTTTCATTGGACGCATAATAGTGTATTATTATAGGATTTCAAATTTTGTAGCATTTGAAGCTACCGTTTGATCGTACGGGATAGAAACGCGTTGGAATTAATATTGGAAATTTGATATTATAATTGGGTTCAAAAAGCTATCTTCTCCATACAATTGAACTAGGCATTAGAACTTGTTCCATTGAGTTTGAAATAGGGAATAACATTATGAACGTTCGACGGCACACCTCGATTAGGATTCGAAAATTATAGCAAGATATTTTCGAATTTGGTAATATATATATATATATACACACATACATACATATATATATACACACACACACACGCACACACACACACACATATATATATATATATATGTATGTATGTATTGACTTGACCGTATATTTTCACATCAGCCTCCATTCCTTCATTTCAGAAGCCCTATTTTCTGAGCGAGCCACCTTACCTCTACCTTACATCTTATCTTTCCCTCCGATTCTATTTAAACGCAGGAAAACTGTGGAAAAGAATGGATTCATTTTTTTCACTTACCTCTTTTTCTTTCCTCTTATTTCTTTTCTTCATTTCCTGTAACTAGGAAAATCAAACCCACCACTAGAAAAAAATCAAAATAAATATATACTCAACTTAAAAAATACAATATATGTTTCGTTAGAATCATGCAGCCAAGATATTCGATTTGGTATAAAGCTGTAAGGTGCGATGTTGATTAGGTGTTGCTCGAGTCATGTACTGGAATCTCGAAAATTAGGGTTGGAAAATTTGGTGATTTGGGTAGACAAAGAGGAGTGCGGAGAGTGGATTTGAGATTAGTGATGGAAATGGCGGTCTCAGCCCAAGTTTGGGCATACTCGGTGGTCATTTAGGTCGAGCGACCTGATGACGTGTGGAGGAATAGGAAAGCAGGTCGCATTCGAACTGTAGGTCGTCACCAATTCTATTTAATAAGAATGAAGATACTAAAACTTCTAATGTAAATTTAAAATTAATTAGTTTGGTTTTATAATAATTTGTTTTATTAGCATGTAAAAATAGCCTTTCAGGGCACGATCTCGGATTTCGACGAAACTAGTTCCATTGGATTTGTAATAGTATATTATAGTATGCTGTCGATTTTCGTAACGGTTGGACGTATCGTTTGGGCATTCGAGATCGCAATGCGTGAAAGTTTAATTTAGAAATTTATATAATAATTGGGTTTGAAAAGCTATCTTCTGCATATGATCGAATTAGGTCCCGAGACTAGTTCCATTATGTTTGAAATAGGGTATAACATATAGAACGTTAGGCGGCATGTCTCGTTTGGAGTTCGTGATTTTCGAACATTTAAAATTGGATATTTTTGAATATAATATATATATATATATATAATATGTTATCCATACTACATCCCATACCCAAGATACAAGCACCATACCCTTCCCCCTTATTTATATATTTGTGCATTTACATCAGAAAGGAGCTCGAAATTTTCAATTTAAAACATGGCCAATCGAACGGCCATCGTTCGTCGACGCCATCTATAACAGCCCTAATTTTTGATAACATTATTCAGGAGATTTAATTAGATAAATTAAATAGAATAATATAAATGTTAAGTGATAAGGGGGATGACATTTGAACAAATTTGATTAAGGTCGTGCTTAATAAAATAATTAAATGGGCTTAAGAATGTGTTATAAGCTAATTAATTTACATAAGGGTATATTGATTATTTTCCGCACATAACCCTTAACCCCTATATATTTTCGTTCCTACCATTTTACTTCCCATTCACGTCATTTTGGAAATGCAAAACAAAAGCATTAAGAGGAGCCGACCATAATCAAAGAGAAGAGAAATCAAAGTAAAGCTAGGAATTCAAGCTTAGGGGAAATTAATCTCAATCCAATCTCCTTTTCTTAATCAAGGTGAATAATAATCTCATCTCCCTTTTGTTTTATAATCATATGTTTACGGATTGAAGGGTGTATTTGTTTTTATGATGATTTGGATGATGATATGCTTTAATCACAATTTATTTGATGTAAACAAGGATGTTTAAATAGGATTTCTTACGGTTTCAGGGAGAAACCGATTTATGTTGATGTTTAAATGCCATGGAAAATTTTTATGTTATGTAAAACATGATTTTAGAGTTGGACTTTAATTTTGATAATGGAGTTGGGCTTTAATTTTGATAATTTCCAAGCTATGGAAAGATTGCTATGAATTTTCAAAGGAAAATATGGTTATTAGGATTTATAAATTTATTTTGAAAAATATATTAAGAATTCGGGTCTGAAATTTTGATATGTTAGAAACATGATTAAAGTGAATTTCTGGAATTTTTAGGGATTTTTTCTAAGTAATTTTCTATCGAAATTAAATTATTTTCAAAGAGGAACTTCTTTGCAATATTGGTTTTGCTTAATGGAAGGGCTTATTTGTTGACTTAACCATGGTTTAGATCTGAAATTAGCGGCAGTTATTTTTGTAAAGAATTTGAAAAATTAAGCAACCAATCTTGTGTTTACACGTGGCAGGTTCGTTAGAAAAGGGTTTGCTTTATTTAGTATTAAACCAAGTTTAACCCAAAATGTTGGTTCCGCCTTTTTTAGGAGTACCTTTCGACTCGGAGCCTCCGCCTTCAACCAAGTCAAACCCACTAAGCTGTGACCAATACACAAGGTATCACTTAGATGGTACGTAGTGGTTTGAGAGAGGCGGAAGGCTAGGTGTCAAAAGCATGGCTTCCGATGGAATCGATACCTTTTATTTGTTTTAAAAAGAGAAGCGTTTGCATTTGTTTTATTTAATCCTTCGAAGAAGTTGAAGCATATGTTTTCAAAAGAGATTTTAAAAGCTTTCGATGGGGTTGCCATCAACTTATGTTTTAAAGAGTAAGCTTTCGAAGGAGTTTCCTTACTTATAAAATAATGCTTTCGGAAGAAGTAGTTTCAACCTAGTCAAAGCCTTGCTGCCTTCCTTCAGCCATTCAATGGCATAGAAGCCATCAATGCTTTCAAAAGGTAGTGTTTGATCTAAAAGATGTTTTAAGTCTCTTTCTAGATACTTTCGAAAGGGGCTAAGGGTTTCGAAGGCACTGGCTTTGAAAGGGGGTTTGATGCTAATCTTCAATGTTTTGTTTAAATGATTTGAAGCTTTCGAAAGGGATGGTGCTGACGCCATCATGTTTTCCCCAATATTTTTATATGATAAAGGATAGTTTCGAAAGAGACACTTTCATTTATAACCACTTTGACCTAAATCATATTTTAAGTATAAAACGAATGGTTTTGAAAGGTGGACTTTCAATGGTTTCGGAAGGGTCACCTCTAATGGTTTTGAAATGGGGACTTTCAATGGTTTCGGAAGGGTCACTTCTAATGATTTCGAAAGGGGTACTTTCAATGGTTTTAAAGCGATGCTTCTAAGCGTTATTAGGTAATACTCTATTACATTCGAACGATTTCCATAGAGATGTTTTAAAGTGTTTCAAAAGGCGGGTGTTTGTGCCAAAATTGGTCACAAACCCCAAACGTCATGAAAGCACCAGTATATGAATACAGCCCCATAGTATATGATCACAAATCACAGATCCAAGTATTGTAGAGGATAAAAAATGAAGAATAATAAACTTGAAACAGAAAGAAATAGACAGAGACACCAGATTTATAGTGGCTCAGCTATCTTCGGCCCACGTCCACTTTAAAAGTTAATCTTTTATTGGCTTTCTTTACTGGTTACAAATGATTACAGCGGATTACAACGATGAAATTCGAGTACAACAGCAGCCTTGTAGTGAAAAAATGTTTTCGACAGAGTCTGGGCGTCTGATAGCCAAAAGATCCCTTTTCTACAGGCTCTGAGGTGCTATTTATAAGCGTAGGATGCAAATATCTCGCTCAAGTCTCGAGAACTTCTTCTGGCACGTGAGTGGGCCCATGCGATCGATTCCAAGTGATTTCGACTCGATCCGTGATTGATACGAACTAATTTCGTATCGATCAAGATTTGATCCTATCGAGTTGAAATTTGGTGTGAACATTCTTTGGGCTGTACGTAAGCTCCCGTGAAAATTCGAAAGAATTTGGACTTGTGAATCTCGAGTTACGATCGATGCAAGTTCGTGTTTCTTTTAAGCTACCTCTTTCGCATCGATACATTTCGTATTGATCTGTTCGACTCAATCTCGAGCACGTGCATGTAAGTTTACGTGGTGCGAGATTCTTGGATTGATCCACTTTTGTGCCGAACGATCGAGTCTTCCTCGAGCGCTTGCCTCGTTTGTATCGATTACTACGGCACTATTCGTATCGGTCGCTTATAAGGAAATGATGTATTGTTCGTATCGATTGATCGTGGTTATGTTCATATCGATCAATTATCGGTTAATCAATCGATATGAATTAGTGGTTTGATAGGCTATGGATTGATACGAACAGCCAATGTTTGGTGGATGCGAATAAGGCCCTCGGTAGATCGATACGAACAGTGCAACTCTTGGGGAGTGCGAGTATAATTGTCGCAAACAAGGTGTCGGGATGGATACGAACGACCGACGTCTGATGGACACGAACTAAAGTGATACGATAATGTCGAATTTCCTTAGTTTGTATCGATCGTATCTTGAGCATATAAATTCCGATTGACTTGAAATTTGAAACATTCACTTTAACATCTTCGATCGTCATGTTATATCAATTCTAGCTTGATCTGAACTCGGACAAAATTCATTGATATTCATGGTGAACCTGTGTATAACTGGAAATCGAGGAGGACCGTCTTTGGTTTTTGGTTAATTTTTTGGTGTCACGGCCTTGCCAAAAGGCGGGATAACACTTTCCCCTCAAAATATGTCTTGCGATAAGAAGGCGTGTTTTGAATAGCTTTAAATCCGATCTCCTGAGTCCATATTTTATCAATATCTATAGCATTATCGGTCAAGTTCGTGGTTATTTGAAGCCGAATCAGTATCCATTTCAACTTGTGGAAATCAATAATCAAATCTTATGGCCTCTCTGGACCATTAACGGCCACTTAGGACCTTTGCTAAGTCCATTCCGAACTTAACAATCGAATAGAAAGATCCTGTCACGCTCCGGTGCTACTTTCTATCCCTTGCACTCTAGCCTCAGCAAGGGCATATAGCGATGTCTTGGCCATTCTAGACCGATCATAGCCTCTCCGAGCTCTTGTTGGATCCCCCTGTCACTCTCCGGTGAAAGGGAAATAGCATCGAGTGAGCCGATCCAGTCACTCTCAAGCGAAGCAGCAACACTCCCTGCACTCCAGTTCAGCGTCCCTGAACATTAAGCGATGTCATGGCCCAAATCCTAGGCCGATTATAGCCTCTCCGGGCACTTATCGACCCCCGATCCAATCATTCTCTGGTGAACGGGGAACGATGTTAAGTGAGTTGATCCTGTCGCTCTCCGGCGAAGCAACTCATTTCTTGCACTCCAGACCCCGTCTCTTCGAGTAAGGTCATAAAGCGATCAATGTCAAATTGACTTTCAATATTCATCCTTTGACTCTCTGGTCAAAGGATTGTTTGAGAAATTCAAGTTCATTTATTAAATTCAAATTCCAAATGTTCAATCACAAACAGAGGAAAAATCAAGATATTGCCTCTCTGGGCAGAGCGGTCTACTACCATCTCAGAGCATGCATGGGGATCTCTCCGGTTCCCTTACATGTGTAAGTGGAATAGCCGTTTTATTTTGAAATCAAATATGAGAATTTCATGCAATTGACCAAAGTTCAAGTCCTGAACTTGGCCCTTGCCATCACGATCAATTGATGACGAGTCGTGATCCCGATCCAGGATTAGTTCTGTTGGATGCAGGTGGTAGTTGCTCGAATCCTACGGTCGCTGTCCGATTTCTCACATATTGTGGTAATCTACCGCTTCTAACATGCTCTTCCACCTCATCCTTCAAATGGCGGCATTCATCAGTAGCATGCCCTTCCAGCTCATGGAATAGGAAATATTTTCCACTTCTACGTTCTCATTCCGTGGATCTCTCCTAGGTGGTTTCCGATAGGGGAGCTACCCCCGAGTCTCCGTGTAAATCCGTCCTAGTTTGCCATCAAGTAAGCGTATTGTTTGAATCTGGGTTCTCAGAATTTTTTTCGTTTGTCAGGACCATCGTATCTATCATCCTGCTTCCGGTTTCCTTTGTCTGTCCTAAACTGCTCCTTGGAGGTTCCTTTGCCTTACACAACGTTTATTTCCTGCCTCTCGGTGCATGAATCTTCCAGCCGAATGAATCTTTCAGCTTCATGATATAATTCTCCAAGATCTTGTGGTGGATCTCTTGCCAGAGAATCCTTAAATTTTATGCATCTCCAACTCCTACTACCACCGCCATCAAAATCATTGATGGATCCGGGCGATCTATTGAAGCCGCCATTGCATTGAATCGTAGTAGAAAATCTCTTATGGACTCTCCGCTCCTTTGCTTCATCGAAGCTAAGGTCATCACACTCTTGGGTTGCATCAAATGGACCCTAAACTGTCTCATGAAATGTTCCACTAGTTTGCCCCACGTTCTAATTGATCCATTCTCTAGATGCTTGAACCAAAGCGTAGCCAAATCTGTCAAATATAGAGGGAAACACCGCGCCATCACTTCCTCGGATGCCTCTAGCACTTCCATATGCCTGATATATCTAGTAATTCCATTGTTGGGTCTTAATTTCCATCGTAAGCCTCCAACGTAGGTAGCTTGAATTTAGGAGGGTTCTTGGCATTTCTGATATTCGAAGTGAACGGACTACGACTAACTTCTTCTAAGCCTCCGCTTGGCAATCCTCCCCTCATAATCCAACGCACTAATCCAGCCATTCGTTTATCTCCATTTAGGGATTGTCTCCTTAGAATGTTTCCATCCTGCCTCCCATGTCCCAGAGGGTATTTCGGGTAATATTCTTCATGTTCTTCATTCATGTTGGCGTTGGCTCTAGCCTGCTGAGCTCCTTCTATGGGTCTTCTAGTGTTAGATCCCGAGGGTCTACCCCTAGGTCCTTGTCGATTACCCTCGTGCTTTGCATTCTGGTTTTGGATCTGACCTCCGACATTCTTTGTAGCTCCAACTCCTTATCCTATGTTGGCAGCAACTATAGTCGGTCCAAGGTTCTATGCTCCGGCTACTCTCATCTGCTCAAAGAAGCTCTGCATCGTTTCTTGGTGGCTCTTCAGCAATCTTTCATGCATTGAATCCATCATAGCTTCCATCTCGTCCCTAGTTATGTAGATCGAAGCTGGACCTGCTCCATCTCCAAAAAAGTCCTCCTAACTCTCCTTCTGTTGGCTCCTTTCTACCCTTTTACTTAATTGCCTTGTTATAGTTTTTCAAATCTGAATCCTTAAGCATTTCAAATATGAACTCCAAATTTGGTATAACAAGTGCTAGTTGCTCTCAATGAAAGCACCAAACTATTTGTGCCAAAATTGATCACAAACCTCAAATGTCGTGAAAGCACTAGTATATGAATACAGACCAATAGTATATGACCACAAATCACTGATCTGAGTAATGTAGAGGATAAAAAATAAAGAATAATAAACTTGAAACAAAAAGAAATAGAAAGAGATGCCAGATTTACAATGGTTCAACTATCTCCGACCTACTTCCACTTCAAAAGTTAATCTTTTATTGGCTTTCTTCGCTTGTTACAATTGATTACAGCGGATTACAGTGATGAAATTTGAGTACAACAGCAGCCTTGCAGTGCAAAAATGTTTTCGACAGAGTCTGGACGTCTAATAGCCAAAAGATCCCTTTTTTGTAGGCTCTGAGGTGCTATTTATAGGCGCAGGCTGCAAATATCTCGCTCAAATTTCGGAAGACTTCTTCTGGCATGTGATTGGGACCATGAGATCGATCCCAGGTGATTTTGACTCGATCCGTGATCGATATGAACTAATTTCATATGGAGCAAGATTTGATCCTATCGAGTCGAATTTGGTGTGAACATTCTTTAGGCTATACATAAGCCTCTGTGAAAATTTGGTAGCATTTGGACTTGTGAATCTCGAGTTACCATCGGTGCAAGTTCGTGTTTCCTTTAAGCTGCCTTGTTCACATTGATACATTTCATATCAATCTGTTTGACTCAATCTTGAGCACGTGCATGTAAGTTGACGTGGTGCGAGATTCTTGGATCGATCCACTTTTTATATCGAACGATCGAGTCTTCCTCAACTGCTTGCCTCGTTCGTATCGATTGCTACGGTGCTATTCGTATCGGTCGCTTATAAGGAAATGATGTATTGTTCGTATCGATCGATCGTGGTTCTGTTCGTATCAATCAATTATCGATAAATCGGTCGGTAAGAATGAGTGGTTTGATAGGCTATGGATCGATATGAACAGCCAATGTTCGATGGACACGAATAAGGCCCTCAGTAGATCGATACGAATAGTGCAGCTCCTGGGGAGTGCAAATAGAACCGTTGCGACCAGAACCGATGCGATCACTCTCTAGACGGATTCGAACCTGCGCAGTTAATGCGCTCGGTAGATTCGAAGCGGTGGACGTGCAAAAAGTCATAGCGGGGATACAGCGAGGATATAGCGGGATATAGGAGATGGCTCTAAAATAGCATACAAAACTCGTACTTAATGTCTCTACAAATATATAAATGGTAATTAAATGAAAAATTATCATTCAAATGAATTATAAATAATACATAAATAATTTTAAATAAAAACATGTGCGAATATACTTTAAATAAACGAAAAACTGTTATATAACATAATTGAATTTGGTAGAATATTAGAGTATTTTCATTTCTGAAAATATATTAAAAATTAAATCGAATAAATCAGTTTCATAATTTTATAATGTATAAATGCAATTTTTCAATTCATTTTATCAAAAAAGATATAGCGGAAATAACGGGATATAGCGGAAATAGCGGGGATTAAAGCGGCAAGGCTATATTTTGGGGCTATATGGAAAAACCGTAGCTGTAGAAATCCGCTATGAGATATAGCGGGGTTGTAGCAGGGTAATAGCGGGGCATTAACTACACAGATTCGAACAAGGTGCCGGGATGGATACGAATGGCAGACGTCTGATGGATACGAACTAAAGCGATACGAAAGTGTCGATTTTCCTTAGTTTGCATCGATCGTATCTTGAGTATATGAACTCTGATTGACTTGAAATTTGAAACATTGGCTTCCACAACTTCGATCGTCATATCGTATTAATTCTGGCTTGATCCGGACTCGAACAAAATTCATCGATATTCACAGTGAACCTGTGTATAACTGGCAATTGAGGATGACCGTCTTTGGTTTCCAGTTAATTTTTTGGTGTCACGGCCTTGCCAAAAGGCGGGATAACAGCAGTGGACTAATATTTTGAAAAGAGAATTGTATGATTTCAAAGGAGGTTATCTAACGAAGTTGAAAGCAAGGTTTTGAAGATTTCTGCAGCCTTAGATTTCAAAATAAATAACCCAATCTCATTTTTGAAAGAGAACCATGGCATAATTAAATAAAGTATTTTGAAAAGGAGTTTTTGAGTAAGTTTTCTTTGATTAAAAGGGTTAAAGGGATCAACCAAGCTATTATGTATGCTTCTTCATATATTTATATGTTCATAAAGTTTTGGACCCATAACTGAACCTTAGGGAAGAGCATAATAACCAGCTAGGTTGACCCAACAGTGAATATAAATTAAGTTAACTCTTGAATGAGTATAATTGCATCTAGGAGGTCAGAAAGACTAGAATATAGGATGCTAAAATATTAAAGAAAGATATTGGAAGTTCTCAGTAAACCCATGAAAACTGTGTATAGGAAAAGATATTGGAAAGGGCCAATAGGTTCATAGTTAGCTCATGAAAACTATATATAAAAGAAGATGTCAGAAAGACATGTTCATGGTAAGCCCTTGAAAAATGTGATTTGATATTCACAGGGGCCAGTAGGTTTGTAGTTAGCCCATGAAAAACATATATGGATTAAGAAATTGACAGGTGCCAATAGGTTCTTAATCAACCCATGAAAACTAGGATAAGGAGAAAAGACACTAGAGTTACTAATAGGTTCCTAGTCAACCTATGAAAATTAGGATAAGTGTAAAAATATTGGAGTCCCCAATAGGTTCATAGTGATCCCATGTAATTGGATAGGGAGTCGTTAAACATTTTACTTGTTACTAGTCGACCCATAAAAACTAATAAGTTAGTAGTAATCCTAAGAATCTGCATATCATCGTATCATATTGTGTTGAATTGTTTTAACCATTGTGGATGCAGGATCAAGGTACATGGTTTTATAAAGGTTTTAGGATACTAGTGAGGGGAAAACCCGTTCTGCTAAGTGGCGTGGTCTTACTAGATATCTAAACAATTTGAGATGGTAGATTATTATTTATGTCTGGCTCAAAGTTTATGTTTCCCCTTAAACACTCGAGTACTCAATTGATTTTGAGTAGTTTGAGAGTTGAGGTTTTCAGGTACCTCATTAGACAGTTAAAACTTTCGAAGACGTGCAAGAGGCATGATAGCTATATAGAGTTCTCTTTTATTTGATTCTTACGTGTTTTTTGTAATGGAAATTTGTTATATTTTCTGTATATACTCTGATCATCTAAGGGGGCATCTTTATATGTCGTTCTTGGCCTATGTTGTAATAAATATATTTTTTCTGAACGTTTATGATTGTGGGATTATATATTGAATTAGAAATGTTTTAAAATGGAATGTGATCACATTTGAAGTTTTAAAACTCTTCCATATTCCTGTGTTTCTGTGTATCAATGAATCTAGCACCACCGTATTTGTTAGCCAAGGATTAATAAATATGGATGACTGCAGCATCCGTAACTGTTAGTTTTGGGCCTCCAAGTAGGGGGATGTTATAAGTTGGTATCAGAGCATATGTTTATGAAATGTTAAAAGAAAAGTTAAACCTAAAACTTTTTGAAACATAATCCAATGAATCAGAAATATGATCAGATTTTGGGATAACGCTATAGTAATGTACTTGTATTTGATATATATTTAAGTACATGCTCCCCTCTCTTAGACCATTCTTTTGCATCTTACTAAGGCTCGTATGTAGATTAACGAGAAAGAAGATACGAAAGCAGGAAACAGAAAAGGAAATCTCATTAGAGGAAGCACCATAACCAATAGAAATGCTCAACTTAATACCAGGAGGAACCAAGGTCGACAGGCTAATGCTAACCAAAATGCTGACGCCAATGTGGGTGTTGAAAATCCGCCAGTTGATATGGGGGCGATGTATCAGTTCTTCATCAATATGATTCAAGTAGGAGCTGCTGCTGGATTTGCTGGTAATGTTGAAGGAGCTAATTCTGTGGCTTCAGTTGTGAATAACTATGCTAAGCTGAGCAGAGATTACACCAGTCTAGGTAGAAAGCCATATATTGGAATGGAGGATGCTATTGAGGTAGAGAATTGGTTGTTGCATTGTGAGCATATCTTTGCTGATCTGGGTTTAGATGATGGGCAGAAGAGAAGGTTGGCTTCTAGACAGTTGCAGGGGTTAGCACTTCATTGGTGGAAAATTATTGCTGCCGGGGTTATGGAGGAGGATATGACATGGGATAAGCTCAAAAGGAGATTTGAACAGAGGTTTTTATCTGAAGTTGCTAAGTCAGCATTGATGAGAAAGTTTATGGATTCAGTCCAGGGAGAGATGTCGGTTATCGAGTATGCCACTATATTTGATGAGCTGTCTCGATATGGTTATGCTATCGTTAACATTGACATCAAAAGGATTGAGAGGTTCATTCGGGGTTTGAGACCTGAGCTTGCTAGAGCAACCATGACATATATCCATGATCCTTGTAATTGGTGGTGGAGATGGCAATTCACCATAAAGAGATGCTTGCGGTTTGTGCTAGAGAGAGGCCAGTTGAAACCCAGGTTCTCAAGGAAAGAAAAGGAAGTCCTTTAAGAAGAAGGGAGCCCAGAAGCGAGATGCTGCCAAGAAGGCAAAGGATGATTTAGTTTGCTACAAATGTTACAAGAAGGGTTAATATGCAAACGAGTGCCGGTCAAGAAAGGGAAAGAAGGCTGCAGACAAGAAGAACGTGAAGTGCTTGAACTGTGACCAAGTTGGGCTATAAGAACCAGTGCCCACAGCCAGTCAGGGCAGACACGGGGAAGGTTTTTTTTGTTGGATCATCCGCTAAGCCAACTGCAACTGATAAGGGAAAGACTGTGATGGAAAGTACATTTTTGATTCGAGTATACCAGTTAAGATACTATTTGATACCGGCGCATTGCATTCATTTATATCCCGGTGTTAGGTTTATAGGTTATGCTTAGAACCCACATACCCTATTACTTCCTTAAGGGTTGAAAATTTAATAGGAGGATATGCAACTCTAGGGATGAGATGTGACCAATTGGAACTTGATTTGTTAGGTCATAAGTATGCATGCAGTCTGTATGTTTTCGATTTCATAGACTTTGGAATCATTGTGGGTATGGATTGGTTGAGAAGGTATGATGCCAGGATATTTTTCCAGGATGGGGAGATATTATTGAGACACCCTGATAGTCATAACCGAATTATATTCTCAGTAGAGAATTCCGACCGGAGTAGTTATGCTTTGTTAAGTGCAATGGAAGTGGGGGAAGAGCTAAGTTAGGTTCGAGTAGCAAAAGAGTTTACATTTGTCTTTGAGCCAGTCACATGACTACCACCGAAATGAGATGTTGAGTTTTGGATAGATATTGTGCTAGGACCTGAACCTGTGAGTTGACTGCCTAGCAGGATGACACCTACTGAGATGAAGGAATTGAAGGTACAGCTAGTAGATCTAGAAGAAAGGAATTTTATTAGACCAAGCATTTCGCCTTGGGGAGCGACCGTGATATTCATGATGAAACCATATGGGTCATTGAGAATGTGTATTGACTATCGTAAGCTAAATAAGAGGATGATAAAGAATAAGTATCCTTTGCTGAGAATTGATGATCAATTTGATCAGTTGAGTGGAACCAAAGTGTTTTCCTAGTTGGATTTGACAACAGGCTTCCATCAGTTAAGAGTCGTAGAGGATAACATTCCTTTGATAGCATTTTGAACTAGATATGGTTCATATGAGTGGTTATAATGCTATTCGGGTTGACGAATGCACCGGCTTTCTTTGTCGATTTGATGGACCGAGTCTTCTGAGTGTATTTGGATATATTCATGTTGGTGTTTATAGACGACATTTTGGTATAATCTAAAGATGAAAGAGAGCATGAAGATCATTTTAGAGTTGTGCTTGAGATGCTAAGGTAGAATAAGCTAAAGGCGAAATTTTCGAAGTGTCATTTTTGGAAGAAAAAGGTTAAGTTTCTTGGTCACGTGGTTTCAGAGAAAGGGTTGTCACTCGATCCAAATAAGATCGAGGCTGTTAACAATCGAAAGAGGCTAGATACGGTGACTGAGATTAGAAGTTTTCTTCGACTTGCAGACTACTACTAGAGATTCATCAAGGATTTCTCGTGGGTAACAGCACCTTTGGCTAAGCTTACAAGGAAGGAGGTGAAGTTTGTTTAGTCCGAAAAATGTGAGGAAACATTCCTTAAGTTAAAACATTTATTGACCAATGCACCGTGTCGATAGTTCTAGACGAAAATCAAGGGTTGATGGTGTATACTGATGCATGTGGGACTGGATTGGGAGCAGTGTTGATGCAAAGGGGTAAAGTTATTGCCTATGTATCCAGACAGCTTAGACTACATGAAGTAAGATATCCTACTCACGACTTGGAGTTGGCTATGGTAATTTTTGCCTTGAAGATTTGGAGGCATTGCTCTTAGGGGAGAGATTTGAGCTTTACATAGATTATAAGTCTTTAAGATGCTTATTCTCTCAAAATGAGTTGAATATGAGACATCAAAGGTGGATGGAGTTTTTGGCTGCTTATGATTTTAGTATAGAGTATACACCAGGGAAAGGTAATAAAGTAGCGGATACTCTTAGCAGAAGTCACTAGTACGTGGTGTTGGCTATGTCGGCAGAATGGAAGAATTTAGAAGTTGTGGACAGTTGTGGTGTGCAGATAAGATTGACTACTAGTTCTAGTCAGAGTACTGCCATGTTGTCCTGTTTAGATGTTCGACCAGTGTTGATCGAGAGAATTGCTTCTAAGCAGAGGAAGGATCTATCATCAGCCAAAAAGATCAGAAGGATTGAGGTTGGAACTGAGATCGATGATTTGAAAGATTTTTGTCTTGACTAGAGAGGATGGTTGAGAAAGAAGAGGCGATTATGCATTCCAGATGTTAAGAATTTGAGGAAAGAAGTTCTTGGATGCCATCGATCCAAGTTTACGATTCATCCAGGAGGGACCAAGATGTATAAAGATATTAAGAGGAGCTTCTTTTGGGCAGTTATGAAGAGGGATGTTGGCTTGTGGATTAGGCAGTGTGTAAAATGTCAACAAGTGAAAGCCAAACATCAAAAGTCAAGTGGATTGCTTCAGCCTCTAGAGATTCCAATTGGAAATGGGATTTGATATCCATGGATTTTATTGATGGGTTGCCAAGGTCAAACAATGGAAATGAAGGTATATGGTTCATAGTGGATAGAATGACCCAGAGTGCCCATTTCATTCCAGTCAAGTCAACCGAGACGACACCTGTATTAGCTAAGTTGTTCATGAAGAACATAGTTAGATTACATGGAATTTCTAGTAGCATAGTCAGTTACAGAGATGCTTTATTTACTAGCGAATTCTGGAAGAGTCTACTGGATATGTTAGGCACTAAGCTCAAATGAGTATTGCATATCACCCTCAGACGGATGGGCTGACATATAGAGTCAATAAGGTACTCAAGCATTTGTTGAGAGCTTGTGTGTTGGACTTTGGTGGATCTTGGGAGGATCACCTACACCTGGTTGAGTTTTCCTATAATAATATTTACCAGACTAGTATATGAATGGTGCCTTTTAAAGCTTTGTATGGAAGGCCATGCAAATCACCAGCATGTTGGTTGGAGACCGGAGATAGATTGGTCTTAGATCTATATATGGTTAGGGAGGCGTCAGAGAAGATTGAGTTGATCCGAGAAAGGATGAAGGAAGGTCAATCTAGATGGAAGAGTTATGCAGAAAAGAGAGGTAAATACTAAAGTTCTCAGTTGGAGGCAAGGTTTTCATTAATGTATCACCGATGAAAGGTATGGTACGGTTCAGAAAGTTACGAAAACCGGCACCAAGATATGTGGTCCTTTGCAGATTATAGAGAGGATTGGAAAGCTCGCATACAAAGTAGAGTTGTCGAGTAATATAGCAGGTGTCCATAATGTATTTCATGTGTCTCATCTTCGCAAGTACGTGCATGATCCTGAGACCACTATTCCTCTGATAGGGTTGGAAGATCTTGTAGTAGGACCTAATTTGACTTTTTGTTAGACAACCAGTTTGGGTTGTGGCGAGAAATGAGAAAAATTAATGAACATGACAGTCAAGTTGTTGAAAGTTCAGTGGAGCGACAATGAGAATGAATAAACTTGGGAGATAGAGGTCAGGATTCGAGATACTTATCCTGATTTTTTTGAGGGTATGTTTATATTAGATTTATAAAGATAATTTCTAGTCAGATAGACTATTATGGTTATTTGAAGTCGTTACAGATGATTTCTAAGTTTAGTATTTAGTCCTTACTGAATTTCGAGGACCAAATTCTAAAAGAAGGGGATATAGTAATACCCCTAATTTTTGATAACATTATTCAGGAGATTTAATTATAAAAATTAAATAGGATAATGTAAATGTTAAGTGATAATGAGATTGATATTTGAACAAATTTAATTAAGGCCGTGCTTAATAAAATAATTAAATGGGCTTAAGAAGAGTTATAAGCTAACTAATTTACATAAGTGTATATTGGGTATTTATCGCACATAACACTTAACTCCTATGTATTTTCGTTCCTACCATTTTATTTCCCATCCACGTCATTTTTGAAAATGCAAAAAAAGCATTAAGAGGAACCGACCGTAATCAAAGAAAAGAGAAATCAAAGTAAAGTTAGGAATTCAAGCTTAGGGGAAATTAATCTCAATCCAATCTCCTTATCTTAATGAAGGTGAATAATAATCCCATCTATCTTTTGTTTATAATCATATGTTTTCGGATTTAAGGGTAAATTTGTTTTTATGATGATTTGGATGATGATATGCTTGAATCACAATTTATTTGTTTTAAATAAGGATGTTTAAATATTATTTCTCACAGTTTTAGGGAGAAATCGATTTATGTTAATGGTTAGATGCCATGGAAAAAATTTATGTTATTTAAAACATGATTTTGGTGCTGAGTTTTAATTTTGATAATTTTCCAAGCTATGGAAAGATAGTTACGAACTTTCAAAGGAAAACATGGTTATGTGGGTTTATAAATTAATTTTGGAAAATATATTTAGAATTTGGTTCTGACATTTTGGTATGTTAGATAACATGATTAAAGTGAATATCTGGAATTTTTGGAGATTTTTCCTAAGTGATTTTCTATGCAAATTAAATTATTTTATTAGAGGGACTTCTTTGAGAACTTTGTTTTGCTTAATGGAAGGGTTTATTTGTTAACTTAACCATGGTTTAGATCGGAAATTAGCAGTAGTTATTTTAGCATAGAATTTGAAAAGTTAAGGCAGCCAATCTTGTGTTTTCACGTGGCAAGTTAGTTAGAAAAGGTTTGCTTTAATTAGTATTAAACCAGGTTTACCTAGAAAAGTTGGTTCCGCCTTCTTTAGAAGTACCATTCGACTCAGAGCCTCCGCCTTCAACTAAGTCGAAACCCACTAAGCTGTAACTAACACACAAGTTATCACTTAGATGGTATGTAGTGAATTGGAGAGAGGCAGAAGGCAAGGTGTCGAAGCATGGATTTCGATGGGATCGATACCTTTTATTTGTTTTAGAAAAAGAAGCGCCCGCCTTTGTTTTATTTAAGCCTTCAAGGGAGTCGAAACATATGTTTTCGAAAGAGTTTTTAAAAGTTTTCAAAGGGGCTGCCATCAACTTATGTTTTAAAGAGTAAGCTTTCGAAGAGGTTTCCTTACTTATAAAATAATGCTTTCAGAAGAGAGGGTTCCAACCTAGTCGAAGCCTAGCTGCCGTTCTTCAACCTTTCGATGGTTTTGAAGTCATCAATGCTTTCGAACGGTAGTGTCTGTTCTTAAAGATGTTTTAAGTCTCTTCCTAAATGCTTTCGAAAGGGTCCAAGGGTTTCAAAGGCAATGGCTTTGAAAGAAGTTTCGATGCTATCCTTCAATATTTTGTATAAATGATTTGAAGTCTTCGAAAGGGATAGTGCCGATGCCGTCATGTTTCCCTAATATTTTTATATGATAAAAGATGGTTTCAAAAGAGATACTTTCATTTATATTCACTTTGACCCAAATAATATTTGAAGTATAAATCCAATGGATTCGAAAGAGGGACTTTCAATGGTTGCCGAAAGGTCACTTTCAGTGGTTTCGAAAGGGGGACTTTCAATGGTTTCAAAAGGGTCACTTCCAATGGTTTCGAAAGAAATACTTTCAATGGTTTTGAAGCTATGCTTCCAAGTGTTATTAGGTAATACTTTATTACATTTGAAAGGTTTCAAAAGAAATGTTTTAAGACGTTTCAAAAGGCAGGGGCCTAATGTTTTGAAAAGAGATTTATATGCTTTCGAAGCAGGTTATCCAATGAAGTCGAAAGCAAGGTTTTGATAGCCTTTGCTTTCAAAGCAAATAACCTAATCTCA
The DNA here is from genome assembly GCA_030765085.1 of Allium cepa. Classification (NCBI taxonomy): domain Eukaryota; kingdom Viridiplantae; phylum Streptophyta; class Magnoliopsida; order Asparagales; family Amaryllidaceae; genus Allium; species Allium cepa. Next base: position 504,698,753 of record CM060934.1, on the reverse strand, counting down.
TTTTTTAAAGAGAACCATGGCATAATTAAATAAAGTATTTTGAAAAGGAGTTTTTGAAGAAGTTTTCTTTGATTAAGAAGGTTAAGGAGATTTACCTAGTTATTATGTATGCTTCTTTATATATATATATGTATATATTCATAACGTTTTGTACCCATAACTGAACCTTGGGGAAGGGCATAATAAGCAGCTAGGTTGACCCAGTAGTGAATATAAATTAAGTTAACTCCCGAATGAGTAGAAGTGCATCCAGGAGGTTAGGAAGACCAGAATATAGGATGCTAAAATATTTAAGAAAGATGTTAGCAAGGGCCAATAGTTTCTCAGTAAGCCCATGAAAACTGTGTATAGGAAAAGATATTGGCACGGGCCAAAAGGTTCATAGTTAGCCCATGAAAACTATGTATAAAGGAAGATGTCATAAAGACAGGTTCATAGTAAGCCCATGAAAACTTGATTTGATATTGGTAGGGGCCAGCAGGTTTGTAGTTAGCCCATGAAAACTATATCCGGATTAAGATATTGACAGATGTCAATAGGTTTCTAGTCAACCCATGAAAACTAGGTTAAGAAGAAAAGATACCGGAGTTACCAATGGGTTACTAGTCAACCCATGAAAACTTGGATAAGTGTAAAGATATTGGAGTCACCAATATGTTCATAATGATCCCATGAAAACTATGTAATTAGACATGGAGTCCCTAAACAATTTACATGTTATTAGTCAGCCCATGAAAACTTATTGGTTAATAGTAATCCTAGAAACTATAATTGAGATAGATAGTCACAATGAATGGAGATGGGTAATCCTGAATTGATTCATTTGTTTTGCATTTCATCGTATCATATTGTTTCGAATTGTTTTAACCATTGTGGATGCAGGATTGCAATATATGGTTTTATAAAGGTTTTAGGATACGTGCGAGGGGAAAACCCGTTCAGTTAAGCGGCATGGTCTTGCTAGATATCTAAATAATTTGCGATGGTAGATTATTATTCATACCAGGCTTTATGTCTGACTCGAAGTTTATGTTCTCCCCTTAAACTCTCGAGTACTCAATTTATTTTGAGTAGTTTGAGAGTTGAGATTTTTAGGTACCTCATTAGACAGTTAAAGCTTTCAGAGACGTGCATGAGGCATGATAGCTATACAGAGCTCTCTTTTATTTGATTCTGTTGTGTTGTTTTTAATGGCAAAGTTGTTATATTGCCTGTATATACTCTGATCATCCAAGGGGGCATCTTCATTTGTCGCTCTTGGCGTATGTTGTAATAAATATATTTTATCTGAGTGTAGTTTACGATTGTGGTATTATGTAACGAATTAGAAATATTTTGAAATGAAACGTAGTCATATTTGAAGTTTTAAAATTCTTCCATATTCATGTGTTTCTGTGTATCAATGAATCTAACACCGCCATATTTGGTCGTTAAGGATTAATAACCATGTATGTCTACAGCATCCGTATCCTTTAGTTTTGAGCCTCCAAGCGGAGGGATGTCACACCATATAAGGCCATTTCAGGCCTAAGCTCCAACCAGTGAAATGATCGTGGGGAGAAATTGTGTACTTTAGTCGGTTAGATTAGGCTTTGGTGAGGTTTGGTGGTGGCTATGGACATTTGAACGCGTGGACTCATGGCGACAACGGTGGCGAACGACGGTGGGTCGTGAGTGGCATGGCCGCGACGATGGAGGCGTGATGGATTAGGTTGTCTCTAGTGAGGTTGCGGCGACGGTAGAAGCAGGGACGACGGTGCTGTGAAGTGATGACGAGGTCGAGTTTGGTTCGGCTTGGAATGAATCGTGATTCTGAATTGGGAACAAGGGTAATTAGTGTTAAAACATTTTTAATTAAAGTAATTATGGTTTAATTAATTAAAAAGTTCATTAACCCATATCGAACTCGTACATGGTCTAAATTGAATGATACGAGTCGCATTGCGATCGTATCGATGAAGGCTACGCTATGGAGTTGGATTGGACGAATTCATAGCTAGTTTGAATTTTGGGTTAAAATTGGATGTTCATTCAATTTTAGTTCTAAAGGAAACGTTTTAGCGACTATTAAAATCAAAGTGAGTTAATCTCACCATTTTGGTCAACCAGTATGATAGATAAATGACGAAAGTTGTTTGAATGATTGTTTGGATAATTTACTAGATTATATTGTTGGTTTGGATATATTCCCGCCTATTTGAGCGAGTGAGACCCTATTATGTTCCCGTGTAAGAGCGGATGACCCTTTATATACGAATTTCTCCTCGAACCGTTGATTCATGTTTTTATGATTATATATTGTATGTGAAGCAAGTGGACAGGTTGGAGGATCCAATAGGATTCCTCACACTCTTGATTTTATTTTCATATATATGGTGATATATGACTTGTTGAATGTCATATTGATGACATTGATATGATTTCCTTAATTAGTGCTTTAGTAGCAATGGGCCCCATTTTTGTATTTTAAAATACTATAAAATAGTGATTTGATTTAAAAAGGAATTTCAAAGCGATTTTGTAAACTATATATGCTTAAATAATTAGTCTTGAATTAATTGAAGGAGTAATTTATTTTAAAATCAAAGGTATGATTTTTGTATATCATAAGTTAATTGTTTCATAAAACAATGTTAAATAAAGATTTCCAAACTGTTAATAAAGATTTTTAAAATCTTGAAATAAGTCCATCTTTTATAATAAATGGATATATTTAAAGGAAAATAGAAATATTTTGACATTAATATTTATTAACCATTTTATACCAAGTAATATATACGTATATGTATATGTGTACATTTGTGAAAGATTAATTAGAAATGTGTGATTTTGTAAATGTGATAATTTATAAAAGTAATATTTACAAATGAAATGAAGATTTGTAAAATCGTATTTTGTTAATAAAAGTATGAATTTATAAACGGGGTTTATAAATTAAAGGTAACTATTATCGTTTAATAAACTGGAGAATAAATCCAATGGTGGATTTATTGTAAGATACAGACTGATATTTTAGAAATAATTGACTCTATTTGGAAATTGAAGGGGAGGATAAATTTGGAATGTTAAACTATTTTATAAATAAGAAGGAATTCATAAAAGGAATTTATCTATATGGAAGTAAAAACGGATGGTGATTGAAGTTTTTAAATGAGATTTATGAATAAGTGAGATTCATAAAGAAAATAAATTATAAATGGAATTCATAAATAAATAGGTTTTATGAAAAGAATGTTTTATAAAATGGAAAGAGATTCCTAAATGTTGTTTTATAAATATGGAAATGACTGGGTTAAAGATTTAAGAATGGATATTTGTCAAGGAAGTATATTATGTTTTAAAGTTGGTTATTCATGTTAATATTGGTTAAAGTTGTTTATAAATATTTGAATAATTTTGAAAGGTTGGTTATTTAAATTATTAATATGGTTTGAAATTAATAATAATGATTATTAATAGTATTTTAGTAATTTATTATTATTTATGTGGTAAAGATTAACGACTGTTTTATCCATAATGGTTTGAATTGTTAGTTACTATTTTAAGAGATTAAAAGTTAATAATAATTATTTATTTATGATGTTTTTGAGATTCATAAATAGAGTTTTATAAACAAACTTGGATTTTTATAAGAGGAGCTCATGAAATGGTTTGAAGATGTAAAGGAAGATTATTTACAAGATGAAGAGGTTTATAAATAAATGGATATTTATAAGAATTTTAGGAATGTGTTACAGATTTATAAAAAGAATTTATAAATAATTACCTGATTTTATAAGGATTTAGGAATAAGTTAAGGAATAATTTATAAATCGTTTATAACTGGTTTTAGAGATTTATAATGGAGTTTATAAATGATTTTAGAATTTGGTAAAAGATTATCTTTCCCAGTGTTTGGCAAATATAATTATACAACTGAGATAAGTATATGGATATTTTTAAATATTGAAAATATAAGGGCTGTGAATATATCTTTGTAAAAGTATTTTGATACAAGCATTTACAAGATGATTTTAATTAATTAAAAGATTAATTAAGAAGGCTTAGTGTTGATTGGTGCTTAACAAAATGCTGGGTTTTCTTATAGAATTAAATCCCCTATTGAATGTTTGTTATTTGATAGTTAAATAACTGACTATCGAAATATGGATCCGAAAGTAACTTTGAAAATATCAAGGAGAAACACATGAGTTATGTGGTACAAACATCTCCGATGATGCTATACTATGCGTGTAAATCTCGTTTCGTTATTCTAGTATGATGATAAGGCAATCCATCCACTAACGGTTAGGAGATGATCTCCGATCTTATCTTTGACTGTTTATTTTCTAAAAAACCGGGGTTGAGTTTAACTGAAACTGTCGAATGTTGTTTTAAACAGACCGAGATTTGATATGTTATCCGAAAACCACTTTGATCCCACCCAAGCATTCAAAGTGAAGACATCTTGTAGATGATGGAATTATAGACGAAGTTCTCAAGCATTTCGTTTAGTCCCAGAACGAACTTGTATGGATGAATGCTAGTGTTGCATTGGTTGCTTCGAGGGCAATATTAGCATTCCATGATGGTTTGCTAGGAGGAAATGGTAAGAGTGTGGCCTCTTCGAGCCTCACACCCGGGAAAGGAATAAGCAGAGACATGCATCAGGGCTAAGTAGGTCGCACCCAAATGGGGTATGGTTATCCCAAATCTAGAGCGATATTCATGTATGCTTCGGGATCCCATTGTATGGCTGTTGATTGCAACCAAGGGATGACCATATTCGGTGCTACTCGAGAAGGCGGTAGTGCCGGTCCTGAGTAGCAGAGGTGCAACATGTTGTAGCCTCCCGTACACTTGATCTAGCGGTGTACAGATTCTGTAGGTAGACCCTTGCCCATTCATAGTTATCCATTCTCCAATACGAGCCTTTGGTTTTGGTTATAGAGCCTAGTATGCTGGTATTTAATTAATGTAACAATTTCGATTATTATTTATAAGTATTTGTATCTTAGACACTATTATAATATCAGAGGATTTCATATGAAAGGTTCGGTTACCGTAAGGTAAAAACCCGCCTGTGTTTATATGCAGCTTGGTCTTACGATATACTATTGATTTTTGAATGGTTTCTATAACTCTAAAAGTTCAATTAGGTGTGTTTTCTCACGCTGGTCTTCCAGACTGACTTGGGTGTTATTTTATTATAATGTTCGGGTCAGGCCGGGCATATTTACATATTTGTTTGGATGCAGTGGAGCTCGGTAGACGAGTTGGAGGTCTTCAAGTCGTATTCTCGTATATGTTTATTTTTCCGTTGCTTTGTTATTGAAATTATCAGCAATTGTGAGGACAGGATGTTTTAACTATCCAGGCTGATGATTGTGATTATTGTCGCACTCTGATGGATGTACGTATATAATAGTTTCTCTTTTGTAAAGATCATTGATATTATATTATATATTATTCCGCTGCGATTGTGAGATTCTGTGTTGGTTTTAGTTTCTTTTCTCTTCTTCTTCTCTTCTCTTCTTCTATCTTCTTTCTTTCCCTTAACTATCTATCTTTCCATTTAATTTGGGTTGGACAAGTATGGTTTATTGTTAGCTTGATTTATATGAAAAAGTAGGTCATTACAGGTATGCTCTCTGATTCTGAAAATTCACAAGAAAAACACAAATGAATAACATTGTTTACAGGCTATGATTGATTCAATGGTAATAATTGGATTACGACCACCTTGAACAAGCTAGTTGACAATGTTTATTATAAATAGAAACAAATAATATGAAAATTATAAACTATAAAAAAACCAAAGGTTTAGACAATACCAAAGTCCTATTGTGTTGATGAAGATTCTGCTTCCATTATTACAGATTTGTTCTACTCGAAGATTGGATAATAAATTTATTAATTCTTAGTGGAATTGAACAAAGTAAACAAGATTTGGGGTTTGGGGAGATGAGCTCAAGTTGGAAAAATAAGGAGCAAAGTGGCTTTCGAGAAGTGAAGTGGGAAGCGGGGTTGTTGCTGCCTCTATGTGACAGAGTATACCCATGCAGGTGCAACTATTAGTTGAGCCTATATGTATACATTGTAGGCGCAACTTAGTAGCAGAAAAATTGGTTACTAACGCCCTTGAATATAATTTTATAAAGAGATTAATGAATAAAGTAAATTAAAACAGAGAAATAACTCAATTGAGTGCAAAAAGAACAACAGAAACGAGATTACTATATTTATAATGGTTCGACGTAATTGCGTAAGTCCACTTTGAATAGAATCTTTATTACTTTCCCAATTATTTGACTACAAATACAATCTGTAAACAAACCACTTAAATACAAATTTGAATAAAAAAGAGGTGAGTATAAGAAATGGCAGAGTTTACTTGGAGTTCTCCCAAAAAAGGTCTCTTTAACTGTGCCACTGCCCCTCTATTTATAGACGAAGATAGGATGCTTTGCCTACATAGGCACATGACCTAGAAACTTCGGCCCACAGCAAAACCCACGTTCTCCGACCCATGGATATCAACCCTTGATGGCCGAATCATATGCCACCAAGCCCCTCTGGCCGAACCAGGGATCACATATGTATGACTCGAAGTAAGTTGCCATATGACTCGAAGAAATGGTGTTGGAACTCGTAGAAAGGAAACACCAGGTAACACATCGACTCACTTTAGGATGCACGGTCCCCGGTACGCCAACCCATACATGCCAAATCATTATGATCGAACCACAAGTGTCGATCCAGGACCGACCGAACTATCTTGGCGACCCATGCACGATCTTTATTCCTTGACTGAGCGACATCTGCTGATCCACCTAGACCGAGCCATGTGTTACCTTCGTCTTTGACCAATCGACATCTGCTGATCCACCTAGACCTAGCCATGTGTGACCTTCGTCTTTGACCGAGCGACACCTGCTGATCCACCTAGACCGAGCTATGCATGACCTACGCCTTTGACCGAGCCATGTATTCTAATCCACCTTATCCTTCATACCATGACCAAACGACACAATCCTTCCTCCTTTAACTGAGCCACATACTGATCCATACCTACCTAGCCGCACATACATGCCGGACCATATCGATTGCATCAAACCCTTATATCTCCAGTCTCTTCTTGGCCAGAATCTTGTCTAGTGCTAACTATAACTTCTACAACTGTCGCTTTGTAGCCGGGCCAAATAGCTGGATTACATTTGCCCCCCAAAGTACGTCTTGTTGCATACATGATGTGCTTTGAAACAAAGCAAGTTATAGTCTCAAAAAAAGTCCATCATGTTTCTTGAATAATCATTATCCTTCAATTTTATCTTCCCAAAGTGTCGTATCGTTCTTCTATCATCATGACGCTTGGTCGATTCTCAATAGTATAAATTTAGGATTATAGTTCATCAGCGGCCATCTGTGTCCGATTCTACAATTCTAGTAAGCTTCGGCTATCTGATCCAGTCATTTCTTAATAACCCTCAGTGAACATTCAAAATCTTTTGATTTCAAGAATTCAAATTATTTCGAATATACGCGTGCATGTTCGGGCATGCACTCTTGCCATTGGCTCTTGGATGCATTTTATATGCTCATAAGTCTTCACCAATTCTATCTAGTTTAATTGCAATTCGATTTCAGTTCCTTGTTTATATTTTTGTGAAATAAGGGTTGTAAACAACCACTCAATGAGAGGGGACTTCAAGTTCTACATGGATGACGACCTTGGAGCCGTAAGCAAGGGCGAACGGAGTATGGCCAGTCACTGACTCAAGGTAGTTCTATAAGCCCATAATGCAGTTGGGAGTTCATCCACCCATTTACCTTTAGCCTTTTCCAAACCTCCCTTCAAAATAGACTTTATGATTTTGTTCACAGTTTCAACTTGTCCATTTGCATTTATAATGGATCGTGGAAGGTCATAAGGACAGATGATGTTGCAGACAATGAAGTTGATTATTTTCTTCATCTTGGTCATGGTTAAATTTTCTTCATGTGCCCATTTGGTGAAGTAATCAACTACTATGATGGCGTATTTCGCACCACCTTTAGGATTGGCAAGAAGATGATGATGTCAATGCCCCTAAGTGGAAAATGGCTATGGACTAGCCATTTGAGTAATTTCCATAGGTGGGGCTCCCGGATTTTTTGCAAACATCTTGCACTCATGACATTGTCTAGCATGATCAACCACATCTTGATTAATAGTTGACCAGTAAACCCATAGCAGAGTATTTTCTTTGTCAGGGTTTGCTCCCTGATGTAATCGTCGCATTCTTCTTCATAGACTTCACTCAAGACTCATTTGATATCATCATGGGTGATACACCAAAGCATGGGAATGGATAAAATCCTTCCTACACAACACTTCTTCTTGGATGATTAGGCATGAAACTTTGAGGAGGATCTACCATTTTTCATTCCTCCATTCAATAAGAATTTCTCATTGTAGATAGTCTTTGCTAGGAGTCAGCCATAATCCCTTTTTTGGCTCTGTCTCCAAGCTCTAGTCGATCTCCATCCATCAATGCTTGGAATATTAAGCATTTCAATCGAAACAAAGTATGTCCATTGCACGTCCATGAAATCGACCAGTGACTTGACTCTTTTTATTTTGTTCACTGAGGATGTGTGTAATGATGTAATACATGAAGTCGGCTAGTAGCTCTTGAACCTGGCCGAGATAAGTAGCAAGACAATGCCCCTTGGTAAGATTAACTTCCCTAGCTTTGCATACCATCAATTAGGAATTACAAAAGACACGTCAAGTTTCCAGTCCAAGTTCTCTAGAAAGTTTGAGGCCGGCGGTCGAGGCTTCATACTGAGCATCGTTGTTTGTTACAAGGAAATTGAGTTTCAGGACGTAGCAGATCGATCGTTCCTCAGGAGTCATTAACACGACTCCTACGCCATAATACTGATCATTGAATGCTCCATCCATGTACATCTTTCATCTGTTGGTTGGTTCTCCACTACTCTTTGAGTAGTCATTTGATGTAGTAAATTCAGATATAACATCTGTTAATTTCCGTCCTTTGATAGCTCTTCGAAGGAAATAAGTGATATCGAATTGGCTTAATTTGATATTCTATTGATGTAGTCTTTCAGACGTCTCAGGTCATTGTATGACCTGTCATAATGGCTGTTAGGCATAGAATTTAATGGGGCGAGCCTAAAAGTAAGAGCGGAGCTTTCATGATGAAATCATAGACATTACGCTAGCTTTTGTAGCTCAAGGGTCAATATTCAATGCATGGCTCGCGATAGTCGGTGAAATTACACATGCATGTCAGAATGGGTCCAAGGGAACATATCATCATTTATTCAGAGAATCCAACTAATTCTTTTATCATCATTGGACTGGGATATGATCCGATCTTCAGCACCTATGAAGGGTCGCTATGGCTAATTGTAATGTCGACCATCAGTTTAGCAGGTGTAATCTGGGATTCTTTGAGTTCAGATGTAACAATTTTGCGTAAAATTCAATGTGAAATATGGTTGGGACAGTCAATGTTGATGGTTACTCTGGTAAATCCTAGAGTCTTATCATGAATTATTAAGTCTGATAGTGAAGGGCTTTGAATGCTCTGATCGATTATCTGCAAATAGCCGAAGATTAGGCTTAGAAGCATGTTGAAGAAAATGTCGAGTAGGGGTCAGCCTCAAGTTGCGTGAAGCTGCGTAGCTGGATCTTTCTTTGAGTTTGAACTTTCTTGTATATTCATGTAACGTACTTTCCATTCAATGCATTCATGATCCTTTACCCATCCTTTGGGATAAATTCAATGCATTCATAAACACTATATATAAGTTTCAATATTGCTATCTCTGCCAGTCTTTGGATGATCACTCTTCTGCTCCTAGTCTTGGGTTGATAAATGTACTGCGTGTACGGTTAAGTCTCGTCCTAGGTATTTTTATATTCCCACCTAAACTCCAAAGACATAAGTTGATCGGTGTATAGTAGGTTTACATTCAACATACTTCTCGCTCGTACCCCCAAGTTTGGGGCATGTACCGATTAGTAGGAAGGCCAGCCTTGCCCACTTTAGCTTTACTCTCTTTCCCGTTGAATTGTAGGATCAGGTCAGTTGATGGGAGGCTGAGTCTCGCCTATCGTGGATTATATTATGGTCTTTCATTCGAATGGGAATACTTCGATGCCTCGTTAGTTTCTGGGCATAAGTTAGGTACTGGACGATCAACCATGTCCACTTTGGTTAACTTTCTGTAATCAGATCTTGGGGTAAAGTTGGCTCAAGTTCAGTCGGATCATCCTCATCTAGTTTCATACTCTTCCTGACGGATCAAAGGAGGGTGCTGGAGAATTAATGACCAAGTCTTCGTGGTTTACTCCCCTTTCCACACTCTGGTGGTCACATTTTTTCAAGGGACATTCGGGTCACATTCGTATGTGCTTGGTGCGGATCGATATTGACCCTCGATCTGAGGTATGATATAGTCAGTCGCCCGTAGCTTTGGATGTTATTTCGATTGGTTCTGTATCGAGGCCTCCTTGTAGTCGTTGCCTTAAATTGTAAGGAACGCCAAGCTAGAGCTATAATAAGTCGTCGTATTCAGCTTTTAGTGATTTGTACTCCTTCTCCAAGCATTGATTTGGCCAGGCCATAAGTTGGATGGTCGAACTCCATCCAGTTAATACTCCTTTTGTCGATTTCAGACCGAAGTTTTTAGAATAGAGAATGGTTGGAATCCACTCGTCAATTTATCGATGTTTATACGCCACTCTACATTCTGGTGACTTAGAGTTATTATTCCCTCGGTTGATTCGTGCCCAATTTGTGTTCATGCTTCGATCCACTTTCCGAGGACTTAAAGATTTGTCGAACGGTTTATGCTCTAGTCCACGGTTTGGGATGTAGAGATATTCGTCAAGTCATTTATATTATAGTCCATGGTCTGGGGACTCAGAGTACTCTGGTCCGCTTTAGGGACTTAGAGATTTTTCTCAAGTCGTTTATACTCTAGTCCGCTCTTTGGGGACTCTGAGTGCTCTAGTCCGCTTCAGGGACTTAGATATTTTCGTCAATTAATTTATACTTTAGTCCATACTCTGGAGACTCAGAGTACTCTTGTCCGCTTTAGGGACTTAGAGATTTTTCTCAAGTCGTTTATACTCTAGTCCACACTCTGGGGACTTAGAGTACTCTAGTCCGCTTTAGGGACTTAGAGATTTTTCTCAGGTCATTTATACTCTAATCCACGCTCTGGGACTCAGAGTACTCTAGTCCTCTTCAAGGACTTTGAGATTTTTCCGAAGTCGTTTATACTCTAGTCTGCGCTCCAGGGACTCATATTACTCTAGTCCACTTCAGCGACTTAGAAATTTTTATCAAGTCATTTATACCCTAGTCCGCGCTCTGGGACTCAGAGTAATCTAGTCCTCTTCAGGGACTTAGAAATTTTTATCAAATCCTTTATACTCTAGTCTGCGCTCTGGGGACACAGAGTACTCTAGTCTGCTTCAAGGACTTAGAGATTTTTGCCAATTCGTTTATATTCTAGTCTGCACTCTAGGGACTCGGAGTACTCTAGTCCACTTTAAGGACTTAGAGATTTTGCTCAAGTCGTTTATACTCTAGTCCGTGCATTTGGGACTCAGAGTGCTCTAGTTCGCTTTAGGGAATTAGAGATTTTTGTTAAGAGCAGTCGTATTTTCACCTGTTTGATTTTTATTTCATTTACCATATCGAGGCTAATGTTGTCGAATGAATGGTCGAACCATGTTTGCTCATGGAGTGAGACTATGCCCTTAACTTTAAGGACGAAACTTGAAAAATGGATGGTCGATTCTCGTCCGCTTGGTGATTGTAGCTCTTCCAATCAAGTCATGAAAGGAGGTATATGATGGATTGTTGGATCACATCCATGCTAGGGCTGGATAATCAAGTCTTGCATAATTTGCTTCGTATCACTTTCTAGAAAATGAGGATAATGGATTATTAAAGAGACAAAGTAAGTTGCATACATTTCAAGGTGCAGTCGTATCCATGTATTGTGAGCGATGGTTGATGAGTAGGCAGTCCATTGCAGCTACTTCAAGTCGGGTTTTTGAACTACCTTTTGTTGTTCAGGGTAGGATTTGACGTGTAGATGATCAAATCACATCCACTCTAGATAGATCCAAGCGTCACTGAGCTTCGAAAGAGGCATTTGCATTTTGTCGAACTTTGTTTTATGACTCGATTTGAGTGGATTATCGAGCCATATTCATTCTAAGCCTTGCTTAGGTCTCCAAGTCAAATGTGTCGGTCAATGAATGAATGGTCGGTCAAGTTCGCTTTGTATTGGGTCTGATCATGACAAGCTTTTCAATCTCTAGTCCTTGGCCCTAAATCAAAGGCACATGGTTGATGATGAGCGATTGAATCATGCTCGTCTTAATGAAACTCCACAGGCCCGATCAAGGTCTACGTGGATTGGTAAGTGGCCAACTCTGATTATTTGGTCACCTGCATTGTTTTGGAAGAAGTTTAGTTCACATCAGTTGCATATCAAAGCACAATTGAAATTGAAATAGAAATAATCCAAAGAAAATTGGTATAAATCACATTGATAAGTGGAGTAGCATCGTGTGCTTGCTATTCCACTCTGCCCCTAGCCCCTTCAACGGGATATCACCTGCCAACAGTACAATAGATAATTAGAGTTCTTTATTGATGGGCATCCGAAGTTCCTAGCTCGCCATTATACAAGGCTTGCATGTACTATTAAAGCTTTACTTTCTGAATCTCCTTTCCGATCACACCTTTGAGATGTTTATAATCGCCAGTGTTAGGATCAATATTCATCTTGGAATATACAACATTCCCCTGATTTTCTCTAAATTTCGATGGACTCTCTCGAGGTTGGTTTTCAGTAACACTCCGAGTCGTGAGTCTCCAAGTAGAGGCTATCGATTGAATCTTTCAAAGAGCATATGAGTCGAATTTTGAGATCTTTTTTTGTCAACTGGAATCAGAGTCCTTAGCCAACAGGCCTGCATTGTTATTTTTCTTAGTCTTCTCCACTCCTCCTCACTTTAGTTCTGGTTTATTTATAACGGAAACGATCCATGGTCATAGGAGGCACTCCAGCTAACTAGATGCCAAAATATATCTGGAGGTTGACACCCCTTAAACACGATCAGTATGATATCCTTATTAGCATTTGGAACAAATTGCTTAGAGCCAAATGTTGGTTTGCTTGGAGTCACAAAATTCGAAGTGTTGGGTCAGTAAAGAATGGTGCTTAGAGTCATTTTGGCGTTTTCCCAGAGTCATATCATCTATGTTCTCCAACCTCTGTGAGTATCATTTGAGTAGCGGTTGCTTGTCCGTTCCCGTGTTGCCATTTTGAAGCTGCCGCTTAATCCTCTATGCCCTGGTCGGTCATAAGATGTAAAGGAATTGGATAGAACATCCTTTATTTAGCCGAGTTTTGAATTCACCAAGTAGACACATTGCAATGTGCCTTTTTCTTAAATTTGGGTCGTACCAGAAAAAGTATTTTGTTTTGGAAATATGGGTCGTACCCGATCCATAATTTTTTTGGTATAGGGATCAGCCAGATGGTTTTTTGGTAGAGGGATTAGTATACACTAGAGGGATCAGTATACGCTAGAGGGGTCGGTATACAGTAGAGGAATCGGTATACACTGGATGGATCGGTATACATGCGATCGGTAACACTGAGTCGGTATACGCTGGGTCAAAATACAATGGATCAGCATACACTGGGTCGGTATACTCTGGGTCGGTATACACTGGGTCGGTATACTCTAGGTCGGTATACACTGGGTCGGTATACAATGGGTTGGTATACTCTGGATCGGTATACACTGGGTCGGTATACTCTGTGTCGGTATACATTGGGTCGGTAACGCCCGGTCGGTGCATACAGTCTTTGGAGTGATAGGTATGCAAGCCTTTTTTATGAGGGACTGGATATCTAATTGAGTGAGAGGTTGGCTATACGAGAGATTGGTTGAATTGCCTTCAGAGTGGGGTCGGCCTTCATACAACTCCGGTGCAAACTTCAACATCCAATCCCAAAAACTTGCATACATCGGTGAATCAATCCCATGGCTAATGGCTACCTTTAGATCTCTTTCAAATCTGAGTAGAATAAGAAGTTTGCTTGTAAACGACTGGATTTGTCTCGCAAATATGGAAATCCACTAGTAGACGATGAGATCCAATCAAGATTGAGTTCAATTCTCAATGAAAGCACCAAAATGTTAGCACCAAAATTGGTCACTAACACCCTTGAATAGAATTGTATAGAGAGATTAATGAAGAAAGTAAATTAAAAAAGAGAAATAACTCAATTGAGTGAAGAACAACAAAAACGAGAACACCAGATTTATAGTGGTTCGGCATAATTGCTCACGTCCACTTTTGAATAGAATCTTTATTACTTTCCCGATCACTTGAATACAGATACAATCTGTAAATGAACCACTTGAATACAAGTCTAAATAAAAAAAGGAGAGTATAAAAATGGCAGAGTTTCCTTGGAGTTCTCCCAAAAAATATCCCTTTAACTATGCCACTGCCCTTTTTATTTATAGACGAAGACAGACTGCTTTCCCTACATAGGCCCATGACCAAGACACTTTGGCCCACAGCAAAACCCATGCTATCCGACCCATGGATATCGAACCTTGGTGGCCAAACCATATGCCAGCGAGCCTCTATGACCGAACCAGGGGTCCTATGTGGATGATTCGAAACAGGCTGCCATATGACTCGAAGAAAATGGCGTTGGAACTCGAAGCAAGGACACCAGGTAACTCGTCGACTCACTTTAGGATGCACTGTCCTAGGTACACTAACTCATACATGCCAAATCATTATGACCGAACCACAAGCGCTGAACCAGGCCCATCGACCTATCTTGATCGACCATGTACGACCTTTCTTCTTTGATCGAGTGACATCTGCTGATCCACCTAGACCGAGCCAGGTGTGACCTTCGTCTTTGACCGAGCGACATCTGCTAATCCACCTAAATCGAGCCATGTATGACCTTCGTCTTTGACCGAGCGCCATCTGCTGATCCACCTAGACCGAGCCATGTGTGACCTTCGCCTTAGACCGAGACATGTATTTCGACCCACCTTATCTTTCATACCATGACCAAACCACATGGTCTTCCTTCCTTTGACCGAGCCATCCATACCGATCCATACCTACCGAGCCGCACATAAATGTTGGACCATATCGATTGCATCAAACCCTTATATCTCCAGTCTCTTCTTGGCCAGAATCTTGTTTAGTGCTAACTATAACTTCTGCAACTATCGCTTTGTAGCCAGGCCAAGTAGCGGGGAACCCATAGTTGCGCCTTTTCAATAATGATACAATTTTTTTAAGCTCAACTATGAGTTGCATCTAACATAGATGCAACTCATAGTTGCGCTAAAACGTTAGCTGTTAGACCAAAGCTAATGTGGCTGCTGATTGGGCGCAAACCAGCCATGCTTGATAATAAGTTTGCAAACAAGCTTTGACCATGAAATAGTTTCGAAAATTAGGCCACTTCGATAATTTATCCATTATTCTAATAATTTAAGCATAAGGACAGAGATTAATTTTTTCTATTAGGACAGACCCAAAGCCTAATTACGAAATAAATCATTCCCCTACATTTCTGTCTTTTTTCCGTTCAACACTATCCTTCAATTTCAAACTTTTCTTCGATTCGCTCTCAACATTCAAAGTCAAGTTAATAATGGTGCCTCAAACTAGAAGCAAATCAGTATCACCAACCGAACTCAAACTTCAATGTCTACTGAACAACCATGAAAAATTCAATAGCAACGCCTAATTCAAGAAATTAAAAACCTAGCTTGAAATGACCCAAGGTAATAAACGACAAAAGTGAATTCTAGAAAGCCAAAATTATGAAAATTGCCAGTTGAACAGGAAGCATAATAAAAGTTAGAAAGAAGAACAAAGAGAAAAAATGTACAACATGCAGAGAATGAAAATTAAGTAAACATGAAAAAAATACTATAGTAGGTAATTGATATTATAAAATCAAGGACAACAAAGTTAATATTGTTGTATATAACAGCACTGAAATTTATTGACAGAACAATGAAGAAATACATAGGAAAAAACAACCGTTGAGAAAGAAAATGAAGAACATTAGCAAAAATTAGAAAGATGAACAAAGAAAAAATTAGAAAATTAATTCAAAACGAAAATCAGATAGAAACACAAAAGATAGTGCAAAAGCTAAATGGTACTATGAAACTATTAAAGTGATAATAACAATACCATATTATTAAATATATATGCTAATAGCTTCAAAAAATTTAAACAGGAAAAAGTAAAAATAAGGAGAAAAAATTGCAAACGAAGAATCTGAAGAGAAACAAACAAATTCATTAAAATTACAAAGAGTATCACTTTACAAAAATTATTTATTGCAAAAATGATACCTATAATTTGTTTTTTTTTGACGTTATTGCATTGTAATTTTCGAAATTATTTTCACTGTCATTTGTAACAAAATCGACACAAATATATTGCAAAAATGTTGCCCACTATCTATTTGATTGAAGTTGGTACTTTGTAATTTCAGAAATTATTTTCATTATCATTTCTAACAAAATTGATACTGATATATTGTACAAATGACATCTACTGTTTATTTGGGTAGACTTGATGCTTTGTAATTTTAGAAATTATTTTCATTGTCATTTACAGCAAAGCTGATTAATATCTTGTAAAAATGATACCAAGTGTCTATTTGCTTGAAGTTGATACTTTATAATTTTAGAAATTGTTTTCACTGTCAATTGTAATAAAACTGATACCAACATATTGAAAAAATAATACATATTGTCTGTTTGATTGAATTTGTTGCTATGTAATTTTAGAAATTATTTTCGTTCTCATTTGTAATAGAACGGATATCAATATATTGCCAAAATGATACCCATTATCTTTTTGAGTGGAATTGATGCTTTATGATTTTAGAAATTATTTGTAACGACCCGCCCTTCTGACCGCCCCTAGTCGGTAATTAAACCAACTTGAAACGTTCAAAATGACGGATTGTTATTCAGTTTATAGAGTTTAAACAGAATCAGCCACAGAAACACAGAATAATTATATTTCACATAAATGAATTTTTCTTACATATATCAGAGTTTGTACAATGCATTAATTTATACAGCGGAATATTTCTTTAAGTACAAAAATAAATCCCCGAAAAACTAAAGTGAAGCGTTTTTCTCCCTCTCTCTCTAACTTCGCTGCCCGAAAATCTTCAAGCTGTAAAATACTGGGTCTGACCCGAGTATTACATTCAAAAGAAAATAATACACGGGTCAGTCTATTTCAAACTCAGTTATTTTTGCATAGAGGTAATAGTAATCAAATAACAATTAGACGACAATCAAATGTAAATTCACCTACCCGATCCTTTCAACAAAGAAAACGGATAACGGTAAACATAACACTTAACATTGTTAAACAATAAATCAGTAGATTCAAATTATCAAGGAAGATAGATGAAGGGATTATTAATGAAGGTAATTTAGAAAAAAAAACATCAAAATTTTCTAAACGGGAATTTAACAACAAAACCATCAAAATGCGATTCAAAATATATTGAATTGGCAACATAAAACAATTTCCATCAATAGAAAACATCATTTAAAACATCAAGTCTAGTAGGGCTGTAGTACACGCACGCGTGTACGGCCTCGTCACATTTAAAATGTTAACCCTGTGTGGCTGGAGTTCACGCTTGCGTGCACTGCCTCGCCACTACCGTAATGAAATATGCAAAAGATCATAAATCAAAACAAAATAGTATATCAATAAAACAAAACCGTGTGGCTGCAGTTCACGCTTGCGTGCACTGCCTTGCCACTATAGTGATGATGTACTCAAAAGATCAACGAACCAAAATCAATGAAGGTTCAAATATCAATTCAAAATGTGGATACTGTGTGGCTGCAGTTTACGCTTGTGTGCACTGCCTCGCCACAACAACATGTGAAATCATCACAACATAGAATACTATCAGAAATCAAAGTTGCAGAGGTCAAGTTAGTGCTATCGTGACTCAACGCAACTGCAAATAAAACTAATAGTATAACGGGCTAGAAATTCAAGTGCAAATCCACTATCAGAAATGTAGACTGCGATTAAACAGGCCCAAATCAAACTTCAACCAAATGCAAAAGGTCAAGTCAGTGACTCAACGTAGCTGCAACACCAAAACCCATGCAACATGGCAAGGTCGAAATGCAACTGTTTTACTCAAGTAAACTCAAGACACATGTTTCCAAACAACTCATGGCTGCACACTTTAACAAGTGTGATATTTTATATAAAATGAAACTGCGGCCACTACTTGGACTCAAGGGCAAACTGCAACAAAAATGCAGCCACCACAGGTATCCAAGGGCACAGCAAAAATATACAACTACCATACTGGAAACACAAAAGTGCAAGCTACAACTCAATGATGCAATGTTATTAATATGTATCAATATACTCAAGGGAAGTCAACAACATCTGGAGTAAATGCAAGTAAATGCAAACATAGCAGTATGGAAGTGACACTGCAACTAGTAAAAATGTAGATGCAAGTGAACGCAATAGTATGAAACAGTGTGAAAACTGCAGGTCGAAACAAAGTAGCAAAGAAGAAGACCAGACAAATATCATAATGAAAACTCCCAGCATCAAGGCAAAATGAAACAGACTTGAGTGAATCACAGCCAAGTGAAACACAACATCAAATGAACATAGGAATTTCAACAAATGAACATCACGTGAAACAAACACGATCAGTAGCTAGTTCGAGTAAAGTACACTAGCAAATGCAGACGCAGTAAAATTCACACATCAGTGAACTAACAGCCCTGACAAAAATCGTACAGTAACTACATACATATGCATGAACTCACACATGATGGTTGTGAAAATATAATGCCCTGGTATGCACAGTTAACTTGAATGAAGACATGAGTGCTAAACTGGAATGCACACAATGTCAAGATAAAGGCCAAAGTCCAGGATTTTTTTTTTAAGTAAACAAGGTCAAGGGCCAATATCATTTTCAAATAGACTCAACATACATGAACCACAATAATATGCAAACTCGAGCTTATAGTAAACAACAGTAGTGAGGCAAGTTCAAGTAATGTACCAGACCAGGGTACACAAGTGATCACCAGACCAACCAGTGACATAAATCAGACTCAAGGCAGTAATGAATGGCATATATGCCAATTGACTTGAACAAACAAATATGGCAACATGAGTACCCGAGTAAGCTACAGCTTTAAAGCATCAGTGCACACTACCAACTACTACATGCAAGCAACTATACAACAAAGATGAACTAATGCATCTGTACAGTTCAATGTTAAAAGCCCAAGTACATAACCAAGTAAATAATCACAGCAGTGTGCAACTCGAGCTTCAGAAGAATCAAGTGACACAGCAACAATATGAACAAAGAAACCGAATCCATCATAATGGAACAGATGGAGCAGTTCGACATTACCACCAGGTCTTATTTTAAGAAGTCAAAAATAAGTGTAGAAGTCGTGAAAGCTTACCGAAGTCAACGAGAAATTCACGATTCCAAATATGCTCGAAATCAAAGTATGAACGTGTCGTAAATCATCAACAACAACAATTCGAAATCAACCAGAGAATTTCACGAAATCAAAAATGGCCGAAGCCAAAATACTATTTCAAAATCGAAGTCGAAGTTGAACAAGTCATAAGTCGACATCGTGGTGGCCAGCAAATCCAAAATCAAAGCAATGTTAAATTAAAACAAAATCAAATGGCCGAAGCCCAATTTTATTTTTACGAACGAGAAAACAAACTTATTCGATATGAATAAATCAGAAATCATCAACATCGAACAGAAATCAAAACGACCGAAGTCGAAACACCAGAAATTTAAGGCCCATAACACAAAATCAAATACACATGAAATCGAATTAGATGTGAGTAAGAAAAATTTACTCACTTTGCTTGAAGCGGTCGAGAAAAATTGAAGCCGAAGCCCTAGATTTTGAAAAGCCCTAGCTTGGATCGAAGGACGAAGGAGAAACTCGTGGCCGCCATTTTTAATTTTCTTTCGGTTGAATTTTTTTTCTTTCTGAAAAGAAGAGGGGTTTCGAACGAATATAAGAGAGAAGGGGAGACGTGATTTTGGGCGTGAGTTATGGCGTAGATTAAGGCTGAAAAAAGGGATTGGGTTAAGGCGTGAGTTATGGGATGCTGGTGAAAAAGAATAAAGCATGTTATTTTTTTCTTTATATATATATATATTTTTTATTTTTTATTTTCATTTCAATTCAATTTTTTTTTTCATTTTCTTTAGTAAGCTTCATAGATATATTAACGTTTTAAAGTTCAACTATCAAACATCAATTTATATTAATTTACGTAAATAATAATTCTTAAATCCATATTATTTTTCTAAGTCATTAGTTCGAATTTTAAATACAAATTTAAATATTCACTTTCAAACTCCAAAGTCAAATTCAAATTTTTATTCAACTTTCACTAGATTAAATTCTAAAATTTAATCGCCAATTTCATAGTTATATTGGGAATTCAAACTAAACCATCATTCAAATATTTAAAATTAATTAAATATTTTCAATTTAAATTTTTTAAAATTTAGGGTCGTTACAATCTTCCCCCCTTAAAAGAATTTCATCCCGAAATTATAAGTTAGGAAAAAATGATTGTTAAAATCTCACCGATATTTATACCTTACACAATTTCACCAAGTTCTAACTTATAAATAAATATAGGATTCATTCCATTTATTTTATCTCCCTAGCTTTGTTCATTGATTTCTATAATCAAGACGCAAAAGTCTTTTACCAAACTTTTCGACTTTCAAAACTCAAATTTAAACTTGAAATTCTTCATGCTAGAGATTTGCATATCATATATTTTTTCCAAAGCTGTGGACCTTCAAGATATTTTAAAAGATCTTCTTCCTTAGTTCATTAGGTTGGATTATGTAATTCTAATTTCAGACTATTGATTTGCTATTTAAAGTTTTGAAAATACTTGCTAACTCGAAATTTAACTAGTCTATTGTCGTTCTTACAGACATTAGGCATACGCTGGCCAGGCGTAGGACTAAAAATCTCCAAGTACTAAATATACTTGCTTCAACTCCCAGTGAAAATACTTTTAAAAATTCTTTTAAAAATGGATATGGAAAGCACATTCCCCCATGGATCACATTTTACCCGGCGGTTACGCTACTATCCCAGTAGAAACGCTTGTAATCTGTAGATTTCACATCTCTTGAATTTCGCCATGGTTGTTGCCATAGATCGCGGTTCACACGGCGGTTGCGCTACTATCCTAGTAGAATCGCTTGTGACCCTAGGCATCTCGCCCCTCAAATTACGCTTTGGCCTCTAGATCGCAGTTTACGCGGCGGTTGCGCCACTATCCCAGTGGAATCGCTTGTAATTGTAGGCATCACGCCCCACAATTACGCCAGCATACATCATCAATTCACATGATCCCATCACGATGATCCATCATGAGGGATTCTAGTCCAAATGGACATTCCAACTTATGGAAATTCTACGTAGCTATGAATTTCAAATGGACACTCACACCGAGTTCCAATCACCTTCACAAATTATAAATGGAAGGTACTTTTCCATATCCTCAGTTTAGAAAACATATGTCATATATGTATAGTACTTCATTTCACATTTCGTACATATCATACCTATGTAAACTTGCATAGGATTTTCATAATAATGACTTTCCAAACTGATGGTTTTCGAATTATTACATTCACATATATAAATTACGAAAACCACAATATCCCAAACCCATAACAAATAGAGGATTCCAAAATTTCCATTTCATTTAAAATTTTCCTCTAAGTCGATTTGAAATTTTAAGGTTATCTCAAACCCAATTCACATTCATAATCCAATTCATTATCGACTTCACATTCGATTTGGATTTCACGTTACATCGTCAATTCTCAACACATAATTGTTGTCTACCGATATATAACCTCTGAGCTCGTACGTCTCAGAGAAGGGTGTTAAGCTAAAAGAATAAATTCTCCGCCACCACAGATATATATTTAATAGAGATCAATTGCTATGTCATCAATTCACCATGTTAGACATACAATCCAAATTGACTATCCGAAATTCAAAGCTCAACTTATATTTGTTTTTGGTGTCGAAGTTAAACTCAATTTAACTCATAATTCAATCTTTTTTTGGAAAAAATTTCAAGTTGAACTAATTGTTCAAATTTCCCAAAAACATCTTTACAAGATATATATAATTTTCCACACTTAACCATTTGAAACAAATTTCAAATATTCATTTTTTCAATTTATCTTTAAAAGATAAAATTTCAAACCTTTCATTTCATATTGGAAAATATTTCCATACTTATTTAATAATAAGTAATTCACAAATCCATTTATTTTCAACTCTTGGAAAATATTCAATATACTTAAATCATAATTAAGTACATATTTCATTCTTTAAGGAAAGCGTTCTTTTAAACACATTTATTTGAGTCAAAACAAATGTTGCGTAAAACGTTATCACGACGACCCAAAATCATTAGTATAGGGATTCGAATTTAAGATAGATATGTAAATCCCAATACTATATAAAACATTTCCTTTCAGAAACCATTTACTATAACAACAGTGTTATAGTCCACCATTTCCTTTTATTTCTCTTGAAAACCTCTATTTCAATAATGAATGTTGAAATCTATGTATTTGATACTTAATGCATTTTAAAACATCTTTAAAACCATTAACTTTATTTCATAATATCACTTCGCTAAAACATATCCGTTTTATTTAATAATATATTCACTGTCCAAAATCGTGAATATACTTATTTATTCAATTCAGTGTTTCTACACATTTATTTAAATGATTATCCACTATCCAAAATCGTGGATAAAATTCCCAACCAACTTTTACTATCACAATATTTAACTTAAAGGATAATTCGCTGTCAAAAATCACGAATATATCTCCTTTAATAACTTCTATGTTTCATTTATCAAATTCAATTGGTCCGAATTTATAAACAATCTTTCCATTTCTATTTATAAAACTTCGATTTATAAATCTTCTTTATTAATTCAATTCAATTTATATAACTCAATTATATACCAAAAGTCCATTTATAAGTTAAATACTTATAATCCATTTATTTACTAAATCTTTCTTCAAAACATTTGAAATCAATTTTCAAAAGAATTCAAAATCAAATTCCCAAGTTATAATTTAATGATCCTCTTGGCTATACTAAATTGACATGTCATTTTATTTTCCAATTATTACTTTGGAGATATTCAAAATATTTGATTCAAACCAATTCATTAATTCACTTAACTTATATTTTATTTTTCATAAATCTCAGCAATTCGATAATGGTTTTCGAATGATCGGGACTCAAATCTAAGGAGACCTTACTGAAGAGAAACTATCGCAAACCTAAATTTAGAGAGGGGAATTTTCCAAAAAATTTGAATTTTCAAAATACCTTTTATTTTCAAAGTAAACAATTTTATACTTCTTTAGATTTGAAAAACGCTTTTTTTAAAGTGATTCTAGTAACTATTCATATTAAACATCATAAACTGAGCTTTGTATAAACCAAAGCTCTGATACCACTTTTGTAACGACCCGCCCTTCTGACCGCCCCTAGTCGGTAATTAAACCAACTTGAAACGTTCAAAATGACGGATTGTTATTCAGTTTATAGAGTTTAAACAGAATCAGCCACAGAAACACAGAATAATTATATTTCACATAAATGAATTTTTCTTACATATATCAGAGTTTGTACAATGCATTAATTTATACAGCGGAATATTTCTTTAAGTACAAAAATAAATCCCCGAAAAACTAAAGTGAAGCATTTTTCTCCTTCTCTCTAACTTCGCTGCCCGAAAATCTTCAAGCTGTAAAATACTGGGTCTGACCCGACTATTACATTCAAAAGAAAATAATACATGGGTCAGTCTAATTCAAACTCAGTTATTTGTGCATAGAGGTAATAATAATCAAATAACAATTAGACGACAGTCAAATATAAATTCACCTACCCGATCCTTTCAACAAAGAAAACGGATAACGGTAAACATAACACTTAACAGTGTTAAACAATAAATCAGTAGATTCAAATTATCAACGAAGATAGATGAAGGGATTATTAATGAAGGTAATTTAGAAAAAAAAACATCAAAATTGCCTAAATGGCAATTTAACAATAAAATCATCAAAATGCGATTCAAAATATATTGAATTGGCAACATAAAACAATTTCCATCAATAGAAAACATCATTTAAAACATCAAGTCTAGTAGGGATGCAGTACACGCACGCGTGTACGGCCTCGCCATATTTAAAATGTTAACTCTGTGTGGCTGCAGTTCACGCTTGCGTGCACTGCCTCGCCACTACGTAATGAAATATGCAGAAGATCATAAATCAAAACAAAATAGTATATCAATAAAACAAAACCGTGTGGCTACAGTTCACGCTTGCGTGCAATGCCTTGCCACTATAGTGATGATGTACTCAAAAGATCAACGAACCAAAATCAATGAAGGTTCAAATATAAATTCAAAATGTGGATACTGTGTGGCTGCAGTTTACGCTTGCGTGCACTGCCTCGCCACAACATGTGAAATCATCACAACATAGAATACTATCAGAAATCAAAGTTGCAGAGGTCAAGTTAGTGCTATCGTGACTCAACGCAACTGCAAATAAAACTAATAGTATAACGGGCTAGAAATTCAAGTGCAAATCCACTATCAGAAATGTAGACTGCGATTAAACAGGCCAAATCAAACTTCAACCAAATGCAAAAGGTCAAGTCAGTGACTCAACGCAACACCAAAACCCATGCAACATGGCAAGGTCGAAATGCAACTGTTTTACTCAAGTAAACTCAAGAAACAAGTTTCCAAACAACTCATGGATGCACACTTCAACAAGTGTGATATTTTATATAAAATGAAACTGCGGCCACTACTTGGACTCAAGGACAAACTGCAACAAAAATGCAGCCACCACAGGTATCCAAGGGCACAGCAAAAATATACAACTACCATACTGGAAACAAAAAGTGCAAGCTACAACTCAATGATGCAATGTTTTTAATATGTATCAATATACTCAAGGGAAGTCAACAACATCTGGAGTAAATGCAAGTATATGCAAACATAACAGTATGGAAGTGACACTGCAACTAGTAAAAATGTAGATGCAAGTGAACGCAACAGTATGAAACAGTGTGAAAACTGCAGGTCGAAACAAAGTAGCAAAGAAGAAGACCAGACAAATATCATAATGAAAACTCCCAGCATCAAGGCAAAATGAAACAGACTTGAGTGAATCACAGCCAAGTGAAACACAACATCAAATGAACATAGGAATTTCAACAAATGAACATCACGTGAAACAAACACGATCAGTAGCTAGTTCGAGTAAAGTACACTAGCAAATGCAGACACAGTAAAATTCACACATCAGTGAACTAACAGCCCTGACAAAAATCGTACAGTAACTACATACATATGCATGAACTCACACATGATGGTTGTGAAAATATAATGCCCTGGTATGCACAGTTAACTTGAATGAAGACATGAGTGCTAAACTGGAATGCACACAATGTCAAGATAAAGGCCAAAGTCCAGGATTTTTTTTTTTAAGTAAACAAGGTCAAGGGCCAATATCATTTTCAAATAAACTCAACATACATGAACCACAATAATATGCAAACTCGAGCTTATAGTAAACAACATTTGTAATGACCCGGTATTTTCAGCCATTCGCATCCATTGTAAGTGTATAGATAGACACTCATGCCGGAATTGAATTTCTCAAAATACCGCGTTGTAAACAAAATTTTGGCAAACCTTAGAATATACAGTAAATAAAATCACAGATCACAGACACAGAGTATATAATAATGCAGCGGAAGTAAAAGAGATAGTAGTTCATGAAGCTACTAAAAAAAAATACAAGATACATCAGAATTAAATGAGATACAACAGAAGAGTAACAAGATACATTACTGAAACACTGGATACTGAAACAAAATTGAAGGCTGGATCTTCAAGGAAAGCTCCAACTGCGAAGGTAAATCTTGAATGCTAACTCAATCAATCTGACCCGAGCGTAAAGCAAAACACAAAACCCTCGAGTCAGGACATAAATACTTATAAACTGTAAATCAACTCAGGTGAACAGTAACAAAATGCATTAGTAACTTAAAGGATGCTTGGGACCGCCCATCCTCTAAGGATCCGTTAAACTATTTACTATGTAGTAATATACGCTATATACGGTAGTGTCTAATCAGTAAAGTATAATCATATAGAAAATAGCGTTAAGGGGATGGTGAACCTTAACGCGGTCGGATCTTTAAAACCAAAATCGTAGTGGGCTCGATATAAGGATATGACACGGCACGCGAGGCAATGCCAGGGGTGGATACACCGTTTGCACTCCCGGACCGGTGGTGACGGCAAGCCAGCAGCTTCCGCCCACCTCGAACAATACACCCGAATCAAAGTGGCGCCACCGAATCGAATCACAAAAGTAATAGAATAGTTTCCGATGGAGCATGCTCGATGAAAGGGTGCGACCCTTTGTGTAGCCCGGTATAGCTCCTGTTTTAGTCATATATGCCAACTCACGGGAGTGGGTCCACGTAACATACCTCGAGAATGTCGCCACCATCCTACTTCATTCTGGAATCTCCAAAGCGTACACAGTTGTTAAAGTGGTTTTCGGTATTGTCCGGCTATAAGACAATATCCGATCCCGGTCTCTTTAACAACCAATCGTTATTATAACCCATGGATATTTATTTCAAATAATTTATACTTTCAAGACCAAAATATCATACTCATTTCAAAACAATATCACAGTTGTATCATTTCCATTTCAAAAATAATTCAATATTATATCATTCAAATAAAACCCAAATTTTCAAATCATTGAATATTTCTTTAAATTTATTAAACTTGAAATATTCCTTTAGATTATCATAACATTTTGGAAATGTTACCTTAAGGAATCATAGCATTTTTGAAATGTACTACTTTCCACTTTACATTGTATATAATCAAAGTATTGATAAGCTTAAAATTTTAACATGTCAATTTATCATAGCCTTATAGTTAAATAAACTTTTTTACTGTAATATAAAATTTAAACCGAAATTCTTATGTTAAGTTAAAAGCACCTTATTAACTTACATTATTATTACAATAAGTAACATTTATCATTTTAATCAATTTAAAATACACCATTACATTGATTAAAATCTACGTGTCAAATGTACGTTTTAAATTTTATATTCCTATTACAATAATGAACATTTATTAATTAAATCAATACCACACTACTTAAAACTTTACATGTTTCTTTCTTAATTAAAACTTTACATGTTCTTGCATTAATTAAAACTTTCATGTTCTCTCATTAATTAGGACTTTACACGTTTCTTTCATTAATTAAAAACTTATACGTTTCTTTCATTAATTAAAACCTATACCTTTCTTTCATTAATTAGGAATTTACATGTTCCTATCATAAATTAGAACACCATACGTTCTTTCATAAATTAAAACCTATACGTTTCTTTCATAAATTAAAACCTATACGTTTCTTTCATAAATTAAACATATATGTTTCTTCATAAATTAAAACCTATACGTTTCTTTCATAAATTAAAACCTATACGTTCCTTTCATAAATTAAAACCTATACGTTTCTTTCATAAATTAAAACTTAACATTTCAGATTTATATTACCATTTCACAAATTTAACTAAACTTCCAGTTTATTTAATTAATTTAACATCTTTAGTTAAAACTCAAATTTCACATTTTCAAGTCAAGTTATATTTTAAAATTTCATTTTCAACAGTCATTTATTCAACCACTTAAATTTATAGAAAATCAATAATTCTTTAATAAATCACTTAAATTCAAATATAAATCAATTTATCATATTTACCATTTTCCAAATAAAATTAAAGTCCATTTTATTCATGTAACTAAAATATCATTTTTAGTCAAAATTCCAAATTTCAAACATAAGTTATATTTCAAAATCCAGTTAATCCATTCATAAATTACATTTTTAACACATAGAAAAATCATAATTTATTTATTTTAAAACCTTTCAAAATCTATTTAAATACAATTTCATAATTTTATGTTTTTAAAATACTTAAAATATTCAAAGCACTTTATAGAATAACCACGGGTCTGTATATAGTTTTCTAACCTAGGTCAAGTGATACGGATATGTATCATTTCAATTCGCAGTTTTAAAAGGTAAAAATCCGGGTTCTATCATTTCAAACCCGCAATCCCAAGTTTAAATAAATAAATAAAATAACTCAGGCCTATCATTTCAGCCCATAATGATTTTTATGCTAACAGGAAACTTGCAGTGTGATCATTTACAGAAATAATATAAACAAAGTCAATATCACAATATACAGTCATATATCAGATGTCACGTGAAAATTAACAGTTTTAACATGGTAATAACATGGCATAACATATCATATGATTCTCATTAACTTGCATAAACATTTTTATTACTAAATACTTGTCATCAATTCCTTTCCATAAGTATAAATGTCAGAGTGAGAAAGACTCACCTTTTTCAAAGCTAGAGACCAAAACAACATACAAGCACGACTCCAAAGGCACGACAAGCACAATTTCACGACTTTTGATTTGAGTTGAAAGATAGCCAAGATATGATTTTGTATCACCAACCCAAAGCAAAACAATGAAAGGAGAACAAATGAAATAAAACAAGAGTGAAAAGAAGAAAGAAAGAAAAAAAGAGAAAAAAAAATGAAAGGAAAAGCATGCGCCGGTTCATACCTTCAGGAGATGCTTATGCAAATTTTGATGGAAGCAAAATGAATAATTTATTGTATGGAACTTTTGAACGTGAAATATATATTAACATTTGCTCACTAATTTATGTAGAGGGCAGGCAAGAGAAAAATGCTTGAACGGTAGAGGCAATTAAGGCATTCAATTCTATCCAATAGGTGGAAACGTATGGGAGGCAAAAGGGAAAGAAATAATTCACACACGGTAATGATTTAAGGCAAGATTTGAGCAAGATTTTGGATTCTCAAAAGAGAATATACGACTGAAAACTTTGCATTGTTAACGCAAGAAAAAAAAATCAAATAGATAACGAAAAGGCAAGAGCAACAATTAAATATATGCCCAAAGTAAGGTACAAATTATTTTGTTTCTCTTATTAAATAACGTACAAATTATTTTGTTTCTCTTATTAAATAAATTTAAAATACTAACGTTTCTATTAGGAAAATAAACCATCACTTTAAACCAAAATTTAATAGCTATTGTACCATAATTAATAACATTTGATTTAGCTTCATCCAATTGATTGTTAAATATAAAGTTAAGAAACAGATGTAAACATATGTAAAAGAAATGTAAAGTTTATTTCCCGTTTCACACTAATTATTACTAACTTTAAAAAAAAAAAAAAAGGTATACAACAAATCTGACCAAAACAAAAGTGAAACAAATGTTACACAATTGCATACAGTTCAAGATGAAAAATTTGCCTTTAGAATTATAGAATTCAGAATTTCTATTAAAGTTACACTTTTTATCAAAATCAAATTTTCAGACATTGTTTATTTTTATTTGGACAAATGATCAGAAATCATTTCAAGAAAATTTCCAAAATTAGATTTTTAAGAAAACAAAAGCCAAAGTCTTTAAATAAATGAAAAAAATATAATTTAGGGAAAACAAGTAGAAAAGTAAGAAAAAGAAAGGGAAGCCATTACCAGATCTTTGAAGCCGTGAGAAACAAATGAAAATGATCTTTTTTTTCCACGTGAAAACCTAATGAGATGACGGCTACATTAGGGTTTTACACTGCTAAGGCAATTAATTGAGGAGTTTAAGAAAATGAAGGGTTTGGGCAAATAAAAGGGCTTACGTTTCAAAGTGATTTACAATCTTCCATATTCTTTTCCTTTTAAAACTTTACATAAACAAAATTTCAGGAGAAAATACTTTACAAACCGAAATCAATTAGAAATATGAGGTAACAAATAGTATAATTTGAAAAAAATATAAAATAATGAAGAAAATGCCTTAAAAATACCAAACAGTGTTCTAAAATTGTGCATAAATCACTGTTAGTCTTGGAAAATTATACATTTCATTATAAAATTATTATGAAGTGGAAAGAAATATTTTCATGTGAAAATGAGGTAAGAAATGCACGGCTACAATAAAGAAAGGAACGGTCAAAGGAAATTAAATCTATTAATTGGAAAAGAAACGGAAGAAGAAACGTTAAAACGGTTTTACGTTTCTTTGCTTTCAAACCTTGTAAACTTCCTATATATATTCATATACATCTAAATAACTGAAAATAATTAAAATCTCAGTTAAAATTAACAGATAAACAAAATATTAATAATTAAATATTAATTAGATATGATTAAATTAAGAAAAATAGCACAGAAAATGAAAACTTGACTTAAGAATTAGAAATAACTTCAATACACTTTGGAAAAATTTACTTTGATTTAAATATATGTAAAATGAATAAAATAAAGTAAAATACAGCAAATAACAGTGAGTGCATAAAATAAATAAATAAATTTTAATTATATATAATTAAATTAAGAAAATGGCTTAAAATTGTAGACTAGGCTTTTAAAATTAGAAATAAATTCAAATGAACTTTAGAAAAATTATATTATCATTTTAGAAATATTAAAAGTCAAAATATACATTATATAACATATTATCACATATTAAAATAAAATAAAACAAAGAAGAAGTAATTTATACAATTTAAAATAGTCGTTGTTAAATAACCCTATATACGCACAATATTGTAAAGGGTATAACTTTCACAATTTACATCCAATTTCGACGAAACGAAAAGTGGTGTTCTTATAATTTTATGTAATTTCATAATAAAAGAAAAAATTTAAAATTTTAAACTTTTAAAATTTTAAGTTGAAAGTCACAGTTTGACTATTTTGAACAAAATCAGCATTTCAGGCAAATATTTCAACTTACACAAGTTTGGGATTATAACTCATAAAAATCAAGATTATATTTAAATAATAAATTTAATCATTTCAAATAAGTAAAAATAAAAGTTTTTTTTTTAAACCAAAATTTTACATTAAAATAATTAAAATATACAATAAAATAATTACAAAATATAGGGTTGTTACACTCTCCCCCACTCAAAACTTTTCGACCCCGAAAAGGAATGAGGTATGGAAGGGCATAGAAAAGATAGAGTGAAATAGGATTAAGATAAGATGACAAGAATATTGAAGTTATACCTGATAACTGTCGTTATAGGTAAGTTTTACAAGGCGGAGATTATCAAAGATTATAGAAAGATTTCTAAACAGAAAGATCATAGAAAGATGCATATACCAGTCTATAGCAAGATGAGGACGATAAGAACAACCAAAAGATAGTTTGAAAAACAAAATAAGAAAATGAATTTGAAAGCATGGAGATTTCAACTTAAATAGAAAATAAACTTTTACACAAGTTACATAAATCTTAACTATCTCAAATTTCATTATCTTATTATCCAATCATTTTAAATTAACAATTTTTTTTTAAAACCATGGGTTAGAAAAATAATCATTTATTACACTCACAATGTATTTAATAAATTTTATTCTTCTTTATTCCTAATAAAATTAAATTTATTCCTCTCAATATATTTATCACTCATGTTCTATATACTTATACTTATTATAACTGCTTTCTTTTATTCTTAGTTCTTTTAACATCATTTTATTGTAAGTTATTCAATTTCCCTTTATTATATTTACCTCTGTTAATCATTTTATAATTAAAATTTAAGTGTATAACATTTATTATAACCTCTCAAATTTTATTTATAAAATCTTTTTATATTGTATATTACCCAATTACATTGTTAACTTCTGAAATTAAGGTAAGTTATATTGGAATGAAATTGTGTCATACAAATAAAACTTTCCAATTCAATTATCTCAAGTTTAATCATTTATCCAATTTTTTTTTATTTTCTTTTTATAATTGAAATTATTGTTAAAAATAAAATTTAAGAATTAAATTTCTGATTTCTTCAAACCATTTAGAGATAAGTAATAATATATATATAATATGTCAAATCAAATTTCAATCATATATCTATATATATTATAAATTAAGTCATATTTTAGAAATTCAAATAAATTTAATTCCCAGAACAAAGCTGTAGCAAGACTACAGAACAGTCTCTTCACTTCGAAACTCGAAAATGAACGTCGATGATGCTGCAGTCATCACCGAAGTTATTTTCCAGCGACAAGGAGA
The DNA here is from genome assembly GCA_030765085.1 of Allium cepa. Taxonomy (NCBI): domain Eukaryota; kingdom Viridiplantae; phylum Streptophyta; class Magnoliopsida; order Asparagales; family Amaryllidaceae; genus Allium; species Allium cepa. Next base: position 504,666,315 of record CM060934.1, on the reverse strand, counting down.
AGAGTACTAATTTTTAACTTAAAATTCTTTGGAAACAAATTTCTATTTGAAATATTTTAAATATTATATCCCTTTAAACTTTTAAACAAAAGGTTTGGAACCATCAGAAATTAAATTCTCAAATTTCTTTTTCTAAATTCATTTAAGTTCCCATATAAATTTATAAACAATTATTTATAAATTCATTTATAGAACAATAAATGATAAATCAAGTATTATCATTTCAAATTATCAATTTGAATCATTTTATTAAGTTCCATAAATATATATATCAAAATTTTATTTCATTAACCAAAACAAAATTTAAAATAATATCGTGTGAGTTTGTTCTGTCAAAGTGTTTTAGAAATCCTATCGATAGCGTTGATCAGACAAATCGATTGGAAACCCAAATCAACATCAACAACTCCAACAACACAATATAAAAAAAATATAGATTGACAAATACTATTCAAAATGTTTGAAAATATGTTGGAAACAAAAGTCAAGATGATTAAATACAGAGTAGGGAGGTGGATAAGCTAAAATAAATCACGGGCAACCTTAATCGGGTCAACCGTGACTGAAAGTATAAGATCGAAGTGGATTTTCTGGGGTAAATCTACGTTTGATCTCAAGAGTTAAAGTTTGGGATAATAGGAGATACTAGCATCTAAACCGAGGATATAAAATCTTTGGTGAATCGATGCTATTGTAATGGAGTTTCACCCCTCTTACAAGAATTTTTTTTGAGGTTGGCGGGACCGCCAATTCACTATAAAGATCATTCGAAGTGGAGTTGTGGGATACTCCAGAATCAAATGAAGATGAATAGCGGGGAATAAGAATGGATTTTGGAACCGTAGGGAATGTTCCAAAATTCAAAGGAATCGAGTCAAAAGGGAAGAGATTCAAACTCGAATGAAAGTGATTCTGTAAATACATTCACTCTATATGCTGAGTTTTGCCTAGAGCTACCAAAGCTCTGATACCAATTGTAACGACCCGGTATTTTCAGCCATTCGCATCCATTGTAAGTGTATAGATAGACACTCATGCCAGAATTGAATTGCTCAAAATACCGCGTTGTAAATAAAATTTTGGCAAACCTCAGAATATACAGTAAATACAATCACAGATCACAGACACAGAGTATATAATAATGCAGCGGAAGTAAAAGAGATAGTAGTTCATGAAGCTACTAAAAAAAATATAAGATACATCAGAGTTAAATGAGATACAACAGAAGAGTAACAAGATACATCACTGAAACACTAGATACTGAAACAAAATTGAAGGCTAGATCTTCAAGGAAAGCTCCAACTCCGAAGGTAAATCTTGAAGGCTAACTCAATCAATCTGACCCGAGCGTAAAGCAAAACACAAAACCCTCGAGTCAGGACATAAATACTTATAAACTGTAAATCAACTCAAGTGAAAAGTAACAAAATGCATCAGTAACTTAAAGGATGCTTGGGACCGCCCATCCTCTAAGGATCCGTTAAACTATTTACTATGTAGTAATATACGCTATATACGGTAGTGTCTAATCAGTAAAGTATAATCATATAGAAAATAGCGTTAAGGGGATGGTGAACCTTAACGCGGTCGGATCTTTAAAACCAAAATCGTAGTGGGCTCGATATAAGGATATGACACGGCACGCGAGGCAATGCCAGGGTGGATACACCGTTTGCACTCCCGGACCGGTGGTGACGGCAAGCCAGCAGCTTCCGCCCACCTCGAACAATACCCTCGAATCAAAGTGGCGCCACCGAATCGAATCACAAAAGTAATAGAATAGTTTCCGATGGAGCATGCTCGATGAAAGGGTGCGACCCTTTGTGTAGCCCGGTATAGCTCCTGTTTTAGTCATATATGCCAACTCATGGGAGTTGGGTCCACGTAACATACCTCGAGAACGTCGCCACCATCCTACTTCATTCTGGAATCTCCACCGCGTACACAGTTGTTAAAGTGGTTTTCGGTATTGTCCGGCTATAAGACAATATCCGATCCCGGTCTCTTTAACAACCAATCGTTATTATAACCCATGGATATTTATTTCAAATAATTTATACTTTCAAGACCAAAATATCATACTCATTTCAAAACAATATCACAGTTGTATCATTTCCATTTCAAAAATAATTCAATATTATATCATTCAAATAAAACCCAAATTTTCAAATCATTGAATATTTCTTTAAATTTATTAAACTTGAAATATTCCTTTAGATTATCATAGCATTTTGGAAATGTTACCTTAAAGAATCATAGTATTTTTGAAATGTACTACTTTCCACTTTACATTGTATATAATCAAAGTATTGATAAGCTTAAAATTTTAACATGTCAATTTATCATAGCCTTATAGTTAAATAAACTTTTTTACTGTAATATACAATTTAAACCGAAATTCTTATGTTAAGTTAAAAGCACCTTATTAACTTACATTATTATTACAATAAGTAACATTTATCATTTTAATTAATTTAAAATACACCATTACATTGATTAAAATCTACGTGTCAAATGTACGTTTTAAATTTTATATTCCTATTACAATAATGAACATTTATTAATTAAATCAATACCACACTACTTAAAACTTTACATGTTTCTTTCTTAATTAAAACTTTACATGTTCTTGCATTAATTAAAACTTTCATGTTCTCTCATTAATTAGGACTTTACACGTTTCTTTCATTAATTAAAAACTTATATGTTTCTTTCATTAATTAAAACCTATATCTTTCTTTCATTAATTAGGAATTTACATGTTCCTATCATAAATTAGAACACCATACGTTCTTTCATTAATTAAAACCTATACGTTTCTTTCATAAATTAAAACCTATACGTTTCTTTCATAAATTAAAACATATACGTTTCTTTCATAAATTAAAAACTATACGTTTCTTTCATAAATTAAAACCTATACGTTTCTTTCATAAATTAAAACCTATAAGTTCCTTTCATAAATTAAAACTTAACATTTCAGATTTATATTACCATTTCACAAATTTAACTAAACTTCCAGTTTATTTAATTAATTTAACATCTTTAGTTAAAACTCAAATTTCACATTTTCAAGTCAAGTTATATTTTAAAATTTCATTTTCAACAGTCATTTATTCAACCACTTAAATTTATAGAAAATCAATAATTCTTTAATAAATCACTTAAATTCAAATATAAATCAATTTATCATATTTACCATTTTCCAAATAAAATTAAAGTCCATTTTATTCATGTAACTTAAATATCATTTTTAGTCAAAATTCCAAATTTCAAACATAAGTTATATTTCAAAATCCAGTTAATCCATTCATAAATTACATTTTTAACAAATAGAAAAATCATAATTTATTTATTTTAAAACCTTTCAAAATCTATTTAAATCAAATTTCATAATTTTATGTTTTTAAAATACTTAAAATATTCAAAGCACTTTATAGAATAACCACGGGTCTGTATATAGTTTTCTAACCTAGGTCAAGTGATACAGATATGTATCATTTCAATCCGCAGTTTTAAAAGGTAAAAATCCGGGTTCTATCATTTCAAACCCGCAATCCCAAGTTTAAATAAATAAATAAAATAATTCAGGCCTATCATTTCAGCCCATAATGATTTTTATCCTAACAGGGAACTTGCAGTGTGATCATTTACAGAAATAATATAAACAAAGTCAATATCACAATATACAGTCATATATCAAATGTCAGGTGAAAATTAACAGTTTTAACATGGTAATAACATGGCATAACATATCATATGATTCTCATTAACTTGCATAAACATTATTATTACTAAATACTTGTCATCAATTCACTTTCCATAAGTATAAATGTCAGAGTGAGAAAGACTCACCTTTTTCAAAGCTAGAGACCAAAACAACATACAAGCACGACTCCAAAGGCACGACAAGCACAATTTCACGACTTTTAATTTGAGTTGAAAGATAGCCAAGATATGATTTTGTATCACCAACCCAAAGCAAAACAATGAAAGGAGAACAAAGGAAATAAAACAAGAGTGAAAAGAAGAAAGAAAGAAAAAAAGAGAAAAAAAAAAGAAAGGAAAAGCATGCGCCGGTTCATACCTTCAGGAGATGCTTACGCAAATTTTGATGGAAGCAAAATGAATAATTTATGATATGGAACTTTTGAACGTGAAATATATATTAACATTTGCTCACTAATTTATGTAGAGGGCAGGCAAGAGAAAAATGCTTGAACGGTAGAGGCAATTAAGGCATTCAATTCTATCCAATAGGTGGAAACGTATGGGAGGCAAAAGGGAAAGAAATAATTCACACACGGAAATGATTTAAGGCAAGATTTGAGCAAGATTTTGGATTCTCAAAAGAGAATATACGGCTGAAAATTTGCATTGTTAACGCAAGAAAAAAAAATCAAATAGATAACGAAAAGGCAAGAGCAACAATTAAATATATGCCCAAAGTAACGTACAAATTATTTTGTTTCTCTTATTAAATAACATACAAATTATTTTGTTTCTCTTATTAAATAAATTTAAAATACTAACGTTTCTATTAGGAAAATAAACCATCACTTTAAACCAAAATTTAATAGCTATTGTACCATAATTAATAACATTTGATTTAGCTTCATCCAATTGATTGTTAAATATAAAGTTAAGAAACAGATGTAAACATATGTAAAAGAAATGTAAAGTTTATTTCCCGTTTCACACTAATTATTACTAACATTTAAAAAAAAAAAAAAAGTATACAACAAATCTGACCAAAATAAAAGTGAAACAAATGTTACACAATTGCATACAGTTCAAGATGAAAATTTGCCTTTAGAATTATAAAATTCAGAATTTCTATTAAAGTTACACTTTTTATCCAAATCAAATTTTCAGACATTGTTTATTTTTATTTGGACAAATGATCAGAAATCATTTCAAGAAAATTTCCAAACTTAGATTTTTAAGAAAACAAAAGCCAAAGTCTTTAAATAAATGAAAAAAATAAAATTTAGGGAAAACAAGTAGAAAAGTAAGAAAAAGAAAGGGAAGCCATTACCAGATCTTTGAAGCCGTGAGAAACAAATGAAAATGATCTTTTTTTTCCACGTGAAAACCTAATGAGATGACGGCTACATTAGGGTTTTACACTGCTAAGGCAATTAATTGAGGAGTTTAAGGAAATGAAGGGTTTGGGCAAATAAAAGGGCTTACGTTTCAAAGTGATTTACAATCTTCCATATTCTTTTCCTTTTAAAACTTTACATAAACAAAATTTCAGGAGAAAATACTTTACAAACCGAAATCAATTAGAAATATGAGGTAACAAATAGTATAATTTGAAAAAAATATAAAATAATGAAGAAAATGCCTTAAAAATACCAAACAGTGTTCTAAAATTGTGCATAAATCACTAATAGTCTTGGAAAATTATACATTTCATTATAAAATTATTATGAAGTGGAAAGGAATTTTTTCATGTGAAAATGAGGTAAGAAATGCACAGCTACAATAAAGAAAGGAACGGTCAAAGGAAATTAAATCTATTAAATGGAAAAGAAACGGAAGAAGAAACGTTAAAACGGTTTTACGTTTCTTTGCTTTCAAACCTTGTAAACTTCCTATATATATATTCATATACATTTAAATAACTGAAAATAATTAAAATCTCAGTTAAAATTCGAAAATATAACAGATAAACAAAATATTAATAATTAAATATTAATTAGATATGATTAAAATAAGAAAAATAGCACAGAAAATGAAAACTTGACTTAAGAATTAGAAATAACTTCAATACACTTTGGAAAAATTTACTTTGATTTAAATATATGTAAAATGAATAAAATAAAGTAAAACACAGCAAATAACAGTGAGTGCATAAAATAAATAAATAAATTTTAATTATATATAATTAAATTAAGAAAATGACTTAAAATTGTAGACTAGGCTTTTAAAATTAGAAATAAATTCAAATGAACTTTAAAAAAATTATATTATCATTTTAAAAATACTTAAAAGTCAAAATATACATTATATAACATATTATCACATATTAAAATAAAATAAAACAAAGAATAAGTAATTTATACAATTTAAAATAGTCATTGTTAAATAACCCTATATACGCACAATATTGTAAAGGGTATAACTTTCACAATTTACATCCAATTTCAACGAAACGAAAAGTGGTGTTCTTATAATTTTATGTACTTTCATAATAAAAGAAAAAATTTAAATTTTTAAACTTTTAAAATTTTAAGTTGAAAGTCACAGTTTGACTATTTTGAACAAAATCAGCATTTCAGGCAAATATTTCAACTTACACAAGTTTGGAATTATAACTCATAAAAATCAAGATTATATTTAAATAATAAATTTAATCATTTCAAATAAGTAAAAATAAAAGTTTTTTTTTTAAACCAAAATTTTACATTAACATAATTAAAATATACAATAAAATAATTACAAAATATAGGGTTGTTACAACATTAGTGAGGCAAGTTCAAGTAATGTACCAGACCAGGGTACACAAGTGATCACCAGACCAACCGGTGACATAAATCAGACTCAAGGCGGTAATGAATGGCATATATGCCAATTGACTTGAACAAACAAATATGTCAACATGAGTACCAGAGTAAGCTACATCTTTAAAGCATCAGTGCACACTACCAACTACTACATGCAAGCAACTATACAACAAAGATGAACTAATGAATCTGTACAGTTCAATGTTAAAAGCCCAAGTACATAACCAAGTAAATAATCACAGCAGTGTGCAACTCGAGCTTCAGAAGAATCAAGTGACACAGCAACAATATGAACAAAGAAACCGAATCCATCATAATGGAACAAATGGAGCAGTTCGACATTACCACCAGGTCTTATTTTAAGAAGTCAAAAATAAGTGTAGAAGTCGTGAAAGCTTACCGAAGTCAACGAGAAATTCACGATTCCAAATATGTCCGAAATCAAAGTATGAACGTGTCGTAAATCATCAACAACAACAATTCGAAATCAACCAGAGAATTTCACGAAATCAAAAATGGCCGAAGCCAAAATACTATTTCAAAATCGAAGTCGAAGTTGAACAAGTCATAAGTCGACATCGTGGTGGCCAGCAAATCCAAAATCGAAGCAATGTTAAATTAAAACAAAATCAAATGGCCGAAGCCCAATTTTATTTTTACGAACGAAAAAACAAACTTATTCAATATGAATAAATCAGAAATCATCAACATCGAACAGAAATCAAAACGACCCAAGTCGAAACACCAGAAATTTAAGGCCCATAACACAAAATCAAATACACATGAAATCGAATTTGATGTGAGTAAGAAAAATTTACTCACTTTGCTTGAAGCGGTCGAGAAAAATTGAAGCCGAAGCCCTAGATTTTGAAAGCCCTAGCTTGGATCGAAGGACGAAGGAGAAACTCGTGGCCGCCATTTTTAATTTTCTTTCGGTTGAATTTTTTTTCTTTCTGAAAAGAAGAGGGGTTTCGAACGAATATAAAAGAGAAGGGGAGACGTGATTTTGGGCGTGAGTTATGGCGTAGATTAAGGCTGAAACAAGGGATTGGGTTAAGGCGTGAGTTGTGGGATGCTGGTGAAAAAGAATAAAGCATGTTATTTTTATATATATATATATATATATATATATATATATATATATATATATTTTATTTTTTTATTTTCATTTCAATTCAATTTTTTTTTCATTTTCTTTAGTAAGCTTCATAGATATATAAACGTTTTAAAGTTGAACTATCAAACATCAATTTATATTAATTTACATAAATAATAATTCTTAAATCCAAATTATTTTTCTAAGTCATTAGTTCGAATTTTAAATACAAATTTAAATATTCACTTTCAAACTCCAAAGTCAAATTCAAATTTTTATTCAACTTTCACTAGATTAAATTCTAAAATTTAGTCGCCAATTTCATAGTTATATTGGAAATTCAAACTAAACCATCATTCAAATATTTAAAATTAATTAAATATTTTCAATTTAAATTGTTTAAAATTTAGGGTCGTTACATTATTTTCATTGTCAATTTTAGCAAAAGTGATACCAATATCTTGTAAAAATGATACTCACTGTCTGTTTGTTTGAAATCGATATGTTATAATTTTATATATTTTTTCTTTGTCAGTTGTAACAAAACCGATTCCTATATATTGCAAAAACGATATTCATTATCTGTTTGATTGAAGTTGGTGCTTTGTAACTTTAAAAATTATTTTCGTTGTCATTTATAACAACATTGATATCAATATATTGCAAAAATGATATCCACTATAAGTTTGGCTGGAGTTGATGCTTTGTGAGTTTACAATTTATTTTCACTGTCATTTTTCATAGTATCAATTTTTGTTAAATATCAATTATAACATATTAGTCATATTAGAATATAATACTTAGTATCAATTATAACACAATATCATAGCTTAAAATTAATACAATATTTCCCCAAAAATTATACAGGTAAAAGAAATAGAAAATATTGTTCCACATAAGGCAACGCTCATTCAAATAACCTCAATAACAAGACAATCAAATAAAAAGGAAAAGAAAAGCCAAGCAAAAAAAGAAAATTTGAAGAGATGAAAAATACTTTCGAAACATTTGAAGAAGAAGTAACTATCAAAGTATTGCAAATGCACGTAAATAATTGGAAAATGAAGATAAAAAGATGAAGAAGGAGTTGGAAAGAGCAAAAACTAAGGGTAGAACAGAAAAAGAAGTTCGAAGATTGAAACAACAAACCAAAGAAATGAAATTCAGAGCTGTAATAATAAAGAAGAGAATAAAGAGAGAAATATATAGCCTAAAGTAGAAAAAGTGCACATAACAAATGAAGCAGACTATACATTATATCAAGATACAACTAGAGAGACGGAAGCATAAAATACAGAAATAAACTCCGACGTTGGAAATAATTAACAAGAGAATGAAAGAGAACTGTAAAGACTAAAGCAGAAAAAGTGCACACAATAAATGTAACGGACTTTACATTAGATGAAGATACAACTATAGAAATAGAAGTAGAAAATGCAGAAATAAAGCCAGATTGGAAATAATGAACAAGGGAATAAAGAGAGAAATGTAGGGCCTGAAGTAGAAAAAGTGCACACAACTAATGAAATGGACTATACATTAGATCAAGTTAGAAAGAACTATAGAGACAAAAGTAGTAAATCTCTAAATAAAATCCAATGTTGGAAATAATAAACAAGAGAATGAAGAGAGAAATATGGAGCCTGAAGCAGAAAAAGTGCATACAACAAATGAAAAGAATTATACATTAGATCAAGATACAACTACGGAGACAGAAAGAGAAAATGCAGATATGATGGGCGCGATAAATAAAACGAACAGTCCAATTAATCAAGATACAGCTGTAGACATAGAAATGGAAAATGCACAAAAAACAAACACAATAAAGGAAATGCACCATCCAAAGGAACAAGATACCATTAATAAAATCCAAAACAAATCCTACTAAAATCTAATACTTGACTTTACTTCTCCGACTTTCAAACCATATGACTCACATGACTTTGAAGTTAAAGAAAATGAACCAGATCGGGAAACTAAATCAATAAAACCTAGTGGCCGAAGAAGCAAGTAAATGGTGAAAAAATACCAAAAAACAAAAACAGCTTATTATGTCAAGAGGGCAAAAGAAAGAACAAGAAAAAGAAAAAAGAACGACAGCTTTGAGTATGGACAGCGAGCGAAGAAAACGGCAAAAAGGCCAAAACTGGAAAAAAAGAAAATGAAGAAGAAAGTTCAAAATAATCCTTCCCAGAATCAATAGCAGTGATATACTGCAAATTTACAATTAGGACACTACACATGATTAGCACACTTAAAATAGAGAACAACACTTTATTTGCTTTGACAGGATCACAGAAGTAAGTTTATAAATATCGATACTAAAGCTACATATTAAAATAAATAAATTTAATTACTTAATTCAAATCTTTTTTTTAAAATAATGAAGTAGCATGGGATGACAAAAACACAATGAAAGGAGGGTGCATAATAACAAAAGATATGCTCCAAGATGTGCTTGAAGGAAACTTCACAGATGGACATGTATATATATTTATTTTCTGTTTAATAATACCGTTGTCAATCAAAGTAATTAAAAAAACTAATACCTAGTGTTTGTTAGATTGGAATTGATGCTTAGTAATTTTAGAAATTATTTTGAATGTCATTTATACCAAAACTGATACCAAAATATTTGCAAAACTGATACATAGTTTCTGTTTGATAGCAGTTGATTCTTTGTAATTTTTGAACTATTTTAATTGTCACGTATAACAAAACTAATAACAAAATAATGCAAAAGCTGATATTTAGTGCCTGATTAATTAGAGTTGATGCATAGTAATTTTAGAAATTATTTTGGATGTCATTTATACGAAACTGATACCAAAATATTTGTAAAAATGATACTTAGTTTCTGTTTGATAGAAGTTAATGCTATGTAATTTTAGAAACTATTTTGAATGTCATGTAAAACAAAACTGATACCAAAATAATGTAAAAATTGATACGTAATGTCTGATTAATTGGAGTTGATGCTTAGTAATTTTAAAAATTATTTTGACTGTCATTTATACCAAAACTAATACCAAAATATTTGTAAAATTGGTATCTAGTTTCTGTTTGATAAAAGTTGATGTTTTGTAACTTTAGAAACTATTTTCACTATATGTATAACAAAACTTATGCCAAAATATTGCAAAGACTAATACCTAGTGTCTGTTTAAATGGAATTGATGCTTAGTGAATTTGGAAATTATTTTGACTGTCATTTATACCAAAACTGAAACCAATATTTGCAAAAATGACATGTAATTTCTGTTTGTTAGGAGTTGATGCTTTGAAACCGTTTTGACTGTGATTTACAACAAACTGACACCAAAATATCAAAAATTGATACTAATACTTTTCAATGTATACTATTTATTATTTAGTATTGCTTCACCAAGAACAAAAATTTGTAATTTCCTATTGTAATATAGATAATATAGTGGTATACCAAAATGTGGGCTGGTACAACACAACTATGCAATGACCACAACAATGATGATAACTAAAACTTTAATATGAAAGCACAACAGAAATGATTTGTTAGTAATGTACAAAGTATTAAAAGATATTTAGTCATACCTTTCTTTTAAGAAATTGCGAGAGATAAAAATGCAGATGCTATTTATTTCCCTTTACATTTTGAGGGCCATTGGACATTGGCAACGTTGCATATCCTACAATGCAATGATCTCTTGTGGATTCTTTAGGGCCAAGAAGATCAAATGAAAGAAGCAACCCAGGTCTAAAAGAAGCACAAAAACTGGTATGATATTTTTTAAATTAACTAATATAAATGAAACTAAGTAAACACTAACTAACTTAGTATTATCTTTTCTTTAATAGAGAAAATAAGTTGAGGAAATATTGCAAGACCTATGAAAAACCAATAATATACAAGATATGGAAGTGAAGCAAGATGTAATTCATCAGGTTAAATGCGCACAACAAGAAGAAGACACATATGCTATTTTATTAGTTAAAAATGATACCTACTAACAAAAAAATTGATACTGAAACTGAAACCGACGGTAATACTAAAAAAATAATTACATAGTATTTAGAATATGTTATGTTTTTGTATAATGGTCTTTTATATACAATACTATACATTTCTCATATGCCAATACATTGAATTTAATTAGATCGGTGCAAAAGCTATTTTCTTTCAGTACATTAAAAGTTTGCTTTAAATCAAAACTAATACGTATAAGCAAAAAAACTGATACCTACAAGCGTAAAAAATGATACTACAACTACATATAATATGAAAAAAACAAAACAATTATCACAAATGTTAAAAATGATACCTATAAGCAATAAAATCGATGCCACAACTGAAGCTAACACTAATACTAAAACTGTTAATTATTTCATTTCGAAGCATATTACCTGTTTGCATAATTATCTCTTAAATACAATATTACGGATTTCTTATATACCTTATACTACAGTTGATGCAAACTGATACTAACAATACAATTTGCTTTAAACAAGATTGATTTTGGAATATATATATATATGTCATAATATTTGTCATATTATTGAAAAAAAGCCAAATACCAATTAAGATAAAACTGAAACTATGTTGCAAACCAGAGCAAGAATTGTATTAAAGATACTGATAGACAAGGACCACTTTTGAAATATATCTTATTTCATGTTGAAGCTGGAAGAAAATTAAAATATGCAAAAGTAAATTTGTCGTAAAATTTCTCTAATGTTCAGTTAAATTAATATATGTTAGAACTAATTAAAGTTAGCTTTGTTTTACTTTAGACATAAACACTTGTTGAAATTTTGTCAAATTGCTATAAAAACTATGATCTCATTTATTATATTTTAAATAACAGTTTTGTTTAACTTTACCTACATGTGATGGTATGTTATGACTACATTTTGTTTCTATTTATACCTGAAACTAATAGTGATAATATGCAAAAATTGATACCATATTTTATTATACTTGAAACCGATACTAATTTTTTTAAACCTGAAACTAATACTAATAGTACGCAAAAACTGATACCATATTTTGTTATACATGAAACTGGTACTAATAGCATGCAAAAACGGAAACCACATTTTGTTATACCAAAAACTGATACTGACAGTATGCAAAAACTAATAATATATTTTGTTATACCTGAAATTGATACTAACTGTGTGCAATAACTTGTAACACCCTTACTTTTAATTAATACCATTAAGCAGATTTAATTAGATAAATTAAATTGAATAATGTGATATTTAGTTTGATAAGGAATTGACATTTGATAATCAACATGGTTGAGCCATAATTAACTAACTAATTGGTTAATAAGATTGTTTTGTAACTTAAGAATAATAGAAACGAGAGGGTTAATTTAGGAATAGAAAAACCCTTCATACCTTAATCCCTCCCTCTCTCCTATCATTCCCACTTTCTCAAAAAATAAGCAATCAAAAGAATATAAGGAGGTCGACCATTGCTAAAGGGAAAATCATGAAAAACCTAAAGGAGATTCAATAGCATAGTCAGGGAAACTAAAGCACTCATCAAATCTCAACTCTATTATCAAAATCAAGGTGAATAATAATTAGACCACCTCATTTTATACATATTTGTTTTTGAATATAGCTTGGATTGATTTTTTTGGTGATATGTTAGGACATGTTGATTATATCATTCTTTGGATAGAATAATGATTCATGGAATTTTTATTAAATATTTAAATGGGTTTTGAGGATAAGCCTAAGATTTTTATCTCCAAACGATTTGATTTTTGGGTATGTTAAGTAAAATATTATTTTTATGATGGGTTTCTAATTTTATAAATTTCCAAAGTAAAGAGAATATTTTATGAATTTCCTAAGGAGGAAATTGAGTTATTTTCAGGTTTTAATTATTTAAAATAATTAAATATGGATTTTGACCCTAAAATTTTTATATGATAAAGAATATCATATTTCTGGACTTATATGAATTTTGGGATTTTCCTCAAAAGATTTCGAATTATTATGAAATTATTTTACTAGATAAACATTTAAAAGGATAATTAATTAAGGATATTAATTAATTAATTTAATATATGTTTTGGACTTTGGAAATTTAATGCAATAGTAAATCTGGAAAGAAAATGCGAAATTTTATTGTAAGTCGAGCACATTTTGACAAATAATTGGATTTGGTGAAAAACAAGTACTTTTAGTAGTAATAAAACAGTTTTCATAAGAATTATGACAATGTCAAGTTACCATAGCGTCTCGAGCTTAAAGATATGGCCACATTCATGAAAGTCGACATCGATCAAGAAGGAAGCACATGATAACTACTTAGACAGTTATGGAGTGACTCCAATGCATGAAAGTGGACTAAGGTGGCATAGGATGTTGGCGGCACAACCTTATCGTGATTCATTTAAATGCTTAAAAGCTTATTATCGATATGGATTTTGTCGCATGTTTTCACCACTGTTTTAATGATGCCACACCTAACCGCTTCAACTGTTTTACAATATTAAGGCAGTGACGCCACTTGTATTGACTTCGATATTATACATGAAGCGGCATAATGGCCGAAGTGATTTAAGTATGAAAGTTTTATGATGACATCAAGGTCTTAGTGCCATTGTGCATCAAGATCAATGACCTTATATACTTATAATTTTAAATTGAATGGAATTAGCAATGATGCAGTGTATCATCGACGTCGGTCTTCCTCTATTTAATGCCAAAGAAGCTTGTTTTTTGTGTTAACTAAAACTACTTTAAAGGGGCGAAGGGGCCTATATTTTAGAGGGTCGATGATCTTATATCTTTGGCTGTAATCCGTATAACTTATAAAGGTTTTAAGTTTTGTCTTCGACCTAGATGCAAGTCGGCATTGTTTAATGCCGCATGAAATATGGTTTATTCTATTAAAGGCGGAGAGCCCTAAATTTCTATGTCGGCATCATCAATGTCGTCGACGTTGATTCATTTTAAACTATCTAAAGGGCCATGTATTTCCTTGTTTTTAATATGAGTTATAGGGGATTAATCATGTATCATTAAGAAAATGGTTCAAGGACTTTAATTATGAAATATCCCAAGTTTTGAGTTGAAATTTCTGAAGAAGATAATACTTAAGATTAAGTAATTATGAGACATAAAAAGATTATTAATTGAACCTATTGAATGATGAAGTTTATATGTTCTATTGTTTATTTGATCAATTATCAAGCATAATTGTTATTGTCCTACTCACATCATTATTGACCCATAACTGCATTTTGGGGGTGTTAAAGGGCAGAATAACGAGCTAGGTTGACCCAGTAGTGACTATAAACAAAACTCTAGAGTGGGTAGAATTGCATCTAGGAGAATGAATAGATCATAAGTATAGGATGCCTCGAATTGATTAAAAGATAATTGATTTAAATGTTATTGGAAGGGTCCAATAGGTTCATAGTCATCTCGTAAAAACTATGACATGACAAATGTTTTTGGAAGAGTCCAATAGGTTCATAGTCATCCCATAAAAAATATGACATAAGAAATGTTATAGGAAGGGTCCAATATATTCTTAGTGATCCTATGAAAACTATGTCCATATGATGTTTTTATAGAAATCAAGAGGTTCATAGAGATTCATGAAAACTATGATTTGAGAGATGTTATTGGAGAATCCAGTAGGTTCATAGTAAGCCCATGAAAACTATGATTGGAAGATTATTGGTAGAAACCAATAGGTTCTTAGCAATCCCATGAAAACTATGAAGTCGGATAGGTTGTCCCTAAAATTTGAGACATTAGCCATCCCATGAAAACTTATAGGTTCATAGTGTTCTTAGAAAAACTATAAATTTTGACAGATAGCTAGGGTATATTGCATTCTTTCATATCGTCATATATTATTATGTTTTGACCATTTTACCATATACATATATATATATATATATTAGCTGATTTCCAACTTATTTGAATAATATGCCATGTATACACATAAAATATTTTTGAAATTTACTTTTGGCTACTAACTATATTCATATCGAATTCGAAAATAATTCTAAAATCTTTAAATCATTCATTAATGCATATTTACAAATGTTTTAATCAAAAGCCCTTCAAGTTCCATTCAAAAATACATATGTATTACAATTGAAAAAATCCGTAGTATAAAATAATAATTTTGAATTCTTTTTCTTTTTCCAATTGAAATTCTATCTGAAATTGTTCAAATTTGATTTAGAAAACAAACTTATAAATCACATATTTTTTAACTTTGTAAATTAGAAATTTTCACAAAAATGCAAAGAAAGTGTAATATTTAGTTATTTTTTCAAAGTGTGACAAACTATCTATAAAATGAAGGATATTCAAGATGCTTCTTACTTACTTTTTATTTACTTTTCAAAACTATGTTGTATCGAAAGCAAATATATAACAAAATATAATGGAAACAATACACCTTACATGAATTTTTTATTCAAAAACAAAAGCTTGAAAATATTTATGGAAACTTTCCGTTACTATATTTTCTTCCGTTTAAAACAAAAATAAAATAAGGGGTTATTATTTAAAAAACTTAAACAAACTTCAACTTCTCCATTTTCCCCAAAAATCTCCAACATTATTATTTCTAACTTTTTAGGGAAAACATTACAATTTATTTAAATACTTTAATTGGAGTAGATCATAACTAACACAAGCCTAACTACAATCTAAAAATTGGCTAAGTACCTTCATTACGCCTCATCAACATCATATTATATTCTATGGACTTAAGGGTACTTCTCTTCATATTCGTCCCTAGTCCCACAATTTACTCTGTTACTAATTGATACATAAACCCTCTTTTAGCAATATTTTATGGAGTGGATTAAAAAAATGTGATGGATTTAACTTCCACCACAAGCTATTAAAATATCAATATTTATTTAACTCATACTTGTTTATTTCAATGACGGACAAGCTAAAAATTACCTCTATAAGTCAAAATATATGGGATGTGGCATAATGATGTATATAAATAATAAAATTTATAAATACGCTCTCTCATACGTCCCAATTTAGTAGGTATTACCCAATCTAAGCTCTGATATCACATGTAACAACCCACCATCTACGACACCTTGACTAACGCATAACATAACATGGAATTCGTAGACCTCGCAAAGGGATGATCGTTTTTGAAGTAAAATATATAACAAATCATAGAGCTATCTACAATATACTACACTTTGTGAAACTCGCTACGGAAGGAAAAAAATATGATAGTAACCAATAATGTAATCTCAAACAACAATATAGCATCAAACAAAACTACAACTACAACATCTCTTTACTAGTAACAGAAACAGTCCAATGTTTGGGACTCCATCACATTGCACGCCTCCAAGTCCCTACCAGTCCTCTCTATCGACCTATCAAAATTCAACTAAAAGAAGAAAATGATAGAGAGGTTAGACATACGTCAGATGAGTGAAACAGTCATATAAGTTTGTAATCCTAATAGGCCGGTAAAACAGTGCTTATGCTCGAAAATCATACCTTGCCCTATGTGACTTGCACCCAACAAGTTATCTAAACATAATATAGTGCTATGGTGATATCATATGATAATGTTCCACTAAAATATAACCTATATCTAATCACATAAACATGATCGAGCCTAAAGCCCCCAACTTGCATGCTAAAAATATAACTAACTCACAACTGAATATTTATGTGTCCAAGCCCACTATTGCCAAATAATATATGTCTCTCGATTGAAGATCTACGGATCTTAATCCTCTATCACAAAATCGTATGCACACTGTTGAGCTTAAAATCCTAACCCGTGTACAGCCAACTATGGCACTATTGGGCTCAATGTCCCAAAACTCGTCATTGCTATACATCGTTGGCTCCATCACAGTGCATGGCGCCTACTATTGTAACGACCCTGAAATTCAGACCCAGTTTAAAAATTTTAAAATCGTTTGTTTAGTATAGAAATTCGAATTTTCACAAACAACTTCCGTTGCTATTCAAACTTCACATTTGTAATACGTCTAGATAGGCATAGGCGTACGTCAAATTTCGTCGAAAAATATTGAAGTAAATTTCGTTCGCCACATTTACATATTAGTTTAAATTTTATGTGTAAATTTTCTATCGTGCGAACTCAAATATTTTTCACAATGTTTCATAAGAAAAATATTCTGAACATGACGGCACATTTCGTTTCATCAAATTTCGCTTTTAATTGCTAGTTAAAATGTTCGCTCGAGAAAATGGTTCAATAAGATTAACAACTTCGCAAACAGTGTCAAACCATCAATATCTTCATACCGTTGTGTCCGCCTCGTCGCGTTGATCAAAACGGTATATTTATTTGTGTCAATCGGAGTTCGGCGTTGCAAATTATAATTGTTTAACGGAGTATAAACTGGTCCGTTACGCAGCACAAATCGGTACCCAACTTTCCAATGCTTAGAATTCTAGGAGCCTTTGACCATTTAGAAACCCAATAGCCATCACGTTTACCGAAGACATCATTGCCTTGACCTTGGGACTCTAAACCCCTCTGTATATATCTGCTACCCTCTGCCTTCATTTATTCCTTTGCTTTCATTAATTACTCAGTTCATTATACTCTATAATCTCTGGTACGTACTGCTCTCTGCTCTTCCTTTCTTCTTCCTCTTTCATATTTTCTATTTTTCTAAACTTCAGTATGAAACTTACAAACCCAAACTACACTATACCACGTCCTCCACCTCACCCATCGCTCGCATTCACACCCTTCGCTCGTCGTCGCCTCCCATTCCTAGCGTCCGTCCACCGACTCCACCCTACCCACCACCAGCCCACCTCCGCCCATAGACCGCATCCGCGTCTACTGCCCACAGCCGCCTTCGCCGCACCACCGCACCACACCCACTGTCGCACTGCACCAGCCCTGCTCCCCCACTCCACTGCTCCACCAGCCTTCGCACCACCAGCCCACCTTTTCCCACTCGCCCAGTCCACCACCCGCCGTCCACAGCCACGCCACCTGCTCCGCTTCCCCACGTCCCACCGACACAGCCCGCACCGCCACCCTCTCCGCCTCGTCTGCCTAATCCATTGCCAGCCTCCACTGCCCCACTACACCCGCATCGCCAGCAACCACCTCCATCCTCCACTCCACCGTCCCGACCCCTGCCACATCCACCAGTCCGACCATCGCGACATCCCCTGCCCGCCGTCACTTATGTGCCTCGCATTGGCCGCAACCATATTTCAGTGCACTTCCGTTTATATATAAATTTATATATATATGAAACTGTGAAAGTACATAGCAGTATATACTTTGAAATTTTAGTTTGCTTACATATAGTGTTTTACTGTGTTTATATCAGCTACTGCATCGGAACTTAGGCTTCCAGTCAGCTTGTCGGATCTATCTAGTTTCTTTGCTTTGGTATGGTTTATATATATATATATATAATCAATATATATTACAATAAACAAATTATTGCTTAATTATTTGTTTGACTGCAGTTTGTGTTCGTCTTGCGTCGTGCTTGTTAGTGTCTCTTATCTATTCATCTTCGTGCTTCGTCATCTTCTCTAACCACGTAAGGTGAATATTTCATTCACGACTCAATCTATTATGCTATGATAATCAAGTGATAATTTTTATTATTATTAATTTGGATATTAAATTGTTGATTGTTAAAATTGTTGAGATAAAACGGTTAATTGCTATACAAGTCAAAATTTAGTATTGATAGAATTTAAAATTTCTAAATTGACGCCATGTATTGTTTAAAAAGATTTAACGTGATAAATTGTGATTTGATGTTGGTTTATGGTAAATAGTTGTGACACTAAATTTGTTATGTGATGATGAATTTGGTTGTTAATATAAGTGATAATTAATATGAAATTGAATTTGATATAGGACAGTTAACAATGTAAAATGGATTATATATGTTGAACTTGACCCCCTTTAAATGTTTAATAAATCGACACGTGGAATTAGCGTTAACCTCACTTTGAACCCTTGAATGTATGATTGATGTAGAAATTTGATAATGGACACCAAGTGAAAACCATAATGTAATAATCTTTAATCTGCATGAAATGATAGTGTGGATTCTAGGATTAATGATATTAATTTGCATAAATAACGAATGTATGTTAATACGATTATTTCGGGATTATTTAATAAATTGTTGAATTGTTATGTATGGTTGCTATTGCTTGTTTATTTACTTTAACACCATTCCAGTTATCACACTGCAAGTTCCCTTTGCTATACTTTGTTTTATAATTGAATGATATTGGGTTGAAATGATAAATACCCAATTAAACAACTTGGCCTAGGATAGATAATAAAAAAATAAGAAACCCGATTGGTCAACAAAAATCATTTTGAAATTGAAATATATTTGAAATTAAGGAATGAACTTAACAATTTGTTTGGAAATTAAGTGACGGACTTAATGGATTAAATTGAAATAAATTAATGGATTAAATTGGGATAAATTAATGGATTTAGTTGAAACAGATTAATAAACCTATTTAATTGAATAAAATGAAGTAGCAAATTTAATTGAAATGAGATTTAGAAACAAGTAAGTTCTAGAATTTAATAATTTAAAAATTATATATTTGTTAGAGTTAGATTTAAACTCGGTTTTAATTAAATAGATTTGAAACTTGTTACGAATTAAATTTGAGATTAAGAAAATTTGACTTAAGTGGAAGACAAAACTAACTAAAGTTTTGCGGATTCAATTTAGTGATAATTTAAATTTAAATGATTTTGAATATAATGAATTAGGACATTGTAACCGAATATAAGATTTTGAGTCTTGGCTCGAGTGTTTCTTTTTGTATATGCTCGGGTCAGTCTGAAGCTATCCAGTTGCTGATCAAGGTTGGTTGAAGATGCTGAAGGCTTAGCATTTATCTTTATCAGTCTATTTCTATTCCTGTATTGATGTCCTAGTCTGTTGGACATTTATGTATTTCCTTTTAGTCACTTTATGTTAAGACATTGTTGTACTTCATGTAGTAGCTTCATGAACTGCTATTATGACGATGTATTTTCCGCTACATTATTCTGTGACTATTCTATGTCTGTGATGTTGTATTGATTCTCATTTACATTTATGTATTTATAATCCCATAATGATTCGTGTTTTGTATTATTTAAGTTGACATGTGTGGATTATTGTCAATTTAAATGGTCCAAATATACGGGTTGTTACAGTTGGTATCAGAGCTTTGGTTTCCCTAAAAAAAACCTTAGTTTAGGGTTATATAAACTCATTAGAGATAGGGTATCAATACCCTAGAATGAGGAGAATCGATTTAATATCCAGATCCTTTTAATTTAAACTTCTTTTGACTCGTTAATTAGATTTTTATTAAAAAGCTTTATGATTTTTCTATCCTTGGTTCTAAATCTCTTTCAATATTTCAGGATGAGTACTGGAAGAGACAATAGGGGAGGATGAGGCAACGGTCCTGCCCGGGCTGCACCTGCTGTCCCAGCTCCAGTCAAATTCACCACTCTTAGTAAGGAGTATACACAGCTAGGGGGTATTAAGTTTTCCGGATCCGAGGGCACTATCGAAGCTCAGCAATGGCTCAAAGGCTTAGAGAAGATATTTTCTGGATCGGAAATCACTGATGCTCAGAAGCGTCAGCTTGCTGCTTAGCAACTTCAGGATGCCGCACAAGATTGGTGGGAATCTGTTACTTCTCATATCGAGGAGAACACCATCACTTGGGCCCAGTTTAGGTAAAAAAAATTTTTTTTTTGGATTTCGTAGTCTAAATTCTTCTTTCAATCTTTGGAATGTTATTCATCTAGTCTATCTTTTGATTAGGGATACTTTCTCGGCACAATGGATGCCCGCTGCTGGGAGAGCCCAACTTTATAGAGCTTTTATGGATCTTAAGCAAGGTAGTATGACTTTTTTTGAGTATGAGAGGAAATTCAACGAACTCTCAAAGTTCGGACCTGGCTTGATCGATACACCACTTCTAAAGAACGAGAAGTTCATTTTGGGAGCTAGACCAGAGTATTATGACTTGCTTACTGGCCACACTCACTGCACCTTCACAGAGCTTGTTGATTATGCTCTTAGATATGAGGCAAAGCCAAGGGGACCCACTGCCAAGGCCACTCCTACTCAGTCCTCTTCTAGCCAGCTTGGAAAGAGGAAGATGAACTTTGATTAACAAAAGAAAGCCTGACAAAAGACTACAGGATTAGGATATGCCCAGAAAAGCCCAATCGACCTTGCAAATATCACTTGCTTCAAATGCGATAAGAAGGGCCATTATGCTAATAGCTGTCCATCTACCGAAGCAGCTATTCCACCACCTTCTCAGATGAGGGGTGATTTATGCCATGCCTGCCTCCAGCCTGGTCACTACAAGAGAGACTGCCCATTGCGGAAGAGAGGCACACCATCTGGAGTATTTGCTATCACCACTCCTGCACCACTTCCACCACCTGCTCAGGATGACCGAGGTACCTTACGAAGTACTTTTTCATTACATGATTTACCTGTTAGGGTATTATTCGATACTGGTGCTTCTCATAGCTTCATATCTATTGATCTTTGTAATAAGCTCAAATTAGAACCAACTCTCGCTACTACTTCCTTATGTGTCTCCAATCCTATTGGAGGACTTGCCAACCTCAGTAGAATTTGTAAAGAGGTTGTGCTTTTGTATGGAAGATATCGATTCACTTGGGATTTTTATGTGCTTGGCTTCGTAGCATTTGACATCTTATTTGGTGCTGATTGGTTAAGAAAATTTGATGCTGTTATTTCTTGCAAAGCTCATTCGGTTTCTCTAGTCAATGACAAGGGTCTACCGCTTGTCATTGAATGAAAATCACCTCAGAAATATGCCGGAAGCTTCATATTCTCTCTTGATGCTCACCCGGATGATCTTAGTACCACTCCTATTGTTCAAAAATTTCCCGATGTATTTGGAGAGGTCAACCCTCTACCGCCTAAACGGGAGATCGATTTCCGCGTTGACCTTATTCCTGGAGCTACTCCCGTAGTTCTCCCTCATAGAAGGATGGCTCCTAAGGAAAAGGTTGAACTAAAAACTCAAATTGATGATCTGCTAGCTAAGGGTTTGATTAGGAGAAGTTGTTCTGAATGGGGCGCCGCAGTCGTATTTGTCACCAAATCAGATGGATCTCTTCGCATGTGTGTTGATTTCAGAGAGCTAAACAAACGCGCTCTCAAAAATCGCTATCTGATGCCTCGCGTAAATGATTTATTCGATCAGCTCCATGGAGCTAAAGTCTTCTCACAACTTGATCTAGCCACTGGGTTCCACCAACTAAGAGTAGCAGAAGATAGTATTCATAAGACAACTTTCTGTACCGAGAACGGATTCTATGAATGGTTGGTTATGCCATTCGGTTTGACCAACGCACCTGCTTATTTCGTCGACTTGATGAATCGAGTCTTCCGTGATGTCCTTAATAAGTTTGTTCTTGTCTTCATTGATTATATTCTCGTCTTCTCCAGATATGAGAAAGAGCATGAGACACATCTTTCTAATGTTCTGGAAACTCTCTGAAATCATCAGCTTAAAGCCAAGTTCTCAAAATGCCACTTTCGGCGAGACGAATTACGATTCCTTGGCCATATTGTTTCTGAAAGTGGCATTTCGGTCGATCCAGCTAAGTTCGCCGTAATCAATGTAAGTTCCATCCTATTCGTTATCTCTATTCGATCCATCTTATTCCTTTCTAATTTGAAAACTTATCTTCAGGATTGGGAGACTCCCAAAAATCCTACAGAGACTCGTAGCTTCTTGGGCTTGGCCGGTTATTATCGCAGATTTATTGAGCACTTTGCCCGGATTTCTGCCCCACTTACTTCTTTAACTCGAAAGGATGTCAAGTTTATTTGGAGTGAGAAGTGCGAATCAGCTTTTAATGAGTTGAAACGTAAGTTAATTTCAGCCCCAGTTCTTGCGGTAATTGACGGGAGTGAAGGATTAAATGTCTATACCGATGCTTGTCGAGAAGGTTTAGGCGCTGTCTTGATGCAAAATGGTAAAGTTGTTGCTTATGTTGGTCGTCATTTGAAGACCCATGAAGTAAACTATGCAACTCATGATCTAGAGCTTCTTGCTGTTGTGTTTGCTTTGAAACTATGGAGGTATCATCTTTTGGGAACAAAATTTGAATTATTCACGGACCATAAGTCCTTGAGGTATATCTTCTCTCAGAAGGATTTGAACCAAAGACAAGTCCGATGGCTCGAATTCTTGGCTGCATATGATCTCGACATCAATTATACTCCTGGGAAAGCAAATGTTGTAGCTGATGCTTTGAGCCGTAGCAAAGCATTGTCGTGTTGTAATCTTGTAGAAGGCATGCTATTTCAGCTTGTTATCTCCCCATCTCTTATGGATCGCATCAAAGCTAAGCAATATGAGGACACCGTGCTCTATCGCATTAAGGAGTTAGTTCTTGGTAGAGTCGAAAATGCTGACAGTAAAGAGGGAGCACAGATAGATAGTAATGGAGTTATGAGGATTTACAACCGTATTTGTGTTCCTAATGTCGATGGATTGAGACAAGAAGTGCTTAGAAAGAACCATTAGTCATCACTTTCGTTTCATCCTGGAGTCACCAAGATGTATCGAAATATGAAGCGTTTATATTGGTGGAGTGGGATGAAGAGAGATATCTTTATATATGTCAGTAGATGCACCACTTGCCAACAAGTCAAGGCCGATCACCGGAAGACGACAGGATTACTTCAACCCCTAGAGATTCCATGTTGGAAATGGGATCAGATTTCTATGGACTTCGTTGATGGATTACCGAGGAACAGAAAAGGTAACGAGAGTATATGGGTGATTGTTGATAGGTTGACCAAATCTGCTCACTTTATTCCTGTTAAGACCACTCGTACTGCTTCGAGTTTGGCCGAGATTTATATGAGGGAGATTGTTAGACTTAATGGAGTTTCATCTAGTATTGTATGCGATAGAGATCCTTTGTTCACTAGTAAATTCTGGAAGGCATTTCAGGACGTCTTGGGCACTAAACTGAATCTGAGTACAACTTGTCACCCTCAGATAGATGGCCAAACTGAGAGGGTAAACCAGATTTTGGAAGATCTGCTCCGAGCTTGCATTATTGATTTCGGTGGACCTTGGGAAAACCATCTCCATTTGGTTGAATTCACTTATAATAACAGTTATCAAGTAATCAAAAATTTTCAATTTGAATAAGTAAAAAAAATTGAATTGAAATTTAACAATCTTTGTAATCAGGCAAGTACCAATATGGCACCGTTCGAAGCTTTATACGGACGACCATGCAAATCGCCATCTTGTTGGATTGAGCCTGTTGATCGATTAGTTCTTGGCCCAGATATGATTATAGATGCATCCGAGAAGGTTAATGAGATCAGAAGGAAGACGAAAACCGCACAGGATAGGCAGAAGAGCTATGCAGATAGGCGTAGAAGTGATTTAAAATTCCAGGTTGGGGATGAGGTATTTCTTAAGGTATCACCTTTGAAAAATGTTATTCGATTTGGTCGTAGAGGGAAGCTCGCTCCTAGATTTGTTGGACCATTCACTATCACTGAGAGGATTGGTACACTAGCCTACAGAGTTACACCGCCGGAGAAATTTGAGGGTGTGCACAACGTATTCCATATTTCTCTTCTTCGAAAAGTTGTGCATGATCCATCCATGACCATTCTTATTGCTCAGTTGGATGAGGTTGATATTGAACCGGATTTGACTATAGAGAGGAGACCACTTTGTATTGTTGATAGGGATACGAAGCAGCTTAGAAGGAAATCTGTTAGCCTAGTCAAAGTCCAATGGAGTCCCGATGATCGTGATTGTACATGGGAAACCGAGGAGAGTATCTAGGATTCTAATCCAGAATTGTTTGTTGAAGGTGAATTCCATTCTATATTCTATACTTTATTCGATAATATATTCTATATCCATCGTATCTCTTTTATCTGTTCTTTCACTCTTTACTTTGTTCCTTTTCGAGGACGAAAAGTTTTGAGTGGGGGAGAATGTAACGACCCTGAAATTTAGACCCAGTTTAAAAATTTGAAAATCTTTTGTTTAGTATAGAAATTCAAATTTTCACAAACAACTTCCGTTGCTATTCAAACTTCACATTTGGAATGCGTCTAGATAGGCATAGGCGTACGCCAAATTTCGTTGAAAAATATTGAAGTGAATTTCGTTCATCACATTTACATATTAGTTTAAATTTTATGTGTAAATTTTCTAACCATCCGAACTCAAATATTTTTCACAATGTTGCATAAGAAAAATATTCTGAACATGACGGCACATTTCGTTTCGTCAAATTTCGCTTTTAATTACTAGTTGAATTGTTCGCTGGAGCGAATGGTTCAATAAGATTAACCACTTCGCAAACAGTGTCAAACCATCAATATCTTCATTCCGTTGTGTCCACCTCGTCGCGCTGATCAAAACGGTATATTTATTTGTGTCAATCGGAGTTCGGCGTTGCAAATTATAATTGTTCAATGGAGTATAAACTGGTCCGTTACGCAGCAAAAACCGGTACCCAACTTTCCAACGCTCAGAATTCTAGGAGCCTTTGACCATTCAAAAACCCAATAGCCATCACGTTTACCGAAGACATCATTGCCTTGACCTTGGGACTCTAAACCCCTATGTATATATCTGCTACCCTATGCCTTCATTTATTCCTCTACTTTCATTAATTACTCAGTTCATTATACTCTATAATCTCTGGTATGTACTGCTCTCTGCTCTTCCTTTCTTCTTCCTCTTTCATATTTTCTACTTTTCTAAACTTCAGTATGAAACTTACAAACCCAAACTCCACTATACCACGTCCTCCACCTCACCCATCGCCCGCATCCACACCCTTCGCTCGCCGTCGCCTCCCATCCCCAGCGTCGTCCGTCCACCCACTCCGCCCTACCCACCACCAGCCCACCTCCGCCCACAGCCCGCCTCCGCGTCCACTGCCCACAGCCGCCTCCACCGCACCACACCCACTACCGCACTGCACCAGCCTGCTCCCCCACTACACTGATCCACCATCCTTCACACCACTACCACACCTTCGCCCACTCGCCCAGTCCACCACCCGCCGTTCACAGCCACGCCACCTGCTCCGCTTCCCTGCGTCCCACCGACACAGCCCGCACCGACACCCTCTCCGCCTCATCCGCCTCATCCATTGCCAACCTCCACTGTCCCACTACACCCACATCGCTCGCAACCGCCTCCACCCTCCACGCCACCATCTAGACCCCTGCCACATCCACCAGTCCGACCATCGCGACATCCCCTGCCCGCCGTCACTTATGTGCCTCGCATTGGCCGCAACCATATTTCAGTGCGCTTCCGTTTATATATAAATTTATATATATATGAAACTGTGAAAGTACATAGCAGTATATACTTTGAAATTTTAGTTTGCTTACATACAGTGTTTTACTGTGTTTGTATCAGCTACTGCTTCGAAGACTTAGGCTTCCAGTCAGCTTGTTGGATCTATCTAGTTTCTTTGCTTTGGTATGGTTTATATATATATATATATATAATAAATCAATATATATTGCAATAAACAAATTATTGATTAATTATTTGTTTGACTGCAGTTTGTGTTCGTCTTGCATCGTGCTTGTTAGTGTCTCTTATCTATTCATCTTCGTGCTTCGTCATCTTCTCTAACCACGCAAGGTGAATATTTCATTCACGACTCAATCTATTATGCTATGATAATCAAGTGATAATTGTTATTATTATTAATTTGGATATTAAATTGTTGATTGTTAAAATTGTTGAGATAAAACGGTTAATTGTTATACAAGTCAAAATTTAGTATTGATAGAATTTAAAATTTCTAAATTGACGCCATGTATTGTTTAAGAAGATTTAATGTGATAAATTGTGATTTGATGTTGGTTTATGGTAAATAGTTCACTAAATTTTCTATGTGATGATGAATTTGGTTGTTAATATAAGTGATAATTAATATGAAATTGAATTTGATATAGGATAGTTAACAATGTAAAATGGATTATATTTGTTGAACTTGACCCCCTTTAAATGTTTAATAAGTCGACATGTGGAATTAGCGTTAACTCACTTTGAACCCTTGAATGTATGATTGATGTAGAAATTTGATAATGGACACCAAGTGAAAACCATAATGTAATAATCTTTAATCTGCATGAAATGATAGTGTGGATTCTAGGAATAATGATATTAATTTGCATAAATAACGAATCTAAGTTAATACGATTATTTTGGGATTATTTAATAAATTGTTGAATTGTTATGTATGGTTGCTATTGCTTGTTTATTTACTTTGACACCATCCCAGTTATCACACTGCAAGTTCACTTTGCTATGCTTTTTTTTTAGAATTGAATGATATTGGGTTGAAATAATAAATACCCAATTAAACAACTTGGCCTAGGATAGATAATAAAAAAATAAGAAACCCGGTTGGTCAACCAAAATCATTTTGAAATTGAAATATATTTGAAATTAAGGAATGAACTTAACAATTTGTTTGGAAATTAAGTAACGGACTTAATGGATTAAATTGAAATAAATTAATGGATTAAATTGGGATAAATTAACGGATTTAGTTGAAACGGATTAATAAACCTATTTAATTGAATAAAATGAATTGGCAAATTTAATTGAAATGAGATTTAGAAACAAGTAAGTTCTAGAATTTAATAATTTAAAAATTTATTAGATTTGTTAGAGTTAGATTTAAACTCGGTTTTAATTAAATAGATTTGAAACTTGTTACAAATTAAATTTGAGATTAAGAAAATTTGACTTAAGTGGAATACAAAACGTACTAAAATTTTGCGGATTTAAGTTAGTGATAATTTAAATTTAAATGATTTTGAATATAATGAATTAGGACATTGTAACCGAATATGAATTGAGTTGATTTGTAACTCATAAATAACGAATTTGTGTTGTGTAAATCATGGAACCAAATAAATCAAATTGGTTTCTTTAAAAAGAAATTTAATTGAATTTGGTAAATAAATCAAATGAAGTTTTGATAAAAAGGAATTTAGTTAATGAAATTGATTTAATCAAATTTACGATTATATTAAATGTAACGATGAATGTAAATACGAAGTGAAATGAATAAAATTTGATTTAATGATTCAAACTAAATTTACCATTAAAATTGAATTAATTGATTTTTAACTAAATTTAAGAAGTGAAATTTAGATCTTATTAAATTGAACTTGAATACTTAATTTTATTGCTAACTCAAATGTTTGAACTAAAGATTGCACTTGGAAATATGTTTAAATATCCGAAATAAACTGAACCGTGAAATGTCAAATTTTGGAAGTCAAATTTGCACCTTGACTTTTGGACTTTGATTTGTTTTAAACGTTAATTTAACCGACCATCGGGTAATAAATACGTAGTTATTAAAGAGACCGGGATCGAGAATGGACATACTCTCCGTCGATACCGAAAACCACTTTAATAACCATTATACGCGGAGTGTTGATACAGAATGAAGTGGATGATCTGGTGAACGTGTTGACTGAAGAAAGAAAACGATTTTGGATGACCCCTGACATGACTAAAATAGGAGCCGCGCCGGGCCATTGGGGTTCGCCACCTCTAGCAGACACGCTTCTTCGATACCATATCTATTACTTTTGTGATTCGATTTGGGTGCACCCCTTGATTTGGGAGCGTTGTTTCGCGGTGTTGAGGTAGCTGCTGGCTATGCTCAACATCGGTCCGGATCACGCAACTACTAGTATCCTAGTTGGTATCGCCTCATGTACCTTGTCATACTGATTATCCTATTCGCGACCACTACGTTTTGTTTTGTGTTACACCTATGGGGTACCCTCTGATAACCACTAGTTTACGGTGGGGTTTACGGTGCTGTATAGACTATGGCGTTATAAAAGGTGTTAAGGGGAATTATGGTAACTCCTTAACGCTATTTTAATATCGTACTTTACTGATTAGACATTATCTACATATCGTATTCTATTGTATATATAGATAGTTTATCGAATCTTTAGAGATGTTATTTATTCATCTTTGAGTTATGGACTTTATTCCCTGCACTTGATTATCCTGTATAAGATTTTGAGTCTTGGCTCGAGTGTTTCTTTTTGTATATGCTCGGGTCAGTCTGAAGCTATCCAGTTGCTGATTAAGGTTGGTTGAAGATGCTGAAGGCTTGGCATTTATCTTTATCAGTCTCTTTCTATTCCTGTATTGATGTCCTAGTCTGTTGGACATTTATGTATTTCCTTTTAGTCACTTTATGTTAAGACATTGTTGTACTTCATGTAGTAGCTTCATGAACTGCTATTATGATGATGTATTTTCCGCTGCATTATTCTGTGACTGTTCTATGTCTGTGATGTTTTATTGATTCTCATTTACATTTATGTATTTATAATCCCATAATGATTCGTGTTTTGTATTATTTAAGTTGACATGTGTAGATTATTGTCAATATAAATGGTCCAAATATACGGGTTGTTACAACTATATTCCATGCTATTGAGCTCAAAGTCCCAACTCATATGGCATGTACGTGACATTATTATGGAACTCGCACGTAACTATTAAGGTCAAATCAAAGCTAGACATTCTCCTAAAGGTTAATGACATTATTGGGATTAAGTTCAAAACTCGTCATCGCCGCACTATTTGCAAAGCCACTTGATCAAGCCGCAACCCATAACTATTCAGGTCACATCCAAGCTAGCCATCTGCCTTACGGTCAATGACACTATTAGGATCAAACCCAAAAATTCATCAACGTCCCACCATTTACGAAGCTATTGGATCAAGCCCTAACTCATACGCATAAAAACCAATGATGAATTTGCCAACTAAGACAATTTTCTATACTATCACAAAACATATAAAATAATGTACCAGAATGTTCCAATCTCGCCACGATCCCAATGCAATTAACCGAGCGTTAAACGGAGTCTGTATGTGAGAGTTATGAGCATATAAAGATCAAGGGCAATCTGGTAATTATTGTATTATATTTATTATTCTTTATCTTCTGTATATTGTAATGACTCGTATATTTAACTATTTTAATTTATTATATTTAATATAAACATGAAAAAAAAGGATATAAATCAAAATTTAATGAATTATTAGTATAGTTATCGAATATGAACTTGAATATAATTTTGAAATAACCAACTTCGAAGATTTTGGCAATGAAAGACATTGAAATGAAATTTTATGTATTAACCGTGTTTATAATCAATAACAGGAGTTGAATAATAAATTTTGGATTATTTAGATGGAAATAAAATAATTGTTGATAACTAAAATTCACTTGAATTCTATGGTCTGCTAATGTAATTTATTAGATAATTAAATTGTTTAAGTTTAATATTGGAATCAAAATTTAGTATGAATGAAAATGATTTCAAAATTGATTTAAATTTCATTTAAATATGAATGAGGATTATTAACATTTAAAATTGGATTTAAAAGTGAATAATTAGAAATTCGAAATATTGTATTATAATTTAGGAGTAAAAGTAGCCATTTTGGTCATTGTCTCGGATTTCGATGAAACCAGTCTCATTGAATCATCAATGGTAAGTTATTATAGGATTTCAAGTTTTGTATCGATCGGGTATATCTTTTGGCCGTGCGAGCTTCAAACGCATACAATTTATTTTTAGAATTTAATTAAAATAAATTGATTTTGAAATGCTTTCTTCTAATTACAATCAAATTAAGCCTCTAGACTAGTTTCATTGTGTTCGGAATTGGGATAAAACATTATGAATGCCAGGCGACATGCTCCGTTTGGAGTTCGAGAATTTTGGATGTATGAAGCTAGATATTTTTTAAGTTTTGATAATATTCATATATTTCTCCACCAACCATTTGTGCTCTCTGCCACCAATTTGCTTCCCGTACCCCCTTTCCTTCCTCTTATTTCAGCAGACATATCGAACGAAATAAAAAAAATACATAACGAATTAAAAGTTGCAAAAAAAAAAAACGCGATCAATTGCTTTCGACTGGGATAGTCACGGCCTGGACGAGAGGCGTGCTGGGGTTTTGGTCGAGGCGGCGGGTCGTGGTCGCCATTCAGGTGAGATCTGGAGCTTGAAGGCATCGTTTGAGGTGAGGCCTGTGGGGATGAGCTCGTATAGGCCAGATGCGACGATGGTTGGGAAAGGGAGGCGGCCGATGGTGGTGGTGAATATGGAAGTCGATCGCAATCTATATAAAAAAAATGAAGATCGAAATCCTCGAGTAGGAAGAAGATCGGCCTGGGAAGCATCTCGTGAGAGGAGTAGGTAATGAGTAATTATTAATTTTTTTATATAATTAATTTAGTTTTAATATTATCGTTATATTAATAAAAATCGTAACTTTTGCATACGAGGTTCGTTTCGAACGAAACAAGTTGTAGCGGATTCGTATCGATGTCGTTTGCAATATGCGGTCGAGTTGAAATTTATTTGAAGCTAAAATTATTTTCAATTTCAAATAAAGGTATGTGTTTTTAACGCTCACGGTGTACTATAATATTTTTATGTTCATTAAATTGAAATCGTGAAGTTACCTAATTTCATTGACTGTTGTTTGAAAATGAAATTGACATATGAACTGACTGTAGGAATTAAAATTGACAGTTATATTTGAAAGTGGAATTTAATTGCCAGTAAATTACATGATATTGATAACTATGAAATTGTTGTGAATTATTGGCTGATTTGGATGTGATTATGAAGGATGCTATTGATTAATGTTTTGGATGATTTGGATGTTTATTTATTTTGATATATCTTGTTATCATCTTGTGTATCATTAACAGTATATAAAACTGTAAATCAAAATATTTAGAATAAGTTAAGAAATAGGTTGAAATGATTATACCCATGACATTTATTTTGGATTGAAATGATATATATCCATCCCTGAATTAAATTGAAATAACTGATTCACTTGGCCATGCGATAGAAAATTATATACGGACACCGAGTTGGTTAAATTAAATGATTTTAAAATTTTTGATTTGAAATTATTTAAATGAGTTTGATTTAATGAAATAAAAATTGAATTTATGGAAATCAAACTATTCTCGAAATTGAGCTTAAAATGATTGGAATCAGAATTTGTTAACGAATTTGTTTAAAAATGAAATTTGAGATTTTAAAGTTAAAATTTAAATACGATTTGAATTCTAGAAATTGATTTGTTTTAAAAAGATTTGAACTTTCATTCAAACTTTGAATTATTGCTAAGTAAAAAGTAATATAATTGGATATATAAAATTTGGACACAAGAATGTAATTTATTTTAAGTTCTGAATCTAAATTCAAAGATTGAAGTTTAATTTGAATTCGGTGATTTGAATCGATATTCTGAAATCGAACTCGAATTTACATGAATCAAAATTGTTGAAATTGAGAATTGAATTGAAATTAATTCAAATTGGAATAGAATTAAAATTAATTGGAACTGAAATCGAAATTGAATTAATTTGGAATTGAAATTTAAATTGATTTGAATTGAAATTGGAATCGAAGTTAATTTGAATTAAAATCATAATTGAATCGATTTAAATGTAACTGGAAATTGATTTGAATTGGAAGATATGTGTAACAGTAATGGATTTTCGTTCTTCGAAAATTCGACATCGATACTCACTTTATCGACTGCCGAGAAATCGAAGGCCGAAAACACGGAATGTTATGGGTTTTTAAAAAGAATTTAAGAAAAAGAAAGAGATAGAAGAAGAGAGAAGATAGAAAATAGAGAGGAAAGAAGATAGACGATTTTTAGAAAACAGAGAATTTTGGAAAATAGAAGATAGAAGCATTTTAAAAATAGAAAAAGAGAATTTGAAAATAGGACGGACAGAAAGGAAACAAAAGAACAACAACAGAATCTCACAATTCGCAGCGGAACAACATATAATAATAAATGAATAATCTTTAAACAAAGAACTATATCAGTTATTACCTTTCATTTCATTACATCATATCATATCATCAGAGTGTACAACATCATACAACAACAAACAGTGCAGCGGAAAAAGAAATACTATATAAACTAGTAATACGCCATGCCAATCCAGCTTGCCTCCAGCAACTCCTGAATATCCAGAATATCCTGATAAACCTAACTCTTAACTGCCCGTGTGGAAATTGGTGGGCACCCAGAGTTTAGGAAGGAAAACAATAAACTCCAAGTCAGTCATGTGACTGGTGTGAGAACTCAAAACAGTTTATTTAACTTTAAAATCAAAATAGGAATATATTTTTTCAATTCGTAATGCTTTTAAAAATGAGACTACCATAAAGCCTCTCGCACACACACACAATGCAAACGCAGAATCGGAGGAGATTTCTCCTTATGATAGTCAAAGATGCTTGATACGCATTTAAAATAACATTTGATATTATTATTAGTGTATAGTGTAGGAAAAATTCCTTTCGAAAGTAGAATATAAATCTTAGCCAACATAGACATTTCGAACTATGCCTACTATAGCTACCATCCAAACAGTGGTGACCACCATAAGTGAATGGCAGGTTCTACAACTAATACCGTACAAGTTTCGTATTGGGAATTGGATTTCCAACAAATGGTCAGGCCAAGGAACTTCCCATTGCCACTGAGAATGCCTCTGGAAAGACATCCCCGAGAACCAAACCGGATCTCTGCCAACACAAGGCCGGGTTACCCCTAACTGGGTAACTACTGACACGAGCACGCCATTCCCCGGTCCTTTAGGACCTTTTCAACCGAGCGCTCGATATCCAACATCACACCATAATAAATAGAGTGTTTTCAACATGAGTAAGTATCTGGGCTCCATACCATGATACCACCCCTTTCCAGAAGGAAATGAACATACCCTAAGGGGAGCTACAGCAACCCCTAATAACCTTGCCGCATCTTTCCTGTTTTGACCATTTCCGGGATGTGAGGCTCGACGAAGTCACGTCCACAAAAACATACTTTATATAAAAGCCATGCTTTGGGTCAACAAATGATCAACACAATGATCACTAAGATAGACGATCAAATAAATGATCCTATCACAATAATCAACACAATGATCATTTCAGCATCACTCAGCATGTCACATTACCAAAATGGGATATATCGCTGATAACTTCAACTATATAACCTTTGAGCTCGTACGTCTCAAAGAAGGGTGTTCAGCAAAGAATAAATTCTCCGCCACCAACAGAAATATATTTGAAAGAAATCGGCTTTATATCTCAACTTGTAATGTCAGGCATACAATCCATACAAGTCTGTTCCGGAATCGAACAAAACCGAAGGCACTTACAAAGAAGTCCTTGCAATCCGGATATTCACAATCCTGATCGGATTTCCCATCACTTAGGGAGTTTCTATACCGGCGCGACTCGGTGCAGAAACAATCGATAGGTCATCCTATCGCTCTTGCAAATATCCGGTCTTCAACACCGATCTTTAAATGCAATTCACAATGACGTATCACATATTCGGAATGGGTTATACGACCCCATGGTCCTTTCCCGGTTAACCCGAATAGTGAGCGCTTATTCAAAAATAAGTGTGCATTCAAATTCAATCAATTCACATCAAATACCCATTCAAAGGGAAATACTGATAGTCGGTTATTGAACTATCACTGGATATGCACACATCACCAGATTCCAAATAATTTTCCAAATTATTTATTTTCCAAAATATCTTTACAAGATATATAATTTCAATTCTTCAAAAATAAATAAATATTTATTTTTTTTAGACAAATTCCACTTCCTTTATAAATTCCTTAGTGAATTTATAATTCCAAAATATCAATGAATATTCGATTTCAATTATTCATTTTCAATTTATCTTCAAGAAGATAAATTCTATAAATTCACTTCATATTGGAAAACATTTCCATACTTATTCATAAATAAGTAATTCACAATCTTTTATTTTCAACACTTAGAAAATATTCCATATACTTAAACCGAATTAAGTATATATTTCATTCTATTAAGAAAATCCTTTCTTAAACATATTTACTTGGGCCAAACGAATGTTGCGTAAAACATCGTTACGACAACCCAAAATCACTAGTATAGGGATTCGAATTTAAAATAGATATATAAATCCCAATACTATCCAAAACATTTCCTTTCGGAAATCATTTACTATAACAACAGTGTTATAGTCCACTTTTTCCTTTTATTTCTCGAAACATCTATTTCAACAATAGATGTTGAAATCTATAGTTTCGAATCTCAACACATTTTAAAACATCGTTAGATCGTTTTAATTCTATTTAAAATATCACATTCAAAAACATTTCCTTTAACGTATTATTCACTATTCAAAAACGTGAATCTACTACGTTAATGAACATCATCCTTTTATTCATTTTAATTCAAAGGATTATTCACTATTCGAAAATGTGAATATAACTCCATTAATAGGTTTCAACAATTAACTTATCAAAATAAGTCGTTTGCGAATTTATAAAACAACGTTTATAAATTCCATATCTATTTATTTATAAAAACTTCCTTTTTATAAATTCCTTTATTAACCTATTCCCGTTTATAACTAAATTATAAACTAAACGTTCACATTATAAGTTAATTACTTATAAAACGATTATTTTACAAAATCGTTCTTTTTAAAGACTTTTCAATTTATAAACCTTATAACTTATAAGATTTATTTATTTAATCAATCTATTCTTCAAATAATTTCACCAAATTTATAAATCTTACTATTTATAAATTTCATTTATAACTTCACAGTTTATAATTCTATAAATTTCATTCTATTATGAAATTCATTTTCACTTCATTCAAATACTTATAAAAACTTGTTTTATAATGTCTGAATCTCAATTCATAAATATCCATTTATAAATCTTTTAATATAAATCAATTTATATTATTATTTTAAAACGTCTTTAATTTCCTTTATAATTTCACCATTCTGATTTATAAAATAATTAAATTTTATGAATCCTATATTTAAACTTTTCACAATAAATTCAAATTTCCCAATTTAACTATTTTATAAGATCATTGGTTCATATTTCTCAAAAATCAGTTTTTCTAACAATATTACACAAAAATTATAATTTTATAACTTCTAAAATTATAACGTTTATTTATTAAATATGGATCAATTCCAAAAATAAAGTATATTTTCAAAAATCATTATAAAAACATTTTTTTAAAATCCCAAATCTGGGTCCAATGATGCTACACACCAAATAGTCAATCACGACTACAACGATATCATATATCGATATGATAATCAACGAATATCAAAATATTCAAAATCAAATAAATACTGTTGAGGAATCCAGTTGGATCCCTCCAACCTGTTTTCCTGCATCCAAAAACATTAGCACAATACCAATTTCGCTCCAGTACGAAATTATCGCGGTACATGTTCTTATTAAATATTATCCGCTTAATAACGGCGTAATAGGGTCTCATCCGCTAAACAAAAAATGCGGGAAATCAATAACTGCAATATATACATATGCCAATATATATATATTGATATTATATATAATACCAATTTCACTGTTTATGAAATATTCGCGGTATATGTTTTTATAAATAACATCCGCTTAATAACGGCGCATAATGTCTATTTTAACAATCAATAATTTACAGTCATCATTCAAACATGCATTCAAATATTTTAAATCTAACTATTTAAAATAAAATCGAAATCTATTCGCTTGAGTGAGAAGTTCTCACCTTGGTTTTAATTTCCGTTTCAGCTTTTATTTCGAATAAAATTAAACGCGCGTTTAATTTTACCCGAAATTCTCACTAACTCCAAACGACTCCAAACCAACTCCATCGCGTAGTGCTCGTCCATACGATTCCAACGCAACTGAGTTTGCGCAGTTTCGACCTCGTATGAAAAAGTTATGTAATTTACAAGTTTGTACACGTTATATATAAACTTTTACAACATTTATTCAACTATCTTCATACCACATCAAATCCTAGCCACTAGATCTGCATCCAAGGCCTCTCCTTCATCTTCCCCCTTCACGTTATCATCTCCAGTAAAAGCTTTTTGAGGCCGAACCCAATTATAGAACTAGGGTTGAATTATTCTCCCCCGATACTCGACGAACCCCGATCACACCAACGCCAACGCGAAGCACACGACGCGAGCTACTTCCACCTGCCACCATGGCCAACTCGGCCTGCATATGACGCGCGTGCACGGCCTATAACAGCCCACGAACGGCCCATCCTTGCCCCTCCTACGCAACTCCAAACCCCATCAAATCCGTATGGATGTGAAGCCCTCGAGATTCTCAACAACTTTCATGTTGAACACATTAGCTAATTCATTGTAGATTGAGAGAGATTGAGGGTT
Organism: Allium cepa; assembly: GCA_030765085.1. Taxonomy (NCBI): domain Eukaryota; kingdom Viridiplantae; phylum Streptophyta; class Magnoliopsida; order Asparagales; family Amaryllidaceae; genus Allium; species Allium cepa. The sequence continues at coordinate 504,628,308 of CM060934.1, read as the reverse complement.
GAAAGAGGATGATTTCTGGCCATTGAATATTAGGGCCGGCTAGGGTTTATTAGTTTAGGTTTTGTATATTTTTTTTAATTTATGAAGATGATGTTGTATTTATAGAAAAAGCTAGCGTAAACACTATTCATCCCGGGAATTCCGAACTCCGATTTAGGCGCCGTAACCAGCGTACCTAGGGTTTATCCCACGTTCCGGACACAATGGAACAGGTTTCGGAAGCTAATTCGGAAGTATGTGTGAGTTATGGCTGAAAACGCTCAATTTGAATTAAACCGATTTAAGTCGATTTCTAGGCGTTTTAATTTGTACCGGACAAACGGTAAATCCAAACGACTTGAAATTTGAAACCTTACAATAATATCACATTACGGATCCGATGAAACTGGTTTCGTCGAATTCCGAGACTTTTTGAAAAATGGCTATTTTGACTCGCCAAATTTAAATTAAAAATAAATCGATGCGTTTCGAGCTGCCACGATCAAACGATAACTCCGATTGACACGAAAATTGAAATCCGGTAATAACTAACTAATACGGATCCAATGAAACTGGTTTCGTTCAATTCTGAGACTGTTCAAAAATTGGCTATTTTACAGTCGATTATTAAATATTAAAATATTCAATTTTCACAAATTAACTTTTAATTCGATTTTAAAAGTTCTAAAATATTTCTATAACTCCAGTATGATTAAATAAAATTTTCCAAATTATTTTCAATCATATTTAACTCAATTTTTAATTATTTCCATAATTTAACATATTAAATTATCGATTTAATTATCCAATTAAATCCAATAATTCAAATTAAAATTTATTTGACTTATAAATTCACTTATAAATATTTAAAATTAATTAAATATTCAAATTTTAATTTATAAAAATTCTGGGTCGTTACAATCTTTCCCCCTTAAAAGAATTTCGTCCTCGAAATTATAAGTAAGAAAAGTTACAGAATTTATTAACTTTCCAAAATTTATAATTAAACTTCTTACAATTCTTTACTAAGTTTTCCAAATCATACTTAGTTATCATTTCAAAAACAATTATATCATTTAACTTTCAATTCCAAAATCAAAGTTATAGTTTCCAAAATTTTCTCAATTTTCTCATAATTTTTCTAACGCCTTAAATTTCCGGAAAAATTCGCCATAGTCTCCTTTGCGCGGCTCGATCCGAAAAAAAAATGACAGTATATATATCACAAATATACATCTCATCAAGTAATGAGGCATCCCGAAGGGAAAAAAGTGTAAAAGTACGATATTTAATCCGAGATATGTACCTTATATTTTATTAGCAAGCATATACGGCTAATATAGCGCTAAAGCGAACTCCAAATGCGAAGCAACGCGATCCGCACCTACTCAACACTTAACAAACAACATGAGAACATGCACATATGCAAATAATCTCAATATACAACATATAGTAACATAATAACTATACATGTCACATAGCAAATGCAACCAAACAACAAATGCAAACATCAACCAACTACCATTCATAATCAAATGAATTTTCATTCATATTCTCATTAATATTCAATGAATTGGTTTTCACTTTAAATCATATTTGATTTATTAACATTGGATTTTGTAAACATTCCTTCTCAATTCAATTAGTTATCATTTACTAATTTAAATCCAATTCATCTTCAATTCTATTCAAATCTATTTACTTTCAATTTGAATTCAATTTCATAGCTTTCAATTTCATTAACACTTAATGAATTACATACTATCAATCAACAATCATATACCAACCAATGTATATTAATTACAACCAAATTTCTTTGCTTCACTTACATTCATTTTGGTTTAACATCTTTACTTTCCAATTGGTTTTATTAAATTGACTTTCATTCATTATTCCATATCAACTTAAATTACATTCAATTGATTAACATTCAATCACAAAGTTGAATTCTATTATATAACTCAAGTTCATATTTATTACTTAACTTAATTAATTTAGTTTGATACCAATATCAACTTCATTCAACAATTCTTAAGTTATACTTCCATTTAACTTTAAATTCATTTCTTATTTATAACTCATATTCATAAATATATTCATATAGTTTCACTTCTTATATATATAAGTTTATTTCACAATTGTAAACACTTTAATTATAATTTTATTCTTATAATTCTTTTACTTATACAATTATTCTTTTATTTAGACTATTCAAACAACTAAACAATCTACTTATATACACTTTAATAATTTTTGAAAATTATTTCTTTATATATAAAATATAATCAAGGTAAAATTGTTTCATTTACCCAATTAAAACAATATTATGTCGAATTGTTCTATTCAAGTGTTTAGAAACCCCTTCGGCATAGTCTTGCGGACCACGCTGACGAAAGTTCATATACCACTCAATAAACCAATCATCACAATATAAAACAATTTTATATTCACTAACAAATACGCTCTCATAGCTATTATTACACTCAAACTCATTCTAGAGTACTGCTGACTCTATCTCTAATGAGTAATACCCAACAGAACCATGGTTGTCGCTTAACCATCAGCTCTGATACCAAATGTAACAGTAACAGATTTTCGTTCTTCGAAAATTCGACATCGATACTCACTTTATCGACTGCCGAGAAATCGAAGGCCGAAAACACGGAATGTTATGGGTTTTTAAAAAGAATTTAAGAAAAAGAAAGAGATAGAAGAAGAGAGAAGATAGAAAATAGAGAGGAAAGAAGATAGACGATTTTTAGAAAACAGAGAATTTTGGAAAATAGAAGATAGAAGCATTTTAAAAATAGAAAAAGAGAATTTGAAAATAGGACGGACAGAAAGGAAACAAAAGAACAACAACAGAATCTCACAATTCGCAGCGGAACAACATATAATAATAAATGAATAATCTTTAAACAAAGAACTATATCAGTTATTACCTTTCATTTCATTACATCATATCATATCATCAGAGTGTACAACATCATACAACAACAAACAGTGCAGCGGAAAAAGAAATACTATATAAACTAGTAATACGCCATGCCAATCCAGCTTGCCTCCAGCAACTCCTGAATATCCAGAATATCCTGATAAACCTAACTCTTAACTGCCCGTGTGGAAATTGGTGGGCACCCAGAGTTTAGGAAGGAAAACAATAAACTCCAAGTCAGTCATGTGACTGGTGTGAGAACTCAAAACAGTTTATTTAACTTTAAAATCAAAATAGGAATATATTTTTTCAATTCGCAATGCTTTTAAAAATGAGACTACCATAAGGCCTCCCGCACACACACACAATGCAAACGCAGAATCGGAGGAGATTTCTCCTTATGATAGTCAAAGATGCTTGATACGCATTTAAAATAACATTTGATATTATTATTAGTGTATAGTGTAGGAAAAATTCCTTTCGAAAGTAGAATATAAATCTTAGCCAACATAGACATTTCGAACTATGCCTACTATAGCTACCATCCAAACAGTGGTGACCACCATAAGTGAATGGCAGGTTCTACAACTAATACCGTACAAGTTTCGTATTGGGAATTGGATTTCCAACAAATGGTCAGGCCAAGGAACTTCCCATTGCCACTGAGAATGCCTCTGGAAAGACATCCCCAAGAACCAAACCGGATCTCTGCCAACACAAGGCCGGGTTACCCCTAACTGGGTAACTACTGACACGAGCACGCCATTCCCCGGTCCTTTAGGACCTTTTCAACCGAGCGCTCGATATCCAACATCACACCATAATAAATAGAGTGTTTTCAACATGAGTAAGTATCTGGGCTCCATACCATGATACCACCCCTTTCCAGAAGGAAATGAACATACCCTAAGGGGAGCTACAGCAACCCATAATAACCTTGCCGCATCTTTCCTGTTTTGACCATTTCCGGGATGTGAGGCTCGACGAAGTCACGTCCACAAAAACATACTTTATATAAAAGCCATGCTTTGGGTCAACAAATGATCAACACAATGATCACTAAGATAGACGATCAAATAAATGATCCTATCACAATAATCAACACAATGATCATTTCAGCATCACTCAGCATGTCACATTACCAAAATGGGATATATCGCTGATAACTTCAACTATATAACCTTTGAGCTCGTACGTCTCAAAGAAGGGTGTTAAGCAAAGAATAAATTCTCCGCCACCAACAGAAATATATTTGAAAGAAATCGGCTTTATATCTCAACTTGTAATGTCAGGCATACAATCCATACAAGTCTGTTCCGGGATCGAACAAAACCGAAGGCACTTACAAAGAAGTCCTTGCAATCCGGATATTCACAATCCTGATCGGATTTCCCATCACTTAGGGAGTTTCTATACCGGCGCGACTCGGTGCAGAAACAATCGATAGGTCATCCTATCGCTCTTGCAAATATCCGGTCTTCAACACCGATCTTTAAATGCAATTCACAACGACGTATCACATATTCGGAATGGGTTATACGACCCCATGGTCCTTTCCCGGTTAACCCGAATAGTGAGCGCTTATTCAAAAATAAGTGTGCATTCAAATTCAATCAATTCACATCAAATACCCATTCAAAGGGAAATACTGATAGTCGGTTATTGAACTATCACTGGATATGCACACATCACCAGATTCCAAATAATTTTCCAAATTATTTATTTTCCAAAATATCTTTACAAGATATATAATTTCAATTCTTCAAAAATAAATAAATATTTATTTTTTTTAGACAAATTCCACTTCCTTTATAAATTCCTTAGTGAATTTATAATTCCAAAATATCAATGAATATTCGATTTCAATTATTCATTTTCAATTTATCTTCAAGAAGATAAATTCTATAAATTCACTTCATATTGGAAAACATTTCCATACTTATTCATAAATAAGTAATTCACAATCTTTTATTTTCAACACTTAGAAAATATTCCATATACTTAAACCGAATTAAGTATATATTTCATTCTATTAAGAAAATCCTTTCTTAAACATATTTACTTGGGCCAAACGAATGTTGCGTAAAACATCGTTACGACAACCCAAAATCACTAGTATAGGGATTCGAATTTAAAATAGATATATAAATCCCAATACTATCCAAAACATTTCCTTTCGGAAATCATTTACTATAACAACAGTGTTATAGTCCACTTTTTCCTTTTATTTCTCGAAACATCTATTTCAACGATAGATGTTGAAATCTATAGTTTCGAATCTCAACACATTTTAAAACATCGTTAGATCGTTTTAATTCTATTTAAAATATCACATTCAAAAACATTTCCTTTAACGTATTATTCACTATTCAAAAACGTGAATCTACTACGTTAATGAACATCATCCTTTTATTCATTTTAATTCAAAGGATTATTCACTATTCGAAAATGTGAATATAACTCCATTAATAGGTTTCAACAATTAACTTATCAAAATAAGTCGTTTGCGAATTTATAAAACAACGTTTATAAATTCCATATCTATTTATTTATAAAAACTTCCTTTTTATAAATTCCTTTATTAACCTATTCCCGTTTATAACTAAATTATAAACTAAACGTTCACATTATAAGTTAATTACTTATAAAACGATTATTTTACAAAATCGTTCTTTTTAAAGACTTTTCAATTTATAAACCTTATAACTTATAAGATTTATTTATTTAATCAATCTATTCTTCAAATAATTTCACCAAATTTATAAATCTTACTATTTATAAATTTCATTTATAACTTCACAGTTTATAATTCTATAAATTTCATTCTATTATGAAATTCATTTTCACTTCATTCAAATACTTATAAAAACTTGTTTTATAATGTCTGAATCTCAATTCATAAATATCCATTTATAAATCTTTTAATATAAATCAATTTATATTATTATTTTAAAACGTCTTTAATTTCCTTTATAATTTCACCATTCTGATTTATAAAATAATTAAATTTTATGAATCCTATATTTAAACTTTTCACAATAAATTCAAATTTCCCAATTTAACTATTTTATAAGATCATTGGTTCATATTTCTCAAAAATCAGTTTTTCTAACAATATTACACAAAAATTATAATTTTATAACTTCTAAAATTATAACGTTTATTTATTAAATATGGATCAATTCCAAAAATAAAGTATATTTTCAAAAATCATTTTAAAAACATTTTTTTAAAATCCCAAATCTGGGTCCAATGATGCTACACACCAAATAGTCAATCACGACTACAACGATATCATATATCGATATGATAATCAACGAATATCAAAATATTCAAAATCAAATAAATACTATTGAGGAATCCAGTTGGATCCCTCCAACCTGTTTTCCTGCATCCAAAAACATTAGCACAATACCAATTTCGCTCCAGTACGAAATTATCGCGGTACATGTTCTTATTAAATATTATCCGCTTAATAACGGCGTAATAGGGTCTCATCCGCTAAACAAAAAATGCGGGAAATCAATAACTGCAATATATACATATGCCAATATATATATATTGATATTATATATAATACCAATTTCACTGTTTATGAAATATTCGCGGTATATGTTTTTATAAATAACATCCGCTTAATAACGGCGCATAATGTCTATTTTAACAATCAATAATTTACAGTCATCATTCAAACATGCATTCAAATATTTTAAATCTAACTATTTAAAATAAAATCGAAATCTATTCGATTGAGTGAGAAGTTCTCACCTTGGTTTTAATTTCCGTTTCAGCTTTTATTTCGAATAAAATTAAACGCGCGTTTAATTTTACCCGAAATTCTCACTAACTCCAAACGACTCCAAACCAACTCCATCGCGTAGTGCTCGTCCATACGATTCCAACGCAACTGAGTTTGCGCAGTTTCGACCTCGTATGAAAAAGTTATGTAATTTACAAGTTTGTACACGTTATATATAAACTTTTACAACATTTATTCAACTATCTTCATACCACATCAAATCCTAGCCACTAGATCTGCATCCAAGGCCTCTCCTTCATCTTCCCCCTTCACGTTATCATCTCCAGTAAAAGCTTTTTGAGGCCGAACCCAATTATAGAACTAGGGTTGAATTATTCTCCCCCGATACTCGACGAACCCCGATCACACCAACGCCAACGCGAAGCACACGACGCGAGCTACTTCCACCTGCCACCATGGCCAACTCGGCCTGCATATGACGCGCGCGCACGGCCTATAACAGCCCACGAACGGCCCATCCTTGCCCCTCCTACGCAACTCCAAACCCCATCAAATCCGTATGGATGTGAAGCCCTCGAGATTCTCAACAACTTTCATGTTGAACACATTAGCTAATTCATTGTAGATTGAGAGAGATTGAGGGTTGAAAGAGGATGATTTCTGGCCATTGAATATTAGGGCCGGCTAGGGTTTATTAGTTTAGGTTTTGTATATTTTTTTTAATTTATGAAGATGATGTTGTATTTATAGAAAAAGCTAGCGTAAACACTATTCATCCCGGGAATTCCGAACTCCGATTTAGGCGCCGTAACCAGCGTACCTAGGGTTTATCCCACGTTCCGGACACAATGGAACAGGTTTCGGAAGCTAATTCGGAAGTATGTGTGAGTTATGGCTGAAAACGCTCAATTTGAATTAAACCGATTTAAGTCGATTTCTAGCCGTTTTAATTTGTACCGGACAAACGGTAAATCCAAACGACTTGAAATTTGAAACCTTACAATAATATCACATTACGGATCCGATGAAACTGGTTTCGTCGAATTCCGAGACTTTTTGAAAAATGGCTATTTTGACTCGCCAAATTTAAATTAAAAATAAATCGATGCGTTTCGAGCTGCCACGATCAAACGATAACTCCGATTGACACGAAAATTGAAATCCGGTAATAACTAACTAATACGGATCCAATGAAACTGGTTTCGTTCAATTCTGAGACTGTTCAAAAATTGGCTATTTTACAGTCGATTATTAAATATTAAAATATTCAATTTTCACAAATTAACTTTTAATTCGATTTTAAAAGTTCTAAAATATTTCTATAACTCCAGTATGATTAAATAAAATTTTCCAAATTATTTTCAATCATATTTAACTCAATTTTTAATTATTTCCATAATTTAACATATTAAATTATCGATTTAATTATCCAATTAAATCCAATAATTCAAATTAAAATTTATTTGACTTATAAATTCACTTATAAATATTTAAAATTAATTAAATATTCAAATTTTAATTTATAAAAATTCTGGGTCGTTACAATCTTTCCCCCTTAAAAGAATTTCGTCCTCGAAATTATAAGTAAGAAAAGTTACAGAATTTATTAACTTTCCAAAATTTATAATTAAACTTCTTACAATTCTTTACTAAGTTTTCCAAATCATACTTAGTTATCATTTCAAAAACAATTATATCATTTAACTTTCAATTCCAAAATCAAAGTTATAGTTTCCAAAATTTTCTCAATTTTCTCATAATTTTTCTAACGCCTTAAATTTCCGGAAAAATTCGCCATAGTCTCCTTTGCGCGGCTCGATCCGAAAAAAAAATGACAGTATATATATCACAAATATACATCTCATCAAGTAATGAGGCATCCCGAAGGGAAAAAAGTGTAAAAGTACGATATTTAATCCGAGATATGTACCTTATATTTTATTAGCAAGCATATACGGCTAATATAGCGCTAAAGCGAACTCCAAATGCGAAGCAACGCGATCCGCACCTACTCAACACTTAACAAACAACATGAGAACATGCACATATGCAAATAATCTCAATATACAACATATAGTAACATAATAACTATACATGTCACATAGCAAATGCAACCAAACAACAAATGCAAACATCAACCAACTACCATTCATAATCAAATGAATTTTCATTCATATTCTCATTAATATTCAATGAATTGGTTTTCACTTTAAATCATATTTGATTTATTAACATTGGATTTTGTAAACATTCCTTCTCAATTCAATTAGTTATCATTTACTAATTTAAATCCAATTCACCTTCAATTCTATTCAAATCTATTTACTTTCAATTTGAATTCAATTTCATAGCTTTCAATTTCATTAACACTTAATGAATTACATACTATCAATCAACAATCATATACCAACCAATGTATATTAATTACAACCAAATTTCTTTGCTTCACTTACATTCATTTTGGTTTAACATCTTTACTTTCCAATTGGTTTTATTAAATTGACTTTCATTCATTATTCCATATCAACTTAAATTACATTCAATTGATTAACATTCAATCACAAAGTTGAATTCTATTATATAACTCAAGTTCATATTTATTACTTAACTTAATTAATTTAGTTTGATACCAATATCAACTTCATTCAACAATTCTTAAGTTATACTTCCATTTAACTTTAAATTCATTTCTTATTTATAACTCATATTCATAAATATATTCATATAGTTTCACTTCTTATATATATAAGTTTATTTCACAATTGTAAACACTTTAATTATAATTTTATTCTTATAATTCTTTTACTTATACAATTATTCTTTTATTTAGACTATTCAAACAACTAAACAATCTACTTATATACACTTTAATAATTTTTGAAAATTATTTCTTTATATATAAAATATAATCAAGGTAAAATTGTTTCATTTACCCAATTAAAACAATATTATGTCGAATTGTTCTATTCAAGTGTTTAGAAACCCCTTCGGCATAGTCTTGCGGACCACGCTGACGAAAGTTCATATACCACTCAATAAACCAATCATCACAATATAAAACAATTTTATATTCACTAACAAATACGCTCTCATAGCTATTATTACACTCAAACTCATTCTAGAGTACTGCTGACTCTATCTCTAATGAGTAATACCCAACAGAACCATGGTTGTCGCTTAACCATCAGCTCTGATACCAAATGTAACAGTAACGGATTTTCGTTCTTCGAAAATTCGACATCGATACTCACTTTATCGACTGCCGAGAAATCGAAGGCCGAAAACACGGAATGTTATGGGTTTTTAAAAAGAATTTAAGAAAAAGAAAGAGATAGAAGAAGAGAGAAGATAGAAAATAGAGAGGAAAGAAGATAGACGATTTTTAGAAAACAGAGAATTTTGGAAAATAGAAGATAGAAGCATTTTAAAAATAGAAAAAGAGAATTTGAAAATAGGACGGACAGAAAGGAAACAAAAGAACAACAACAGAATCTCACAATTCGCAGCGGAACAACATATAATAATAAATGAATAATCTTTAAACAAAGAACTATATCAGTTATTACCTTTCATTTCATTACATCATATCATATCATCAGAGTGTACAACATCATACAACAACAAACAGTGCAGCGGAAAAAGAAATACTATATAAACTAGTAATACGCCATGCCAATCCAGCTTGCCTCCAGCAACTCCTGAATATCCAGAATATCCTGATAAACCTAACTCTTAACTGCCCGTGTGGAAATTGGTGGGCACCCAGAGTTTAGGAAGGAAAACAATAAACTCCAAGTCAGTCATGTGACTGGTGTGAGAACTCAAAACAGTTTATTTAACTTTAAAATCAAAATAGGAATATATTTTTTCAATTCGCAATGCTTTTAAAAATGAGACTACCATAAGGCCTCCCGCACACACACACAATGCAAACGCAGAATCGGAGGAGATTTCTCCTTATGATAGTCAAAGATGCTTGATACGCATTTAAAATAACATTTGATATTATTATTAGTGTATAGTGTAGGAAAAATTCCTTTCGAAAGTAGAATATAAATCTTAGCCAACATAGACATTTCGAACTATGCCTACTATAGCTACCATCCAAACAGTGGTGACCACCATAAGTGAATGGCAGGTTCTACAACTAATACCGTACAAGTTTCGTATTGGGAATTGGATTTCCAACAAATGGTCAGGCCAAGGAACTTCCCATTGCCACTGAGAATGCCTCTGGAAAGACATCCCCGAGAACCAAACCGGATCTCTGCCAACACAAGGCCGGGTTACCCCTAACTGGGTAACTACTGACACGAGCACGCCATTCCCCGGTCCTTTAGGACCTTTTCAACCGAGCGCTCGATATCCAACATCACACCATAATAAATAGAGTGTTTTCAACATGAGTAAGTATCTGGGCTCCATACCATGATACCACCCCTTTCCAGAAGGAAATGAACATACCCTAAGGGGAGCTACAGCAACCCCTAATAACCTTGCCGCATCTTTCCTGTTTTGACCATTTCCGGGATGTGAGGCTCGACGAAGTCACGTCCACAAAAACATACTTTATATAAAAGCCATGCTTTGGGTCAACAAATGATCAACACAATGATCACTAAGATAGACGATCAAATAAATGATCCTATCACAATAATCAACACAATGATCATTTCAGCATCACTCAGCATGTCACATTACCAAAATGGGATATATCGCTGATAACTTCAACTATATAACCTTTGAGCTCGTACGTCTCAAAGAAGGGTGTTAAGCAAAGAATAAATTCTCCGCCACCAACAGAAATATATTTGAAAGAAATCGGCTTTATATCTTAACTTGTAATGTCAGGCATACAATCCATACAAGTCTGTTCCGGGATCGAACAAAACCGAAGGCACTTACAAAGAAGTCCTTGCAATCCGGATATTCACAATCCTGATCGGATTTCCCATCACTTAGGGAGTTTCTATACCGGCGCGACTCGGTGCAGAAACAATCGATAGGTCATCCTATCGCTCTTGCAAATATCCGGTCTTCAACACCGATCTTTAAATGCAATTCACAACGACGTATCACATATTCGGAATGGGTTATACGACCCCATGGTCCTTTCCCGGTTAACCCGAATAGTGAGCGCTTATTCAAAAATAAGTGTGCATTCAAATTCAATCAATTCACATCAAATACCCATTCAAAGGGAAATACTGATAGTCGGTTATTGAACTATCACTGGATATGCACACATCACCAGATTCCAAATAATTTTCCAAATTATTTATTTTCCAAAATATCTTTACAAGATATATAATTTCAATTCTTCAAAAATAAATAAATATTTATTTTTTTTAGACAAATTCCACTTCCTTTATAAATTCCTTAGTGAATTTATAATTCCAAAATATCAATGAATATTCGATTTCAATTATTCATTTTCAATTTATCTTCAAGAAGATAAATTCTATAAATTCACTTCATATTGGAAAACATTTCCATACTTATTCATAAATAAGTAATTCACAATCTTTTATTTTCAACACTTAGAAAATATTCCATATACTTAAACCGAATTAAGTATATATTTCATTCTATTAAGAAAATCCTTTCTTAAACATATTTACTTGGGCCAAACGAATGTTGCGTAAAACATCGTTACGACAACCCAAAATCACTAGTATAGGGATTCGAATTTAAAATAGATATATAAATCCCAATACTATCCAAAACATTTCCTTTCGGAAATCATTTACTATAACAACAGTGTTATAGTCCACTTTTTCCTTTTATTTCTCGAAACATCTATTTCAACAATAGATGTTGAAATCTATAGTTTCGAATCTCAACACATTTTAAAACATCGTTAGATCGTTTTAATTCTATTTAAAATATCACATTCAAAAACATTTCCTTTAACGTATTATTCACTATTCAAAAACGTGAATCTACTACGTTAATGAACATCATCCTTTTATTCATTTTAATTCAAAGGATTATTCACTATTCGAAAATGTGAATATAACTCCATTAATAGGTTTCAACAATTAACTTATCAAAATAAGTCGTTTGCGAATTTATAAAACAACGTTTATAAATTCCATATCTATTTATTTATAAAAACTTCCTTTTTATAAATTCCTTTATTAACCTATTCCCGTTTATAACTAAATTATAAACTAAACGTTCACATTATAAGTTAATTACTTATAAAACGATTATTTTACAAAATCGTTCTTTTTAAAGACTTTTCAATTTATAAACCTTATAACTTATAAGATTTATTTATTTAATCAATCTATTCTTCAAATAATTTCACCAAATTTATAAATCTTACTATTTATAAATTTCATTTATAACTTCACAGTTTATAATTCTATAAATTTCATTCTATTATGAAATTCATTTTCACTTCATTCAAATACTTATAAAAACTTGTTTTATAATGTCTGAATCTCAATTCATAAATATCCATTTATAAATCTTTTAATATAAATCAATTTATATTATTATTTTAAAACGTCTTTAATTTCCTTTATAATTTCACCATTCTGATTTATAAAATAATTAAATTTTATGAATCCTATATTTAAACTTTTCACAATAAATTCAAATTTCCCAATTTAACTATTTTATAAGATCATTGGTTCATATTTCTCAAAAATCAGTTTTTCTAACAATATTACACAAAAATTATAATTTTATAACTTCTAAAATTATAACGTTTATTTATTAAATATGGATCAATTCCAAAAATAAAGTATATTTTCAAAAATCATTTTAAAAACATTTTTTTAAAATCCCAAATCTGGGTCCAATGATGCTACACACCAAATAGTCAATCACGACTACAACGATATCATATATCGATATGATAATCAACGAATATCAAAATATTCAAAATCAAATAAATACTGTTGAGGAATCCAGTTGGATCCCTCCAACCTGTTTTCCTGCATCCAAAAACATTAGCACAATACCAATTTCGCTCCAGTACGAAATTATCGCGGTACATGTTCTTATTAAATATTATCCGCTTAATAACGGCGTAATAGGGTCTCATCCGCTAAACAAAAAATGCGGGAAATCAATAACTGCAATATATACATATGCCAATATATATATATATTGATATTATATATAATACCAATTTCACTGTTTATGAAATATTCGCGGTATATGTTTTTATAAATAACATCCGCTTAATAACGGCGCATAATGTCTATTTTAACAATCAATAATTTACAGTCATCATTCAAACATGCATTCAAATATTTTAAATCTAACTATTTAAAATAAAATCGAAATCTATTCGATTGAGTGAGAAGTTCTCACCTTGGTTTTAATTTCCGTTTCAGCTTTTATTTCGAATAAAATTAAACGCGCGTTTAATTTTACCCGAAATTCTCACTAACTCCAAACGACTCCAAACCAACTCCATCGCGTAGTGCTCGTCCATACGATTCCAACGCAACTGAGTTTGCGCAGTTTCGACCTCGTATGAAAAAGTTATGTAATTTACAAGTTTGTACACGTTATATATAAACTTTTACAACATTTATTCAACTATCTTCATACCACATCAAATCCTAGCCACTAGATCTGCATCCAAGGCCTCTCCTTCATCTTCCCCCTTCACGTTATCATCTCCAGTAAAAGCTTTTTGAGGCCGAACCCAATTATAGAACTAGGGTTGAATTATTCTCCCCCGATACTCGACGAACCCCGATCACACCAACGCCAACGCGAAGCACACGACGCGAGCTACTTCCACCTGCCACCATGGCCAACTCGGCCTGCATATGACGCGCGCGCACGGCCTATAACAGCCCACGAACGGCCCATCCTTGCCCCTCCTACGCAACTCCAAACCCCATCAAATCCGTATGGATGTGAAGCCCTCGAGATTCTCAACAACTTTCATGTTGAACACATTAGCTAATTCATTGTAGATTGAGAGAGATTGAGGGTTGAAAGAGGATGATTTCTGGCCATTGAATATTAGGGCCGGCTAGGGTTTATTAGTTTAGGTTTTGTATATTTTTTTTAATTTATGAAGATGATGTTGTATTTATAGAAAAAGCTAGCGTAAACACTATTCATCCCGGGAATTCCGAACTCCGATTTAGGCGCCGTAACCAGCGTACCTAGGGTTTATCCCACGTTCCGGACATAATGGAACAGGTTTCGGAAGCTAATTCGGAAGTATGTGTGAGTTATGGCTGAAAACGCTCAATTTGAATTAAACCGATTTAAGTCGATTTCTAGGCGTTTTAATTTGTACCGGACAAACGGTAAATCCAAACGACTTGAAATTTGAAACCTTACAATAATATCACATTACGGATCCGATGAAACTGGTTTCGTCGAATTCCGAGACTTTTTGAAAAATGGCTATTTTGACTCGCCAAATTTAAATTAAAAATAAATCGATGCGTTTCGAGCTGCCACGATCAAACGATAACTCCGATTGACACGAAAATTGAAATCCGGTAATAACTAACTAATACGGATCCAATGAAACTGGTTTCGTTCAATTCTGAGACTGTTCAAAAATTGGCTATTTTACAGTCGATTATTAAATATTAAAATATTCAATTTTCACAAATTAACTTTTAATTCGATTTTAAAAGTTCTAAAATATTTCTATAACTCCAGTATGATTAAATAAAATTTTCCAAATTATTTTCAATCATATTTAACTCAATTTTTAATTATTTCCATAATTTAACATATTAAATTATCGATTTAATTATCCAATTAAATCCAATAATTCAAATTAAAATTTATTTGACTTATAAATTCACTTATAAATATTTAAAATTAATTAAATATTCAAATTTTAATTTATAAAAATTCTGGGTCGTTACAATATGGAATTGAATCAGTTTGACTTTGAAACTATTTTCAAATAAATTATTTTAATCTAAAGTGTTTAAACCTATCTTTTAAAATATTCAAATCAATTTGATTTTCCAAGCTATTTTACTATATAAACCATTTCAATATTCAAACTATTTATATTAAACTATTTTAACTATTTTTAAAACTATCAAGCTATTTCTAAAAATTCAAACTGGTCAAAGTGAGAATTGTCTATTTTTAAATCATGGATTTAAATACAAATTGGATAAAAATGAAGTTATAACCTAAATTGAAATTTGAAATAATTTTGGAAGAGAAATTGAGATATTAATGTAAAAATGATTTTTATTTGAAATATTATATCTTGAGTAAATATGATAATTTCAGAATGAATTCAATTTTGAAGCCAATATGATATTTTGATATCAAGTACGAATTGTTCAAATTGTAAAAGTACCAACCGTAACGATGTTTGGTTGTTAAAGAAAGCATGACCTCTTATTATCATACTCTATGTCAATATTGGAACCACTTTAACAACTGTCTATGCGGAAGAGACTCCAAAACGAAGCGGTTGGATTTGGCGTCGTTTGGTGGATTTGAAGAAAAAGAATGATGATGGATAGACCCCGGCACTTGTGCCAATTTGAAATGAGTAAAACAGGATGGCTTGATAGGGCTAAGGGAGCTAATTACCCATAGCGAACATCCATTCTTTGATTTTCTTGAACTTGGCCCATTCTACTACCTTGTCATTGGTTTGGATTGGTGCATCTTGATTTAGGATCGCCTCCCTTTGACTCGATATGGGATGGATGGAAGCTATGGGAGGTCGTGGCTACGATGCTTTACCACCAGCCCCACGAACCGAACTGGTAGTATCCAACCTTGGGCATTGTCTCACATGACTTATTATACTTTTATCCCTATACGAGATCACTACAAGTTTTTTTTGTGTTTTCGTATCACGGCGCATCCATATCCCCTGACGTTTTACTAGAGCGTTATATGCAAACTGTATGACAATGCTTAAAAACACATTAATGGGGATTAATGTAAACCCTTAACACTAAGAAAAATATTTATTTGACTGATTAGACATTATATATGTAGTGTACTCTACTATAAATAAATATTTTAACGGATCCTTAAGGGAGATGGAAAATTCCATAATATCTCTTGAGTTATTGCACGCACGTATACACTGGATAGGAGATGTGAAATCCTATAAACATCTATAACGACCCGTAATTTCGCTACTTCGAAAATGAGAGATTTCATTTGTTTTAAATTTAAAAAGATAAATCTTATTGAAAACATTTAATAAAGATAATAAAAGTATATTGAAATATTTAAAAGTATGTTAATAATCGTTTTACAAAAATAACCAAATTTTATTGCATTTTGCCAGACATACATTGTAAAATTAGAGATTTTGATATTGTTTAAATATGATTTTAAAATATAAAGAGACACGTTTTAATTTATTTAAAGAAGTAAAAAGTTTATTTTTAAATTTAGTTTACATATTAAATAGTTTAACTAAAACGACAAAATGTGATTGTAAAACATTTTGTCGAAAATTAACATTTTTTCTATTAAAAGTTGTCGCAACGTTGTCACGCCTTTATTTTCTTATACAGGAATATATATTCAAAAAATATAAGTATTAATTAATTCACTAATCAAGTTTGCTTTTACAAAACATACTTAGAAAATTTTAGAATATAATTAACAAAAAGTAAGCACAAAAAGACAAACATGTCATTTCAAAGCAAAAAAGTAAATATCAAATCAAACAAACATAATTATTACTATTCTTACTTAATACTTAAGTGAAAATGACATAAAATATTAATTTAAAGTGTGATGTTAAGTGTTAAAAAAATAATGTTTCTTAAAAAGTAAGTAAAGGGTATTTGGTCTTTTTACAAAATATTATTTAAATCCAAAATTTTTTCTGTAAATAATCATGAACTTTCTCACTTTTTTTCACTTCTTCTTCTTCTTTTTTCAAATCTTTTCTTCCACTTTCTAATGGATTCTTCTCTTTTCCTTACTAATTTTTTAAAACCATATCAAACAAAGTCAAATCACCACCAAACTATACCAAAGACCTTAGAATACCATTAAAACATGGTTTAACATCTAAGAAGTACAAAAATGATGGAAGAAGGGAAGGATCGAGGTAAAGACAAATCATTTGGAAGGAGGAAAGCAAGTCGTGAAGCTCCGGAGCAAGAAAAAGAGAAGGAAATGCGGCCGATTTCAGTCCAAGAAGCTTGGAGCAAATTCAAGGTGCTTCGGAAGTTCTGCCTGATTTTCAAAAATTTGAAAGAAGAGGTCGATAGTATAGAATAAAAGAAATGAAGTAGAAGTTGATTAGTTAAAGTTTAAGTGAAGTGTTGTTAGTAAGAATTTTGGTAGTAAGTTAATCGATTTGGTTAAAGGTGAGTACTCAAATCTTAGTTTTATTTTAATAAAATTTAAATTGATAATACACATGTTAAATTAGAAATTAATATGTTGAATATTGGTTGATATTGGATGATAACTTGGTTGATAATATGGTTGATTTTAAGTTTATGATATGGATGATAACTTGGTTTGATAAATGATAAGAAAAATGGTTAGTAAGCATCGTTAATTAAATGAAAATTAAATCCATATAAATATGTGTATGGAAATCATTTAGCCTCTTATGATTTCAAAATATCTAAAAAGATTGAAAATGATATTATAATAATATAATATTATAATATGAAATGAAATGGAATATGAGTTTGAAATATAAAAATATTGTTTAAAATGAATTTAAAATGATTTAGAAATATTTATAAACATTTAAAAGCGTTTTCAAGAAATTTGAAAAGAAATTGAAAAACAAGTCAAAATTAGGCGCTTTGCGTAACGGTAGTTCGCGATTTCGCGCCATAAAAGTTAAACGAGTGTACAAAGTGAAATAGCTCGGAATTCTCCGAGATAATAATTTTCCAGTCTATTATATCCTTAGTTTTCCAAAGAAAAAAGGAAATCAAGATTTCGTTAAGTGGATTTTGAAATATGTCCAAAATAATTTTCTAAAACATCGCGGTTTTGCAGTTCGAAATCCAAAAAGAGATTTCTTTATAAGTGATATTTTTAAATGATTAAAAATATGAAATAAATTTAATAAATCTATTAAAATGGTTTAAAAGAGATTTGGAATGGAAGATATGAATTTTCAAATATTAAAAAGTTGCTTAAATCAAATAAGCTTATATAGCACTTTCCGTAGCACTTTTATGCTACAAATTCTTTAAACTTTTGAATATGAGTTTTAAATTAAGAATTCTTTCCTAAATATTTTATGAATGATTTTAAAGGAATAATTAAATGATGTAAAGACGGTTTGGAAGTTTTAATAAGAGTTTGAATAAATGGTTAGGACGAATTGTTTATACCACTTAAACAAAAAAGTGAAGAATATTGAATGTAGCAACAAACTGAGTATGCGGAAACGACTAGTATATTTGTCCTGCCTATGAGATCTGGGAAGATAAAACAAGATATTTAACTAAGTTTAGGGATGGAGCATCCAGTGCCTTGAACTTACCTAGCCTATATTTTCTCTTCTTAGGTTAGGGGTAGAACAGATCGAAAGGAAAGCCCGGATGCTCTAAAAGATCATATTTAAGTTTTTTCAAAATAAAATAAAAGAAACAAATTATTTGAATGTTAATTAACAACTTAACATCTTTTTATCGATGATTAGCATGAAGGAACCTGGATACGATTTGGGTGATTCCAATCCGAAAACCACTTCAAACTAATTTTCGGAATAAAATATATTGAAGACAATGATCATTGATGACAAAGATATTCATGATGTATGATTACTTGCCATTAGTTCCTAGAGGTGAAATTTACCATATCTAAGGTGGCAGTAGTACTCTATTATGAAAATCTTCGATTTGCAAGAATATGGTTTGAAGTTAAGAAAGAAATATTTGGTTAAGATTTAATGAACGATTTGGGAATATTTTCCATAAGTTAAAAGTTATAACTTGAATATGAGGAAATCTTTGATTAATATTTAATGAATGATTTAGAAAACTTTTCCTAAGTAAAAGAGAAAATGATTTGGAATTATTCCAGCAATTAAGAAAGGTTTAAAAAACCAAATGATTTGATAAGTGAGGCTTAATAATTCCATATACTCTTGAAAAGAAAATGGAATAAATTGGAAAGAATATATCTAAGAAAGATATTTAATTTAAATAAAAGATGAAGTAATTGATTGATGATTGATATCCACATATTAACTTAACATCTTTTAAATCGATAATTGGCTTCGAAGGAACCGACATCGAATTTGGGTGATTCCTATCCGAAAACCACTTCGAACCAATGTATACGTTCAAAAGTGAAGACATGTTGAAGATGATGATTATTGAAGACAGTGGATCTTCATAGCATGAGGACTGTTTGTTGACATGCTCTGGGTCATTCCCATTATAGAGTTATTTATAGCAGTGGTCTCCTCATTGTAGAGACTTTTTTTTTGGATTGCAAGGAATACTCGCCACTAGTGGTAGTAGGGAAGTGTCTTCGGTTTCATTCAGTCCCAGAACGAACTTGTATGGACGAATGTCGGACATTTCATTTCTAAGACACAGCGTTTAGCTTTTACAGACGTACATTTGCTTGGTGGCAAAGAATGCAACTTCTCTTAGCTTAACACCCTTCTCTGAGACATATGAGCTCAGAGGTTGTATGCTTGTGGGAGTCTAATAGTGATCAAAGGAATGGAAGTGTGCCATTCAAAGTGGAACCTGTTATGACCAAAGCATGGTTTTGTATGAAAAGTGTGGCTTTGAAGAAATTAAGCGTAGTCTCACGAGCCTCACAACTCGGTTGTGATGGGATTCTATGTGGTCAGATGTATGCTCTCATTTCGGATAGTAATGATTTTGGTTATCAGATGTTCTGAGCCCTAGGTACCAGATACGTCCGGGCCTTATGGCAGGGATGCACGAAGTCTGAGTCCTTGGATGTTATTCACAAATTGTATCCACTTTTAGCCATTTGTGTTGTTGTATAACGGCGTCTGAGTCTTGGATGCAAGCCATGGATACAGATCGATCTTTCCACTAGTTCCCTATCATGTTGGAAATCCAATCCCAATACGAGATTTACAATTTTGATTGTATTCCCAAAATAGCTGTAATGATTTGTAAACATTTCAGCTACCCCTATTTGGTATCATATATTCTCCTTGGTATATTCAGTTGACCCAATCCAGATTTATTACCTTACACTTAGTCCGGGTATCGATTCTTTATTCGAATAAGTTTATTTGAAAAGTGTTTTCAAAAGAATGTCATTAAAATAATATCAAGTGTATTTTGGTATAAAAGTTTTTTGGTTATCATAAGGTAAAAACCCGTCCATGTTTAAGTGTGGGCGTGGTCTTATAAGATACCCTTCTTTTCAAAGGTTTTAATAACCTCGCCATGATCTATGCATTTTAATTTTCGAGTATCTCATGCTGGTTTATCAGGACTGATCCGGGTATTTTTAATACTCGGGTCAAATCCCAGTAATTTCAGGTTTAGTTGAAGACGGTTGGAGTTTTCAGAGGAGAGCTGGAGATCTTCATCATTATATGGACATATTTTATTATCCTCTTTGCTTAGTGAGGTTGGTACATGATAGGGGGTTCTCGCTTCTTGTTAGGTTGCGAACAGATGACTCTTACTCCTACATGTCCCGAAGATCGAGTATCGAGGGGCTGGTTTGCCAGTTAGGCTTACAGTCGAGAGGTTGGCCGTAAAAGTAAAGCATGAGGTACCGGTGTAAGCTACAGTGTTTGTATCCACTGTCGAAGGTTGAAAAGCCTAGATCGTTACATTTGGTTTGGGGTACCTGTATTACCGGTGTAAGCGAGAACCTTGGCTTTGGTTGGGGTAAGTTTCGTCATAGATAGGGTTAGTAATACCTTAAGATGAGTGACTCATTAGAGATGGGATTAGTAACTCCCTAGAATAAGTTTGAGTGAGTGCGTATTTGTTAGTGACTAATAAATTGTTTTGTGTCGATTTATCTGTTGAGTAGTGTATGGATTCTGATCGATGCGTCCGAACACCGTTATCGATGAGGGTTTCTAAACATTTAAACAAGGCAAATCGACACACTGATTTTGAAAAAATTGGTAAATGAAATAATTTTACCAAGGATAATATTTTGAATATAAAGTATATATTTTGAATATAAAGTATATATTTTGAATATAAAGTATATATTTTGATGTATAGTTAGAAATCAGGATTAGTGAAATTTGAATATGAACAACTTGTGATTAGAATTTCATAGTTTGATATAAGATGTTTCATAAAGATAATTGATAAGTAAGAAATCTGATAAGGCAATTAAGATCTTTAATACTTATTCCAAAATAATAAATTAAGAAGTGATAATGCTAAGTTACTATCATAAATTGATCAATTGTTTGATTTAAAAGTTTAAGTACAAATACCTTGTGAATTAAGTTTTACGATTTGACTATAAGGTGTTTGATATTAAGATTTGTTTACGGAATGAACACATAAGCTAAAAATGCATTTAAATGATTGTGTAAAAAGATAAATATAAAAGTAATGAGAATTTACTTTCGAGTAAAAGAATTGTGGTAATTTAAACGAAGTTAATTAATATAAGATGAATTTGTAAAATGAATTTGTAAAATAGATTTTATAAGTAATCTCTATAGAATTTTGAAAATGGTATTATTTAAAATAAAACTAGGTATTTTATGATAACTAGTTCGATTGGCTCGAAAATAAACTAAAAATGGGCAAGAGATGTGTTTGGATGGTAAGCACTTCGCTTAAGTATTACTCTTGTTGTTAAGAGGATATATGATACTAGTGGTAGTACCCAGTTCCTTGGATTGTTTTGGAGTTACTTGTTTTTATAGAGATAATGTGAATCGTTAACTGATAAATTATTTAGTAATCTTTATAAAATTGTTTAAACCAAAGATAAATTGGGATTGCTAATTGGTAAGAGAAAATAAAATTATCGATGATTTTGGGCAGTCGAAAATTCCCAAATCATATATAATTCAAAGCTAAGAAATTGATAAAGGATTGTGAAATACATTGAGTAAATGAATTAAAATAAGAATAACTTATAAATCTGATTTATAAAGAAATAAAGATTTAAGAGTTTGAAAACTCAAATACGAGTGGTTTTAATTTTTTTTTAAAGCTAGAAAATTAATAATATATTAAATAAGAGATAAGTTTTATAACTTATGAATTTGAGATAATAGTAAATTACAACAAAATTTGAAATTTGTTAGACAGATGAATTTGATTAAAACCAATTTGAAATTTGGGATTTGTATACACTCTTAGGATGCAAAGGTATATCATACAAATATAGAATTAAGTAATGAACTATTAAGTAAACTCCTCAAAAAAGGTAATTATAACATGGAAAATGTTTTATTAATGAATTCTAGCATCAATTAAGAATTTGGACTTACGTCTTTAAAATATGATTGATTTACATAAGTTATAAGATGTAATAAACTTAAGTAATAGTTTTACAAAATGATTCATAAATAATATTAGTGTTAAAGGAAATATACCAAGTTAGAGGATTGCGGAATTTTTTTTTATAACAAAGATAAATTATATTTTGAGTGAAAAATGGTTTCTTTAGAATATTTTCGTTAATAAAAGTATTTGAAAATAAATAATTAAAGGAATTATATAAAGAAACACCTTTATAAAGTGTTTGAACCTAAGATAAAAGTTTTTGAAAGCTAATAAATACATATATTATATGTAGATCATTTCATCGTACAAATTTTGATCTAAGTTTTGAGTACAGAACTTTGAGGTGTTAACACTGGTGTGAAAAATGATTTATCACTCGATTCTTGACGATGAACATTGATGAGGGTTTGTGGTTAGGTACTTTAGTTTTCTATCATAGTTGAGAGCTATGCAAGGAAAGCAAAGGTTTCTGAGCAGAGAGCCTGATCAGAGTCCGCACTAGAGGATTAAGGGATCGATACTAGTTTGAAAATAAAGTTGTGTATTCGAATAAGAGATCGAATAAGATATTTCATACCGAGGATCTATATATATATTATATGGAATTAAGTTTGAAGATAAATGTTTTAGAAAAACTTTTTTTGTGTAATTTCAAGGACGAAATTCTTTAAGTAGGGGAGAATGCAACGAACCGTAATTTCGCTACTTCGAAAATGAGAGATTTCGTTTGTTTTAAAGTTAAAAAGATAAATCTTATTGAAAATATTTAAAAAAGATAATAAAAGTATACTAAAATATTTAAAAGTATGTTAATAATAGTTTTATAAAAATAACCAAATTTTGTCGCATTTTGTCAGTTTTACATGCACTGTAAAATTAGAGATTCTGATATTATTTAAATATGATTTTAAAATATAAAGAGACATGATTTAGTTTGTTTAAAGAATTAAAAAGTTTGTTTTTAAATTTGGTTTACACAATTAATAGTTTAACTAAAACGTCAAAATGTGACCGTAAAACATTTTGTCGAAAATCAACGTTTTTTCGATTAATAGTTGTCGCAACGTTGTCACACCTTTATTTTCTTATATAGGAACATATATTCAAAAGTAAGTATTAATTAATTCACTAATCAAGATTTTTACTAAACATACTTATAAAATTCTATAATATGATTAATAAAAAGTAAGCACAAAAAGACAAACATGTCATTTCAAAACAAAAAAGTAAACATCAAATCAAACAAACATAATTATTACTTTACTTACTTAATTCTTAAGTGAAAATGACATAAATTAATGATTTGAAATGTGATGTTAAGTGTTGAAAAAATAAGGTTGCTTAAAAAGTAAGTAAAGGGTATTTTGGTTTTTTTATAAAATATTATTTTAATTCAAAACTTTTTCATAAATAATCATCCACTTTCTCACTTTTTTTCGCTTCTTCTTCTTTCTTTTTCAAAGCTTTTCTTTCACTCTCTAATGGCTTCTTCTCTTCTCTTTTTCTTACTAATTTTTTCAAAACCATATCAAACAAAGTCAAAACACCACCAAACTTTGTCAAAGACCTTAGAATACCATTAAAACATGGTTTAGCATATGAGAAAGTGAAGAAATGATGGAGGAATTGAAGGATCGAGGTGAGTCTTGAAAGCAAGTCGTGAAGCTCTAGGGCAAGAAAAACAGAAGGAAGTGCCACCGATTTCATTCCAAGGAGCTTGGAGCAAATTTAAGGTACTGCGGAAGCTCTGCTGGGAGTTTGGAAGAAGAGGTCGATATCATAAAACAAAAGAAATGGAGTAGAAGTTAATTAGTTGAAGTTTTAAGTGAACTGTTGTTGGTAAGAATGTTGGTAGTAAGTTAATCGGTTTGGTTAAAGGTGAGTATTCAAATTTATTTTCATTTTAATAAAACTTATGTTGATAATACACATGTTAAATTTGAAATTAATATGTTGAATATTGGTTGATATTGGATGATAACTTGGTTGATATTGTGGTTGATTATATGTTTGTGATATGGATGGTAACTTGGTTTGATAAATGATAAAAAAATGGTTAGTAAGCATTGTTAATTAAATGAAAATTAAATCCATACAAATGGGTGTATGGAAATCATTACCTCTTAGTGATTTCAAAATATCAAAAAAGATTGAAAATGATATGATAATAATATAATATTATAATATGAAATGAAATGGAATATGAGTTTGAAACATTAAAATATTGTTTAAAATGATTTAGAAATGTATTATAAACATTTAAAAGTGTTTCCGAGAAGTTTGAAAAGAAATTGAAAAACAAGTCAAAACTAGGTGCGTCGCGTAACGGTAGTTCGCAATTTCGCACCATAAAAGTTAAATGAGTGTACAAATTGTAATGTATCCGGAATTCTCCGCAATAAGAATTTTCTGGTCTATTATATCTATAGTTTTCCAACGAAGAAAGAAAATCAAGATTTCATTAGGTAGATTTTGAAATACGTCCAAAACAATTTTCTAAAAATATCGCAGTTTTGGAGTTCGAAATCCAAAAGGGGATTTCTTTATAAATTATATTTTTAAACGATTACAAGTATGAAATAAATTTGATAAATCTATTAAAATGGTTTAAAAGAGATTTGAAAGGGAAAATCTGAATTTTCAAATATTAAAAAGTTGTTTAAATCAAATAAGCTTATATAGCACTATCCGTAGCACTTTTATGCTGCAAACTCTATAACCTTTTGAATATGAGTTTTAAACTAAACAATTCTTTCTAAAATCTTTTGTGAACGATTTTAAAGGAATAATTAAGTAATGTAAAGATGGTTTGGAAGTTTTAATTAGAGTTTGAATAAATGGTTAAGACGAATTGTTTATACCACTTAAACCAAAAAGTGAAGAATATTGAATGTAGTAGCAAACTGAGTATGCTGAAACAACTAGTACATTTGTCTCACCTATGAGATCTGGAAAGATAAAACAAGATGTTTAACTAAGGTTAGGGATGGAGCAGCCAGTGCCCTGAACTTACCTGACCTATATTTTCTCTTCTTAGGCAAGGGGTGTAATAGATCGAAATGAAAGCCCAGATGCTCTAAAAGATCATATTTAAGTTTTTCCAAATTAAAAGAAAAGAAACAAATTCTTTGAATGTTAATTAACCACTTAACATCTTTTTATCGATGATTAGCATGAAGGAACTGAGATCGGATTTGGGTGATTTCTATCCCAAGAACCGGGATCAGATTTGGGTGATTCCTATCCGCAAACCCCTTCAAACTATTTTACAAAATAAAATATATTGAAGACAATGATCATTGATGACAAAGATATTTGTAACGTCCCGGGAATTTTAATGGTTTTATTTACGTATTTAACTGAATTTTTATGAAACTATAAATAATTGAATTTGGAAATAAAAATTTAATATTTGGAATACGTCAACTTAAACATAGCAAATAGTGAATTTCCATCAGATAACATGGAAGTTTATTTTATTGTGTAATTTTATTTCAATTTAAATCAGTTAATATTTAATGATAATAAAATGTTTTCCAAATCTGAATATTTTTATATAATAAATTTGTATATCATCTTCTGAGTGAGA
Organism: Allium cepa; assembly: GCA_030765085.1. Classification (NCBI taxonomy): domain Eukaryota; kingdom Viridiplantae; phylum Streptophyta; class Magnoliopsida; order Asparagales; family Amaryllidaceae; genus Allium; species Allium cepa. Next base: position 504,601,639 of record CM060934.1, on the reverse strand, counting down.
TGTCATATTTCGTTTCGTTAAATTTGGAATGTTATTGCTCCGTCTATCTTATTTTCGGCGTTTTAGTAGCATTTTCGGTACCGAATATCGACTTTTGATATGATGATCGTACCACTGATATTTGTATACCGTTTAAATCGTCTCGTCGTGCTGATCTCCACAGTATATTCATTTGTGGGTTTCGTTGTCCGGTACGTGGTGGAAACCGCGAAGCGCTTAACCCTATCGGTATCCATTTTTGGAGTCTTTTGGTTTTGTGTCTGTTCACTGTCCACCAGAAATAAATTGATTTGTCATTCCTATTCATTGAATCAAATCGCTGCTAGCAATTGATTGATTTGGCCTTCCTTTTTATTGATTTATCATAAATTTACAATAAAAAATATATACACATACGTTTGTATAATAGGCTTGTGAATTGTCCATTCTCTCTCCATCTTTTGCTCTGTTCTTTATGTTTCATCTGAAAAGAAAATATATAATATTATGATGTAAAAGCTATATTTAAATTTTCATGAAAGTTGCTTATCTTCCTCCAACCTACCCGCTTCTCTGCCATTCAAACTTCCCCAGCCTATAGCCTCATCTATCATCATAGTACCGCTACCTCCACCTAAATCCCCTTCCTCTTCACCATGGCCGAGAACAGCCTACTGCCCCACCATTTACACGTGCATCCATAGCTGCACTTGCCAATTCTCTGGCCCAAGTCAACCACTGCATAACCTCGCTCCTCCTCCAAACCCGAGCCATGTAATTCGGTTCCTTTTTTCACCATGTCATGCCAACTGAAAGCCTTTTACTTTGACAAAGCAGCCATGGCAAGATTTGCGAAGCTTTGTCACCAAGGTTTGGCTGCTTATTTTCTTTTGTCAGCCCCTCTTTCATCCTCTGCATTTCGCTTTTAGAAATTGTATTACAAATTCAAGATTTAATATCTAAGAACAATATATAAGTCATATATATGCAGTTTTGTGTGTGTGTGTGTATAATTATATAAGGTACATATGGTATGTTGGTATATATGTTTTAACAGAGCTTAGGTTTCTAAAACATGCAACAATATAATTATTTATAGTATATACTATAAGTTATATATATAGTCATATATACATTAAAAGCATGCATATGTGCTGTTGCTCATATTGGTAAAGGAGATTTTATATTATAGTGTGGTGTTTTAATTATATTATAAAGTTATTCACATACATATATTTACTGCATATGTGTATATTGCTTTCCTCATACATATATTTGCTTATATATATATATATATCGTATTATTGTACATATATGTTTTATATATGGCTTTATATATACAATTTTTGAAAGTTTCATATAATACGTTTGTCAATACATATGTATTTTCTTAAAATAAGTTATAATGTAGTACAAGATACATCGTTTTATATGATGTGGCCTGCCCAGTTGCTTTGCAATTACATAATGTATATAATATAAAATTTTCTTCCCATATATCTTTTATTTATATGAGTATGCGAAACTGGGTTGTTGTATATAAGCTGACCAAGGTATGGTTATTATTTACTATCTTCCTGAAATGTTTACCGAAAATGATGAGATGTTTTGTATTTTAAATCTATTCTTGTTCGTAATGAAATCAAATCCAACAGACGTAAGCTCGTTTGAAGTAGTAAAGTACCCATTTAGCCGTTAGACGTGAAGTCGTTAGGCGTTTTTAGGGGAAGTAACTATTAGAGTAACAAGGTGAGGATTTGTCACATGAACGAATTAGCTATAAAAGTAAAAACATCTAAGTTTGAGAAAGTAATTAGGATGAGAAGATAATAAATAAAAACCATCATAAAAGTCTGCTTTCACTAAGTATTCTAAGACCCAAGTCTGTTTCTCACTTCATATTTTCAAAAAACCAGTAAAAATTACAAACCTTTTAATGGAATTCCTACATAATCATCTAGAAGAAAATTTTCTCACAAAAATACTCTTTGTTCTAAAAAATGTGAACTTAAGTCAAAAAGACCAATATACCATTGCATACATATTTAAAGACAAATATGCAAATGAACTTATAGACTTAACTGATTCCTCACTAAATCTATATCAAGTAATAAATGAAATAGACATATTTCATTATCTTACACGGACAAAAAATAAGAACATAACCTTGAGTCAAAGGTTTCTAAAACAGTTTCATAAAGAATGGATGAATATGTTAGTATAACATGAAGAAAGAAACAGATCCACAGAATATGATTTTGATATGGATCTTTACCATGACTGGTAAAAATCTACTATTAAGACAGAGAAACTACAGAATGTTAAGTAAAAAATTAGAAGACTCTGAAATAATGATAAAGAAAAGGTAATTAGGTTCCTAATTCCTTACTTAAACATTCATTTAGTGCACCCTTGAGATAAAATCCTCCAAGTTGCCGCTAAAGTAGCACAAAACGGAATACGCCGTGGCGCTTACTGTAGCAGCCACTGTAGCAATTACTGTAGCAAAAAACAAAAAATTAAAATATTTCCGACCTCTCTGCCTGTTTGGTATCATAGCATTTATGTAATAATCGTTCATTTAGTATTGATTTCTAAAAGTTTTGTATATATATAAATATATATAGTTATCTGATTGTATAAGTTTATATAAGCATGCATATAAAATATGTCATATACAAGATTTTTATTTTGTTATATCAGTTTATATATGTTATATACATTACTTGAAAATATATGGGTTGTAATCTTTTGATATCGATTTGATGGGTGCTTTGTTTGACTTCTAATCAAACCAAAAGTATGTATGACAGCCTATACACATAGATATATAGCTTGCTGTTGCAATGGGTACCCATGGCAGAAAATTTAAATTTTTTTCAATCCAATCCAAGTTGTATAAATATGTTATGTGTCCGGTACATGTAACCATTATATATTAGTATACCAATATTATATTAGTTTAAGAAAGGATTTCATGTGTGGTACATGTAATATAATATATATATTTTAAATATATGTGTTAAAATTTGTAATGATCTTAATATATATATATATAATATTGATTTTGATATATATATATATATATATATATATATATATGCGCACACACACAAATATAATAATGATTTTCAAAATGTATTTTACAACGATTTTATTTTAGTACGTGTTTAAATTTTTGACCTTGAAAATATATAGCTATATACATACTTGTTTCATTGATCTCTGGTCCAGCATAACTTACTTTCCCAATATCGAATTTGTCATAGCAATTTCTAGCTTGTCGCTGTCCCTCTAGTCGTAACTGTGCCCGTATCCGGGTGCGAATCCATATCAGTTGCTTCTTGTTCATCTCTAGCCTCGAAATGTGAGCAATCACTCACGATTAAAATTCTTATATTTATTAAATTTGATCTCAATTGAAACAAAAATCGAAATATAATGCTGTTAGTTATTTACATTGCTATGTATAAGCTGTTATCTGTATCTGTTCACCTGTGACGTCTGACAACATTATCTGTTATTTATATTGATGATATATGCCTTTTATATTATTTTCATGTCTGTTATCACTCTGCAAGTTCCCTGTTAGTATAAAATTCACTATGGGTTGAAACGATACATACTCAAACGATCTGTAGAATAGGAGAAAATCGATGAAACGCCCCGCCTTTTCGCACTCTTTAAATCGACACACGTGCCAATTCAAACCATACGGAAGGGCGGATTGTTATGGGGTAAATAAGAAAAGCAGAGAAGAAAAACAAAACAAAATCTTGCAGCGGAACGATATAATATAATAATCAATATACAGTTCATAAAACTGTTTTACAAAACATTTGATTTTTTTTATACAATAAATATCAGAGTTCACATACCAAAGGATAATAACAATTCAGTGAAATAAAATGGTGTAGTGGAATAATATAGTAGATAATAGTACTACAAATCTTCGTCTTCATCCTCCAGAATAAAATCTTCGATCCTGAAACGCTCGGACTGACCCGAGCGAATTGAAAAGACAAACACTCGAGTCAGAACTAAAACATCTAATGTGAGTTAAATCAATAGAAATAAATATGAGTGCAGTAACTTAAGAGATGCTCGGAATTCACATCTCCTACGGATCCGTTAAACTATTTACTATATAGTATATTTCGCTATTATAATAATGTCTAATAGTAAAGTAAACTTACTTTTTAATAGCGTTAAGGGGTTACCCATATAGCCCTTAACACAAATAATGCCAATAGTCTATACAGTACCGTAATACCTCCTGATCGGGAGGCTTCCAGAGGATACTCCAAAGGTACGACACAAATAGCAACTCGTACAAGGCGCGATAGGGTAGGTGACACGGCACAACTAGGCAATGCCAGGGTAGATATACCAATTACGCTTCCGGGTCGGTGGTAACGCGTAGCAGCTACTACCGTCCACCTCGAACAACACCCCTCAAATCAAAAATCAAAAGTGGCCACTGAATCTATCCAAAAGTCAAAGTATAATATCGAAGGGATGTGTTTGATCAAAGGTACTGCCTCAATTAACCCATCAATCGCTCCTGTTTTAGCCACCGTATTCCAACTCATGGGAGTTGGGTCCACGTATTTACCTCAAAGGAAACGCCGCCACCATCCTGCTTCATTCTGGAATCTCCACCGCGTACACGGTTGTTAAAGTGGTTTTCGGAGTTGGCAGAGAGTATGACAACTCCGATCCCGGTCTCTTCAACAACCAATCGTTATTATAACACCGAGGTCATTTTAAAATAATTATACTTTAAAACCAGAATATTATATCCATTTCAAAACCATATAAATACGATATCATTTTTTTAAACCCCAAATCAATATGATATCATTTTTTCTTATTTTAAATATATCTCTTTTTCCAAAAAATAATACTTCCAAATATATATATATACCTTAAACCCCATAGCTTCGAAACAAATTTTCCAATACTTAAATGGTTTAAATATTTAACCACTTTATATAATAAATAGCTTTTTAAATTTCACAAATAAATTCCAAATATAGGTTTAATTTCCCAAATAAACCATTTCAATTTCCATATATTTTAAAGCTTTAATTTTCCCACCATTTCAAAATTTATTCTTTGATAATTTCATATACATCAATTTCAACTACTATTATTTAGATTTGAAACGTTACTAATTAAATCAAATATCGTTTTAGTAAAACTTTTAAACTTCAAATAACTGGATATTCTTCCAATTAAATTAACTCGATAATATTCAATTTAATCAATTTGATATTCATTTAAATCCTCTAAATAAAAATCAAGCTATAAAATCATACCTTTTAAATCTAAATTTATTTACATTCCAAATCCAATTTATTCAAGTACAATTCTTAAATAATTCAATTCAAACCAATTTCATATTTATCTTCCAACTTTAATTTTATTTGAGTCATTATAAACTCTATCTACAATAGAGTTTAAATGGATACTTACCAATTTATATGAAAGAAATCAAACTTTATTATTAAACTCATTTTTATTAATCAATTTTATACAACTTTACTTGCATTAACACTATTTTCCTTATTTTGGTTATTATTTCATACGTAGATCACAAGTTTACATTTCTTTATACTATCTTATGAAACAATATACATTTCAAATACTTTATTACATTTATTGGAATTAAATTTCCAAATTTATAGATACAACAACTATGACCTTACAGTTATTTCAAATAAATTGGGATTGTGCTAAATTAATTATTTATAAACTTACATTAACATAATTTGCATTAATTTACATTCGGTTACAAATAAATCAATATATTATTTGACACATAAATACTATAATTGCATTTGTTCTTATTATATTCCATTTATAGCTAAGTCAAAATATGTGAATTTTAATTAAATTGTAACGTTCATTCAAGTTCATTAAATATTAACTTGCATTAACACGTTTCCTAAATTTACAATCAAATACCTTTAACAATGTTTTATTACATCAATCCATTTAATACTTTCCTTTATTTCTCATGTACAATTACATCCGGGTAAAATCTTTTCACTACTTTCATTCATTAGAATTCTATTCAAATTTCAAGTTCTTGCAATAACTCAATTATTATAAATTTGCATACCAATAAATTAAGTTCCAATAAATATGATTTATTCAATTCAACCTTTTTCATTAAGTCTATTTTAATCAATAAAATATTTCATAGGTTAATTCCCAACATTTACTTCATTACAAATTATAACAAATATATTTCTTTATAAATTTAATTCCAAAATCTTATTAATATGACAAATTTAATTAATGAAATTCACGGGTCGTTACACTCTCCCCCACTCAAAATTTTCATCCTCGAAAAGGAAAAAGAAGGGAAAAGAAGAATTAAGAAATCAATATATCTTATTCAAAACATTAACTTTATAAACAATTAAATTTACAAAATTAATTACTATAAATAAAATATACAAATTTACAATCATTATATCTTTTATACTAAAATCAATAAAGTTTGGAAAATATTTTCGAAAATTTTGCTAAGTCCAAAATTTACGGAAAATTTCGTCAAAGTCTCCTTTGTACGGGGAGGCTCGGGAGAAAATATAATACCAAATATAACAATATATAACATATATTTTCCAAAATAATATATATCCCAACCCAGGAAAACAAAATAATAACGTTATAAACCGTAATCCAAAACGTACCTATTTGTCGGGCAATTTACGCTTAATTATGAAACCAAAAGCTGTAGCATTGCTTCCATAACCTGTATTTCACTTATATAATCCAAAAGGGTTAACAATTTATATAAAATGAAATATTTAAAGTGGTTTCAACCAAAAACAAACAAATCAATACAACCATCACATAGAATCAACACAAACCAATCATTCATTCATATCAAACAAAACAAATAGTTGTTTGGGTTCAAAACTTAAATTGTACAGAATGAAAAATAACTACTGAGTGCAACATTTACTCAACAGTCTTAAATGGAACTAAATAGATTATTCGATCACCCTAACAAATTTAAAGTATTTTTGCCCAAACAGCTATAAGTTAAGCAAACAACAATTTCAACCAATAAATCAATTTCATTGTTATTAATTTCATTTCATAGCATTTATTGTTTGATTTCCTTTTTTTCATATAATGGTTTATCTTTTTATTTCACAATTTTTTCTTGCAAATTTTCATTTTCTTTTATCCATATACTATAAATTTCCTTTATTTACATCACATTCATTACTTAATCTCATTTATTTACGGTATTCATCCTTCTACTTATTTTACTTATAATAGATTCAACCATTTCCTTAAGTTTATTATCATTCATTTGTACTACTTAATTTTATTTATTTACTTCCCTTCTATTTTATTTAGCAGTCTTTCAATTAAGCTTAAGTTCATAACAACTACAACACCAATTCTTATTTATTAAGGTGATTCATTGAACCTTTTCATTATATAAATTTTTCTTGTACAATTTCCCATTACATTTTCTTATTAAACATTTCAACCTTTAATATTTGGTAAGTTATATATGCTTTATAAGAATGCAATTAGAAATCATACAAGTTTATCTTATTTCTTTTAAAATTTATTCAATGTTCAATAATTATATCCTTTGTATTATAGGTTACACATTTCAGATTTCTTTTTAATTTCATTCATAACTTAGCATTAAATTTCTTATTTTAATTAAAGGTTCCAATTATTAATTAGTCATATTCCAATTTACTACACTTAATTGAACTATTAATTAACTGGAACTTAAGAACCCAATACCGGGTTTAATTTTTAAACATTTTAAAATAATAGATAAACATCTATACTAACAATTTTTATATCCAATTATATTTAAAACAATTTAAATTTTATATTTGTTTATCAAAATAAATCTGTAGTAAAATTACCACAGTGGCCTTCCCACTTCGAAACTCGAAAATGAATGTCGATGATGCGGCCGCCATTACCGAAATTATTTTCCAGCGACAGAGAGGGAAGTACAGTACTATTTTTTCCAAATCTTCTTTAAACGATGCTTCCAAATTATATTGAAATATTTATATCAGAAAATACTTCTATTAATATTATTATTATATTTTAAAACTATTCAAAAGAAAGTTTCAAAACCCTGGAACTTAAGTTCTAAATTTCAAATTTTCATTTTATTTTATTTTCCATCTCACTTCACTATTATTTATAAATTCGATTACCTAACACCCAATATATTGCAACCAAATATACCCTTTATAAAATTTACTTTATATATATAGAAAATATAATAGGCAAAATTATTTCATTCACCTATATTAAAACCAAATATTATGTCGGTCTGTCCTATTAAGTGTTTAGAAATCCCTATTGATGTCATAGCGTCCCATGCACCCACCAGAATCTATAAATACAAAATGGAACAAATTAACACAATATTAAAACCTTTTTATAACACTAACAAATATGCTCTCTCATATATATATGCTTAGCGACTCCCATAGGGTATTACTACCCTATTAATGAAGAGTCAAACCCCACAAAGCTAAGTTTATCACTAAACCAAAGCTCTGATACGAGATGTAACACCCCGCCTTTTTGCATGCTTTAAATCGACACACGTGCCAATTCAAACCATACGGAAGGGCGAATTGTTATGGGGTAAATAAGAAAAGCAGAGAAGAAAAAAAACAGAATCTTACAGCGTAACGATAAAATATAATAATCAATATACAGTTCATAGAACTGTTTTACAATACATTTGATTTTTCTTTATACAATAAATATCAGAGTTCATATACCAAAGGATAATAACAATGCAGCGAAATAAAATGGAGTAGTGGAATAATATAGTAGATAATAGTACTACAAATCATCGTCTTCGTCCTCCAGAATAAAATCTTCGATCCTGAAACGCTTGTATTGACCCGAGCGAATTGAAAAGACAAACACTCGAGTCAGAACTAAAACATCTTATGTGAGTTAAATCAACAGAAATAAATATGAGTGCAGTAGAAATAAATGTGAGTGCAGTAACTTAAGAGATGCTCGGGATTCACATCTCCTAAGGATCCGTTAAACTATTTACTATGTAGTATATTTCGCTATTATAATAATGTCAAATAATAAAGTAAACTTACTTTTTAATAGCATTAAGGGGTTACCCATATAGACCTTAACACAAATAATGCCAATAGTCTAAACAGTACCGTATTACCTCCTGATCGGGAGGCTACCAGAGGATACTCCATAGGTATGACACAAATAGCAACTCGTACAAGGCGTGATAGTGTAGGTGACACGACACAACTAGGCAATGCCAAGGTAGATATACCAATTACGCTTTCGGGTCGGTGGTAACGCGTAGCAGCTACTACCACCCACCTCGAACAACACCCCCAAAATCAAAAATCAAAAGTGGTCACTGAATCAACCCAAAAGTCAAAGTATAATATCGAAGGGATGTGTCCGATCAAAGATGCTACCTCAATTAACCCGTCAATCGCTCCTGTTTTAGCCAACTTATGCCAACTCACGGGAGTTGGGTCCACGTATTTACCTCAAAGGAAACGCCGCCATCATCCTACTTCATTCTGGAATCTCCACCGCGTACACGGTTGTTAAAGTGGTTTTCGGAGTTGGCAAAGAGCATGACAACTTCCGCTCCCGGTCTCTTCAACAACCAATCGTTATTATAACACTACGGTCATTTTAAAATAATTATACTTTAAAACCAGCTTATAATATCCATTTCAAAACCATATAAATACGATATCATTTCTTTTTTTTTAAAACCCCAAATCAATATGATATCATTTTTTCTTATTTCAAATATATCTCTTTTTCCAAAAACATAATACTTCCAAATATATATACCTTAAACCCCATAGCTTCGAAACAAATTTTCTAATACTTAAATGGTTTAAATATTTAACCACTTTATATAATAAATAGCTTTTTAAATTTCAAAAATAAATTCCAAATATAGGTTTAATTTCCCAAATAAACCATTTCAATTTCCATATATTTCAAAGCTTTAATTTTCCCACCATTTCAAAATTTATTCTTTGATAATTTCATATACATCAATTTCAACTACTATTATTTAGATTTGAAACGTTACTAAATAAATCAAATATCGTTTTAGTAAAACTTTTAGACTTTAAATAACTGGATATTCTTCCAATTAAATTAACTTGATAATATTCAATTTAATCAATTTGATATTCATTTAAATCCTCTAAATAAAAAATCAAGCTTTAAAATCATACCCTTTTAAATCTAAATTTATTTACATTCCAAATCCAATTTATTCAAGTACAATTCTTAAATAATAAATTCAAACCAATTTCATATTTGTATTCTAACTTTAATTTTATTTGAGTCATTATAAATTCTATCTACATTAGAATTTAAATGGATACTTACCATTTTACATGAAAGAAATCAAACTTTAATATTAAACTCATTTTTATTAATCAATTTTATACATAGCTTAAATTCAAGAATTTAACTATATATATAAAATAATATTTATATAACATTAAAATTTAATATTTGTTAACCGTATATTCCTTTCCAAAACCATAGAAAATCATTTTCAAAATATTTTATATATACATACCGTGGTGCCTGTATATAATTTTCTATCCTATGGTCAAGTGATACAGATATTTGTCATTTCAATCCGTAATTTAAAATAAAAATTACGGTTATATATCATTCCAAACCGCAATACCGAATGAAATGAAAATGCATAATAACTTGCAGTTTATAACAATATAGAATACATCATCCATTCATCCAATATCAACCATCAACCATTTATCACAATCATCATCCAAATTCAAACAATACAGCAATATATAACAGGTGATAATAACAGGTATCAACTATCAGCTTATATTCAAAAAAAAATTATAACTGTTTAACTGGCAGTTTTTATGCAATAAAATAAATAACAATTTAATTGGCAGTTAATATGTAATGAATAGTTAAGTAACAATTAAATTAAATAATTTAATTTTACTAGGATGATGATTAAATTGCCAAACAACCATAAATAAATTACAAATCTCATCATATATCAATTTAACAAACATAAGAATTTGTAGAAGTTGTGAGTGGGTTAAAACACTCACCTTTTGAATTTAAATTGAATATAAATCCAATTTAAACCCAAAAATTGAACAGTCTCTAAAACCGTTCAAATCATCGCCAAAATGTACGGAATTTTATTACGATCCTAATAAAGAAAATCGCTCGTGAAACGGAGTTCATATGCACAAGTTATTGAAATTAGAAGTTATTCGAATTTAAATTAAAAAAAAGCAACAAATTATCATTACCGCCACGTCACCGAGCATAAATCATCACGCGTTCGCCCCCCTGTACACTATCGAACCGAGACCACCCACTAGCAACCCTCTTTGACTAACCTTTGACCATGATTTCATGACGCTACAGGCCGCTGTTGGCCATGGCGTGGCCACAATCGAGTTCGGCAACTCAGGCGGACCCCCTGTGTCGCGTGGCCTCCGTTGGTGTGACGCCCCACCTCTATACCCACGCTAGACAAGAACATTACGGTGAATACTGTCGACTAGCACGGAGAATAAGGCTGCTGAGGAGCGACCATCCGTGTAATTGCTTTGTGCGAGCATCGACATGTCAGATAGTATAACATGCATTTCTTTATCAAGAGGGAAATCCGACATACCGACACAAACTCAAAGCTACTACACAGTGGCTATAATATCTTCGGAAACAAATACAGAAATAAACATAACATAAATCAGTCACAGACAATTCATATCACAAAGGCGGAATAAGATATGAATATTACACATAAAAGTGTACATCAGAGTAGTGGTCAAAGGAATCCACAATAATACAAAAGAATAGCAACACGTGCTATACAAAAGAATACAACTATGAGTCTATATCTCAAGTGTATACAACAAAATAAACTACTAATCTAAATAGTTTGCCAAAAGTCAGAGGAATGAATCCCTGAGGAGAAGTCAAGCAGAAGCACCTGTAACATCTCAGTCTGACCCGAGTATTATTTAATAAGAAAATAATAAATGGATCAGTCTAACTATAAATATCAGATGAAACGATATAGAATAAGAGGTATGACTAAACACATAATAATCACAATGCTAAGCTGTGATATATATAAGTAATTGAAAATCAACGAGAGATTAATCAATATCACCAAATCTACACAAGAAACAAAGAAATGTCATACTCCTCATTTCGTTCACCAAACCACAATAAATGACATATTATATCAATGCCAATCACAAAAGTCAATGACACACAAATTCACCAATACACAAATGTCGATATAGCTTATCGATGGAAATCACGAAAATTGGTGAAACACAAATTCTAGAAATCATCTCAAGAAATCCAGAAATCACAAAGGGGGGAGGCCTATCACAAACGGGAGCATAAAGCTCACCAACACGTGTATCACAAACGGAATGCTAATTCCATGGTTGCTAACCATCACAAATTGAGTCGAAGCTCCACAAACGGCCCGAAGACCATGGGTTGCTACCCCACCAAATTGAGTCGAAACTCCACAAAACGGGGTTTAGTCTCCCTCGTAGACAAAGAGACATCGCACATTGCTAGTCTAAATCACAAAAATGATTGTCATGATCAACGAGAAGTGTCAATTACACTAAGCTAGTAAATATATGAGTTTAGCTTCATGTCCCATAAACACTTGCTTAACTTAAATATTTACGAACAAACTGTAGATCTCCACTAGAAAATTATCACAAGAGATTCAATCGAACAAGTCTAAGAATTAACCGACGAAGTAAACGCAAGCGTTTCATACCACTCGTTTTACTAGGTCGTTTAATTAGATTTCTCATACGAGTGAGGTAAAGGTTTGTATATACTAATAGATTGGAAAACGATTTTAGAAACGAGCTTTGTAATTAAAATAGTATTAAAATCGTTTAAGGAAAGAGTGTTTTGATATTTACTACTAGTATAGAAAACCTTTATATTTTTAAAGTGACAAGTCACAAAGAAGATTGTAAGAACAATCAATCACTAAAATTCACATTCGAAGACGTGAATAAAATCCAGAGAAACCGATAAAGAATTCATCGAAATGGATATTCAAAAATCTCCAAAAAGAGTCATCAAAGTCATAATAAATGATAACAACAAATAGGATTATCACGAATCGATTTAAATTGGAATTCTCAAACAAAAAGGCAAGAAGGCAAAATCACAACAGTTTCAGACGTCTGAAACAAGTGGTTCAGACGTCTGAATCTGGAAATATAAAAATTTCCAGAACATGATTCAAACGTCTGAACCAAATGTTTCAGACGTCTGAAATAGGCATATTTTAGCCTATTTTCTTTCTGTTTGAAAATAAGCCAATTCAGACGTCTGAAACCCTATATTCAGACGTCTAAATCTGGGAATAGAAATCTTCCCAGACAATATTCAGACGTCTGAATCTTCCGTTTCAGACGTCTGAATCTGGGGTTCAGGGCATTCCCTGAACCTAGGCCAAAAATGGCCAAACGAATATCGGAAACGATCGAACGAGCAAATGGCGATGACTAAGGAATTACGTCGAACGACAACCCAGCCTAAACGGCTCTTTGATACGCCTCAAATATCAATGTCCAAATATCCATAATAGGATTTCCATAAATTGGACCAAAACACCAAAAATTGGAATATACACCAAATCAATCCAAACCAAAATCAATTGCACATGAATAAACGTTAGGAATTCATACCTAACAATCGAAGATAATTATAGACAAAGATGTGAGATAAAAATCTCACCTTTTTACCAAAATCAAACAAGAAGAAGCTTGAAAGCAAATGGAGAATCAATCTCTCTTCAACACAACCCAAATGAGCTTGAACCTATGCTCAAAACAAGAACATTCACAAAATTAGGTTTAGGAATTTCTGAAATTGGTAAGAGAATAAGTTGGAGAAGAAGAAGAGAATGCTTACCACTGGGTTCTCTTGAATTTGGAGCTAGGAATTTGAGGTTGCAAGAGGAACTAGGGTTTTGGAGTTTTAATTTCCAATCTCTCCCACCATTATTGCCTTAGAACTGAAAAGAGAAGAGAATGAGAGTGAGTGGGGAAGAGTGGCTCGGATTTGAGCATAAGTTAAACATAGGGCTGAGCCCAAAACTAAACCCAAAGTGAAAAGTAGCAAAAATCAACTTTCTCCAAACATATCGAAGCTTATACTCAAAAAGGTCGCAAACGGCATTTTAAACTCAATGGGAGTGGTCCCGAGTCCTAATTCGACCGTATGCAAAAAGTAGCTTTTCGGACTAAAATCCGACTAACGATAGAATATTTAAATAAAATATTTAAATATAAAATCGATAAATATGCGGGTTGTTACAGACTCCCCTCCTTAAAGAAATTGCGTCCTCGCAATATTTAAGAAGAAGATATGTAGTAATAACCATAAAAGCATATTCAACACAAAAGAAATTTGAAATAAGAAGTTCACCTCAAAGAGCACGAGAAAGTAAGTCCGGATGTGTTCGCTCGATGTACTCTCTAGATTCCCAAGAACAATCCTTAGGATTTGAAGACCATTGAACTTTAACAAGCGGGACATTTTTATTTCGAAGTTGTTTGACCTCCGAAGAAATGATACGAACAGGATGTTGCTCATAAGTTAAATTAGGCGAAACTTCAATCTCTTCCACAACACCGGGCTCAAGAATAGAATCGGAATCTCGAAGGCATTTCCGTAATTGAGAAGCGTGAAACACGTCATGAATAGCAGAAAATTGAGTCGACAATAAAAGGCGATAAGCCATGGAACCAATACGTTCAGTGATAGGAAATGGCCCAATATATCGAGGCGCCAATTTTCCCGATCGACTGAAACGTACCACACCCTTCATAGGTGATACACGAACGAACACAAGATCTCCCACAGAAAATTCTAGCTTCCTTCTTCGGTTATCGGCATAGGATTTTTGTCTACTCTGAGCTTCTTTCATCCTATGACGAATAAGATCAATCTTTTCTGTGGAATCACGAATAAAATCTGGACCTAAAACCAGCTTCTCACCGGTCTCAAGCCAACAATAAGGAGATCGGCATGGCCTTCCATAGAGTGCCACAAAAGATTCCATACCAATACTAGATTGGAAGCTATTATTATAGGAAAATTCAACAAGTGAAATATGATCTTCCCAACTTCCACCAAAATCAAGAACACATGCACGAAGAAGATCTTCAAGAGTTTGATTCACACGCTCAGTTTGTCCATCGGACTGAGGATGATAAGCGGTGCTAAAATTAAGCTTCATTCCCAAAGCTTTTTGAAGACTCTTCCAAAATCCACTAGTAAACAATGGATCACGATCACTAACAATAGAAGTAGGAACCCTATGTAATTTAACAATCTCTTTAACAAAGAGTTTGGCCAAAAGAGGAACGGTTCGGTTAGACCGAACGGGAATAAAATGGGCGGATTTAGTAAGTCTATCAACAATCACCCATAAGCTATCATGACCCGATCGAGAACGGGGAAGACCATCTATAAAATCCATGGAAATTTGGTCCCACTTCCAAATTGGAATTTCTAAAGGTTGCAATAACCCACCGGGCCTTTGATGTTCGGCCTTAACGAGTTGGCAAGTCATGCAACGCTTAACGAAGTTAGCGATGTCAAGTTTCATTCCCTCCCAATAATAAAGTCGCTTCATATCTGCGTACATTTTACTACTACCGGTATGAATGGTGAATTTAGAACGATGAGAATCTTCTAAAATGTCCTTACGAAGATCAATAATATTTGGTACGATAAGTCTACCAAATTTCTGAATGCCGCCACGAGAATCGATATCAAAGTCTTTCAAACCTTCAATATCAATTTTATCCCTAATATTTTGGCCAAGAAGAGCCATTTCGGGATCTAGACTTTGAGCTTCAAGAATGCAGTCTAAAAGAGAAGGACGAGCCTCAAGGCTACATAAAACAAGAGATGAACATAAATCGGGAACACAGTCTCGAATCTCACAAGTGGATAAGATCTCGAGATCGTTCCATTCGGATATCATCATAGAAACAACAGCTTGTTGCTTGCGACTAAGTGCATCCGCAACGCGATTTCCCTTTCCGGGAGTATAAAGGATATCAAGATCATATGGTGCAAGAAATTCGAGCCAACGCTGTTGATGCAAATTAAGTTCCTTTTGAGAGAATAAATACTTCAAGGACTTATGATCGGTATAAAGAACAAATTTTCTCCTAAAAGATAATGACGCCAAATCCGTAGAGCAAAAACAATAGTCGCGAGTTCTAAATCATGAGTGGCGTATTTAGTCTCGGCAGGCTTCAATTGCCTAGAAGCATAAGCAATAACACGTTCTCTTTGAATAAGAACGGCACCCAAACCAACGCGACTAGCATCGGTATAAACAACGAAATCTTGATTCCCCTCGGGAATAACGAGAATAGGAGCATCAGAAAGAAGCTCTTTTAATTTCTGAAAAGAAGCTTCACATTTGTCCGACCAAATATAGTTAACACCTTTCTTCGTCAAGCTAGTGAGAGGCACGACAATCTTAGAAAAGTCTTTGATAAATCGGCGGTAATAACCTGCCAATCCCAGAAAGCTACGGATTTCTGTCACGCTCTCCGGTCTCTTCCAATTCTGAATCGCTTCAATCTTTGAAGGATCCACGAAAATTCCGGATTCGGAAATAATATGGCCGAGAAACTTCACACGAGATTGCCAAAAGTGGCATTTAGAAAATTTTGCCTTTAATTGATTACTCCTAAGAGTTTCCAACACAATCCGAAGATGTTTTTCATGCTCCTCCTCGGTTTTAGAATACACAAGAATATCATCAATAAAGATGAGGACAAATCGATCGAGGAAGTCTTTAAAAACTCGATTCATTAAGTCAACGAAATAAGCCGGGGCATTTGTTAACCCGAATGGCATAACAAGCCATTCATAAGATCCATACCAAGTACGGAACGATGTCAAAGGAATGCTATCCTCTGCAATACGAAGCTGATGAAAACCGGCAGCCAAGTCCAATTGTGAAAAGACTCTAGCACCACTAAGTTGGTCAAATAAATCATCAATCCGAGGTAAAGGATATTTATTTTTGATAGTAAGATCATTAAGCTTGCGGTAGTCAACGCAAAGCCTAAGTGTACCATCGGATTTCTTCACGAAAATATCCGAAGCTCCCCAAGGCGAGGAACTAGAGCGAATAAATTGCTTCGTCTCTAACTCGGATAATTGTTTGCGCATCTCTTCGTTCTCCTTATTGGACATGCGATAAGGAGGACGAGTAATAGGTTGAGCTCCAGGAATAAGATTAATTCTGAACTCAATTGCTCGCTTAGGTGATAATCCTAAAACGGGCTCGAATATGTCGGAAAATTCACAAACGACGTGAATAAGAGAAATAATATCACCCTCATCATCATCATCGTCATCACGAGGGTTTAAACAATATAAAGATGCAACCAAAGCAGAATCCGAATCTTTAAGAATAACAGAAACCTGATTAACAGATTGAGGATGTCGAAGATGAATAGTCCGCTCAGGACATAGGATATGAGCTTCATAACGGTTTAGCCAATCCATTCCCAAAATCATTCCAAAGCCTAAATAACGCATGACATGCAAATCGGCTAGGAAAGGAAAATCACACAAAATAATCTCGACATCTTTACACAATAAACTGATTGTTGTGGATCCACCAACCGGATTCGCGATTCTCAAAGAAGTCATAAACACAAAACATCCAAAGAAAAAGTATCAACAAGTTCTTTTGATATAAAAGAATGGGACGCACCCGTATCAAAAAGAACTCGAATAGGATGATCACGAAATAAAATAATTCCGTCCAGAATAGAATGAGAAATACCTTGGCCACGAGATGTGTTGCCAGGGGCTTGAGCAACATTAAGATTTCCCTCTTTCCTGCCCTGAAGCTTGGGGCAATAGGATATAACATGACCGGGACCCTTGCAGTAGCGACAAGAGATAGACTTGGGACACTTGTTCGCATAATGGTCCTTCGAACCACAGTTATAGCATTCCCCACGACCAAAGGAAGAAGTCTTTGCCACGGAGGTTGCTTGCTTCCCTTTCTTATTAGGATAGGGGCCTTTGAATTTGTTTGGCCTCTTCTTGTTATTGTTGAAGCTTGGTTTGGAACCCACCACTTCAACATCATTCTCCATATCCGCCTCTTCAAGACGAAGAGCGATATCAACGAGTTGGTCGAAAGAAACTTCTAATTTTAGAAGTAATGGCTTCTTGAGGCTTTTGTTTAAGCCATAGACGAACCTCTGGTTCTTCTTTAAAGGGGTGTTGATGTATTCAACCCCATATTTGAAAAGCGACTCGAAGGAGGCGACGTAATCAGTCATGGAGGACTCACCTTGAACAAGGTCTATAAATCGTCGAGCCAATGTCACTTTCTCAGCTTCTGGAACGAATTTTAATTCGAAGCGTTCTCGGAATTGCTCCCAGGTGAGATCCGCTTCATTAATCTCAGAAATAAGAAGCTCGTACCAGTCCAATGCTCTTTCTCGAAGCATACTAGAGGCCACCTGAACTCGGTGAAGGTCAATAAGATTCATGCGAGAAAAGATTCGATCGCACGACCTTAGCCAAGCCTGTACTTCAATAATAGTTTCGGATTTTATCACTTTTATATTTCACAATCAATTTCAATGGTTTAAACAAATTAAAAGTCAGTTTAAAGTTAATTATCTTATTGATTTCAGTATTTTCCTTAGTTCCATACAAATTCAGAAATTATAAATTTAATTTCCAAAATTTCTATTAAATTAAATTAAAAAATCATTTTTCCATTCATTATTGTCAAATAGATGGATTTAATATTGGATTCAAAACTATTTACATTAATATCCTCACATTTCATATATATTCCTATTTTAAATATTTAATCCATTTAATTGCAATTAAATCCTTTTATTAAATTTTAAATTCCAATAAATTAATAAAGCTTTATTTGATTTCTATTTTCATCTTTATTTCAATTGCATAACATTTTATTCCAATTTTACTGCATTTTCCAAATACGTACATTAATTATTTTTTATATTCTCCATTAATTATTTACTTGGTTTTATACTTTAAATTTATTCAAAGAAATCAATAAATCTTGATTTATAATCTTTACCTCAACCAATAGTCATATTATAAATGGAATTTTCATTATTTTCAAAAATTACTTAAACTAATGTTAACGTAGAATTTTTTTTATATTTATTGCAATTGATTACGAGTTATAATTTAGCATACTTGTCTAAAAGGATAACATACAATACTTGTTACCCTTTAACGTTTATCTCACTCATAAGCTATTATTAACAACCAAATGTTTAAATTTGATTTAGACCAAATTCAATGCATTACATGAATGGGTAAATGATTAAAGTTTTTCACTATTGCCTCTTTTTCTTTATTTATATTAATGGCTATGTTTCAAATGTTAAATATTATTAATTACCCACATAAATTAAGGTTTTAAAACCAAACCTTAGTTTCATTCCCTTTTTTTTTCTAGTTTATTACTTTTGAAAAAAAATTCTGTTTCTATTTATTTATTACATACCTACCTTCAGCCCTTGCATTAATTCTCATAAACATTACATTATTGATATCCAAATTTTGATTTAGTAAGCCAATTTGTTACAACTTTACTTACATTAACACTATTTTCCTTATTTTGGTTGTTATTTCATACGTAGTCACAAGTTTACATTTCTTTATACTATCTTATAAAATAATATACATTTCAAATACTTTATACATTTATTAGAATTAAATTTCCAAATTTATTAGATATAACAACTATGACCTTACAGTTATTTCAAATAAATTGGGATTGTGCTAAATTAATTAATTATAAACTTACATTAACATAATTTGCATTAATTCACATTCGGTTACAAATAAATCAATATATTATATCACCCATAAATGCCATAATTGCATTTGTTCTTATTATATTCCATTTATAGCTAAGTCATAATACGTGAATTTTAATTAATTTGTAACGTTCATTCAAGTTCATTAAATATTAACTTGCATTAACACATTTTCCAAATTTACAATCAAATACCGTTAACAATGTTTTATTACATTAATCCATTTAATACTTTCCTTTATTTCTCATATACAATTACATCCGGGTAAAATCTTTTCACTACTTTCATTCATTAGTATTCTATTCAAATTTCAAGTTCTTGCAATAACTCATTTATTATAAATTTGCAAACCAATAAATTAGGTCCAATAAATGGGATTTATTAAATTCAACCTTTTTCATTAAGTCTATTTTAATCAATAAAATATTTCATAGGTTAATTCCTAACATTTACTTCATTACAAATTATAACAAATATATTTCTTTATAAATTTAATTCCAAAATCTTATTAATATGATAAATTTAATTAATGAAATTGACGGGTCGTTACCCGTTATGGTTGAAATGATAAACCCAAGCGATTTTCATTCGAATTGAATTTAGGATTGTGGGTTGAAATGATATTTACCCACATATATATTTAAATGGCGGATTGAAATGATAAATATCTGTATCACTTGACCATATGACAGAAAATTATATACAGACACCATTGGCCTATATATAAATATTTTGAAATTGATTTCTATGGGTTTGAAAGGAAACATATATGTTTTATTTTATATAGAAATATTTTATATCTATAAATAAGTTTAACATAAAGTAGATTTAATAATAAGCTTTAATTTAATAAAGTTTTATTTAATTAATATATCATATGATTAAGTATTTATTTAAAATTATATAAAAAAATAGGATAGATTTTTATAATGATTTATAAGTTAAGGTTGGGAAGATAAATTTAAAATTTATTTGAAATCGTATTTAATTAAGAATTTTGTTTAATTAAATCGACTTGAAACTTATTGAATATGAGATTTAAAGATATGGTTTTATAACTTGATTTTTGGTTTAAGATGATTAAACGAATATTTCAAGTTTAAATAAATTGAAGGATATATTTTATTTGGGATTTTATTTAATGACATTGGATTTATTAAGTAAATATTTCAAAACTAAACAATAGTAGAGTGAATTTGAGATAAATGAAATTATCAAATTCAGTTTTGAAATATTGAATATTTAAAGCTTTGAAATATAGTGAAATTGAAATGGTTTATTTTATGGTTCAAATCAATATTTTAAATCGATATACTTTGAAATGGTTATTGAGAAACTGAATTGAGTTGAAATTGACAAATTGAGATTGAATTAAATTTGACTTTTGAAACCCAAGTGGATGTAAATCGACTTGGGAAAGTAAAGGGAGCTATTTTATTATATAAAGTATTTTTGAAATTTTTCTTAAAATATTTTTATATTTTACTTTGTAAATTATGTAATATAAACTATTTTAATATACTAATTAAACTATTTTATTTTGTATACTATTATTAATATCTAAACTATTTAAAGGAAATTGTTATGATTTCTAAAGTATTATGATTTCAAAGTGTTATAATTTCCAAAGTGTTATAAATTCAAGTATTTGGTTTCGAAAATGTTTTAACTTTGAAGTGCTATGATTTTGAAAATAGATATATTTAAAGTGAAAATTTATATCGTATTGATATGGTTTTGAAATGGATATGATATTCTGGTATTGAAGTATAAACTATTTTGAAATGACCACGATGTCATAATAACGTTTGGTTGTTAAAGAGACCGGGATCAGATATTGTCGTTCTCTCTGCCAATACGGAAAATCACTTTAACAATTGTGCACGTGGTAGAGATTCCAAAAATGAAGTAGAATGGTTTTGGTGAACGATTTATGTATAAGGTATGACGTGACCTTGACTCCCGTGAGTCAGCTTAGATGTGACTAAAACCAGGAGCCATGCCGGGCCAAGTGAGGTCATTCCTCCGTTCGGTCATATTTGTTCAATACTATATTCTGATTTTGTGATTGTTTGGTGGCCACCCCTCGATTTTGATATGAGAGTGTGTCCGAGGTGGGTGGTAGTAGCTGCTATGCGTTACCACCAGTCCGGATCCACAAATGGTATATCTACCCTGACATTTTTTCGTGTGACATGTTCACATGCTCTAGAGCGCCTTCTATGAGTTTGTTGCGTACCATACCTATGTGATACCCTTTGGATAAACCTCTGGTTTAAGGAGGAGCGTACGACATTGTATAGACAACAGGAATATATAAAATGTGTTAAGGGAGATATAGGTAACGCCTTAACAATATTTTAATATCTTTTGCTTTACTATAGACATATTATAGTAGCGTACATTACTACATAGTAGATAGGTCCACGGATCCTTAGAGGATGGTTATCCCAAACATCCTTTAAGTTACTTGTATTTCAGTTGATATTTCACTTGAGTTGGATTTATTGATATAAGAATGTTAATCCTAACTCGAGTGTTTTGTGTTTTTCTTTACGCTCGGGTCAGACTGAGTGTCACAGCATTTGAGATCACCGTTGGAGTTGGAGCTTCGCTTGGAGATCCATCTGCATCTATTCAGCTTTCAGCTTTTCCAGTCGGTTTTTTCAAAGATGTCATCTGTTTGTATTCGAGACATTATTGTATTGGAGATATTCTGTTGTATTTTATTTCAACCTACTATTTATCTATTCCGCTTCATTCTGTTGTAATACACCGTGTCTGTGATTCTATGATTGATTTATTTACTGTATTTTCTGAGTTCTGCCAAATATAAAAATTAACAATCTGATGTTTTATGCAATTCAAGTCCGACATATGTGGATGCGAATGGCACGAAATACCGGGTCGTTACAATATTCATGATGTAGGATTACTTGCCTTTAGTCCGTGGAGGTGAAATTTACCATATCCAAGCTGTCGGTAGTATTTTATTATGAAAATCTTCGATTTGCAAGAATATGATTTGAAGTTAAGAAAGAAATCTTCGATTAAGATTTAATGAATGACTTGGGAATATTTTCCCTAAGTTAAAAGTTATAACTTGAATACAAGGAAATCTTGGATTAATATTTAATGAATGATTTGAAAAAGTTTTTCTAAGTAAAAGAGAAAATGATTTGGAATTATTTCAGGATTTAAGAAAGGTTTAAATAAATCAAACGATATGATAAATGAGGCTTAATGATTCCATATACTCTTGAAAAGAAAATGGAATAAATTGGAAAGAATATATCTAAGAAAGATATTTGATTTGAACAAAAGATGAAGTAATTGATTGATGATTGATATCAACATATGAACTTAACATCTTTTAAATCGATAATTGGCTTCGAAGGAACCGGGATCAGATTTGGGTGAT
The DNA here is from genome assembly GCA_030765085.1 of Allium cepa. Taxonomy (NCBI): domain Eukaryota; kingdom Viridiplantae; phylum Streptophyta; class Magnoliopsida; order Asparagales; family Amaryllidaceae; genus Allium; species Allium cepa. Next base: position 504,578,278 of record CM060934.1, on the reverse strand, counting down.
TCCTATCTGAAAACCCTTCAAGCCAATGTATACGATCGAAAGTGAAGACATGTTGAAGATGATGATTATTGAAGACCGTGGATCTTCATAGCATGAGGACTACTTATTGTCATGCTTTGCGTCGCTCCTATTATGGAGTTATTTATAGTAGTGGTCTCCTCGTTTTTGATATTTTTTCGGACTGTAAGGAGTACTCGCTACTAGGGTAGTAGGAGAATGACTTCGGTTTCCTTCAGTCCCAATACGAACTGGTATGGACGAATGTCAGACATTTCATTTCTGAGACACAATGTTTAACTTTTACAAATGTACATCTGCTTAATGGCAGAGAAGGCAACTTCTCTTAGCTTAACACTCTTCTCTAAGACATATGAGCTCAAAGATTGTATGCTTGTGGGAGTCTAATAGTGATCAAAGGAATGGCAGTGTGCCATTCAAAGTGGAACTTGTTATGACCAAAGCGTGGTTTTGTGTGAAAAGTGTGGCTTTGAAGAATTTGAGCGTAGTTTCACGAGCCTCACACCCCATTTATAATGGGATTCTATGAGGTCAGATGTATGCTTGCATTTCAGATAGTAGTGATTTGGATTATCGGATGTTCTGAGCCCCAAGTATCAGATACATCTGGGCCTCATGGCAGGAATGCGCGAAGTCCGAGTCCATGGATGTTATTCGCAGATTGTATCCATTTTTAGCCATATGTGTTGTTGTATAACGGCGTCTGAATTTTGGACGTAACCCATGGATACAGATTGATCTTTCCACTAGTTCCCTATCATGTTGGAAATCCAATCTCAATACGAGATTTACAATTTTGATTGTATTCCCAAAATAGCTGTAATGACATGCAAACATTTCAACTACCCTTTTTTGGTATCATATATTCTGCTTGGTATATTCCGTTAACCCGGTCCAGATTTATTATCTTAGACTTAGTCCGGGTATTGATTCTTTATTTGAATAAGTTTATTTGAAAAGTGTTTTCAAAAGAATGTCATTAAAAATAATATCAAGTGTATTTTGGTATAAAAGTGATTTGGTTATTATAAGATAAAACCCGTCCGTGTTTATATGTGGGCGTGGTCTTATGAGATACCTCTCTTTTCAAAGGTTTTGATAAATCGTCACGATCTATGCATTCTAATTTTCTGGTATCTCACGTTGGTTTATCAAGCCTGATCTGGGTGTTTTTAATACTCGGGTCGTATCCGATTAGTTTCAGGTTTAGTTGAAGACGGTTGGAGTTTTCAGAGGAGAGCTGGAGATCTTCATCATTGTAAGGACATATTCTATTATTTGCTACATTTATTGCATTTGTTTTGTTGTTTATCAGCATTTGTAAGGGCGGGTATTATAACTGTCAAGGCTGAATCCAGGTTAGACTCTGATATTGTATTTTAAAATTTTCAACTGTCAAGATTATTATTGTAATAATATATGTTATTCCATTCGTATGAGATTTTGTTTTGTCTTTATTTTCTTTCCACCCTTAATGATCCGCTTATTCGTGCAATTTGAATTGGACATGTGTGGTTTTTCGTCGATTCAAAGGGTATGGAAAAATTGGTCGTTACAACATCTTTGACGCTATTACACTCATGTTATGTGATATCAATTTGACTCACATAAGGATATTTTAGTCCGACACGAGTGTTTTGCTTTTTCATCACGCTCGGGTCAGCTCTGATTTTTTTCAACGCATCGAAGATCATTTGCTAGAGGACGTAGACGAAGATTTGGTATGCTACTACTACTATTATTCGTGCATCATGTTTGCTGCATTATCTATTTATCCCTGCTGTATATATAAATTTGATAAACGTTGTATAAGTTATAATCAAATGTATGGTAAACGGCTTCATGAACTAATTATTTGATATTATATTTTGTCATTCCACAGTGAGATTCTGTGTTTGTTTTCTTCTTCTTTTCTTATTTTTCATAGTTAACCCCATTGATTATCTATGTTCCGGATTGTTTCGATTGGACATGTGTTTATTATTGTCGATTCAAATCTTTCGAAATATGGGTCGCATCAGTGATAAGGTAGTGATACCCTAGAATGAGTCAGTTTGAGTGTATATGTATGAGAGTGCATACTTGTTAGTGTTATAAAATGTTTTATATTGTGTTTACTTATTCGATGAGTTGTTTATGGATTCTGGTTGGTGCGTGGGATGTCATGATATCGATAGGAGTTTCTAAACACTCAAACGAGACAAGTCAATATTATATTGTTTTAAAATCAGGTAAATGAAATAATTTTACCTAAATTATGTATATATAATGATTATTAATGAAGTTGTTATTAAGAGATGATAATATATAGCTACCACGGATTATTGATTGAATTAAAATAAAATGAATACTTTATGAATTATATTTTACGAAGCGTTCAATAATTAAATTAAATTGAAATCAATTATGATAAAAATTGTTTGAAATAACAAAGTTGTAAATTAATGAAATGTTTTGGTGATAAGGGAATGAAATTTGTACAAGTATATCTATAATATGACTTATAGATTGAAAGGATTGAAAAGCTAAGAATTTTATAACTTAAAATCCTGTTGATTTTTCGTAATTGTTTTCAAAGCCTTAAAAATTAATAATAATATTATTTGAAAGTGTTTTGACTAGAAATATATTTTGGAAAGATTTTTAAAGAAAATAAAAGCATTGAACTCACTTTGGTCGCTGGAAAATAATTCTATGGATGACTGCAGCATCGCTAGTATTCATTTTCGAGTTTCTGAGTGAGAATTGCTACCAAAATAAATTTATTTTCGACCAAAACAAGTTTGATTGTGAAAAAATATTCCAAGTATGATTTTATAAATATATGAAAATAGTTTTGAACTTATAATTGAAAATATTATAGATAAAAATAAGTTATAACTTATAGATTTGAACAGGAAAGTAAAAAATCAAATTTTAAAATGGTTAAACATTTTAGTTAAGCAAAAATAAAGGAAAACTTGAATTTGAGATATGAAATAAAAGAATTAACCCAAGAAATGTTAAATAAATTGAAATAGTGAAATGAAGTAAATAAAATAATGTTCAACTCAAGAAAGCTCAAATAAAGGTAAGTTGTATTTGAAATGAATTAAATAAAATAACGAAATGAAATTTTAAATGAATCAAGTGGTATAACTTGTAGATTTGAGAAATATTAAGCTAAAAACAAAATATAAATTTGCTGAATGTGAATGATAAGAATAAAAAAATAGAGTTAAAAAATAAGTAATGGATTAAATGAAATATAATTTCACTTAATAAAGATTAAATGAATTGAATTAGATTTGAATTGAACTAGATAAATTAGAAAAGTGAAGTAATTCCACTTACGCTATAAAATGAATTAATAGAATGAATACAACCTGAATTTAAAATGAAATTCAATTTAAATTATGAAAGAAACTAAATAAACTTAATGAGTGTAAGTAAAATTTATATGATTAATTGAATTTGATGTAAATAAATTAAATATAAATGAAATGAGCTTTAATAAATCGAATGTTAACTAACTGAATATGAAATAAGACAATAAAATGAGTTATAAGATGAAGTTAACTTAATAAGTTGAATGAAATTGATTGTGGGAAAACAAAAATTTATTAATATGAATTTGAGTTATAAAATAAAAAATTTACTTAAGTAAAGTTAATAATAAACTAAAGAAGTGAACCATTTATAAAATAGAATTTACTTAAGTTAATAAAATTAAAAAATGAAGTAAAATAATGAAGTGAATCAAAGAATTAATATTGAATTTAAGTTATGAAGAGAAAAATAAATAAACACGAATTTCATTTTATAAAATGTTTATAATAAATTAAACGGTTTGTAAATGACATAAGTACTAAAACAGAAGTATTCTGATGGGCCATGAAATAAAATTTAATCTAAATAAGGTCAAATGAAATGAATTTATAAAATGATTACAGTAAATTTAAATGATTTCACGAAAGGGTTTATAAACAATATTAGTACTAGATAGAATATCCTAAACGCAAATGAAATAAAATCTAACTTAAATGATTTATAAAAATGGCCCATAAATGAATTGATATGAAATATTGTTAAACACAAAGTAAAAAAATTGAAATTTAACAAATTGAATTGAATAAATTGAATGTAAATGAAACAGATGTGAATAAATTTGAAGCAAACCAATTAAATGTTAAGAAATTTGGATGTTAATAAGAAAAAGTGTATAAATTAAATATTGACATCGGAAATGTAAATTTTGATAAATTGGATTAGTTAGATGAATCTAAATTATTATTGAATGGTTTCTCTTGTTGGAAATCATAGTTTTAACTGTTTTGATTGCATATGATTGTTATGGTTGTGTATTCAGGCTCGTATTTGTGGTTTGGACATAAAATTTATGTTATATGATTATATTAAAGTCATAAATGTTATGTATCTTATTATAAGTGACTAATATTTCAAATTGTGTTGAGATAGGTACATACGAAGACCGTTTGAACGTATATGCAGATTTTATTTGCATTTGCTTGCTTAATATGAGCGAACTTGCTCGTATTAATAATAATAAGGTACATACCTTGGATTACATACCGCACTTTTATATTTTTCCCTACGGGATGCTTCATCATTGAGGTAAGCTGTATATTTGATATACTTGGTATATATTTGAGTTATATATCCTATTTTAAAAATTTTCTAATCAAGCCGCGCAAAGGAGACGTTGCCGAAATTTTCCGTCAATCCGGATGTTAGAAAATTTTTGTGGTTTTAAAATTTTATAACTTGTTTTATATATAAATTAAAATTTCCGTAAAATCGATATCAAAGTAGCTAGTGAAAGCATATTGAAAGAGGAGGCTATGCGGTAGGATCGTATAATATGGAATAGCGGAATGATATAGATAAATAACGATAATAAGTAAAGTAGACACCAAGACTTTATACTGGTTCGGACCTCTTGTCCTACGTCCAGTCCCTAAGCTTCTCTTAGGAATTCTACTAACAACCCTCACTTAACCAGGAGGAATAGATTTACAACTTACCCGAACAACCGAACGGGATTTCTTGCCTCAACTACCGAAGAGGACTTCAACTCAATTACTAAAAAACAATATTCGACTTGTTGTGTTCTTGTCAACACTAATGAGTCTAATGTAGTACAATGTTCCTATAATCTTATCCTCGAGAGTATGCAATGTGTTTGTGAAGATTTAGGAAATGTGAATTGCTATGAATCAAAAGAATGTTATAAACAAAACAGTGATTCAAGCAATAGATTGGTGATTGCTTTGAGAATATCTAGAGAATATGATCAAGAAAATAATAAGATTAAAGCAAGAGAATTCAGTGACTTGAATGATGTTAGAATCATGTATACATACTTGTAGAAGAGGTGCATTTGTTGTCAAAGGTTGCAAACAAGAGATGCTTCCATTTCCATTGGAGAATGGTTGCAACTCTTGGGAGGAAGAAGGTGTCTTTTCAGAGTAAATTCGCAGGTTCAAATTTAGTCGACTGAACAGGGAATTCAGTCGACTGAAAAAATGAAGTAAAATTTTCAGGAACAAATTCAGTCGACTGTACAGGAAGTTCAGTCGACTGAAACTGTGCATGTTTATATATTTGTACCAGTTTCAGTCGACTGGCCATTCCTGTTCAGTCGACCGAACTACTAAAATATGCACAGTGAAAGTTTAAATTAAAATGAAGTTCATAAAATGTGTTCTAGTGTTCGTGCAAGCCTCTTGAGGGTAGATTTTAACAATAAATCTAGACTAAGACCTATATAAAAATCATACTTATGTTTGTTTGGTCTTCATCGATCTTCCTTTAGCTTTGCACATATCTCTTCCTTTTTTGTTGAAGCACATTGTCATTGATCAAAATCTTTGCGTATCAACATTCTCCCCCTTTTTGATTGATGACAACACTGATTTATTCTAGAGATGTATTTACTTATTTTTCTCCCCCTGAATGTATGCACTATCTTTCCTACAAAACAAAGTTAGTACCATAGATTTTCTCCCCCTTTGTCATCGACAAAAAGGAAGAACTAACAGTAGAAATATTCTATCAAAACAATCACTGAAGCATAGAGAATAGAAAATTTGCATAACCATGGTAAAAAATTAAAAATGTTGCGTCGAACAAGCATAAAAATGGTATTTATATAATCCATAAGAAAGTTATAAATAAACATTAAACCATACTAAAATTACTCATCTCTATCCCAGTCATATGAACCTTCTCTTTCTCCTGTTGGTTCACGTATGACGGGTCCTCCTGTTGGTGGTCTGTACGCTCTTCCTCCTTGACCACCACTTGCTCCGCTTGTGCTACTACTTGTTTGCTCTTCGGACGACGTCCATGTAAACGTAGGTGCCGGACTTTTGCCGCGAGATGTCGAAGCAGTAGTGGTGCTTAAGCACGAGATTGCATCCCATAGCTTGTTGAAGAATCCTTTGATTTTGTCAAGCTTGTGATCTACCTTTTTAAGACCAATATCAAGAATTTTTTGATTTCTTGATAATATCCCCAATATTGGTTGGTAGTAAAGCTTGGGTCAACAAGACGAATTTCATCATCTTGCTCGAAATGTTCTTCGTGGTGAGGTTGTGGAAGTTGTTGTTGTTGTTCTTGATGCCTCGCTTCCAATTCGGCGAGTGATATTATGCGAGGAGGTCGAGATGGGAGTTGCATTAGGCTTATGGTCCGATGGTTAATTTGATGGACCATTGTATTCTCCGACTCGGGTAATGGCGTATCGAAATTGAGGAGAAGTCGCATGATGTATTCTCCAAAATAGATAGTTCGCATTTTGCCATTATTAAAAGTGAGAAACTCATCAAGAATAAGCTGTACCTAATTGACTTGTATATTGCCAAAAATAGCATATAGAGCTCGATAATTATTTGGGTAGACAATTTCGTACGAGCCCGTGCGAGGAGTAATTGTTCTCATTAGAGCTTTGTGAAGAATTCTCGCCATAGGTCGAAGAGAGGTGGACATAAAATCTCTAAAGTTGATATTATCATCTATAAATCGATGGTTTATGTTATCGCGAATTTGTGGATTGAATTCTATCTCGTCTAGCTTTCTCCCGACATTTGGTGATTCTAGAATGTGTGCTATTCTATCTAAGGAAAACCAAACTTTCTTTCCACATACCATACTCCACACACTATTGTTTGGATTTCTTGGAGTTTGGTGTCCAAGATTAAGGTTAGCATAAAATAATTTGACCATTATATGATTTATGGCATGGTCATTTCTTTTCAAATCCAAAAGAGAAGTTAAACCTGCTTGATCGGTTAACGCTTGGATGTTGTAGGTTTGAAAGCTTTGGAAATCAACGAAGGAATGCTCGAAAATACGGGAATTCTTCATCTTATTCCACCTAGTGACAGCTACTCCATCGTAAATCCATTGCGCTATTTGAGCATCAATTGGCTCGGCAGATGAAGAAGAGGAAGCTCTTGAACTCTTTGGTGCCATTTGAGTGAGATTTGAGTGAATTTTAAGGAATTGGGGGCTAGGGTTTCGAAAATAATTAGGGAAGAAAAACTGTTTTGGAAAGTAAAAAGTGAATGGATAGGTAAAAAATTGGTGGTTAAAAGGGGAAAGTTGCCTGGGAATTGGCGTTCAGTCGACTGAATACACTGTTCAATCGACTGAATTGAAGGCCGAAAATTTTCTGGGTTGAATGCAGTCGGTTGAACATGGTTTTTAGTCGACTGAATTTTTATCCGAAAGTTTCTGTTAGTATTTCAGTCGACTGAGCAGAGGAATCAATCGACTGAATTATAAAAAACTTTGCATTCTGCCTTAAGTTCAGTCGACTGAACAGGGTTTTCAGTCGACTGAACAGGGTTTTCAGTCGACTAACCCATGTATTTTGTTGTTCTTAGTTAATTTTAAAAGTAAACACTTTATTTAAAGAAATAATTACAATTATTTAGATGTAACACCATGAATAGATTTCAAAACTATCTATTTCTTAGGGGTTGGACTTGGAGTCTTTTTCCCTTCATTCTTCATATAATTTATATCCCATGAATTTGGACTGTATTGAGGAGTCTTAGGAGACATCCAAGGATTCACAGGATCGACTGGTGTACGGTAAGATGAAGACGGATCAATTGAACTGACGGGGCGAGGTAGGGGTTCAGCCACTTCGATCTTTTTTGAGCCACAAAAGCGTAAACCGATTTGCTCTAGGAAGCTTAATCGTCTAGCCGTTACTTTTTGTTCGAAGTACAATTCTCGTTGAAGATCTATTTGTTGTTGTTGAAAGTGATGAATTTCGTCAATCTTTCTTTTTGTGTCTAAAGAAATAAAGAGTCCACGTTTCGCTTTCTTGGATTCTGGTGTGTAGTCAGTACGATAATTGTTCCATTTGTAAACTGGCTCATGTGTCGGTGTCGGAGTGGGAAGTTTTGGAGACATTGGAGTGTTATCGACTGAAGAGGTGATGTTGATCGGGGAAAAGAGTTGTTGGACGACATTTTTATAATGAATTTTTCAAGCTTTTATTCATGAGAATGAGTTGTGAAAAAGAAATATTTTTAAGATATATTTATAGTATGGATTTTCTAAATATATAGTGGTTATAATTCTTTAAAGTTTTTCATCCACTTAATGATTTAATGGTTACCATAATTCAGTTAAAAATGTATGGTTTACAAATAACTATTATTTTATAATATATTATGTAACATATTCGAAAAATAAATTGAAAATCTCATTTTTTTTCTTTATTCAGTCGACTGAGTATATAGTGTTAGTCGACTGAATTGTGTAGATTTTTCTAACTTTTTCTATATGATATCTTTAAAAGACATTATTCCTAACTCTCTTCGTAATTTTATGAAGGAGTTTTCTAATAGAGGTTTAGTAAATATATCGGTTATTTGATTTTCGGTAGAAATATGTTCTAAATTAATTATTCCTTTTTCGATATTGTCACGTAGAAAATGGTGACGAACATCTATATGTTTTGTACGAGAGTGATTAACCGGATTTTTAGATAAGTTTATTGTACTTGTATTATCACATTATATTGTTGAATTTGTTAAATTTATATTAAAATCTTTAAGTGTTTGTTGCATGTATATAACTTGAGTGCAAGTTAAAGCAGCTGATATATACTCTGCTTCGCAGGTGGAAAGCGAGACACAATTTTGTTTCTTACTAAACCAAGATACAAGTGATTTTCCAATGAAATGGCAAGTACCACTTGTACTTTTTCTATCTGTTCGAGATCCACCAAAACCAGCATCACTGAATGACACTAACTCAAATGGACACTCCTTTGGATAAAAAAGACCGAAATCTTTAGTGTTGTTAAGATATCACATAATTCGTTTTATCGCTCTTAAGTGTGATTCTTTAGGATCAGATTGAAAACATGCACATAAACAAACACTCATCATTATGTCAGGTCTACTAGCGGTTAAGTAAAGTAAGGAACCTATCATACTTCTAAACAATTTTTGATCTACACTTTTTCCATTTTCATCTCGATCGAGATGTGTAGTGGTACTCATAGGAGTTGGTTTAGCAGAAGTGTTTTCCATGCCGAATCGTTTAATTAAATTGTCACAATATTTTTCTTTGATTATAAAAATTCCATTTGATAATTGTTTATTTGAAGTCCGAGAAAATATGATAATTCTTACATTTGAGACATTTCGAACTCATTAGCCATTATATTTGAAAATTGTTTACATAAATTTTCATTTGTTGAACCAAAAATAATATCGTCTACATATTTGAATATTAAAATATCTTTGGCAGTATTTTAAAAAAAAAAGCGTTTGATCTACTTTTCCAATTTTAAATCCCGAATTTAATAAATAACTTTTAAGTCTTTCATACCAAGCACGAGGTGCTTGTTTAAGACCATATAGTGCTTTCTTTAATTTAAATACATGATCCAGATATTTTTCATGTATAAATAAAGGAGGTTGTTCTACATATACGTTTTCTTTAATAAAACCATTTAAAAATGCACTTTTAAAATCCATTTGATAAAGTTTAAAATTGTGAAAACATGCAAAGGCTAATAGTATACGTATTGCTTCAAGTCTTGCAACGGGAGCAAAGGTTTCTTCAAAATCATTACCTTCTTCTTGATCATACCCTTATGCTACTAGTCTTGCTTTATTCCTTGTTATATTACCTTGTTTGTCTACTTTATTTTTGTAAATCCATTTTGTTCCTATTACTGATTGATTATTAGGACGGGGAACTAATTCCCAAACATCGTTACGTTCAAATTGATTTAATTCTTCTTGCATTGCGATAATCCAATAATCATCTGTTGATGCTTCTTTAGGATTTTTAGGTTCTATTGATGAAATGAAAGCTACATGACCCATTTGATTTAGTTGATTTCTTGTCCTAACTTGAGAATTTATTTCTCCTATTATATTTTGAGTTGGATGATCTCGTAATATTCTAGGAGGAGATCTTAGTTCATTATTACTATTTTCAAGGTTTGTTTCTTCTATATTTATCAATTCTTCATCATCTTTTATATTAAAATTTTCATCAAAAGATATATGTAAAGTTTCTTCAATTATGTTTGTTCGTTTATTAAATACGCGATATGCTTTACTTCGTTCTGAGTATCCTACGAAAATTCCTTCGTCAGCTTTTGGATTGAATTTTCCTAGTTGATCTTTTGTATTTAAAATGAAACATTTTGATCCAAATATTTTAAAATAAGATATATTTGGCTTTTTGTTATTAAATAGTTCATAAGAAGTATTTTTAGTTAATGGTCTAATTGATATTCTATTTAATACATAACATGCAGTAGCAACGGCTTCTGCCTAAAAATGTTTTGGTAGAGAACATCCATTTAATAATGTTCTTGCGCATTCTTGTAATGTTCTATTCTTTCTTTCTACAACTCCACTTTGTTGAGGAGTTTTAGGAAATGAAAAGTTATGATTTATTCCTTTCTTTTTACAAAATGTTTCAAAAGCTTCATTTTCGAATTCGCCTCCATGATCGCTTCGAATATTTTTAATTTTTAAATCTTTAGTGTTTTGAATTCTTTTGACAAATGTTTTAAAATGCTCAAAAGTTTCACTTTTATTTTTCATAAAAATAGTCCATGTATATCTTGAAAAATCATTAACTATTACAAATACGTATCGATTGTGATTAATGGATTGAACTTGTGTTGGTCCAAATAAATCCATATGTAGTAATTCTAGTGGTTGTAAAGTCGAAATATTTTTCTTAGATTTGAAAGATGATTTTGTTAATTTTCCTTTTTGACAATCATCACAAAGATTATTTATTTTAAAGTTTATTTTGGGTAAACCTCTCACTAATTCATTTTTAGAAAGTTTTCTAATAGTTTTAAAATTTATATGACAAAATCTTTTGTGCCATAACCAAGGATATTATCTTTGGCAAGTAAACACATACTTGTATTATGATTAATATTCATATTTAGAACATAAATATTTCTATCTCTATTTCGTTCAAAAACAAGATTTTGGTTTTGATAAAAAATACTACATTTATTATCCGAGAAAGTTATTTTAAAACCTTTGTCACACAGTTGACTTATGCTAAGTAGATTATGTTTTAAATTTTCAACTAATGAAACATTTGTTATAAAAGGTAAATTTGATGTACCGTAATTATTCACATCTCCTTTGCCAATGATATAGCCTTTTGAATTGTCTCCGAAGGTAACCGAGCCACCATCAAAGTATGTGATGTTTGTAAGCATATATTTGTCTCCGGTCATGTGTTTTGAACAACCACTATCTAATATCCATTTCTTCATTTTGAGGGGGACCTGAAAATAAATATGAAATTATTGGTACCCACCTTTTAATAGGGTCCTAAAAAGTTAGAATTTAGGAAACCAAACCCAATTTCGTTCAGTATCCTTCTTATAAATATAGTTTCCATTATGATGAACATTATCCATAAATGTTTTAATATATTTATTTCTTATTAATACGTTGTTAGTCTTTGGTACCCAAATTTTAACTACCTTGGTTTCTATTTTTTTTTTAATAGGTTTCTTTAGCAATATTTGTTGTTTTGAATCAACATTCCTGTTACGTTTTATATTTTTATTATTAGGAATTTTTGACTCTTTTTTATAACCTAAACCTTGTTTGTTTGAAGATGATTGAGAATTTTCTAATTTCATAGATAAATTTTCTCTTCCTTTGTTAAAGTTAGAAACATTTTTAGTGATGTCATCTAATTTAGCTTGAAGACTATTATTTTCTAATTCAACATGTTTAATCTTAATTTTTAACTCCTGATTTTCAGAAACAAATACATCATTCTTTTTCTTTTGAGTTTCAATTTCTTGACTTAAAAGTGATAATTGAGTTTCCGAATTTGAATAAGATTCTTGAACTTTTTCAAGTTCTTCATCAAGAATTTTCTTTTCAACATTTAACATATCTCTCTCAAACTCAGCTTTTTTTTATTTTCACGAATTTCCTTAATTTTCTTCTTAAGAATTTTTATTGTGCTTAAAAGTTCAGTGTTTACTTCAATTAAATCATCGAAAGTTAAATTACTTACCTCAGAATCTTGAGCCATGAAGCATACATTTTCCTGTTCATTGTCGCTATCACTATCATTTTCAGATGAAGATGAATCTGAATCGTCCCATGTTACAGAAAATGCCTTCTTTTTGAATTTATCCTTCTTGTTTTTATTGTTGAAGCTTTTCTGATTTTCCTTCATTTGTTCTTGACAATCTTTTTGCATGTGTCCTTTCTTGTGACAATTGAAGCATTCTATATTTGAGGATGAAGGTTTGTTCAAGAAAATCTTTTTGAATCCGTTTTTGTTTCCTTTTCTGTACCTTAAGAATTTCTTGAAATTTTTGGCTATAAATGCTAGATCCTCATCTTCAGACTCTGATTCTTTCTTTTCCGCATGAAAAGCAACATTCTTTCTTTCTTGAGCTTGATCTTTCTTAGCTTGCATATTTACTTCATACGACATAAGATTTCCAATCAATTCTTCTGGTTTCATTGTAGATAGATCATTTGCTTCCTCGATTGCTAGTACTTTTCTCTTCCATTCATCAGTGAGTGAATTTAGAACTTTAGACACAATGTCAAAATCCGTGTATTTTTCTCCTAGTCCTATTAAGGCATGATGAATGTCTTGAAATCTCGATTACATGTCATTGATGGATTCATTTTGTCGCATTCTAAAGTTTTGGAATTGGTTCTTCAGCATGGATATCTTTGTTTGATTAACTTTGTTTATGACTTCATGTATGACTTTAAGTGTTTCCCATATCTGATATGCAGTAGTACATATGCTAACATGGTTGAATTCATTTCTATCCAGGGCGCAAAATAGCATATTTATAGCTTTGGCATTTGCACTAGCTTCATTCTTCTGAGTTTGTGTCCATGTAGGATAATCGGTCGTGGGTACAACAAACTCTGCTTGAGTAGCATTCCAGGCTTCAAAACTTGTTGCTTGCGTATAAATCCTCATCCTTCTAGCCCAATAGTTGTAGTTTAGTCCATTGAATAGGGGGGTCTTTGGGTAGATTGTCCTTCCGCAAATGTAGAACTATAGGAAGATGTTGTCCTTGTACTTGCGTTTTTTCCCCATATTATCAATATGTATGATAACGGTGTTATGGTTATAGGACGGCCTCGCTCTGATACCAATTGAAAGAGGAGGCTATGCGGTAGGATCGTATAATATGGAATAACGGAATGATATAGATAAATAACGATAATAAGTAAAGTAGACACCAAGACTTTATACTGGTTCGGACCTCTTGTCCTACGTCCAGTCCCTAAGCTTCTCTTAGGAATTCTACTAACAACCCTCACTTAACCCGGAGGAATAGGTTTACAACTTACCCGAACAACCGAATGGGATTTCTTCCCTCAACTACCGAAGAGGACTTCAACTCAATTACTAAAAAACAATATTCGACTTGTTGTGTTCTTGTCAACACTAATGAGTCTAATGTAGTACAATATTCCTATAATCTTATCCTCGAGAGTATGCAATGTGTTTGTGAAGATTTAGGAAATGTGAATTGCTATGAATCAAAAGAATGTTATAAACAAAACAGTGATTCAAGCAATAGACTGGTGATTGCTTTGAGAATATCTAGAGAATATGATCAAGAAAATAGTAAGATTAAAGCAAGAGAATTCGGTGACTTGAATGATGTTAGAATCATGTATATATACTTGTAGAAGAGGTGCATTTGTTGTCAAAGGTTGCAAACAAGAGATGCTTCCATTTCCATTAGAGAATGGTTGCAACTCTTGGGAGGAAGAAGGTGTCTTTTCAGAGTAAATTCGCAGGTTCAAATTCAGTCGACTGAACAGGGAATTCAGTCAGCTGAAAATATGAAGTAAAATTTTCAGAAACAAATTCAGTCGACTGTGCAGAAAGTTCAGTCGACTGAAACTGTGCATTTTTATATATTTGTACCAGTTTCAGTCGACTGGCCATTCCTGTTCAGTCAACTGAACTACTAAAATATGCACAGTGAAAGTTTAAATTAAAATGAAGTTCATAAAATGTGTTCTAGTGTTCGTGCAAGCCTCTTAAGGATAGATTTTAACAATAAATCTAGACTAAGACCTATATAAAAATCATACTTATTTTTGTTTGGTCTTCATCGATCTTCCTTTAGCTTTGCACATATCACTTCCTTTTTTGTTGAAGCACATTGTCATTGATCAAAATCTTTGCGTATCAACACATATTAAAATTTTCAAAAATAATATTTTAAATGTTTCATAAGTTGATTATTTTGAATAAAATATATCACGCGCAAAATTCTCTACTTAACCCCTTTACGAGGACGAAAAGTTTTGAGTGGGGGAGAATGTAAGGACCCATATTTTTAACTATTTTAATTTATTAAATTTAATATAATTATTGAATAAAAATGGCTGGAAATAAAATTTAATGAATTGTTAGTGTATTTATTGAATATGAACTTGAATAAAATTTTGAAATAACCAATTTCGAAGATTTTGGCCATAACAGATATTGAAATGAAATTCTATGTATTGACTGTGTTTATAATCAATAGCTAGAGTTCAATAGTAAATGTTGAATTATTTAGATGGAAATAAAAGAATTGTTGATAACTAAAATTCATTTGAAATTCTATTATCTATTAATATAATTTATTGGATGATTAAATTGTTTAAGTTTAATATTGGAATCATTTAAATAATTGAATTTTGAATTTAATATGAATGAAAGATTTCAAAGTCGACAAATTTCATTTAAATATGAATGAGGTTTGTTAACATTTAAAATTGGATTTAAAAGTGAATAATTAGAAATTGAAATTTTATATTATAATATACGAGTGAAAATAGCCATTTTGGCCACTGTCTAGGATTTTGATGAAACCAGTCTCATCGAATCCGCAATGGTAAGTTATTATAGGATTTCAAGTTTCGTATCGATCAGACTTATCATTCGGTCGCGCGAGCTTGAAACGCATAGAATTTATTTTCCGAATTTAATTAAAATAAATTGATTTTGAAATGCAATCTTCAAAATACGATCGGATTACGCCTTGGGACTAGTTCATTTCTGTTCAAAATGGGGTAAAACATTATGAACGCCAGGCGGAACACTTCATTTGGAGTTCGAGAATTTTGGACGTATGAAGCTAGATGTTTTCTATGTTTTAATAATATATATTTCTTCCTCGAACCATTTATACTCTCCGCCACCAATTTGTCTCCCATACCCCCTTTCCTTTCTCTCATTTCAGCAAACTTATCGAACGAAAGAAAAATATACAGAACGAATCAAAAGTGGCCAAAAAAACGCAATCGATCGCGTTCGACTAGGATAGTCATAGCCTGGACGAGAGGCGCGCTGGGAGTTTGGCGAGGCGGTGGGTCGTGGTCATCATTTATGGCGAGATCTGCAGCTTGAAGGTGTCGTTTGAGGCGAGGTCTATGGGGATGAGCTCGTATAGGCCAGATGTGGCGATGGCTGGGAAGGGGCGGCGGCCGTTGGTGGTGGCATGCGTGGAAGTCGATCGTGATCTGTATAAAAATATAAAGAGCGAAATCCATGAGTAGGAAGAAGACCGGCCTTGGCAACATCGTGTGAGAGGAACAGGTAATGAGTAGATGTTAAATTTTTTATATAGTTAATTTAGTTTTAATATTATCGTTATATTAATAAAAATCGTAACTTTTGCATACAAGGTCCGTTTCGGACGAAACGAGTTGCAGCGGATTCGTATCGACGCCGACTGCGATATGGGATCGAGTTGGAATTTATTCGAAGCTCAAATTATCTTCAGTTTCAAACAAAGGTTAGTGCTTTTAACGCTCATGGCGTACTATAATATTTTTATGTTCGTTAAATTGAAATCGTGCAGTTATCTAATTTTATATGCTATTATTTGAAAATGAAATTGACATATGAATTGACTGTAGGAATAAAAATTGACAGTTAAATTTGAAATTGGAATTTAATTGCCAGTAAATGGGTGAATTTATATTCTGAAATCGAACTCAAATTTATATGAATCGAAATAGGCGAAATTGAGAATTGAATTGAAATTAATTCAAATTGGAATATAATTGAAATTAATTGGAATTGAAATCGAAATCGAATTAATTTGGCATCAAAATTGAAATTGATTTGAATTAGAATTGGAATCTAAGTTAATTCGAATTGAAATCGTAATTGAATCGATTTGAATGGAAATTGAAATTGATTTGAACTGGTAGATTTGGAATTGAATCAGTTTGACTTTGAAACTATTTTCAAATAAATTATTTGAATATAAACTGTTTAAACCTATCTTTTAAAATATCCCAATCAATTTGATTTTCAAGCTATTTTACTATATAAACCATTTCAGTATTCAAACAATTTATATTAAACTATTTTGACTATTTAAATATTTTTAAAATTATTCAAGCTATTTTCTAAAAATTCAAACTGGTCAGCGTGGTAATTGTTTATATTTAAATCATGGACTTAAATATGAATTGGGTTAAAATGAAGTTATAACCTATATTGAAGTTCGAAATAATTTTAGAAGCGAAATCGAGATATTAATGCAAAAATGATTTTTATTTGAAATAGTATAACTTGAGTAAATATGACGATTTCGAAATGAATTCGATTTTGAAGCGAATATGTTATTTTGATATTAACTACAAATTGTTTCAAAATGTAAAAGTATCAACCGGTGTGTAAAACGACATTTGGTTATTATAGAGACTGTGGCCTTTTATTGGCATACTCTCTGGCAATATAGGGACAACTTTAACAACTGTGTACGAGGAGGAGACTCCAAAATGAAGTGGTTGGATTTGACATCGTTTTCTGGATTTGAAGAAAGAGAACGATGATGGATAGATCTCGGCACTTGTGCCAATTTGACATGACTGAAGCAGAACGGCTTGATTGGGCCAAGCGGGCTAATTATCCTTAGCGGACATCCATTCTTCGATTTTCTTGGACTTGGTCCATTCTATTACCTTGTTGTTGGTTTCGATTGGTGCACCTTGATTTGGGATAGCCTCTCTTTGACTCGATATGGGATGGATGGACACGGTGGATGGTCGTGGCTACGATGCGTTACCACTAGCCCTATGACCCGAACTGCTAGTGTCCTACCTTGGGCATTGCCTCACATTTCTTGTCATATTTTTATCCCTATACGAGACCACTATGATTTTGGTTTAGTGTTGTCGTATTACGACGCATCCCTATCCCCTAACATGTTACTGGGACGTTATATGCAAACTGTATGACAATGCTTAAAAACGCGTTAAGGGGGATTAATGTAAAGCCTTAACGAGAAGAAAAATATTTATTTTACTGATTAGACATTATATATGTAGCATATTCTACTACATATAAATATTTTGACGGATCCTTAAGGGATGGAAAATCCTGTAACATCTCTTGAGTTATTACTCTCACATATACACTGGATATGAGATGAGAAATCACGTAAACATATCTGACGATATTACAATCATGTTATGTGATATCAATTTGACTCACATAAGGATCTTTTAGTCTTGACTCGAAAGTTTTATTTTTTCATTACGCTCGGATCAGCCCTGAGTTTTTTCAATGCATTGAAGATCATCTTCTGGAAGACAAAAACGAAGATTTGGTATATTACTACTATTATTATTTCTGCATGATGTTGTCTACTACATTATTTATTTATCCCTATTGTATATATAATTCTGATAAATTTTTTATAAATTGCAATCTAATGTACGATAAATAACTTCGTGAACTATTTATTTGATCATTATATTTTGTCATTCCAGTGCGAGATTCTGCATTTGTTTTCTTCTTCTTTTCTTATGTTTCTTAATTAACCCTATTGATTATCAATGTTCCAGATTGTTTTGGTTGGACATGTGTGGATTATTGTCGATCCAAACCTTCCGAAATGTGGGTCGTCACATATATGCATATCCTTTAGCATATCCAGTAAGCTTCCATAGTTCCCACATTGAGATAAACCCAAAGTGCACTCTTTCCTCCCCGCTACTACCATTACCAAAAACCACATCGCCCTAATCCAACATCATCCACGGCCAACCCACCTCGCTTGCCTCCCAACATTGCCCAATCCATCACCTTTAGTTGTTCCAATTCACTCTACAGATATTGGCCTTTGGGCTCAAATATGACACCTTACACCATTATTCACCATGATCAAAGGCTAGTGTTTAGAATTGCTCGACTTTCCCTACGTGATGGTGCCCACTGGTTGTCTCCTCGTTGCCATATCATTATTGTATCCAAACAGACAGGCCACATTCACCGAACTTCCATCATGTTTTTTGATCAATCCATGCACCCAATCGATGAACAAACACCACTAGTGGTTTCATGTCGTCAATAACTAATATAATATGTCTAGTTTGGAACACTTGTATATTTCACACTTTTTAATTAGAAGAAGATTAACTTTCGCTAATTACAATCAATAAATTTTTTAGTTATTTAGCCATGGCATACTACATAATAATTCGGTATACATAAAAAAATCGATTCTTAATTGCTAAATACATCATTTATAAACTTGGTCTAAGATCATATGGGGTGAATTACCAAGTTATATCAACACATAGACAAATATGTTAAATCCCACTTACCGATTTATGATGTGCATCTTCTTTGATTTGATGTACATTCCCCTTCTCTTTTTCTGCCCAAAAATTTCATGCCTTTAAAATGCCAAATTTATCAATAGCTTTGATTTATTTACGTAGCTCTACTCCTTGTTATCGATTCCAGATATTAATACGTTTAATTTGGATTTGATTTGGCAAATAAAGAATTGATTTAGTGATTAGGGTTTTGTAAGTGGAGGAAAGATTATTAGACGAAAAAAAGATTAGAGATCTATTTATAGGCTGAAAGATTATATTTCTAGGCTAAAGTCTCGAAATTAATCTATTGCGAAAATGCCATTAGGTTTGGCATCTTTTATTTTCTAGCCCATTTGACCGAATTCAGCAAATTATATATGTTTCATGAATCTAAATGACATTCTGGACATAAAAGAATAGTTTCCAAAGCCAAATTCTGATTCCTATATAAAATTATTATTTTTCATTTTATGTAAAATTATGATTTTACCCTTTTTAATTTAATTATTTAATTTCATAAAATTAACGAGTATTACATGATAGTTTAATATGGAGGATTAATGGTGGCTTGTAGGTAGGATGATATAATGGAAACATGGATTTATTTACCTATTAGCTATTCGATATTTTATTTTTGTTATTTACATAAATTATACTATTTTCGTTACCAATATAGAGATATGTTGTAGTTGGAGTTTATTTGATACATCGTCGTATTTGTTTGATATTTTACTATTAACTATTATATTTTATTTATTCGGTTGTGAGTTTTGGAAAGTATAGAATATTGTATATAGATCTATTTGATATTTTACTTCAAAACGATCCGTTGTCAATGACATCTACGGTGTTAGTGTCACTTTAGGCATGAATCAGGATGTCGTAGACGGATGGTTGTTACATCTTTAGTAATCAAAAATTAGATGCATAAAATAGATTAATTCAAGAGGACTAACCAACTTGGGGAAGGTACATTGGACACTAATAGCTTTTTAGGGAGAAACTGGGTTTTAATGCTGGTCTTGAAAAAATTTGATTGTTTAAATGAAAAGGTGTGAAAAATGAAGTAGAAAGGATTAAATGAAATAGATAACTCAGCTTTCAACTCAATTCTTATTTGAAAAGATGAAGATTGATTTAGACGCATGTGAAAAACACGACAGAATATACCAAGAGGCACAAGGTTGTTTAGGCGGGATAGTTATGGATTGACATGAGGATTCTTCATAACCCACATGAATAAAGTGTTGTAACGACCCTCCTTTTATGATGCACCAAACATATGATCATCGACACTTATATTCTAAATACCGTAGCAGACATACCATCGTTTAAATTTAAATAAAACTTGGCATGTCCTTTATGTAACTCACATAGAAAAGAAAAAAATAATATGATATATACTAGCACATAAAGGCATGATCAATGCATAAAGGAATGAAATAAATAATATATTTATATAAAAGACATGGTATGTCTATCAAACTGACAAAGTCATAATATGAATAAATCGGTTTACATAAACGCCATATATGCAGAGCATTGAATAGATACGTTAATACTGTACATAGTCTCATACATGAATAGAATTTCTAATACATATAGCCATGCATGGACTAATCATAAATATGAGCATATAAGTTCATAACTCCTTCAAATTTATAAATCAAATTACTTCAATTCTTATATGCTTACTACTCATTAAAAATAATATTTTTAACATTACTACATCATATAACTTCACACACATGTCCATTTATGATAACATAAACTATACTAGATACAAATAAGCAAACATTCACACTTCATTCCTACTAACTCTTTTTTCATCATAAATCAACTATGTGGTATTTTCTCTCTATATCAAACAATAATCTAGGCCAAATTAAGCCTGACTTTAATGAAAACCAACATACAACTATTATTTAACATGTCATAACAAAACACACATCTTTATATACAAGGATCAAATTTAGTATCCACTAATCCAGCTGTAACGTCCCGTTTTTAAAACAAATATTTATCTAGCAATTGATATAAAAATTTGGATTTATTTGTGAATTAATTTGGGATTTTCCAAAACAAATAAAAATTATGTTTATATATATATATATATATATATGTGATGGATTGTAAAATAGAATTTGAATTTGAAATACAAAAATATAATATCTTAAAATGAAATTGGATTTAAATATATATATATATATATATATATCTGTGTGTGTGTGAATGTGATTATTTATTTATGTATAAAAATTTGTTTCAAATTATTTTCTCTAAAAGGTTATATAAATATTAATAAAGTAAAATGATCATAAAAGGAATCACGGGATCGATTTAGGGTTTTAACCTAATTTTTGGTTGATCATGTTTTCAAGGCAATTGCGCCATCGTCGTCGAATCAGCCTACACCGAACATTGGGGAATCGAGGCGTTGGGCATCGACGTTGCTTCGGGTACATTCGCGTAACCTTTGATGGTCAAAGACGGAATCACGAGGCGATCTTTGGTGGCTTAGTTTTGTTCCAGGTTTTGTCGAATGGCTCGATTGCAAATTCGTTGTCGTTTTGGGTTTTTGGGTGTTCGTGAGGCTCGTGTGGATCGTCGCCAATGTGTCGAGTGTCGCAGCATCGACTGGAGGTGGTCGGAGTGGTGTGCAATGTGCACATGTCCTTGGTTGCGTCTGTAGATATGAGTATGGGGAAGAAAGGTTATGTCTTGAAGTAGACTTCGAGAAATTATGTTGCTGGCTCGAGATTTAGTTTGGGAATTTTTGAGTGCGTCTCGGGTTTTAAAAACTTAAACAAAAAAAATCAAAGTTTTTAAAAGAAAAATGGATGGCTCGGGAAGGACTAAAAGAAAATTTGTCTGGGCTTGGGGTGACACTCGTGGAAGTCTCGGGTTTAATATAAAAATTGTTTTCAACATTAAAACCAAATTCAAAATTTAAATATTTTTAACCTATGTTTTTAAATAATTGTTTTGATTTAAGTTTGGATAAATAAAGGTTATAAGTAAGTTATTTTTTAAAAGTAATTAAATTTAATTTATTTAATTCTGTGACATTATGTAACGACCCGTCTTTTATTCCACAGAAAGACGTATCATTAATAAGAAAGATAAGGATAGAAAAGAGAAAGAAAGAAAGTAATGAACTAAACAACATCAGAATCTCACAGCCTAACGAATAAATTATATTATATCACATAAGTTATTACATAGTATCATATACATCAGAGTTATACAGCTTATACATCACAAACTAGACAGTTATAAACACCTGTCTTGTTCTTACTACTATGTACATTACAGAGATACCACACAATACTAGCACAACAGAACCACTATATATCTACACACGGAAGCCTCCTGCTCCAAATTTCCTCCAGAATTCGTCAAAACTAACCTGAATCCCTTGGCTACTCGTAAAAATTTGAGTACCCAAGAGTTTAATAAAACAGAAAATAAACTCCGGGTCAGACATGGGTTTGGTGTGAGTAAACGGGTTAAAGTTGTTTAACTTTGAAAAAAACTTTGAAGAAAAAGGTATCTCGTAAGACATCCTGCACATAAACATGGAAAAGTTTTTACCTTACGATAACCAAAATATTTGATAGGAAATCTAGTTGCATTATAATAGGGTCTAGGGTTTTCAAGTAAAATACAGAAATAGCTGGAATGCTTACATCTCATGTTCCAACATAGTTGGGCACAATCAAAATGTACGACACTCATTGGAGATTGGATTCCATATAATGGCAGGCTACTGGGGTACCGCCCATCACAGTACGTGGCCTAGATCACCGTACCGAGGATCTACCCTAAATCTCCTGCAATACAAGGCCGGAACCATCCCTTACTGGATAGTCCCGAACAAGACAACCCCGCAGTTTTTCATGACCAACTGCCCACTAAGCTGAATAAAAGGAACCTCTAGACAGGGGTCAATCTCGTCCTACATGAGTGCTACCCACTTAGCCTTGCTGCACCTCCCTTAATTAGCCATTCCCGGTTGATGAGGATTGAGGCTACGATTACCTTTTAGAACACATCTATCTTAGAATGCTCATTGCCCTCCCGACGATGTTCTAAAAGCATTCAATCCATACAAGTCCACTCTAGGTTCGAACAGAACCGAAGTCACTATCTAGCTACACTCGTTTTGGAATCACCCTCAGAGTTAACGACAATAGCCCTTGCACTCTGAATCTTCATCTCAATCGAAAGCACTATCTACGTTGACAAATTTTGGAATCACCCTCAGAGTTAACGACCATAGCCTTTCCTCTGAATCTTTACTTGAGATATCACGACCTAACGTTTAATTTGGATTGATGTGGTTTTTGGAATTCAAAATTTGGAAATCCGATCCCGGTCTTACTGAAATCCAAAGTGCCGTCTTAATGTCCAAGTTGTTCATGTTTAACAATTTAATTCAATTTAATATATTGAATTCACACAGCATCATTCATAGATAAATATCACACATTTATCATAACTATAATCAATATCACATCACAGAACATCATAGATTATCAAACTATAAGTATCAATCAATCTAGACATTCCACTCAAACAATCATCCACAAACAGGAATTATTAATCCCTATTATAATTAATTTAATTAACTTAAATTAAATTAGTTACTTGAGAATTAATAACCTATCCTGCTTTATCAATCATTAATGAATTTCAAACCATTTAATTAATTAATCATTCTTTAATTACCTTATAAACCGAGTAATTAATATTTAATTACAGATTAATTATCCTTAAATTATATCTAAATTAATCATTCTTGATTAATAATTCTTTAATTACATTAAGTAATTAGTCTTTAAATTAATTACACAAATTAGTTATTCTTTAATCATTCACATTAATTATCTTTTAATTACTCCCTCTAATTAATTAACTATAATTAATTACATTGATCCTCAATTAATTATATTAATTAATTATACTATGATCACTTCCATTGATTAATTATCTTTTAATTAATCTTATTCAGCAATTTTGTAATGACCAGAAATTTTCGATCCCAAAAATTTCAGATAGTTATGAAAAAGAAGAAAGAGATAGAAGAATAAGAAGAACAGAAACACCAACATCTCACATTCGCAGCGGAAAAAATATAATAACAAATAATAACAGTTGTACAAAGGAAAACTGTACTTGTCAAATTTCACTCAAATACATCAGAGTTACACACGTACACAGACACTGGATATACACAATCATCAGGTCTCAGATATACAACAATATAATATAGAGGGAATTCTCCATACGTTTCTGTCATCTAGCCCGTCTCCTGAGCTCCAGAACGCCCTTACCTGAAAATCTGTAATACTCGGTCTGACCCGAGCATTACATCAAAGTAACACCCGGGTCAGGCTGGAAACCAGCGTGAGTAACCATCTAACATGAAATACCAAAGCATAAAACTTATTTAAACCCTGGGTAACTTGAATCAATCTACAAATTCACAATTTGTTATAGACATCACTTGTTTCACCCATCAATTTTCTAAGTACCAAAATTTAGATTATATAATCCAATTCACTTAAATCATTTCATTCCGGCCTATTGATTTCACATATCAATCTATGAAAATTCGAAGTGGTTTCGGGTATTTACTGATACCCGACCCCCCCAGTCTTTTCGAATCCAACTACATCTTAGAAACAAGTTGTTTAAGTTTTTAAACTGTTCCATTCATACCCAGAATTACATAGCAATTTATCACAGATAGACAATCCATATTAAAACAGTTCAACCAAACATAACATATTAAAATCACATATCAGAGATATCAAATAATCCAAGGCATTCCCTATACTTTAATCATCAATAAGCAAGATTAATTTGTCATACCATTTCTAATTAATTTAATATAAATTAAGTTAATTACTTTAATCACTTTAATCCTGCTTACTTAAGATTAGTTAACTAATTACAAACTGTTAATTAAACATCCCTAATTTCCTCTTTATTTTCATTAAGTAATTTGCCTTAACACAAATTAATTATCCTTCATCGATTAACCTTAATCAAATTTATCCTAATTAATTACTCAAATTAACTATACCATAATCACTTACATTGATTAATTATCCTTTAATTAACCTCACTCATTAATTCTTAATTACTTACTTAAGTAATTTACCTTTAATTATTTTTATCAAGTAATTATCCCATTGGTTATCATTATTCTCAATTAATTAACCTTTAATTATTAATTAATTATCCTTTAATACTTAATTGAATTTATTTAAACCTGAACAAGTTAATCCTTTAATTACTTACGTTAAGTGATTATCATTTAAGTAACTAATTCTCTAGTTACTAATATTAATTAATCTCTACCTATAAATTAATTAATCTAAAATTAATTAACTTATAATCCTTAATTATTAATTAATTAATCCTTAACCATTAATTAATTAGTTTCTCTTTAATTGCTTAACTGATTAATTAAATAATCTTAATCACCCAAACCTAAATTAATTAAAAGATAAGTCATTTATCTTAATTAACTTCTTAATTATATCCCTATAAAATCTTGTTTTATAAACCTGGGATTAATTATCATAAATCTAAAATTTAACTTAAGATCTTTAAGTCTAATTAAAGATAAACATTTTATTTCCTTAATTTCTCCTTAATCACACTATTAATTAAGTTTCAATTTGACTTAAGAATCTACCTGCTTAGTTTAAAATAAAACATACAACTTAAATTAACAAATATCAAACAACATCATTATTTAAAGGAATAGTTTAAGAAGCTAGTTTTAAACTTGATTTTGCTGAACTTTAAACCTTGAGAATATTCTCATATTTGACCCAGGACAAGCTCGAGAAAACTCACCTGTAACATTGCTGTCCTGCTAGTTCATCAACACTAACCTCCAAAATCATCGTAGCTAAACTCCCCCTCATCACCAATCGCCGGCCACTGCCAGAAAATGCTCACCATCAACTTCCAAAAATCCTCCAGACTTCTTTCTATCACAGCCGCCACCAGTCATCGCGAACACACTCCATTCAATCGCCCACATCCCCGTTCCCAAATCCAACTATAACTCGAACAACCGAATCACCTCCTCCTCGAACCCCAAAACCATTAGCCCAATCGTCAAGTACAACACCACTGCCGTTGCTTTCACCGAAGGCCATCAGCCCGATCACACTCGAGCACGGCTGCACCATACACGCATCTCGATTCTGCCCTTGACCCCACCTCAGTCGCGAGCCACCTGACGCATCTCTCGCCTCTACACAACACGGAAACCCCAAAACTCAACCACCTGCCACCGATTCGCGATAGAATCTGAGGAGCGAAAGATTGAATTTGACTTCGTATATTTATTTTATTTTATTATCCCTCCTCTTTTTTTTACATAGCGAACGAAATAGATTTCGTTCGAATTTAAAGAGAAGGGAAAGGAGGCTCGACATTTAATCGAAGGAAATTTAATTCGTGGAGAGGAAAAGAAAATGAAATAGAGAGAAGCGTGCTTGAACAAGAAAAAGGGGACAGGACCTAATTCCTTGCGTGAGAAGACAACTTACGTTGAAAGAATGGAAGGCGGCTGGATTTGATTTCTGACTTGATAAATATAAATCTTAATATTGAAAATATCTCGTTTTAGCAGCTTAAAATTTTGATTTCCTATCGAGGCGTGTCGCCAGGCGTCTATAATGTTATACCCCTATTCCAAACGCAATGGAAAATGTTTCTAGCCCTAATTCGATCATATGGAGAAGATAGCTTTTTGGAACCAGTTATTTTATTAAATTTCGTTATAGATTCAGCGCGTTTATATGTCGTACGCTCACACAACAACTCCAAACACTACGAAAATTGAAAACCGATAATAATATAATATTACGGATCCAATGGAATAAGTTTCGTTGAATTCCGAGACTGTGCCTCGAAAGGCTATTTAAATATCAAATTTAAACGATATACTTTTGAAACTGAACAAATCATTATTAAATTCAATCTTAAAAGTTCATTCATCTTCAGTATTATTAATATAAATTTATAAGCCTTCAAATTATTTTTAACAAGCTAAAAATCCCAGACTTCATATTTTACCCAATTTCCAATAGTTTAATTCAAAATTAAATTATCCAGTAAATGGTGATAATTGAAATTCAAGTTAAAATTACCCTTTTTAATATTTAAACTCAATTAAATAATTCGATTTCAAACATCCAAAAATTCCGGGTCGTTACATTCCTCCCCCCTTAAAAGAATTTCGTCCCCGAAATTGCTAGTTAAGAAAAATGATCCAATACCCATTACTATTTTCCCTAAACAAAACAATTTTATCAACTTGCCATAACATATCTTTTATTAAAGACCCACTATTACTTCAACCAACTTTCCAAAACCTTTCATAGTTTCGAACAACATTATCTATTCCACTTATTCAAATTTAAATTTAAATCCAAATTTAAATTATCAAAATTTTCTCAATTTTTTTTTCTAACTCCCTAAATTTTCGAAAAATTTCGCCAGCGTCTCCTTTGCGCGGCTAGCTCGGTACAACTACAAAATGCCTCTACGGGCACCCATATTTCAAAAGAAAACAAAAGGCCAAGTGGCTAGATCAAAAACCCAATCAAATATCATACAGAAGTTTAAACACATACCCTTTGTCGAGCAAATTCAAATTTATCTTCGGAAATCAAAACCAATTTTCCTTTCCCTTTATAATACCTGCATATCCTACTTAGCAATAATATCCAATCATAGCTTTTAAAATCATTTTATACATTTCCTTACATAAGTTTCATATCTACTTCTATTCAAATTAGTTTTCCCATTTCCATATGAATTCAATTTATCTTCAACTCTGAATATTGAATTCTATCTTCCATTTATAACTGATTCATATCGTTATTTTAAATTAGTTTCATCCATTAATTTATTTCAATTTCAAATTTGAAATTGTTTTGTCGCTAACAAAAATTTTTCAGAATTTTTTTAACTCCCAAAATTTTCGGAATATTTTGGCAGAGTCTCCTTTGTACGGAGGTGCTTTTGCAATTTGGCAAGAAATATAAATATATATATATCGACCCACACGGTCAGAAAAACAAAAACAGTTCATATCTCCTATTTTTTATTGCATAGGCGTATCTTTATTTAGCATTTTTAAGCAAGCGGCTTAATATTTTAGCAATTAGCGCAACCAAATCCAGCCAAACGACTTCCCAGTACCGGTACTTACTCAATTCAAACATGTAAGCACTATATATATGAAGTTTATTACATTTCTCTTACTTAAACAACTACAACACATCAACTCTAAAAGAAACGCATTCTATATAACTTCCACGAGCAATTTATATATTTTCAACACTAATTCATATACCATTTCGGTAAATTTTATTGTTTTATAACTCAATTGCTTACATCCAATTTATTTTAATCCAACAGCTCTCATTCACTTCAAATGATTCAAAAATCAATTTTATTTGCTTCTATTAATTCATAGAATTTAATTAAATCTCGTTTACGTCAAACGACAATCATTTCTACGCAAATTGATGATATCCATGTGAATAAATAATTACTTAAGTTTTATAACCAATTTAAATTGATTCCGACTCAATTTTATTTAATTCAATTCCATTTTAATTTATTCACAACCATTTTATTTAGCTCGACGCATTCCATGCTTGTGTACTACTAGCCACTCCAAATTAATTCAACCCAAGTTTTTATTTAATGGTCTTCCATTCTTACTCGAAACCAAGCTTTTATTGGCTTAAGTAATTTTACTCCAAATTAATACGCCTCATAACTTAAGGTCATTCTGATAACCCAATTCCAATTAAAACTTTGATTAAATTTTTATTTGATCAGACTTCATCCATTAATTATGTAATTCAATTAACCCGTTTACTCACCTCATTTTAAATTTTGAATTCACATACTTAATTCATTTTTGGATTTATTTTATTAATACAAATCCATTCTCAATTTATTTTCTACTCATCTGGGTTTTGTTTGCAACTCAAACCATTTCTATTATAATTCAATTCCATTTTATTTTTCCAACATCTCTACTCATTTTAATTTATTATCAATCCAAGTCGAATTCTATTATAATTCGAGTTTATCTCCAAACTTCATTATTAACTTACACTCTATTTATTTAACCGAGTTAAATTTTATTAACATACTTTATCAAATAATTATTTAGCTAATTAGCTTACTTCCAACTTTTAAATCAATATTCGATTTTATTAAAAAAATCAAGTTATTAAATTTTCTTGAGTTTATTTTTTTTTCATAATTCCAGTTTGAATTTCCTTTCATTTTCCAAAATTCTAACATTTTTATTTTAAAATTTTAGAAATACTTTTAAATTTACATAATACTATTAAAATAGCTCTTTATAAAAATACTTCTTATAACTCGATGTCTCAACCAGTCCATCCTTGTTCTCACAGAAATTCGGTCATACGTTGATCAGACGTAGGACTGAAAATCTATAAGTACTTGGTAAACCCGTTTCAACACCCACTGAAAATACTTGGGAAAATAATTTTATTGAAAATATAGAAAACAATTTTAGAGAATAGAGGAAATATCCTTGGTGAGAATACTCCGGAAATCATCACCACCATCCATGGTCACAGTTACATCCTGGATTACGTTGCTATCGCAGCAAAAGTCCATGTAACTGTTGGTACTCCGCGCCCCTCGATTACGCCATGGAACCCACAACAGATCGCATTTACATTCCAGGGTTACGTTGCTATCGCAGCAAAGTCCATGTAACTGTAGGCATCAACGCCCTCGATTTTCGCTGTCAAAAATGAAACTTCTCCACTCCCACATAGGTCGCAGTCTACCTATGTAAAATCAAAGGCAGACTGTTGGCTCTCAGTGGCTCACACGACTTTCGCTATGTTACCATAGATCGTAGTCTACCGATATAAAATCAAACGCAGACTGTTGGCTCTCAGCGGCACACACGACTTTCGCTATGGTCTGCAGTAGATCGCAGTGACATCGGGTTACACTGTCGTCACAGTATAACCCAAATGCCTCTGTAGACATCAGCGCCCCTCGACTTTCGCTACACACTACTCATAATCCTCAGGAACTAGTTTATTCCGGACTCCTCACGGAATCAACTAATGAACCCCCCTTAAGGTTCAAGGCAGTACCAACCTACGTCACTCCGGAGAAGTTCATTTGAATGGAGCGCCTTTTCCCCAGAGCCATTTTCAAAACACTTCATACTACATACATATAGTATCTTCCAAATCATACACCTAGTATGAATCTCAATTAAATATCCTTTCTCAAAATCGATTATTCCAAATCGATAATTCTCAAACTAGGCTTTCCAAATTCCAATATTGATTTTACCCAAAAATCAAAAGCCTTTCCAAATCCAAAGGCTCATAAAACCTTTTTCCAAAATCCTCATAAGACCCTTTATATATATATATATATATATATATATATATATAATTTTAAAAAACTTTGTATCATTTCAAACTTGTATAAACTCCTTTTATACTTCAAACACTTTCAAAATCCTTTCCTTCCAGCAATAGATTCAACAAGGGAAGATTTATCTTATAAACAAAGATATATAACTTTGTTTATTCAAAATCAAATATTCAAATTTAATTACTCTTTTTTTTATAAAGTTGTTTCCATCTTGCTTATCATCATAAAAATATCCAACTTTCACTTTTATCCATTGTATATTTCACAAAATATACTTTCATTTCAAAAGAAATCATTTCACATTTCTTATTCACAAACTTTCAATATCAGTTTCATTCAAATCCGTACGATGCGCACATATCATCCGTACGCTATACCAATCTGTTCGCTCATTCGATCACACAATTTCACTTCCGAACTAGTATCGTCCACCCGACTTCCCAGTGCGGACATAGATCTGGTTTCTTGATTAGAAACCGTCATTCTCCTTGCATAGCCATAACTATGATAGAGAATATCCAGAACCAATCAATAATCCATATCTAGGTTCGCCATCGAAAATCGAGTGAAAAATCCCAAATCGGATCGATATAATTATCTTGAAATTCTATGCACGAATCTGGATCAAATCACTATGCGAATAGAATAATATACGTACGTCCTACGTATTTATCTTCATTGATTATCAACTAAATCAATTTCTCTTTCTATTCACAATTTCTTCAATTCCATTGGATTATCACTTTAATTCTTATCTCAATTGGGTAATTTAATCATAAACAGTTTGCACTCTGACCGGCTTCAATTTAGAAAATAGCTTGAATTTTTTTTAAAAATAGATAAGTAGTTGAAAAATAATTATTAGTTTGCAAAATATCAGTAAAATAGTTGAAAAATAGTAATTAGTTTATAAAACAGTTGAAAAATTGTTAAATAGTTCCAAAAATAATTTTAAAATAAATATAAAATAATTTAGCTTTGAAAAAGAAAGGCTGTATATATTGAATAGCTTAGAAAAATAAGTTTATATTACAACAATTTATATTGAAAATAGTCCAGAGTCAAAACTGTTCACTTTCCCATCAATTCAATTTAAATTTCCACTTCCATTTAAGTTGACTCAATTCCAATTTGAATAACTTCAATTTCTATTGAAATTGATTTAACCCCAATTCAAGTTGAATTAATCTTGATTTTAAACCTATTCAACTTTTAATTACAATTCCGAATTATTCCAATCAATTTGGACTAATATCAATTGAACCACTTTAATTTCAAATCAGATTCAATTCAATCCAACTCAAATTTTCCATTTGAATTTTTTTTTAAACTTATCCATCTTAAATCACAAATCCAATTAATTTAAATCAGATTCAATTTGAACGAATTTAATTCAAATTTCAAATTTAAACCATCCTGAATTATATAATTTCGAGTCAAATTATTAAATGTTGATTTAATCCTTTAAATCAAATCAACATATCTCTTCAAACCATTTAATTCTAAATCCACTTCAAACTTATCTTCATTAAATTTTAATTTGGTTGTATTTCTATTACCACTTAATTCTCATTATTAAAATTTTCAAATAATATAACAACCAATTATCTTAATATTTATTAGAAAGAAATATTGCTTTATATATCAAAATATATTCTTATATGAAATCATTTAAAACCTTTATATAAGAAATTAACAAGTACGCGCTCATATATATATATCTGTGTGTGTGTGTATGTGTGTGTGTGTGTGTATTCAACTCATTCTAGGGTACCATTGGCCCTATCCTTAATGAGTAATCCCAACAGAGCCAAGGTTCTCGCTGGATCCCGAAAATTTCAGATAGTTATGAAAAAGAAGAAAGAGATAGAAGAATAAGAAGAGCAGAAACGCCAACATCTCACATTCACAGCGGATAAAATATAACAACAAATAATAACAGTTGTACAAAGGAAAAATGTACTCGAGCACAGCTGCACCGTACGTGCATCTCGATTCCCTTGACCCCACCTCAGTCACGAGCCACATGACGCATCTCTCGCCTCCACACAGCATGAAAACACCAAAACTCAAACTCCTGCCACCTATTCGCGATAGAATCCGAGGAGCGAAAGATCGAATTCGACTTCGTATGTTTATTTTATTTTATTATCCCTCCTCTTTTTTTTATATAGCGAACGAAATAGATTTCGTTCGAATTTGAAGAGAAGGGAATGGAGGCTCGGCATTTAATTGAAGGAAATTTAATTCGTGGAGAGGAAAAGAAAATGAAATAGAGAGAAGTGTGATTGAACAAGAAAACGGGGACAGGATCTAATTCCTTGTGTGAGAAGACAACTTACGTTGAAAGAATGGAAGGTGGCTGGATTTGATTTCTGACTTGGTAAATATAAATCTTAATATTGAAAATATATCATTTTAGCAGCTTAAAATTTTGATTTCCTATCGAGGCATGCCGCCAGGCGTCGATAATATTATACCCCTATTCCAAACGCAATGGAAAAGGTTTCGAGCCTTAATTCGATCATATGGAGAAGATAGCTTTTTGGACCCAGTTATTATATTAAATTTCGATATAGATTCATCTCTTTTATATGTCATACGCTCACAGAACAACTCCAAACACTACAAAAATTGAAATCCGATAATAATATAATATTACAGATCCAACGGAACTGGTTTCGTCGAATTCTGAGACTGTGCCTCGGAAGGCTATTTAAATATCAAATTAAAACGATATACTTTTAAAACTGAACAAATCGTTATTAAATTCAATTTTAAAAGTTCATTCATCTTCAGTATTATTAATATAAATTTATAAGCCTTCAAATTATTTTTAACAAGCTAAAAATCCCAGACTTCATATTTTACCCAATTTCCAATAGTTTAATTCAAAATTAAATTATCCAGTAAATGGTGATAATTGAAATTCAAGTTAAAATTACTCTTTTGAATATTTAAAATCAATTAAATAATCCATTTTAAACATCCAAAATTTCGGGTTGTCACAAATTCATTAACCTTTTAATTATTCTCATTAATTACATTAATTAATGATCCTCTAATTACTTTCATTAATTAATTATTCTTTTAATTAATTCCATTTAACAAGAAATCATTAACTTAATCACGTTCATTAATTACCCTTAATTAATACTTCAGCAATTAACTATTCTTTAATTACTTAAACTAACTCCTTGATTAATTACCTTAATTAATCCTTTAATTAATTACACTGAGTAACTAACACTTAATTACTTCCCCTAAGTAATCATCCTATAATTACCTTCCATCAAGTAATTTCCCTTTAATTACATCCAGTAATTATATATTAATTACTTACACTATGTAATTACACTTCATTTATTACATTAAGTAATTATACTTGACCTATCCTCAAGTAATTCTCTTTAATTAATTAAACTTAATTAATTAACTTAAATTAACCACATTAATTTATTTAATTACATTGAGTAATTAATTCCTTTAATTACTTCATTAGATAATTACCCTTAAAAATGCTTTTAATATTTAACTTCTAATTACATCCATTAATTAATTATTCCATAATTAATTAACCTTTGATTACTTAGATTAATCAATCCTAAATTAAGTAATCAACTACCCTTAATTAATTACTCAAATTAATTTATCTTAATTTAAATTATATAAATTAATCATCTTAGTTAATTAAGTAATTACTTTAATTACTTTTGTTAATAAGACTTAATTAAATTAAGATAACCCATATACTACATTAAATTCTTTCCTACCATTTAAATTAAATTTAAAAGCTTGAATTTGGTTTATACAAAATAATCATCCTTTTATTTATTAAATTTAAGTTCCTTTCACTTAAATCACATTTCAATTTCAACAATTAAATTTTATTTGAAAACATCTAGGGACTAATTACAAAATTTGTCTAATGTAATATTTATATAAACCAAAACTATTTTTAAAACAAATTTTAAAACTTTGAAAATATATACTTTCAAAGCTTAAACTTGTTTAAACATTATTCTTTAATTCAAACAATTCATACATCTTAAAACTGGTTAAAAAAAACTTTTTTAAAATTTAGCTTTGCTTCAAATTTTAGAATTCATTTTATAGTTTAAAATGATCTCGACAGGTTTAAAACCCTGGAAACAAAATGACACGAGACACAATAACAAAACCCCCGAGAAAAACCAAAGGAATACTCGAGATAACACATGAGGCTATCCCCCCTCAAGACTTCGAGTCGAACACGTGAACTTCTCGAGAAAATCCCGAACCAACCCTTCTTCCCAAACCCACAACTTCCAGATGCACAAATCGATCACCGTGCACGTGCACGTTGGTTCTGATCATCGATGACCAGCACCGTAAACCTCTACAAGCCGACCCCGAACTCGCCGATCCCCTCGACCAACCTGATCGATGAATCCACCATTAAAACGAAAACGAGCAACCTGGAACCAAAACTAAAATGACTAACCACCTCGCTGACGACGTACTACGCCATCAGAACCTAAACTGCTTCATCCAGGGCATCATCACGATACCATGCTACGGCCTCACCCTTGCAATCGAGTCCGAAACACCCTCGACATCGAGAAAGCCACAGAAATATCGTCGATAAAACTAGGTAATAAAACCCTACCTCACGACTTCCCGTTCACCATGGTCATAGATAACCTCTTCCACCATTTTTCCATCGAACTCTAACCTTTACACTACCTCCAGCCCAAATCCCGTTCTTCCTATTGCCGCCGACCGATCGCAATCAACCATAAACCCAAATTCGAACAACTCACAAATTCACAATCAATACTAAGTTAAAACTTGCCAAATTCATTCTAAAATTCATGATTCTTATATACATATCAGATTCTATAATCCAGAGATGATATCATAGATATTGATTTTCAATTTAATTTAGCTTTTTACTGTAAATCTTAATTTCCCAGAATATTTGGTAAATATAATCACTTAAAATTATTTTTAAATACAAGATCACATTGTTATTATCATTTTCTTTTTAGTAATCAAAGTCTAATAATGAATATTTAGGAAAATAGGGGTTTTTCTATAGTTGTTCTTGAACCTGACATTCACAGAGAACATATACATGCATGCTTCAAAACATAGCAGGGTTCAAACCAGTTTCAAGTTGAAGACATTCATGCAAACATGCATATTTACATCATTTATTTTACTACATCAACTGTTTCCATATATGTCAGCA
The DNA here is from genome assembly GCA_030765085.1 of Allium cepa. Taxonomy (NCBI): domain Eukaryota; kingdom Viridiplantae; phylum Streptophyta; class Magnoliopsida; order Asparagales; family Amaryllidaceae; genus Allium; species Allium cepa. The sequence continues at coordinate 504,542,398 of CM060934.1, read as the reverse complement.
TAATATCAGATTAGAAATAAAACTGTTTTTAAGCAGAAGGCTTACTCACAGGAATTTAGAAGTAGAGAACAGCTCTATTTTATTTCCTAGAACTTTAAGCTTGATTTGTGTGTTAAAGTTGAGTTTGCTTGTTTTAGATCTGGCATTTGAATCTTGTTGAGTTTGAAACCTTTGTTTGTTGAATCTTTAGAACTGCTGTTTGATCCAGAGAAACTTTGCAGTTGTGTTGATTTAAATTGAGTTGAAATTTGGAATCTGCTAGCTTGATCTCAGTTTGAACTTTGAAAACTTGAAGTTATTTGTTTTGAAATTTTTTAAAATATGGTTTTCAGTTTTAGAAGAGAAGAAAGATGTTTGAACTAAAATAAATTTGCTAAGTTCTCTTAATACATTTATTTATAAATATTTCAATAATAAGTTAAGTCATTGCCACTTGTTAAATTAGGTTTTAAAATGCTTACAAATGTCTTTGCATGTTTTTAGGGATGTTTGATTTCAATATTATATTAATTACTTATATTTACAAATGTTTTAAATCATTATTTAATTAATTTCTTATATTTTATATAAATATGTTTATGTTCATATCAATTAGATTTTAATGTTTATATATACAAATTACCTTTATATAATTATAAAGTATAGTTAGTTCATGATATATTTTTATAAGAAAGTACATCTTTAAACCTTTATATATATATATAAACCATTTAAGCTTAAGTAATTTTAAAAGAAAGCATTTAAAAGCAAAAGAATTAAATAATTTCCATATGTCCTATATGTTTTTGTGAATTATGCTTTAACTTTTATATACATTTATAAATCTTATTTAAATCAAGTAAATTTAAAAAGAAAGTAAAACAATCCCCTTTTATTAATCTTATATAAAATTTAAACTTAAGTTATTATACTTATATATATATATATATATATAAACTAAATTTATCTCACGTACAAATTTTTAGAAGAAAACATATTAAACTTTTATTATATATACTATTTTAAGCTATCATATTTTTAAATAAAATAAATATTTACTTTATGTGTTTTTGGAAATATAAGATAAATTTTTAAATAGCTTTTTGAAAAGTTTTATTAAATTCAATCAAAATCTTCCAAATCGCAATATATTCATATATATTATATATTATAATTTGAAAACATTTTTTTATTAAATTGAAACCAAACTTCCAATTCACAATGTATATACGTATATACATTATAAATAGAATACTTTTTTTATTAGCGTAGAAAGATTAATTTTTTATCAATTAAATATTATTAACTTTCAAAAGAATAAAATTTGCCAAATTAAATTATTATTATTAGTTTTGAAAAGATAAATTCTGTTAAATTAGATTATTAAATCAATATTGCACAATTAAAATAATTATTAATGGAAATTATCAAATAAATATTGCCCAACATTCCGGGACATCACATTCCTCCCCCTTTAAAAGGATTTCGTCACCGAAATTTAAAAGCAAAGATAATTTAATAATCCCACACAGATTTTAATTTTTAAACAGCAAGCATATGTTGTCAACCATATACTAGCAACTATAGCAACCAATTCATTCAAACATACAAATCTAACTATCCAGACAAAATTCTGGATAGAACTTCCTAGAGTTTCACAGGTACAAACACCGGGATACTCGCCCTACTGAATCTAAACAAGCTACACCACTCTGATCCTGAGCTCCTATATCTCTAGATCTACAATCTAAACAGTATATCAAACCATAGACAAATCCGACTCAACTTCCAAATCTTCCTGAACAGCTGGTTCTACAACTAGTGATGGATCATACACGTACTCTCTCTGAGATACGTGAAATACATTACGAATCCCAGCCATCTGAACTGGAAACTCAATCCTGTAGATCAAATAACTTATCCTGGAAAGATCCAATACACATCAAAGCTAGCTTCCAGTCTTGCCCAGTCTTATTGCTCCGAATCCAAAATCCAAATCTCCAACTTCGAATTCCAAATTTCTTTGTCTCTTATCCACAAAATTCTTCTGTCAAATCCTAGGCTGCCTTCATCCTTCTTGCTCAACCCAATCTTCGCTCATGAAACAAATCTGGACCGAGAACAAGACAGTCTCCAGATCGTACCCAACTAGATGGTGCTCTTAAGATCCTCTGAAATCCGAAACACAAGCTCTACCCCACAAGCACTAGAAGACTTCAAACTTACTTCTCCTATCCGAAAAAACAGAACAGATGCACTAGGAAACGAAGCCTTCAGATCCAAATGAACTTCCTATAAAAATCCTCTAATCCAAGACAAAAACAAACTTTCGAGGAGTCCGAGGTTGCTTCTATTCTAGAATAGCTGCCATTTTGCTTCCGTTACACAACTCTGATCTGAAGAAGATGAGAATGATGTTGATGAACACAAGCACAAACTTGATCCATATCCTGGAAATATTGTCCATCAAATTCCATAAAATCTTAGTGACCTATCTGATTCGGTCACAAACACCACAGCAAAAATCCAGCCAGAAAACTTGATCCGATCAATCCTAAGCTGTTTAACCAGACCTCTCTCTATGAGCCATCCCTCTACTATGCTGAACCATCAGTAATGCTCCATGAACCAAGTCGATATAGAACTCAATCTCCTATTGCGGATGCAAACCTTTGACTACCTCGAAGATATTCGAAAAATCTCAAACCTCTTCGATGGCTCCTACATCCTCTAAAGATGCCTCTATCCAAAGCAAAGATTACTAAGAGAACTTCCGAACCATCGCAAGTCACTTTTGCGATTCAACCCAGTTCATATTCCAAAGAAACTGTTCTCTCTTCACATATCAGAACAGCTTAAGCCTTTCTAACTAAAAGAAAAAAAACTGATGGACCACCCTCAACCACAAACATAATTCCCTGCTGAGCTTCTAGAAGAAGTGGGTAAGCCTTCACCATCTGCCCGACCTTTTGACAATAGAATCACAAAGACTCCTGAACCATCGAAGAAACGGGCCACTCTACTACTTCGAAACTCCACCTCCAGGACACTGCTAAGCCAAGAGACCTTTCTGCCAGCACACCCAACACCACTGAGCTGTCACTGCTGCCCCAAATGCCAAAGACTTCCTTAAGGAAAAGCTCCTCGAATCATAAAGTTATATCAACCAGTTCCACAAAGAGCTTTTGAGATGGCAATCATCATCTTAAGAAACCCGGCTTCAAACCAAGCACAAACATCTTGTCAAACTGAGTTCCAAACTCCAATACAGACAAGACTCCTTCCTACGGTTGCCAAGATACCATCACTTGCTTCAGCCCTTCGACTGATCCAAACTCTAGAAAAATCCGCTTGCAAGAGAGCAACCAAGCTTACTCAAGATGCCCAATACCGCCTTGGCAGATGCTCTTCCACCTTCAACACTCGGACTTCTTCCATTGTTAGTCGTGCTACACACACCACTACCTCAACCAAAGATCTTACGTTGGAAAACCCGAACAGGTAACCCAACAAATTTGAAATATATATGTATGTATGTATGTATTTGTACAAATACGCTCTCTCAGAAAGAAATCACTCCAAAGCCTAGGTATTCAATCCACCTAGCTCTGATACCACAATGTAACGATCTGCCTTTCATTCTAGAGAAAGACGTATCATTAATAAGAAAGAAATGGATAGAAAAGAGAAAGATAGAAAGGAAAGAACTAAACAACATCAGAATCTCACAGCGGAACGAATAAATTATATTATATCACATAAGATATTTCATAGTATCATATACATTAGAGTTATGCAACTTATACATCACAAACTAGAAAGTTATAAACACCTTTCTAGTTATTACAGCTCAAGTACATTACAGAGATACCACACAATACTAGCACAGCGGAACCACTATATATCTACACAAGAAAGCCTCCTGCTCCAAATTTCCTCTAGAATTTGTCAAAGCTAACATGAATCCCTTTACTACTCGTAACCATTTGAGTACCCAAGAGTTAATAAAATAGAAAATAAACTTCGGGTCAGACATGGATCTAGTGTGAGTAAACGGGTTAAAGTTGTTTAACTGAGAAAAAATCTTTGAAACAAAAGGTATCTCGTAAGACTTCCCGCACATAAACACGGAAAAGTTTTTACCTTACGATAACCAAAACATTTGATAGGAAATCCAGTTATATTATAATTGGGTCTAGGGTTTTCAAAAGAAATACAGAAATAGCAGGAATGCTTACATCTCACGTTCCAACATAGTTGGGCACAATAAAAAAGTATGCCACTTATTGAAGATTGGACTCCATATAATGACAGGGATACTGGGGTACCGCCCGTCACAGTACGTGGCCTAGATCACCGTACCAAGGATCCACCCTAAATCCCGTGCAACACAAGGTCGGAGCCATCCCTTATTGGATAGTCCCGAACAAGATAACCCCATAGTTGTTCATGACCAACTGCCCATTAAGCCGGACAAAAGGAACCTCCAGACATGGGTAAATCTCATTCTACTTGGGTGTTACCCACTTAGCCTTGCTGCACCTCCCCTGTTTTAGCCATTCCCAGTTGATGAGGCTTGAGGCTAGGATTTCCTTTTAGACCACATCTATCTTAAAATGCTTATCGCCCTCCCGACGATGTTCTGAAAGCATTCAATCCATACAAGTCTATTCCGGGTTCGAATGGAACCGAAGGCACTATCTCGCTACACTTATTTTGGAATCACTCTTAGAGTTAACGACAATAGCCCTTGCACTCTGGATCTTCATCTCAATCAAAAGAACTATCTCCGTTAACTCATTTTGGAATCACCCTCAGAGTTAACGACCATAGCCTTTCCTTTGAATCTTTACTTGATCTTCACTTGAGATTTCACGACCTAACGTTTAATTTGGATCGATATGGTTTTCGAAATTTCAAATTTGAAAATCCGATCCCGGTCTCACCGAAATCCAAAACACCGTCTTAATGTCCAAGTTGTTCAACTTTAACAGTTTAATTCAATTCAATATACTAAATTCACACATCATCATTCACAGATAAATATCACACATTTATCATAACTAAAACCAATATGACATAACAAAACATCACAGATTATCAAACTATAAGTATCAATCAATCCACACATTCCACTCAAACAATCAACCATAAACAGGAATTATTAATCCTTATTATAATTAATTTAATTAACTTAAATTAAATGAATTACTTGAGAATTAATCACCTATCCTGCTTTATCGATCATTAATTAATTTCAAACCATTTAATTAATTAATCATTCTTTAATTACCTTATAAACCAATTAATTAATCTTTAATTACAAATTAATTATCCTTAAATTAAGATAATTAATCATTCTTGATTAATAATTCTTTAATTACATTAAGTAATTAGTCTTTAAATTAATTACACAAATTAATTATTCTTTAATCATTCATATTAATTATCTTTTAATTACTCCCACTAATTAATTAACTAAACTTAATTACATTTGATCCTTAATTAACTATATTAATTAATCATACTGCAATAACTTCCACTGATTAATTATCTTTTAATTAACCTTATTCATTAATTTATTAACCTTTTAATTATTCTCATTTTTAATTAATGATCCTCTAATTACTTTCATTAATTAATTATTATTTTAATTAAATCCATTTAACAAGAACCTTTAACTTAATTACGTTCACTATTTACCCTTAATTAATTACTTCAGCAATTAACTATTCTTTAATTACTTAAATTAACTCCTTGATTAATTACCTCAATTAATCCTTCAATTAATTACACTGAGTAGTTAACACTTAATTACTTCCACTGAGTAATTATCCCTTAATTACCTTCCATCAAGTAATTTCCCTTTAATTATATCCGGTAATTATCCATTAATTACTTACACTATGTAATTACACTTCATTTATTACATTAAATAATTATACTTAACCCATCATCAAGTACTTCTCTTTAATTAATTAAACTTAATTAATTAACTTAAATTAACTACACTAATTTATTTAATTACATTGAGTAATTAATTCCTCTAATTACTTCATTAAGTAATTACCCTTAAAAATCCTTTTAATATTTAGTAATTAACCTCTAATTACGTCCATTAATTAATTATTCCTTAATTAATTAATCTTTGATTTCTTTGATTAATCAATCCTAAATTAAGTAATTAACTACCCTGAATTAATTACTCAAATTGATTTATCTTAATTTAAATTACCAAAATTAATCATTTTAGTTAATTAAGTAATTACTTTGGTACTTTTGTTAATAAGACTTAATTAAATTAAGATAACCTATACTACATTAAACTCTTACCTATCATTTAAATTAAATTTAAAAGCTTGAATTTGGTTTAAACAAATCATCATCCTTTGATTTATTAAATTTAAATTCCTTTCACGTAAATCACATCTCAATTTCGACAATTACATTTTATTTGAAAACATCTAGGGACTAATTACAAAATTTGTCTAATGTAATACTTATATAAACTAATACTATTTTTAAAACAAAATTTAAAACTTTGAAAATATATACTTTCAAAGCTTAAACTTATTTAAACATCATGCTCTAATTCAAACATTTCATACATCTTAAAATTGGTTAAAAAAAGTTTGTTTAAAATTTAGCTTTGCTTTAAATTTTGGAATTCATTTTATAGTTTAAAATGATCTGGATAGCTTTAAAACCCTGGAAACAAATTGACCCTAGACATAACAGCAAAACCCTAGAGAAAAACAAAAGGAATATTTGATAACCTAGATTTTTTTAACATCTGTAAATTGGATAATTAACTAATTTGCTCAATTGAGAGACTAATTTTATTTGATTGAACAAATAAAATTTTGATATATATATATATATATATATATATATATATATATATCTGGATATGTATATAGATGAATTTAAATTATAATAAATGCTGAATAATAATATGTGAATAGATATTTAGTGATAATATTTGTTTAATGGCCTTCATTTATAACTATTCAATTTGGCAACATTTATCTTTTACAAATAAATATGTTGTCTATTGTAATATGTATATATATGTACTGCAAATGGTTAGCTATAGTTTAAATTCAATATAATAATTTTCAAGGCTAATAAAGTTTAATCATATCTATAGTTATCAATTTAAGTATTATGACAACTTAAGTGTAAAATTTAAACAAGGTTAATAAAAATAAAAATATAAGTCTAAACACTTTTCTTTTAATATTTGGAATAAAACATAGTTATATGTGTATATATTTGCAAACATAAAACACTAATGACAAAATTAAGTTAAATCATAAACATAAAAAAATTAAAGACATAATTCATATATCAAGTTTTTGACATTTGTAAAAATCTAAATTACTACATTTGAAATTTGTAAAATATAATGACATATGTAAACTTAGTAACATGCAAAAAAATTAACAAATGGTAGTATAATCTTTTCTTTATGGATTAGTGAAAAAAAACCGGATTTCAGTTAAAAACTTCCGAATCCTCTTCTTTTTCTTTCTTCTTGAACTAAAAAGAAATAAATCAATATCAACCTCAGCCTAAACCAATGATATTTTCTTCCATCTTCAAAAAAATAAAGTCAGAACAAATTAAAGCCAGGAACAAGGATCAGGATCAACCAAATCAATGTTTATACAGTCAAGCTTCAAGATCAAAATCCAGATCAAGCAAAGTAGATGCAAATCAGATCAAGATCAACCAAAAAAAGAAATACTGTCCCAGTTCCGGTGAGTAAACAACCTTATCAAATAGCTTAAATCTGTGCAATCTTGATATTTATGAATATTATTTGAAATAGTGTTGGGGAAAATATGGTATGATGCTTGCATGTTTGTGAAATGTGTACTGGATGGTGTGCATGTCAGTATTTATACACACACAGAGCTTTGTTCCAGGTTTTACAGGATTCAGATTTGATAAAATAAAAAAAAGAAATCAAAACCCCTTATCTGATCTTCTCTAGGCTATAAATTGTAAACCATATTTGTTTGTTTTATCAGAATACCAATTTTCAAGATATTTCCTAGCTTATAAATCAGGTAATTACCTCTAAAAAGATGAATCAGTGGAAATAAAATTTCAAGACAAGAAATTAATTTTTAATAATGCAAGTTTTTATCGTATAAATCGAATTGTATTCGAATATAAAGATTTTTGATGGAAATCTTATGATTTTTATGTTCATGATTTTCGAGAAATTGGGAAATTACTGGAATTGGGTATATCATCAAATTCCGGCAAATGAGTTGACCGATAACAATGTGCTTATGGCTAGAGGAAGATTATAGGATAGGGGCCGAGAAAAGAATGGTTTCACATTTTTCTGGGAGTCGTGGTTGATGGCACAACGTAATTTAGGGTTTTATCAGCATTTTTGTCTGAGCCATTTGCCGGAGATATTCGTCGTCTTCAGTGGTGGTGAATAGAAAGAGGAAAGCAAAGATTTTGTCAGGGGTCGATGGCGAGACTTCAGATGGTCGGAGGAGATGGTGATTTGCGAATCTGTGGATTGGGATGGGTTCGATGTTTTCGTCGTTTGCTTGATTTTGATTTAATGGTCGTTCAGATGATCTGGAGGTCGAAATTGTAAGTAAGGGTTGTTATTGACTTGTCTGAAGTGGTGGCGATGGTCGGAGATGCTCCGACCATCTGTGCACGTTCACGCGTGTCATATACGTGTCTGAGATTTTTGATTATTGAGGAAGAAAAAGGAGCAAGGGTCGATCTCGAGTGGGTTGTGGGTTTGACCCAAAGCAGGTTGGGTTGTGATGTGACAAGGAGCTGCTCGGGAATCTTTAAGTTCAGCTCGGGTTTCTTTTTCCTTGGGTAAGCAAATAAGGTAAAGGTAATAAATGTTAAAGTTTAAAAATAAAAATGAAACCAGTGTTAGGCTATTTACTTAAATAAATTTAAGTGTTGATAAATAAAAGTTGAATGTTTTATTTGACTTAAAATTAAGTTAAGAATTAAGTTTATTTAAACTTAAACCTAAATAGTATAATCAAATAGCTAATTTAGAAGGTAAAAATGTTTAATCCACTTGTTAATAACAGATTCTATTATCATGTTTTAAAAAAGGGTTTTCAAGCAAAGATATTGATTAGGTTACCAAGGAAGATTCGAAAGTTTGGATTTCGAAGATAATTTTTTTTAAGATTGGCTGATTTGGTAAATCATATATTGGAATAATTATGTAATTCATATCTCTAAGTATTTCAAAATAAAATTTAGTAAGAGGTGAGCTAAGATAAATGGTTTTGTGGAATATGCGATTGTATAATCGTTATATAATTTTTATTTGATGATAATAAACATATATATTCGTACAAATGTATTTGATATTGTGCTATTTCATATCTCACAGATTAAATGTCAATATACAGAATAAAATTGAATAACACAGAATTCGAATTCAAACTGAAATTTTTATTCAAACAATCTTTTTATTACAAATTGAATAGTACAATTTCTCTCACTATAACTGTACAATTTCTGAATACATACATCTTTCTGATTTTACATCATTTCGTCACTACATATCACTCACACTTATATTTTTGTCTTCAACTGAATTCCAGTCTGATTCCAGCATCTGAATAATCTGCAAAAATATTTTCAAACGCAGTAAAATTGAAAAAGAAATATTTTTGCAATTCAAAAATAAAAGATGATTTTGAAAACATTGTTTGCCTCAGTTATTTGGGTTGTTCGTCATCATTTTTGATTGTATCTGTGCATATCAGCATTTTATCAGGGATAGGTTGTACATAAGTGGCTGCAGTACACACGTATACATTTGTACACGTGTGCACTGCCCCGCCAACTCGTGTGCACAAATCAAACAAAAGCACTGCTAACAATTCAGCACAAGGTCAAACCCAAATAACACACGGGTTTAACTCAAGGCAACTTGAAGAATACAAGGATAAATAATCAAACTGCAACAAAATTTCTGAATGGAGGTAATGAAACAAAGACACAGCAGTGTTAAGTGAAACAGTGGATAAGCCAAGACGTTCAAATAACCAGAAGTGTTCTCAAAGCAAAACTAGTGCCAACATGAACAAAAACATGAAGCATACAAGCTCAAATAATCACTTCAACAATACTTTTAAATGGATGCAGAACAACAATACAAACAGCAAATGTTAAAGAAAACTACAAAGCAACCCAGTGACTACATCTACAACATCAAAGGCAATGCACCAATGAATCATCAAGGGCTATAGCAAACATTAACACAAGCAACCATACACAGCAAAACTAAATGCAATACAGTATGCTCAGTGAAGAGCATCTGAACAAGTGAAGTATTTGTAACGAAGCAAAGTTGAAGTCCATCAGAAAAATTCACAAAGTCATAGTAAAGCCGTGGTCACCACAGAGATGATGGAACTACAGTGGGCCGAGCAGAGGCTTCAAAATCAATGGTCGGGTTCAGGTCAAAGATGGGGTGATAAAGTCGAAGTGTTTTAAAACCAAGTCAAAGCGGGTAAAAATAGAAACATCTCAAAATTCAAAGCTACTACAATCAAAGTCATAGAGAAATTCACGGAAATGGCAGAGCACAGAGAATTCAAAGCCAAGTATTTTAAATCGAAGTTAGTCAGAGAAAATGACCATCATCCACACGAAAATCAATGGCCGGGCAAAGTTAATTGACCAAGTTAATAATCAAAGCCGTGACCATCAAGTTAAAATACCGTAAGATTCAAGTAAATAGAAGAAGTCAGAAATCATCTCAAACATAGAATTAAAATCATACGACCGAGATGAATATTGGACAAATTCAAATAAGCTTATACGAACGAAAATATAGGAATTCGACCTATATATAAACCATTCATCATCGGCAGTTTAAAGAGAATCGAGTTCGAGCAAGCCAAAACCAGCAAAGCAAAAGGAGTGAAGTACATACCGAAAAACGCAGAACGAACTCGATCCAAATTGAAGAGCCGAGAGCAAATCAAAGAGCATCGAAGCCTACCATCGAACTGTATCAAGCGGCGAACTTCAATTTGCACAACCCTAATTTTGGAAGCAAGGAGCAAAAGAGCCGAAGCCCTAATTTAGTTACAAAGAGGAACGGTCACCATTTTTTTCACAGGCCAAAGAAGAATAAAGAATCGGGTTAGAGAATAAAAGGGCCGGCCGTGTTTTATGTCAAGAGGGCTTTAGTGTTTTAATTAGTTAGGGTTCAAGTGTTATCTTTTAATTGTTGTTTAATTGTTTTTGTTTTTACTTTACGAATCAAAACTTTGTAGATCACCACCTATGGTTTAGGTAGTGTCAGATTGTCTAGTTAGAATTAGTTCGGTGAGCAGGGTGTGCGAGTTTGCAAAGCTCTATAGGCGGGAGCAGAGTTTGCGAGTAAGCAAAGCTTTATAGGCGGGAGCAGAGTTTGCGAGTAAACGAAACTCTATAGGCGGGAGCAAGGTGTGCGAGTCTAGTAGAGTGTTTGTGAGCGGGAGCAAATGTTTACGAGTCTAGTAGAGTGTTTGTGAGCGGGAGCAAATGTTTGCGAGTCTGGTAGAGTGTTTGTAAGCGGGATACTGTTTAATTCTAATAGAAATCTGGGAATGCAGCAGTAGGCAGGGGTTGCCGAAGCTGGGTAATTTTTTTGTGTGATTTACTTTTCAGCATATTTATTTCTGCAGTTTGTTTCTGTGTTTAAATTGAGAAAATTTGCTACAACCCTATTCACCCCCCCCTCTAGGGTTAATCTAGATCCTACAAGTGGTATCAGAGCGAGGTATTTTACTTTAACTCTGGAGATATGTTTGAACGCTTTTTAACTTTGGTATACAAGGTCTTTGCAGCGACTTGGGATGGTGAAGAAGGAAAGGAAGCTTCAGACAGTAGCTCAGAGGAAGCTAATTTGTGTTTGATGGCAAAATCAGATTCAGAAGCCAGCTCAGAGGAAACTAGTGAGATTTGTTGGCGGGCTAAGGAGCAACAAGAATGGTTTCTAGACTCAGGCTGTTCTAGACATATGACAGGTGACAAATTGAAGTTCCTTAGTCAAGAGAATTTTAAGGCGGAAATGTGATCATGGGAGACAACAGTAAGTGTAAGATCATTGGTAAAGGTGAAGTGGGTAACGGTGATTTTTCTTTGACTAATGTTTTATACGTTGAAAATTTGCATCACAATCTCATTTCTATTAGCCAACTATGTGACAAAGGTATGAATGTTGTCTTCGATAGTGATACTTGCAAAATCATTGATAGAGATTCTAATAACATTGTTTTTATGGGCAAAAGAAAAGGAAATGTTTACTCACTTTCATTTGATAATCTAAATCTTTCTAGATGTTTGGTAGTCACAGACGAAGAGGCATCTTTATGGCATAGGAGACTTGGTCATGCTAGCATGAGCCTCTTAGAAAAACTTGAAACGAAAGAATTGTCAGGGGGTTACCACATCAGAAATTTAAAAATAACAAAGTGTGTAAAGCATGTTCCTTGGGAAAGCTTAGTCGATCATCATTTCGTCCTAAAAACATTGTTAGCACATCAAGGGTCGTTGAATTAGTTCACATGGATTTATTTGGACCAAATGAAATTGCAAGCTTAAATGGAAAACGTTATTGTTATGTATTGGTTGATGATTACTCTAGATTTACATGGGTTTATTTTTTAGCCAAAAAGTCTGAATCTTTTGATTATTTTTCAAAATTTGCAAAACTTGTTCAAAATGAAAAAGGAGTTTCAATTAAAACCTTGAGAAGTGATCATGGAGGCGAATTTGAAAATTTGGAATTTGAAAACTTTTGTGAAGAAAATGGTTTAAAACATGAATTTTCTGCTCCACGAACACCTCAACAAAATGGGGGTGGTTGAAAGGAAAAATCGTACATTGCAGGAGTTGGCTAGATCCATGTTGAATGAGTATAAACTACCTCTAACCTTTTGGGCAGAGGCAGTGAATACTTCGTGCTATATAATAAATAGAGTAATGATTAGACCAATACTTGGCAAAACATCTTATGAATTGTGGCATGAAAGGAAACCTAACATTTCTTATTTTCGTGTATTTGGATGTCCTTGTTTCATTCTTAACACAGGTGATCAACTTGGAAAATTTGAATCAAAGGCTGATGAGGGAATATTCATGGGCTATTCAACAAGGAGCAAGGCTTACAGAATATACAACAAACGAACAAAGACAATTGTTGAATCAATCAATGTGAAATTCGATGAATCTGACCTGGAAAGGACGACTGAAAAGACAGATGACGATGGGGTAGATCATGAAGGCATTGAAGATGAGACATCTAGTGAGAAAGCTGAAAATAGAACTGTTGATGCTGGTAGATTGAAATTTAAATCCAATCATCCTCCTGAATTGGTTATAGGTGATCCTACGGAAGGTATACGTACTCGCTCTTCATTTGATAAAAATTTGTGTCCGTTTTGTTATCACAGTGGTTTTATTTATGAAATTGAACCTGATTCTGTTGAAATGGCTGTTAATGATGAAAATTGGGTTTTAGCAATGCAAGATGAACTTAATCAATTTGAGAGAAATAAAGTTTGGAAATTAGTTCCTAGGCCTAATGACTATCCAATTGTTGGAACTAATTGGGTGTTCAAAAATAAACTTGATGAATCGGGAAACGTAATTAGAAACAAAGCTAGGTTGGTCGCAAAAGGATATAACCAAATTGAAGGCTTAGATTTTGATGAAACATTTGCTCCAGTTGCTAGGTTAGAAGCCATTAGGATTTTGCTAAGTTATGCATGTTATAAGGGTTTCAAACTTAAACAAATGGATGTAAAAAGTGCCTTTTTGAATGGTGATTTGAAAGAAGAAGTTTTTGTTGAACAACCCCCCGGTTTTGAAAATCATGATTTTCCAAGTCATGTGTACAAATTAGAAAAAGCATTATATGGTCTTAAGCAAGCTCCTAGAGCTTGGTATGACTGCCTTTGTACATATCTTTTGGAAAATGGTTTTAAAAAGGGGAGTGCTGACACGACACTGTTTCTATTACATAAAGGAAGTGAATTTTTGATAGTTCAGATTTATGTGGATGATATCATTTATGGTGCTACTAATGAACTCTTGTGCGAGAAATTTGAACAAGTCATGCAGGCTAAATTCGAGATGAGCTTGGTTGGAGAATTGAAATATTTTCTTGGATTTCAAATCAAGCAAAGCAGTGATGGTATTTTCATCTCACAATCCAAGTATGTGTTGGAATTGTTGAAGAAATTTGGAATTGAGAACTCCAAACCATTGAGAACTCCTATGAGTCATCAACAAAGTTAGACAAAGACGAGAAAGGAATTGCTGTTGATCAGAAGAAATATCGAGGAATAATTGGTTCACTTCTGTATCTTACTGCTTCTAGACCTGATATTATGTTTTCTGTGTGTTTGTGTGCACGTTTTCAATCTAACCCTAAAGAATCTCGTTTGAAAGCCACTAAACGAATTTCGAGATATCTTTCACACACACAAAAATTTGGATTATGGTACCCTTCTTGTGAAAATTTTGATTTAGTTGGTTATTCTGATGCTGATTATGATGGTTCATTGGTTGATAGAAAAAGCACTAGTGGGACATGTTTCATGCTAGGACATTCATTAGTTTCATGGTCAAGTCGGAAATAGAATTGTGTTTCATTATCCACCACTGAAGCAGAATATATTGCTTTGGGAAGTTGTTGTGCTCAAATTTTATGGATGATGCAAACTCTTTCTGATTTTGGCTTAGTCTATAAACAAGTTCCATTAAAATGTGATAGTAGGAGTGCTATAGATTTGTCAAATAATCCTGCTCATCATTCACGCACAAAACACATTGATGTGAGACACCACTTTCTTAGAGATCACATTGCTAAAGAAGACATTTGCATTGAATATATTTCAACTGAAAATCAACTTGCTGATATTTTCACAAAACCTCTCCCCGAAGACAGATTTTCCAGATTACGTTTGGATTTGGGAATTATAGAAATTGACTAATCATTTTTTAAAATTAAAAAAAAAAATTTGATTTTTTAATTTGATTTTAAATGACTATTTTTTTGACTTACTAACTCCCTAATGATTATCGAAAAGGTCAATAGTGAATAGAAAAAGTGATGAGTGTCGATATTTGTCATACATTACTCAAGACAGTATATTTAGAAAAATTTCTTTAGAATTTCATAACAAGAGTTATAAAAACTTTTTGTTGGGTAAAAATTCCATGACCATTTCTATTTCTATCATCTTTCTATCGACCATCACTCATCAAAATTACATATAGTATGTAAATTTGTGGTAGTTTACAAAGGAAATCATTCGTTCTTCAATATCTTTAAATCTGTGAAGGAAATTATTTGTGCTTCAATTTATTATATTTAGCAATAAAAATAAATATCCAAAGTATACACTCTCATTTAAAAGTCCTCACGGTTATGCATGGGTGAATTACTTGGATTTCCTGATAATGTGCTTCCATACTCATTTAAAAGTCCTCACGGTTATGCATGTATGGAACGCATATCAACATTGAGCTTTTAAACTGATAAGTTGTTTCTAATCCCATTTAAAAGTCCTCACGGTTATGCATGGTTAGAAGATACTTGAATTCTTTTTTAAATAAAAATTGTGAATACTACTAATCTCATTTAAAAGTCCTAACGGTTATGCATGGTTAGTAGATATTCAAATTTCCTGAAATAAATATACCACAAATAGACAGAACTGTATGATTTTTTTTATGACTTTATCTCCACCATTTCTGAAAGTGGAATATGCGTCTGACAAGAGTAATTATGATTTTTTGTTTGATTTTTATTGAAATTTGATATTTATATTCAATTGATGTTAATGTTTGATTTATGTCTGTCATTTTATCTCTGTTTTTATAACATTGTTATTCTTTTGCTGACAACAAAAGGGGGAGAAAAAAAGCTAAGATTTTGTCAAATAAAATCAAGCGCAGAAGTCAAATTTTTATCTGTCTATTTATTTGACTATGCATTGATGAAGGGGGAGTTTTGAGAAAATAGGAAGCATTCAAATAGGGGGAGAAATTTGAATGATCAAATACATTTCATATTTTCAAAATCTTAAATATATGTTTGTTATCATCAAAAGGGGGAGATTGTGGAATATGCGATTGTATAATCGTTATATAATTTTTGTTTGATGATAATAAACATATATATTCGTACAAATGTATTTGATATTGTGCTATTTCATATCTCACAGACTAAATGTCAATATACAGAATAAAATTGAACAACACAGAATTCGAATTCAAACTGAAATTCTTATTCAAACAATCTTTTTATTACAAATTGAATAGTACAATTTCTCTCACTATAACTGTACAATTTCTGAATACATACATCCTTCTGATTTTACATCATTTCCTCACTACATATCACTCACACTTATATTTTTGTCTTCAACTGAATTCCAGTCTGATTCCAACATCTGAATAATCTGCAAAAATATTTTCAAACGCGGTAAAATTGAAAAAGAAATATTTTTGCAATTCAAAAATAAAAGATGATTTTGAAAACATTGTTTGCCTCAATTATTTGGGTTGTGCGTCATCATTTTTGATTGTATCTGTGCATATCAGCATTTTATCAGGGACAGGTTGTACATAAGTGGCTGCAGTACACACGTATACATTTGTACACGTGTGCAATGCCCCGCCAACTCGTGTGCACAAATCAAACAAAAGCACTGCTAACAATTCAGCACAAGTTCAAACCCAAATAACACACGGGTTCAACTCAAGGCAACTTGAAGAATACAAGGACAAATAATCAAACTGCAACAAAATTTCTGAATGGAGGCAATGAAACAAAGACACAGCAGTGTCAAGTGAAACAGTGGATAAGCCAAGACGTTCAAATAAGCAGAAGTGTGCTCAAAGCAAAACTAGTGCCAACATGAACAAAAACATGAAGCATACAAGCTCAAATAATCACTTCAACAATACTTTTAAATGGATGCAGAACAACAATACAAACAGCAAATGTTAAAGAAAACTACAAAGCAACCCAGTGACTACATCTACAACATCAAAGGCAATGCACCAATGAATCATCAAGGGCTATAGCAAACATTAACACAAGCAACCATACACAGCAAAACTAAATGCAATACAGTATGCTCAGTGAAGAGCATCTGAACAAGTAAAGTATTTGTGACGAAGAAAAGTTGAAGTCCATCAGAAAAATTCATAAAGTCATAGTAAAGCCATGGTCACCACAGAGATGATGGAACTACAGTGGGCCGAGCAGAGGCTTCAAAATCAATGGTCGGGTTCAGGTCAAAGATGGGGTGATAAAGTCGAAGTGTTTTAAAACTAAGTCAAAGCGGGTAAAAATCGAAACATCTCAAAATTCAAAGCTACTACAATCAAAGTCATAGAGAAATTCACGGAAATGGAAGAGCACAGAGAATTCAAAGCCAAGTATTTTAAATCGAAGTTAGTCAGAGAAAATCACCATCATCCACACGAAAATCAATGGCCGAGCAAAGTTAATTGACCAAGTTAATAATCAAAGCCGTGACCATCAAGTTAAAATACCGTAAGATTCAAGTAAATAGAAGAAGTCAGAAATCATCTCAAACATAGAATTAAAATCATACGACCGAGATGAATATTGGACAAATTCAAATAAGCTTATACGAACGAAAATATAGGAATTCGACCTATATATAAACCATTCATCATCGGCAGTTTAAAGAGAATCGAGTTCGAGCAAGCCAAAACCAACAAAGCAAAAGGAGTGAAGTACATACCGAAAAACGCAGAACGAACTCGATCCAAATTGAAGAGCCGAGAGCAAATCAAAGAGCATCGAAGCCTACCATCGAACTGTATCAAGCGGCGAACTTCAATTTGCACAACCCTAATTTTGGAAGCAAGGAGCAAAAGAGCCGAAGCCCTAATTTAGTTACAAAGAGGAACGGTCACCATTTTTTTTCACAGGCCAAAGAAGAATAAAGAATCGGGTTAGAGAATAAAAGGGCCGGCCGTGTTTTATGTCAAGAGGGCTTTAGTGTTTTAATTAGCTAGGGTTCAAGTGTTATCTTTTAATTGTTGTTTAATTGTTTTTGTTTTTACTTTACGAATCAAAACTTTGTAAATCACCACCTATGGTTTAGGTAGTGTCAGATTGTCTAGTTAGAATTAGTTCGGTGAGTAGGGTGTGCGAGTTTGCAAAGCTCTATAGGCGGGAGCAGAGTTTGCGAGTAAGCAAAGCTCTATAGGCGGGAGCGGAGTTTGTGAGTAAACAAAACTCTATAGGCGGGAGCAGGGTGTGCAAGTCTAGTAGAGTGTTTGTGAGCGGGAGCAAATGTTTGCGAGTCTAGTAGAGTGTTTGTGAGCGGGAGCAAATGTTTGCGAGTCTGGTAGAGTGTTTGTAAGCGGGATACTGTTTAATTCTAATAGAATTCTGGGAATGCGGTAGTAGGCAGGGGTTGCCGAAGCTGGGTAAATTTTGTGTGTGATTTACTTTTGAGCATATTTATTTCTGTAGTTTGTTTCTGTGTTTAAATTGATAAAATTTTCTATAACCCTATTCACCCCCCCTCTAGGGTTAATCTAGATCCAACAGGTTTATCCTTGATTAATTAGGGTTTTAGGTAATCAAAGGAAGATAAATTAATAAATATGATTAATCAATTAATGTGGTTAATTAGAGGACTAGTTGATTAATGTAACTAATTAGAGGTTAATGAAGGGATTATTTATTAGTAATTAATGGATAATTACTAAATGAGATTAATTAATTAATAAAGTATAATTTCTTAGAGTAAGAGATGAAAGAGTTATTACCTAATATAATTAATTAAAGAATAATTAATTATTTAATGTGACAATTTAAGGTATATAAATAAATGTATTTTGTTTACTAATGAAAGTAATTAAGAGTTAACTAATTTAACCTGAGTGATTATGGGTTAATTACTAGATGAAGTAATTAATTAAAAGTAAATTACATAAGGGAAATAATTAAGGATTAATTACTAAGTGTAAAAAAATTGATTAATTAAGGAATTAATTAAGGGTTAGTTAATTTATAAGTGTGATTAATTAAAGGATAATTAATCAATGTGAGTGATTATAAAATAAGTAATTTGAGCAATTAATTAAGGATTAATGTAATTAAAGAGGACAATTAAGGGATGGCTGATTTATGGTTTGTAATAAGTTAATGTTAAGTAAGCAAGACTAAGATTGATTAGAGAAATTAATTTAATTTATTCAAATTAATTGGAATGGTGAGACTAAGAAATCTTGTTTATGAATGATTGAATGATACTGAAGGATTTGCATTATTTGATGTTTTGATATGAAATGTTTGTGATATGGTTGGATTGAACAGTGCTAATGTGGTTATCTATTGATGATGAATTGATGTGTAAAAGTGACATCCTGTATTTAAAGTTTGAATTCCATTTCATTTTAATAATTTGATTTAGGATAACATGGGACTCGAAGAGACCGGATTCGGGTATCAGTAAATACCGGAAACCACTGCAATTCTTTATAGATTTGGTATGTGAAATCAATAGGCTGGAAAGTGGATAAATTTAATGATTGGACCATTTAATCTAAGTTTTGGTACTTAGAAATTGATTTGTGAAATAAATGTTGTCTATATCAAATTGAGAATTTGTAAAATTGATTTGAGTTACCCTGGGTTTTAAAATAAGTTTATACATTGGTATTTTTTGTTAGATGGGTTACTCACGCTGGTTTCCAGCCTGACCCGGGTGTTACTTTGATGTAATGCTCGTGTCAAACCGAGTATTATAGATTTTCAGGTAAGGACGTTTTGGAGCTCAGGTGGCGAGCTGGAAGGCAGGAACGTATGGAGTGTTTCCACTGTGACATATTGTAGTATATCTAGGACATGTTGTTTTAAACGATTCAGAGTTGTGTAACGGTTGTAACTCAGATTTATTAAAATGTAAATTTACTGATACATTTTTTGTAACATCCCGGGAATTTTGAATTTAAAAATTTGGTAATTTATTGGGAATTTTAAATGTAAATTTGAGAAATTTAAACGAAATAAATTATTGAAATAAAATTACATAGTTATTTAATGTTAATAACTAAAACAACTTTTCCTTTTAACAAAGTAAAACAAGAAATTGTGATAGATGAGCTTTTAATAGAAATAAAAATTGTTAAAGTAAGTTATGATAAAATTATAAAATTTAAATCACATAATTATAATCTAACATTTAAACAAATAAACAAATAAACTAAGATAACAAATTTTTATGAAGAAATATAAAACTGTAAAAGAAAACACACACTTTCATAAACCAATATGAAGACATAAGAAAGAAAAACACTTTCAATTAGCTATGTAAACAAATAAGTAGACATAAGAAAAACAAACCTTTTTAAACAAAACAACACATACATATAAAAGAAGAAACAAGACAGCATGCTGTAATATACAAGTACACAAGATAGAAGCATCACAAAAACATGCTTACATTAAATGCAAGCCTCTACAAAGCAACATACTTTCATTAAATGCATTTACTCTCCAGCAAGAAGAAAATCACATCAGCAACTTTAAAGCATGGTTGAGCAAAGAAAAAAAAGAACTGTACTTGCCTATACTTTACTCTGTACACCACCTTTCACCTATATGTATAGGTACACAAAGCCTCACGTTCATTTGTTAAAAACAACTCAAGTATCATTCAACAAATTTTAGCAAAGATCAGAAAATAAAAAGGGAAGCCAACATCATTTTTATTCAAGCTTGGAAGAAATTTACTGAAGGAAGAAAGATCAAAACTGCAACTTTTAAATACAAAAGTTCTCTGTTTTAAACATTTGACAGGTGAGTAAACATATTCTTTAAAAAGTTTTAAGTTTAAATTAAACAGTTCA
This sequence comes from Allium cepa, assembly GCA_030765085.1. Classification (NCBI taxonomy): domain Eukaryota; kingdom Viridiplantae; phylum Streptophyta; class Magnoliopsida; order Asparagales; family Amaryllidaceae; genus Allium; species Allium cepa. Next base: position 504,521,497 of record CM060934.1, on the reverse strand, counting down.
TGATGTTTTAAAAAGATAGTTTGTATACGCTTTTTATGTTGATATGTATCTGTACATATATCTGTCACTGGTTCTTCTCTGTTATGAATTACAGGGATGGGTTACAGTTAATATTCAAAATTGAAATCTAATTGATTTAATCACTGACAAGCTTGGGTTTTCAAATAAATCAAGTTGTTTTAATCCTCAAACAAGTTTTTGTAAGTTGTTTTGAGCCTACAGTAAATTATTTCCACTGGAAACATGTTTTACAGGTTTCAAGTTGAAATTTGATAAAAATAAAAGGGTGTAAAACATTGATTCAAGATTTTAATCTGAATCTATACTTCAATTTATGATTTTTAAAACAAAAATGAAGAATTTTAGATTAGTATTTAGAGGGAAATTTGCATTTGAATAAAAATTGAATTTTTACCAATTTCTTTTAAGTGAATCAATTTAAATTGCTAAAATTTGAGTTGAAGCAAGCCTAACCATTCATGATGTTGGGAAAAATATAAATTAATTTTTCTATTGCGTGAATTGGGAGTACGAGCTCGAATTAGGGTTTAGTTTTCGAAATTGATATGGTCTGTAAATTTGATGCGTACGCCACCTTTGACGCATCGAGTTCGAAGATTTTGTGGGTGATGATGGCTTAGGGTGATGACGTACTATGGACGGAGTTGCTGGGTTTCTGGCGGCGTCAGGCGTCGTGGCGAGGTGTTGACACGGACGGGTGGTAGTTCCAATTTATGTTACTGGTTTCGAGCTCGAACTCAAATTTCGAATTCGAGATGGTGAAGGAAATTAGGTGATCGGGGATTGGATTAGGGAGGATTATTGACTTGCTTGTCAATGCAGCGACGCCTGAAGATCATCAACGGCGTCGTGCACGTATACGTGCACAAATTGATAACCTGAAAAATTTGATTGCCTGAAGCGTTTCAGGTTTGTTTTCTTATGGGTTGTACTCGAAGCTTGACTCGGGGAAAACAGGGCAGAACTCGAAGGAAGACTCGGGAAGTTTCAGCGTTGTGTCGTGACAAATTTGGACTTAAACAAATCTTGAAAATTTTTTATTACACGGGTAGCATTGGGTTGAAACTTGAAGCAGGGAGCGTTCGAGCTCGGGCATGACTTGGGGGGAGCCTCGGGTTGGCCACCTGAAACAACATATTCAGTTTGAAATTGTCGAAAACTTAAGTTTAAACAATTTTTATAAGCATTCTTTATAAAATGATGATTGTTTGTTAATGGAATGTGAAGTTAATTAAATAATGATTAAATAATTTATGATTTATAATTACTTTGTAATTAATAATAATAAATAAATAAAAGCAATTAAAATTAAAATTGTAAATTAAGAATCATTTATTTGATAATTTAAGTTGATTGATTCAAAATTGATAGTTACATTAAGATAATTTATTAAGGAATAATAAATTAATATAGTCAATTGAGATTCAATTAAATTGTAATTATAAATAATAAATCATCGATTTAAAGTAATCAAGAAAAAATAATATTTATATGGTTAATTTATTAAATCCCATTCACTTTGATTGGAAAACGATTAACTATCGCTGTGCACTATATTAATATTTCTATTCTGATTGTGATGCTGTGTTATATAAATTGCCATGTACTGCATTGCGATTGTGATTCGTTCTGTATTGATGTGAAAACCCTGTTGCCTGTAAAACGGCATTTAAACTTCGATGCGACAGGGAATCAGATTTCATTTGGTTATCCGAAACCCACATCGAACCTGTGAATATTTGTGAATGACATCCACATGTTTTAAAATTTGACACCCACTATTCGAATTAGCCGGGAAAGGACCTTTGTGTCGTATAATCCATTTCGAATATGTGACTCGACGTTATGGATAGCATTTGAAGACCGGTGTTGAAGACCGGGTATTTGCGAGAGCGATAGGATGACCTGTCGATTGACTCTGCACCGAGTTGCTCCGGTATAGAGTTCTCCATATGTGATGGGGAATCCGATCAGGATTGTGGATATCCGGATTGCAAGGACTTCTTTGGAAGTGCCTTCGGTTCTGTTCGAGCCCGGAACGGACTTGTATGGATTGTATGTCTGACATTACAAATTGAGATATAAAGCAGATTTCTTTCAAATATATTTCTGTTGGTGGCGGAGAATTTATTCTCTTAGCTTAACACCCTTCTCTGAGACGTACGAGCTCAGAGGTTATGTAGTTGAAGGTTATCAGCGATATATTCCCAATTTGGTAATGTGACATGCTAAGTGTTGCTGTGAAATGATCATTGTTTGATCATTTGAGATATGATCATTTGTTTGATCACTTATCTTTGTGATCATTTCCATGATCATTTATTGACCCAAAGCACAGCTTTTGTATAAAGCGTGGCTTTGTGGACGAGACTTCGTCGGACCTCACACCCCGAAATGGTCAAAACAGGAATGATGCAGCAAGGTTATTGGGGGTAGCACCCCTTAGGGTATGTGCATTTCCTTCTGGATAGAAGTGGTATCATGGTATGGAGCCCAGATACTTAACTTATGTTGATATCGCAGATATATATATATATATATATATATATATATTTATATATATATATATTACTTTGTGATTTGTTGCTGGGGCCCCGGTTAAAGGTTGGTTACAACCGGGAGATGGCATACTCGTGTCAGTAGTTACCCAGTTAGGGGTAACCCGGCCTTGTGTTGGCAGAGATCCGGTTTGGTTCTCGGGAACGTCCTTCAAGAGGCATTCTCATGTGGCAATGGGAAGTTCCTTGGCCTGACCATTTGTTGGAAATCCAATTCCCAATACGACACCCTGTACGGTTTTAGTTGTAGAACCTGCCATTTACTTATGGTGGTCACCACTGTTTAGATGGTAGCTATAGTAGGCATAGTTCGAAATGTCTATGCTGGCTAAGATTAATATTATACTTTTGAAATGTTTTCCTCACTATGAACTAATAATATATCAAAGAATTCTTTTCTCGTACCAAGCATATTTAACTATCATAAGAAGAAATCTCCTCCAATTCTGCGTTTGCATTGTGTGTGTGGCGGGAGGTCTTATGGTAGTTCCATTTTTAAAAGCATTCCGAAAATTCTTTTATAAATCTTGTTTTATTTAAATGCAACTGTTTTTGTTTACTCATACCAGTCCCACGACTGATCCGGAGTTTATTGTTTTCTTTCCTAAACTCTGGGTGCCCATTATTTCCACACGGGAAGCCTAGTAGCAGGTTTCTGTATTTTGGAGTAGCATTATTTTGGAGCTCTCATCTTGGAGATATCTTAAGAGCTTTTGGAGATTTCAGGTGTTAGCTTTTGGGAGTTCGTTATCATCTCTCTCATTTGAGGACTCTTGGATATATGATCACTGTTGTATTATCATGATGTTGTATTTGGAGTTGTGGTGTAGGTATTATATACTCTGTTGTAGTATGGATATTATGTTGATGTTGTAACTGTGATGATATTTATGATATTGATTCTGTTCCGTTGTTTTTTATGTTCATCTAATTGTTGTTATAAGCTCCGGCGATGCAAATTTGATGTCATTTATCGGACATCGAGTTTGGGTCGTCACAAGTGGTATCAGAGCTGTTGGTTGAGTAAGAACTTTAGCTACGGAGTATAGCACATTAAATGGCTCATTAGAGATAGGGCGAAGTATACCCTAGAATGAGTATAACCAAGACTGAAACTTTAAATTTTCTTAGTCTATTTCTTTTTACTGCTGATATTCCTTAAGATATCTCGTCTGTATATCTAAATCAATTTTCTTACTAATCTCAGATAGTGAATATGAGTGGACGTAGAGGAAGAGCTAGGGGTCAAGGCAATGCCACAGCACCTAATCAAATTCCCCCAGCCGTAGAAGCAGTAATAGATATTCAGCAGCAGCCGGACTTGGCTGATTTATATAAGAAGTTCGAAAAGCTTGGTGGCAAACCGTTCATCGGCAAGGAGTCAATTATTGACGCTCAAGCTTGGGTAAGATAGCGTGAAAAGATTTTTAAAGGGCTAAAACTACAGGATGAGCAGAAAAGACTTATAGCTTCGTGGCAACTCCAAGGAGAAGCTTCAGCTTGGTGGGAAACCATCATTATAGATGAACCCGAGGAAGAATTTACTTGGGATCATTTTAAGGAAGTGTTTGAGAAACGTTACATGCCATCGGCGGGAGTTTCCAGAATGTATCAGGAATTTCTGGATTTGAAACAAGGAAGTGTGTCGTTTGAAGAATACTTGAATAAATTCAGCGAACTATCTCGGTTTGGTCCGAAATTGCTAAACACACCTCTTAAGAAAAACGAAAGGTTTATCCGAGGAATGAACCAGAAATATCATGAAAGAATGACGGGCCATGTTAAAGAATCTTTTTCAGATTAAGTTGATATGGGTTACAGATACGCTACCCTTGATATACAAGAAGCAACTGTGGAGAAAGGTAATTCAGGTAGTCAGAATTATAAAAAGCGGAAATTTGGAGGCAAGAAACCTTGGCAAGGCAACGAGAAGAAGAGGAGCATTCAAGGAAGCGCAACAGAAAATGTCACTTGTTACAACTGCAAAGAGAAGGGCCACTATTCAAATGACTGCCCAAAACCGAAGAAGCCAGCTAAAGAATGTTACAATTGTCACAAGCCGGGACATTTTGTTAAAAATTGCCCAGTGATGAAGCCAGCGCAGGTGGCAAAAGTTTACACGACAAAGAAGGACCCCTCATCTTCAAAAGCTGATAAAAGGAAAAGCGTTCTGGAAGGTAACCTTACTATTAATGATAGAACTGTTGGAGTTTTATTTGATACAGGAGCTTCACATAGCTTTATCTCCCAACAAACCGTAAATGAATTAGGACTTGATACTAAATTTGCTAACGATCTTATTTGCGTGAAAAATCCGGTTGGAGGTCCCGCAAATATTTGTTCATATTGTAAGAGAGTTCCCATTTCATATGCTAGCTATAAATTTCCTATCAACCTTTTTGTCCTCGAATTTAATGAATTTGAAATCTTACTCGGTATGAACTGGTTATCGAGATACGAAGCTATATTGGATTGTAATAATCGGACAGTTTTAATCAAAACGAACCTTGGAAATTTTATTGAAATCTCTTGTGAGGATCCAAGTCCAAGGAGAGATAGGTTGATGTATACTTTGGGAAATCTTGAACCCACTTTGCAGCCTATACCTGTTGTTCGGGATTTTTCCGACGTGTTTGAAGAAGTGAAATCTTTACCTCCTCAACGAGAAATAGAATTCCGAATTGATCTTGTACCCAATGCTTGTCCTGTTGTTCACGCAAGTCGCAGGATGGCACCCAGGGAAAAGATTGAATTGGTTCATCAAACTGATGAGCTACGAGCAAAAGGATTAATTCGACCCAGTGTTTCTGAATGGGGCTCAGCCGTCGTATTTGTTGCTAAATCGGACGGATCTTTGAGATTGTGTGTAGATTACCGCGATCTAAATAAACAAACTCTCAAGAATAAATTCCCTCTACCAAGAATTGATGATTTATTTGATCAGTTGCACGGCGCTCGTTTCTTTTCAAAAATGGATCTAGCCCAAGGATTCCATCAACTACGAATCGCCGAAGATTGTGTCCATTTGACTGCTTTCAGAGGTCCTGATATGTTCTACGAATGGTTAGTTATGCCTTTCGGGCTAACCAATGCTCCAGCATGCTTCGTAGATCTTATGACTCGTGTGTTTCGGGAAGTTCTGAATAAATTTGTGCTCATATTCATTGATGATATTTTGATATATTCTAAGACTAAAGAAGTGCATGCCGAACATCTTAAAATCGTATTGGAAATATTGAGGAGAAATGTTCTATTTGCAAAATTTTCCAAATGCCACTTCTGGGTCAATGAAGTCAAATTCCTTGGCCATATTGTTAATGAAGAAGGAATTTCGGTAGATCCTAGCAAAATTTCCGCTATTCTTGATTGGAAACAACCCACTACTCCAAGAGAAGTTCGAAGCTTTTTGGGTTTAGCAGGCTATTACCGGAAATTCGTTCAAGATTTTTCTAAGTTGGCTAGTCCGCTGACTAAGCTAACAATGAAAAATGCAAAGTTCATTTGGACTTCAGAATGTGAAGAAGTTTTTCAAGAGTTGAAAAAGAGATTGACCACTGCTCCTGTTCTCACTATTGTTAACGGGAACCAAGGCTTATCTGTCTATACTGATGCATGTGGTGAAGGGGTAGGTGCAGTATTAATGCAAAATGGAAAGGTGGTTGCCTACGCGAGTAGACAATTACGTCCGCATGAGAGAAACTACCCAACGCATGATTTGGAACTTTTGGCTGTTGTTTTCGCTTTGAAAATCTGGCGACACTATCTTCTGGGTAAGAATCTTTTCAGCTTTCCTAACAATTTACGAAACTAATTTGACTAAAGAAATATACCTAATAAACTCTCTTTGTTTTAGGTGAAAAATTCGAATTATTCACCGACCATAAATCTTTGAAATATCTTTTCACCCAGAAGGATCTGAATCTACGACAACAACGTTGGTTGGAATTTCTAGCATCGTATGACTTAGATATTCTGTATACACCCGGAAAAGCCAATGTAGTTGCAGACGCTTTGAGCAGAAGTTATGCTGTTCTTGCTTATCTTGTTATCACTCCTACTTTTCTAAAAAGGATTGCAAGACGGAAGAAAGAAGATGAGTTTCTTCAAGGAATCCATAAAAGAATACGCCAGGGTGAAGATACTAGTTTTGAGATGGATAATAGAGGAGTAATAAGATTAAAAGGCAGGATTTGTGTTCCAGACTTCCCTGATCTGAAACGTGAAGTATTGGACGAATGCCACAAGTCAAAATTCAACATCCACCCAGGAGTCAACAAAATGTATCGTGATGTTAAAAGGACATTCTGGTGGAAAACGATGAAGAGAGACATATCTATTTATGTGAGTCGCTGTGCTGCTTGTCAGCAAATCAAGAGTGACCAAAAGAAAGTGGCCGGTTTACTTCAACCTTTGGAAGTACCGAAATGGAAGTGGGATCAGGTATCGATGGATTTCATTGATGGATTGCCTCGTACCAAGAAAGGCAATGAAGCGATTTGGGTTATTGTGGATCGTCTAACCAAAAATGCTCATTTTATTCCAGTTAAATCCACTCGGACTGCAGCAAGCTTGGCAGGTATATATATAAAGGAAATTGTTCGTCTGCATGGTATTCCCAGCAGTATAGTGAGTGATCGTGATCCGATCTTCACTAGTAGGTTTTGGGAAGCATTTCAGGATGCATTGGGAACGAAATTAAATTTCAATACTGCTTATCACCCACAATCTGATGGGCAGACTGAAAGGGTCAATCGAATTTTAGAAGACCTACTGCGTGCTTGTGTTCATGATTTTGGTGGTTCTTGGGAGGACCATTTGCATCTGATTGAATTCTCATATAATAACAGTTATCAGGCTAGTGTAGAAATGGCTCCTTTCGAAGCTTTATATGGTCGTCCGTGTCGATCACCTACATGCTGGATCGAATCAGGTGATAGACTTATTCTTGGACCGGATATGATAAAAGAAGCCACTGAGAAGGTAGACTTTATTAGAAAGAAGTTATTAACTGCCCAAAGCCGTCAAAAGAGCTATTATGACCGACGAAGAAGAAATTTGGAATTTCAAGTTGGAGATTCTGTATTTCTGAAAGTATCTCCGATGCGGGGTGTATTGAGATTCGGGAAAACTGGAAAGCTAGCACCGCGTTATATTGGTCCTTTTACTATTCTGGAAAGGATTGGTCCTCTAGCATATAGAGTGCAGTTACCCAGCTGGTTGTCTGGCGTACATGATGTGTTCCATATTTCTAATCTTCGGAAATATGTGCACGATCCAGATGATATTATTGAAGAAGCTGCTCAGCAGGATCTAGAGATCACTCCTAACTTGGCATTTAAAAGAGAGCCGATAAAAATTGTTGATCGTGATGAGAAGCGATTAAGGAACAAGATTGTGAAGCTGGTCAAAGTTCAATGGAGTGGCGATCCTAAGGATTGTACTTGGGAGACTGAAGATAATATGAAGAAATCATATCCCAATTGCAGAATTGACATCTCGACTTAAAACTGTAAGTCATTTCTTTATTTTCTGAATTCGTATATTCTTTGTTTGCGTTTCTCTCTTTTTCAATTTCGAGGACGAAATTTTCTTAAGAAGGGGATATTGTAACATCCCGGGAATTTTGAATTTAAAAATTTGGTAATTTATTGGGACTTTTAAATGTAAATTTGAGAAATTTAAAAGAAATAAATTATTGAAATAAAATTACATAGTTATTTAATGTTAATAACTAAAACAACTTTTCCTTTTAACAAAGTAAAACAAGAAATTGTGATAGATGAGCTTTTAATAGAAATAAAAATTGTTAAAGTAAGTTATGATAAAATTATAAAATTTAAATCACATAATTATAATCTAACATTTAAACAAATAAACAAATAAACTAAGATAACAAATTTTTATGAAGAAATATAAAACTGTAAAAGAAAACACACACTTTCATAAACCAATATGAAGACATAAGAAAGCAAAACACTTTCAATTAGCTATGTAAACAAATAAGTAGACATAATAAAAACAAACCTTTTTAAACAAAACAACACATACATATAAAAGAAGAAACAAGACAGCATGCTGTAATATACAAGTACACAAGATAGAAGCATCCCAAAAACATGCTTACATTAAATGCAAGCCTCTACAAAGCAACATACTTTCATTAAATGCATTTACTCTCCAACAAGAAGAAAATCACATCAGCAACTTTAAAGCATGGTTGAGCAAAGGAAAAAAAAGAACTGTACTTGCCTATACTTTACTCTGTACACCACCTTTCACCTATATGTATAGGTACACAATGCCTCACGTTCATTTGTTAAAAACAACTCAAGTATCATTCAACAAATTTTAGCAAAGATCCGAAAATAAAAAGGGAAGCCAACATCATTTTTATTCAAGCTTGGAAGAAATTTACTGAAGGAAGAAAGATCAAAACTGCAACTTTTAAATACAAAAGTATTCTCTGTTTTAAACATTTGACAGGTGAGTAAACATATTCTTTAAAAAGTTTTAAGTTTAAATTAAACAGTTCATGATGTTTTAAAAAGATAGTTTGTATATGCTTTTTATGTTGATATGTATCTGTACCTATATCTGTCACTGGTTCTTCTCTGTTATGAATTACAGGGATGGGTTACAGTTAATATTCAAAATTGAAATCTATTTGATTTAATCACTGACAAGCTTGGGTTTTCAAATAAATCAAGTTGTTTTAATCCTCAAACAAGTTTTTGTAAGTTGTTTTGAGCCTACAGTAAATTATTTCCACTGGAAACATGTTTTACAGGTTTCAAGTTGAAATTTGATAAAAATAAAAGGGTGTAAAACATTGATTCAAGATTTTAATCTGAATCTATACTTCAATTTATGATTTTTAAAACAAAAATGAAGAATTTTAGATTAGTATTTAGAGGGAAATTTGCATTTGAATAAAAATTGAATTTTTACCAATTTCTTGTAAGTGAATCAATTTAATTGCTGAAAATTGAGTTGAAGCAAGCCTAACCATTCATGATGTTGGGAAAAATATAAATTAATTTTTCTATTGCGTGAATTGGGAGTACGAGCTCGAATTAGGGTTTAGTTTTCGAAATTGATAAGGTCTGTAAATTTGATGTGTACGCCACCTTTGACGCATCGAGTTCGAAGATTTTGTGGATGATGATGGCTTAGGGTGATGACGTACTATGGACGGAGTTGCTGGGTTTTGGCGGCGTCAGGCGTCGTGGCGAGGCGTTGACAGGGACGGGTGGTAGTTCCAATTTATGTTACAGGTTTCGAGCTCGAACTCAAATTTCAAATTCGAGATGGTGAAGGAAATTAGGTGATCGGGGATTGGATTAGGGAGGATTATTGACTTGCTCGTCAATGCAATGACGCCTGAAGATCATCAACGGCGTCGTGCATGTATACGTGCACAAATTGATAACCTGAAAATTTTGATTGCCTGAAGCGTTTCAGGTTTGTTTTCTTATGGGTTGTACTCGAAGCTTGACTCGGGGAAAACAGGGCAGAACTCGAAGGGAGACTCGGGAAGTTTCAGCGTTGTGTCGTGAAAAATTTGGACTTAAACAAATCTTGAAAAAAATTTATTACACGGGTAGCATTGGGTTGAAACTCGAAGCAGGGAGCGTTCGAGCTCGGGCGTGACTCGGGGGGAGCCTTGGGTTGGCCACTTGAAACAACATATTCAGTTTGAAATTGTCGAAAACTTAAGTTTAAACAATTTTTATAAGCATTCTTTATAAAATGATGATTGTTTGTTAATGGAATGTGAAGTTAATTAAATAATGATTAAATAATTTATGATTTATAATTACTTTGTAATTAATAATAATAAATAAATAAAAGCAATTAAAATTAAAATTGTAAATTAAGAATCGTTAATTTGATAATTTAAGTTGATTGATTCAAAATTGATAGTTACATTAAGATAATTTATTAAGGAATAATAAATTAATATAGTCAATTGAGATTCAATTAAATTGTAATTATAAATAATAAATCATCGATTTAAAGTAATCAAGAAAAAATAATATTTATATGGTTAATTTATTAAATCCCATTCACTTTGATTGGAAAACGATTAACTATCGCTGTGCACTATATTGATATTTCTATTCTGATTGTGATGCTGTGTTATATAAATTTCCATGTACTGCATTGTGATTGTGATTCGTTCTGTATTGATGTGAAAACCCTATTGCCCGTAAAACGGCATTTAAACTTCGATGCGACAGGGAATCGGATTTCATTTGGTATCCGAAACCCACATCGAACCTGTGAATATTTGTTAATGACATCCACATGTTTTAAAATTTGACACTCACTATTCGAATTAGCCGGGAAAGGACCTTTGTGTCGTATAACCCATTTCGAATACGTGATTCGACGTTATGGATAGCATTTGAAGACCGGTGTTGAAGACCGGGTATTTGCGAGAGCGATAGGATGACCTGTCGATTGACTCTGCACCAAGTTGCTCCGGTATAGAGTTATCCATATGTGATGGGGAATCCGATCAGGATTGTGGATATCCGGATTGCAAGGACTTCTTTGGAAGTGCCTTCGGTTCTGTTCGAGCCCGGAATGGACTTGTATGGATTGTATGTATGACATTACAAATTGAGATATAAAGCAGATTTCTTTCAAATATATTTCTGTTGGTGGCGGAGAATTTATTCTCTTAGCTTAACACCCTTCTCTGAGACGTACGAGCTCATAGGTTATGTAGTTGAAGGTTATCAGCGATATATTCCCAATTTGGTAATGTGACATGCTAAGTGTTGCTGTGAAATGATCATTGTTTGATCATTTGAGATATGATCATTTGTTTGATCACTTATCTTTGTGATCATTTCTATGATCATTTGTTGACCCAAAGCACATCTTTTGTATAAAGCGTGACTTTGTGGACGAGACTTCGTCGGACCTCACACCCCGAAATGGTCAAAACAGGAATGATGCAGCAAGGTTATTGGGGGTAGCACCTCTTAGGGTATGTGCATTTCCTTCTGGATAGAAGTGGTATCATGGTATGGAGCCCAGATACTTAACTTATGTTGATATCGCATATATATATACATACATATATATATATATATATATATATATATATATATATATATATATATTACTTTGTGATTTGTTGCTGGGGCCCCGGTTAAAGGTAGGTTACAACCGGGAGATGGCATACTCGTGTCAGTAGTTACCCAGTTAGGGGTAACCCGGCCTTGTCTTGGCAGAGATCCGGTTTGGTTCTCGGGAACGTCCTTCCAGAGGCGTTCTCATGTGGCAATGGGAAGTTCCTTGGCCTGACCATTTGTTGGCAATCCAATTCCTAATACGAAACCCTGTGCGGTTTTAGTTGTAGAACCTGCCATTTACTTATGGTGGTCACCACTGTTTAGATGGTAGTTATAGTAGGCATAGTTCGAAATGTCTATGCTGGCTAAGATTAATATTCTACTTTTGAAATGTTTTCCTCACTATGAAATAATAATAATATCAAAGAATTCTTTTCTCGTACCAAGCATATTTAACTATCATAAGAAGAAAACTCCTCCAATTCTGCGTTTGCATTGTGTGTGTGGCGGGAGGTCTTATGGTAGTTCCATTTTTAAAAGCATTCCGAAAATTCTTTTATAAATCTTGTTTATTTAAATGCAATTGTTTTTGTTTACTCATACCAGTCCCATGACTGATCCGGAGTTTATTGTTTTCTTTCCTAAACTCTGGGTGCCCATTATTTCCACACGGGCAGCCTAGTAGCAGGTTTCTGTATTTTGGAGTAGCAGTATTTTGGAGCTCTCATCTTGGAGATATCTTAAGAGCTTTTGGAGATTTCAGGTGTTAGCTTTTGGGAGTTCGTTATCATCTCTCTCATTTGAGGACTCTTGGATATATGATCTCTGTTGTATTATCATGATGTTGTATTTGGAGTTGTGGTGTATGTATTATATACTCTGTTGTAGTATGGATATTATGTTGATGTTGTAACTGTGATGATATTTATGATATTGATTCTGTTTCGTTGTTTTTTATATTCATCTAATTGTTGTTATAAGCTCCGGCGATGCAAATTTGATGTCGTTTATCAGACAACGAGTTTGGGTCGTCACATTTTTGTTTTGTAAATTGTTATTTTATGTGATATTATATTTGGATCCGCTGCGAGTGTGATTTTTCTGTGACTTGTTTCTGGTTCTTCTTCTTTCTCTTTCCTTCTTTTCCTAACTATCTGAAATTTTCTGGATCGAAAATTTCAGGTCGTTACATTTGGTATCAGAGCAGAAGGTTAAGCGAGAACCTTGGCTCTAGTGGGACTACTCATTAAGGATGGGGTCAATGGTACCCTAGAATGAATTGAGAGTGTGTTTATGTGTGTATATATATATATATATGAGAGCGTACTTATTATTTTCTTATATAAAGATTTTTAATGGTTTTAAAAATAAATGATTTTTATATAAGATTATGTTTTGATATATAAAGCAATATTTCTTTCGAAATAAATATTAAGGTAATTGGTTGTTAAATCATTTGAATTAAATATAAGTGGTAATAGTAATACAACCAAATTTAAATTGAATAAGGATAAGTTTGAAATGGGTTCAAATCTAAAACTAAAATCTTGAATTTGGGGAAGAGTTTCAGAATAAGATAATAATGAATTGGTTTCCTGATATGATAATCTTGGTTTATCATAAATAATTATTGTGTTTAATAATAAAATGTGTATTAATGAGTAAGTAAAAGTGAAATGTTTTAGGGAAGTAAAACATTTAAGTAAGTATGACCTATAAATTGGAACTGAAGATGATTTAAAATGTGAAATTTTAAATCTAGGCCCAGAAATTCGAAAATTGTTTCAAAGTGAAAAAGAAATAATAAATAATATTATTGTAACGACCCAGAATTTCTAGTCGTTAGTCTTGAACATTTAATTAATTTTAAATGTTAAATGTGAATTTTGAATTGATTTTGAAATAAAAAGATTTTGGTTAAATTAATAGAATTAGTTGAATTTTAAATACGGGAATTTAATTGAAATTTGAATAATAATAATTTAATATTAGAATTGGGATAATTGGTATTTTGGATGTAAATAGATATAAAAACAGATCCTAAAATTTATTTTAAGTCTATTTGGATTTGAATTATAATATTGGACTGTTGTATGAAATTAGAAGTTGATAGGTTGAATTTGGAATTTTATATTAACTTAATAATGGAATTTAATAATATAATAATGCAAGTAATTAGATTTTGATTTAAACTAAATCAGAATGATTTCCAATGTGAATATAAATTCTATACGATTTATAATAGCGTTACTAAAATTATAAAAGTAAAATTTTAAATGATTTCGACGATTTTGAAAATCGCTCGAAATTATCGACGAGTTAAAATAGCCTTCCGGGGCACAGTCTCGGAATTCGACGAAACTAGTTCCATTGGATCCGTAATAGTTAGTTATTATTGGATTTCAATTTTCGTAGCAATCGGAGTTGTCGTTTGACCCTGGCAGCTCAAAACGCATAGAAACTACTTTAATCGATTTAATTTAAAATTGACCGTTTATTTCCGTAACTCACGCATATGATCGAATTAGCTTCCGAAACACGTTCCATTATGTTCGGAACATGGGTAAAACCTTATAAACGCCTGTCGGCACGCATCGTTTGGAGATCGTGTGAAAAAGTTGCTTTAAACTGAATTAAATATTAATATAATTAGGTTATACGTATATATATATATATATACACACGTTTTAAGCCAAACCCTAGCCTAATTCTCGAGCCGCCGTGAAAAGCAATTCAATGGCCGAAACCCTTCCCACCTTCTTCCCTCGATCTCCACTCATCCACTCAATTTCATCGAAAGGTTTCAACTAGAAAATCGTAGAGATCGACGTAGGCTTCACATCCAACGGTAGATCGTGAGTATCGTGGTCGTTCGGAGGGGTTACGAGGCCGTGATGTCCTTGCGTTCGCGTGTGTTTTTTGATGCGATGGTGGCGTCAAGCTTCGTGCTTTTCTGGGCGTGGGTGGAGCGGCGTCAGGCGCACGTCGTGGTGGTATTCGATCATCCTCAAAACGATCGTGGGAGGAGCAGTTTCTAACCCTAATTGGTGATGATGGGTTCGATTTACCTGTTTACGAACGCGAGATGGAAGAAAATAGTGGCGGCCTGGATCTTGTTCTTGAATGAACGGTTAGATTTGTTTTGTGTTAATGATGAAAAGAAATTTATAAATAAAACTATATTCAAACGCTTAAAAATTCATATCTTTTGCATATATTATCAGATTTCAACGAAACAGGAAGCACCGGAATCGCAGCGACGAGCAGGACGTTGCGGTGCAGATCCGGAAGCGTTTGGAGCTAGTGAGAATTTTAGGTTAAATCGAACGCGGTTCGATTTAATTTAAAATTTAAAACGCTCCTCGGAAATTCAAGGTGAGTTAATCTCACTCACATCTGGATACCAGTAATTTAAATAACTAATATTTAAATGTTTGATTGGTTGTTTAGCTGAATATGATAATTATTATCAAATGAATCGATATTTATTTGTTGTGCTAATATCTATGGATGCAGGGGAACAGGTTGGAGGGATCCAACTGGATTTCTCACAAATATAAATTTAGTTATATTCTGTGATATATTGTTTTAGATCTTGTTATGTTGTGTTCTATTTATATACTGTGATAGATTAAATTGAAATTTAAATTGTGTTGTGCTATGATTGGGTGAATACAACCTGGGAATTTAAATATAAATAATTAAATTGGGTTTAAAGGAAATAAAAGAAATTCTTAAGCAAAGGATTTAAAAGGAATTAAATTCAAGAAACTGGTTGGTAATTGAAGTGTTTGAAATTGTGATTCTAAAGGGAAATGTGAGTTGTTTAAATAATAGCGGTATTTAGTTATTTTTAAGGATGGGAAGTGTGCTTTCTCCTGAAAACTTTAGTATGTTTTAAAGAAAAGCTTTCAAAATATAAATTTGCAGTTTAAATATGTTTAGAATATTTTATAAGGAAATATTATTTTAAATTGTTTAAAGTGTAAGTAAATATTTGTTTAAGTAATTATGGTTTTTAATTATTTTTAAAAGTAAGGTAGTATTAAGTTTTCAAAGGGAATTATAATATGAATATTTGATTTAATAACTTTATTTTTAAAGTTAAATTTGACTTAAGGTACTTAGGAAACCTCTATATATTTCCTTAAGTATTATTTTCAATCAAGTAATTTCTAGAAGCTTTATTTTAAATATTTTTAACATATATTTATAAATGATTTCCAGGAAATAGCAATGTGTTTAAAAATAAAAGGAGTTTATTTTTAAAATATGGAAAGGGATTTATGGGATAAACGTAAACTGAATTGGGGTAAATCATGTTGGATTGATAAAAAGAATTCTTTGGGTTATCCTAAAATGGAAGTGTATTTCACTGAAAGCCAAGTACGTTTTTAAAGCAGATTTTTGAATAGTTATAAGTTTTGAAGTTATATTAAAGAATAGTTTCAAGAAATTTATTTAAGCTGTAAGAATTTTAAAGGTGAACATTTATCAAATTAGAAGTAATTATTTCAAAGAGGTAGTTAGTATTATGTTTTAAAGAATATTATTAATATTTATACTTTATAAAATGGTTTTATTTTAAAGATAATCAATTAAAGTTTTATTTGAAACTTGTATAGGATTTCATAGCTTTATTTTAAAATTTAGTATGACTTAACTTTATTTTAAGGATAATAGTTTATATGTTATAAAGCAGTTTTATTCGAAATATTTTTAAAGGTATATATATTTTAAATTAAGTATATAAATGTTTTAATGTATTTTCAAGAATGAAGAATTTAAATCATTTTAAATCTTAAGGATTGGTGCTTGGATGTTTTCAAGGGAAGTAACAATTTGGGGAATTTACTCCATGAGAAGAGTTGGGTTTGAAACTGGTTCAAAGGGATTTGAAAATGGAATTATATCTCGCAAAGATATTTTTGAGGAAAATAAATTATGTGGGGAATTATTTATTGTGTGATGGATGTTTGTGAATGTTAATTGATAGTTAAATCACCGACTATCAATATTGGACAAATGCGTTGATCATTTCGAAGAGACCTGGATCGGAATTAATTTCTCGAAAACCACTTTGATCTGGTTTGTACGTTTTCGTGGGAAAAACGAGTTCGTAGTCAAAGATGGAGCAGTGAAGTGCAAGGGCTATTCGCTACTAATCCTGAGGATATTTCCAAAATGGATGTAGTAGGGGTAGTGCCTTCGGTTCCGTCCGGGATGGACTTGTACGGATGAATGCTTTCTGAACATCGTCAGGTGGACGATGGGCATTCTAAGTGAAACGTTCTTAAAAGGTATCGCTTAGCCTCAAGCCTCAACGACCGGGAATGACCGAAAATCAGAGGTTATGCAGCAAGGCTAGGTGGGTAGCACCCATTTTAGGGTGAGGTCATCCCTGTCTAGATGTCCCTTTTTATTCGGCTTAGTGGTGCGGTTGCTGATTCCAACCATGGGGTGATCTTACTCGGGATTATCCAGTTAAGGGTAGTCCCGGCCTTTTGTTGCAAGGGATCGAGCGTGGTCCTCGGTACACTGATCTAGACCAGGTACTGTGACAGGTGGTACCCCAGTGCCTGGTCATTAGTTGGAAATCCATTCTCCCTACACGCCTTTTAGGAGTTTTGTTTGTATTACCCACGATTGTTACTAGTAGCTGGAATTTAATCATGTAAGAATTTTGGCTATTTTATAAGTATTTGTATATAGACCCTATTATAATATCAGAGGATTTTTATAAAAAATGTTTTAGCAATCGTAAGGTAAAAACCCGACATGTTTATTTGTGGCGTGGTCTTACGAGAGGCTTTTGTTTTCAAAAGGATTTTTGAAACTTTAATAATGAATTTGGGTGTAACTTTATCAGATGGTATTCTAGACTGACTCGGGTGTTATTTCATTATAATGCTTGGGTCAGACCGAGTATTATATGTTCAGGATAGGATGCAATGGAGCAGGAGAGGAGCTGGAGTCCGAGACGTATTATCTGTATTTGTTTATATCCACTGCTGTGATTGTTTGAGATTGACAGACTGGTAATTGTTGTTTGTATGAGATACTCTGATGATATATTGTATAAAACAGATGTAGTTTTCATTTTGTGTAAAGATCTGATATTATATATTATATTTTATTCCGCTGCGATGGTTAGATTCCGATATTGTTTAGTTCTTTCTTTCTTCTTCCTTCTTTCTTTTTCCTCAACAATCTGTCTTTTCCGGCACTTGATCGTCGACATATCATACTGTGGGGTATTTTGTGTCGATTTTCGAGGGTCGTGAAGTGCGGGTCGTGACAATTATGTATTTGAATAAAAGGGTCCTATTTAAAACAAGAATTGTTTGAAATTCAAAGGAATTTGTTTTGGATCGAAAACCAAAGGTGGTTTAAAATTTAAGGATAACTTGGTGTGTAAAGGAAATAAATATGTAGAGGGATATACATAGTATCAAAGATAATTTGAAATAAACTCTAAATGTTGAGTTATAAATTTGGAATGAGATGTGATACGCAAAGTGATAAGTTTTTGAACTTATAAGTGGGAAGATTATTAATGTGAAGTTTAGAATTTGAAATGGGAATTCAAATTGGGTAAGGTTGGCTGGATTAAGTAAATTGAATTTAACTTTAGGAAAGTTAAATAACTTAACAAGCAACCTGAATTGGAAATTTCAAGATGAAATTAGGATTTAACTTAGAAAGTTAAATGGTTAATTTAAATTGGGAGTTTGTGTGATCTCAAAATGGGTTTGAGATCTGGAAATTGGAAATGGATGGATGTTTTAAAATAATTTAAATGATACCATCCTATTGTTATTAATAATCTTTAAGCTGAAATTGGATTTGTTTAAATGAATGAAGATATGGGGTGTGGTAATATATCCATTATTAAGATAAAATGGAATCATTTTGGAACTTAAGATTTGATTGAATGTTTAAGATAAATTTCAACTGAAATTTCTAAGGTTTGGTTTCAAAATTGAAATTTGGTGATAAATTGAATTTCAAGGATTGAGTTGTTTAAAAAGGATTTGAACTGTTATTTGAACTTTGAAATAGGTTAAAAATGGAATTTAGATTCAGAATTAAATGGTTTAAAGATATAAGTTGATTTGATTTAAAGGATTAAATCAACATTTAAAAATTGAACTAGAATTTATATAATTCGAGATGATTTAAAATGTGGAAACTGGAATTGATATGAATTGAAATTGGTTCAATTTGAAATTTGTTTGAATTAATTGAAATTGTGATTAAAATTAAATAGGTTTAAAATTCAACTAGAATTTGATTTGAATTCAGAAAGAAATTTAGGTTAATTCAACTTGAATTGGATTAAATCAATTTCAATGGAAATTGAAGTTATTTAAATTGGAATTGAGTCAATTTAAATGGAAGTGGAAATTTAAATTGAATTGTTGTGGATGGAGATTAGGAATTGAACAGTTTGACTCTGGACTATTTTCAAAATAAATTGTTTAATATAAATCTATTTTTTCAAATTATTTACTACAAAACTTTTCTTTTTAAACCTAAAACTATCTTATTATTATTTTACAAATTATTTTTGGAATTATTTAATAATTTACAACTGTTTTATAAACTAAATACTATTTTTCAACTATTTTACAAATTAATTACTATTTTGCAATTATTTAAAATTTCTATAACTATTTGACTATTTTCCAACTATTTTACAATTACTTAACTTTTTTACAGCTATTTTACAAACTAATAATTATTTTTCAACTACTTATCTATTTTAAACTTTTTAAGCTATTTTCTAAATTTAAAAGTTGGACAGAGTGCAAACTATTTATGATTAATTACCAAACGAGATAAGGGTTAAAGTGATAATCCAAATGGAATTGAAACAATTGTGAATAAGTAGATAGAAATTAAAGTGAATGTGAATAGATAGGAGAATTTGATTTAGCTACTAATCAATAGAGATAAATACGTAGGATGTACGTATATTATTCTATTCGCATACTGATTTGATCCAGATTCGAGCACAGAATTTCGAGATAGTTATATCGATCCGAGTTGAGATTTTCCACTCGATTTTCGACGGCGAACCTAGATATGGATTATTGATTGGTTCTGGATATTCTCTATCATAGGTATGGCTATGCAAGGAGAATGACGGTTTCTGATCAAGAAACCAGATCTGAGTCCGCACTAGGAAGTCGGGTGGGCGATACTGTTCGGAAGTGAAATTGTATGATCAAGTGAGCGATCAGATTGATATCGTGTACTGATGATATGAGTACATCGTACGTGTTTGAATGAAATTGATATTTGGAAATTTGTGGATAAGAACTGAAAAATATTTTTTTTTGAAATGAAAAGTTTATTTTGTGAAATACATGATCAACTAAAGATTTCTATGGTAGAAAGGGAATATGGTTAATAACTTTATAGAATAATAATCAAATTTTGAATATTTGATTTGGTAAAGTTTTATATATATATATATATATATATCTGTTATATCAGATAAATCTTCCCTTGATGAATCTAGCCAGAAATAAAAGGGTTTGTGAAAGTATTTGAAGTATAAAAAGGGAATTTATACAAGTTTGAAATGATTCAAAGATTATAAAAAAATTATATATATCTACATATATACATAAAGGATCTTATGAGGATTTTGGGAAAGGTTTTTGGAACCTATGGACTTTGGAAAGGCTTTTGATTTTTGGAGAAAAATCAATTTTGAAATTTGGAAAGCTTAGTTTGAGAATTATCGATTTTTGGGATAATCGATTATGTGAAAAGAAGATTTATATGGGATTCATACTAGGTGTATGATTTGGAAGATACTATATGTGTATAGTATATAGTGTTTTGAAAAGGGCTCTGGAGAAAAAGGCGCTCCCTTGAAATGAATTTCTCAGGAGCACCATAGGTTTGATACTGCCTTGAGCCTCAAAGGGGGAGGTTCTAAAGTTGATCCTGTGAGTAGTCCGGGCAAAACTAGTTCCTGAGGATTTTGTGTAGTGTGTAGCGAAAGTCGAGGGAGCTGAGGCCTACAGAGGCATTTGGGTTATGCTGTAACGACAGTGTAACTCGATGTCACTGCGATCTACTACAGACCATAAAGAAAGTCATGTGTGCTGTTGAGTGCCAACAGTCTACATTTGATTTATATCGGTAGGCTGCGACATATGGTAACATACCGAAAGTCGTGTGTGCTGCTGAGAGCCAACAGTCTGCGTTTGATTTTACATCGGTAGACTGCGACCTATGTGGGAGTGGAGAAGTTTCATTTTTGGCAGCGAAAATCGAAGGCGCTGATGCCTACAGTTACATGGACTTTTGCTGTGATGGCAATGTAACCCTGGAATGTAACTGCAATCTGTTGTGGGTTCCATGTCGTAATCGAGGGGCGCTGTGTAACGCCCCACCCCGAGACCCACCTTAGTAAAGAGAATTAATGAGTAATTCTGTCTACTAAAGCGGAGAATAGGGCTGGTTAAGGGCGACCATCTATAATTTTGTCTTAAACATCCATTGAATACGTCGATAAATGCATTATAATTTTTCAACTCAAGTGGATCGACATACCCAGTAAATGCTTAATCCAAAACTATAGGTGGCAAACGGATCTATCAGAACAAAATACAATAACTGAATGTAAATCACATCACAGAACAGTAACCAACATCATATATATATATACATATACACTGATACACGTTCAGTACAATACAATATGAATACAATAAAGGTGGTATACGACCACACCGTATACATCGAATCAAATGTAAAAACATCAGAGTATGCAGAAGAAATAAACTACTCAAGAGAAAGAAGAGCTGATATCCAACATCAACTTCAAGCTAAGCCCAATAGATTATACCTGAAACAACTCGGTCTGACCTGAGTGAAAACACACGGGTCAGGCAACTGAATCTTATCGTTAGAGAGGAAATACGATAAGGTATAAGGGGAAACATACATCAAGGGACCAATAATTGATAAGAATGACTAAGGTTGATATCAAGAACTGTCTATCTCTAAGATGGTATAATTCTACACTTACTTGGGTTAATACTAGTGGATTCATGCATATAAAGAAAACATCCAAATATGATACATGAATAAATAAACTTCTCAAAGTAGTAAATGAAACCCAAGTATAAAACCATAAAATTGAAATCACCAAAATCCTCAAAAACTCATATTTCGCCTTATTCATCTCTATAAGGCTAAGTAAACACATCAAAATATGGTGAAATCAAAATTTTCTTAACTCATAAAATAAATCTCAGATTGGCCAATAATTACATGCTAAAGCATGTTGCACGTGCTAAAGTTCTCAGACTAGTGCTAGTAATATAGTTAGGTACCCACATGAATCTCTAAGGCGACCGAAGTCACACTTTCCCAGATTCTTAATTTCCCAGATTCTCAGATTCCCAGATTCTCAGATGACCCAAAGGTCATAGCACTAGTAATTCCCAGAATGTGTCAGAAACTCTCGGATAGTAACCCGAAAAGTGGTTACGTACGTCCCATACCGTACGTCCTCACTCAGCGGTTTTCTAGCCGCTAGTCGATGCCACACTAACAAATGCATCAAAATCTCAAAGAATTGCCTCATGTCATTGGCGTAAGGCATATAATATCTAACCTGTCTTATCTCATTGACAAGTGGAAAATTCCATAAAATTATAAATCTCAGAAAATCTCATATAAAACAATTGCCTCATATCATCGGCAATAGTGTTTTTCCCAAGATAGTCTCATGTCGTATATGCTTCCGAATACGAAATATTAGACTAAAGTTATTAGTCTAAAAGACTAATATAACACTCTATCCCAGACCACAAAGTGGTAAATCCCAAGGAGTAAATCAAAAAGATTTCTCAATGTCGTTTCGATAGTACAAGTCCGAATTTAACCGAAAAAGTAAATACTCAAGTCCCATACCTCACGGATTTACTAAATCTTTTAATTTGTTTCCTTATATGTCCGAAAAAGCATAAAAGTAATTAAAGTAAATAAAATTAATTATAATATATTTTACTAGAGAAAACGGGATTTTAAACCAATTTATAGAAATTTATCTAAAGGATTATGAGTGAAAACCCATCATTTAAAGAATTTTAATGATTTTTGAAAGCCTAGAAAATAAAGAATAATTGTTTAAAAACCTTTAAAAATGTATAAAAACATTTATTGCTCAACCCATGATTTTAGAAGATTTTATGCAATTTATTCGGATTTTTAAAACTCAGAAAAACATCAATTTGCAATTTAATCGGTAAAAACCGATATTCAAAATTTAAATCGTATTTAAAACCAATTTGAATTCAAGTCACATTCTAAATTTACTAGTCCATTGCTGGAAAAAAGAATCAAATGTTAGCATCAAATTTCGTAGTAAAATTCTTGCAAAAGCATGCAAATGAAATCATCAAAGTCGAACAAGTACATCAATGTTGGGGCAGTTCATAACAGGCCAACATTGAAAACATCAATTTTCCACCATGCAAACTTTGAAATTCTACAAAATAAAAAAATACAAAAATTGTAGCCAACAGCCTCAGGTTTCCAAAACTTCATAAATTTTGATATTCCGATGAGTAACGAAGAAGTTATGATCAAAATACTACTAAGAAAGAAATTATTTGCGCTGCCTGTCAACACAGGCCAGCGATGAAAATGCCAATTTTCCACTATGTAGACTTCAAAATCAGTCAAAACCGAAAACATGAAAGTTGTGGGATATTTCACAAGGATTTCAGAACATCCAAGAAATCAAAATTCCGATAAGAAACACAAAAGTTACGGTGAAAACACTAACCAGCCACTAGAATATTCTGGGCTTAGTCCCTCTCGGATTTTCATTTTTGACAGCAACTAAGAAGGTCCAAACGGACTCAGAACCCAATGAAATTTAAAATAAACAAACCCTAATCAGTCCTCTACAATCTGAAAAAAGATTGGCATCAATCCGATACCGGACGAGCCAGATATGAGTAAAACAAGACAGGGCATTTTCAGCACCAATCAATATAGAACAGAGGTAAAATTCAACATATTTAACCAAATATTTCAAGCAAAAGATTATTTGCTGCTGAAATTTATTCGTTTACAGTTGCTATAAGCCTTAGCTTACCTATTAGCAGTAAAAAGATGATGATTTAGGCTTGAAGATGGAAGCTTTCAACTCGAATTTGCCTTTGCCGGACCTATGATTGTTGAAAATAGGCATGCAAGAGAAGATAAATTACAAAACAAGAATTACAATAAACAAATATGGATTTCTCCTCAAATTCAAGATAGAGAAGGATGGAGATTACCTTCTTGTTGAATTAGATCCAAATTTCTATTGATTTAGCAAAGAATTTTATTAATTATGGCTAGGGTTTGAGATGGCGGCCATTGTTTCTAATTTTTGAGCTTCTAGGGTTTCTTTTCTCAAATGAGCTGAAGGAGGAAGAAGTGTATGTACTTCTTTCCTGGCTCTAGAAGTTTCTCTAGTGGATATTGGGTTTGGGCTTAACCCAATGACCCATATTAATTTTACTTAGGCAAAAATTTGTTTAAGTTTATTTACACTTATACAATGCTTAAATCTTCATAACTTCTACATTTTTAATCCGTTTTTAATGATTTTGGATGCGTTGGATTCGTTATGTCATCTAGTTTTTAATAAAATTATCAAAACATAAGTTTTAACAAATTTGTTATTAAATTTCCATTTATTACTCAATTTATCCAATTTTCCCATAATTGCAAAATAAATTGCAAATTTAATGCAATTGGTTAAATAAAAAGATATTATGTACCCAAAACAAAACAAATATAGGTTTAGACATTATTAAATTATTTATCACATTTTTAATCATAGTTATCATGATTAATTATTTTATTAACTCATTCTTATATATATATTTAATTAATAAAATGACAATATTGGCAAACAAGCACAATATTGTACAAATTATCAATTTAATCAAATGTAGTCAATTAACTACATTCAAATTCATGAAATAAAGTAGAAACTTTATTTTACTCATGTCAATCATTTTTTCATACTCAAAGAAGATTATTTTTTTTTTCTTCTTATTCCCCACATTTTATTTTACAATAAAATGTATTATTGGTTTTAAAATTACCAATATGATTTCCCCAACCCAAACCAAATTCCATTAATTATTCCAAACCACTCCAACCATCGAAATGGAGTGATTAATTTATTTTGTTACAATTCATTAGCCCAAAAATTCAAATTCATTATGCATATGATGATTAAACAATTATTTAACAATTTTCTTTGTATTTAACAAAGAAAAGATGCAATTTGACAATAAATTACATTATCGCCAAATCGTACATGTTAATTGAATATAGTTGCATCTCTATATTCAAAATTCATGAAATAAAGGAACAAGTTTATCTCACACATATGTTTATTACTATTAATACAATGAAATCTTTCTACTTTTATTTTCCCTTTTATTTTACAATAAAAGGAGAATATTGGAATAAATTGCCAATATTCCTTTAATGCTCCTACTAAATTCCATCAATGATAATTTCCAACTCAAAGATCACAATTAAGTTGTTTACTTCATCTTTCCTTCATCTTAAATTTGCTTCAATCATTTAATTTGAAATAAACCTTATTTTATATTGTTCTCCCAAAATTTATTCATATTATATTGTTTATTCCAAATAAACAATATAATTCATCATTTTCTTCCAATAAATTCAATTAATTCCAATATTAAATTATAATCTTCATTATAATTTAATATTTACGGTACTCTCCAACCAGGGTTGTTACACGCTGAGTGCCTACAGTTACATAGACTTTTGCTACGATGGCAACGTAACGCAGGATGTAATTGCGGCCGCGGATGGGGGTGATGATTCCCAGAGCATTCTCACCAAAGATATTTCCTCTATTTTCAAAAATGTTTCCTATATTTTCAGTAAAATTATTTTTCAAGTATTTTCACTGGGTGTTGAAAACAGGTTTACCGATACTTATAGATTTTCAGTCTTATGCCTGATCAACGTATGACCGAATTTCTGTGAGAACAAGGATGGACTGGTTGAGACATCGAGTTGTAAAATGATATTTTTAAAAAACTATTTTGGCAATGTTATATAGATTTTAAAGTGTTTTAAAAATGTTCAAAGAGCAAATTTAACTGATATTAATTATTCTAATAAAATTCTGGCTTCGTTCCTTTTCGGGGACGAACAGATTCTAAGGGGGGAGGAATGTGACAACCCAGATTTTTTTTAACATCTGTAAATTGGATAATTAACTAATTTGCTTAATTGAGAGACTAATTTTATTTGATTGAACAAATAAAATTCTAATATATATATATATAGATGAATTTAAATTATAATAAATGATGAATAATAATATATGAATAGATATTTAGTGATAATATTTGTTCAATGACCTTCTTTTATAATTATTCAATTTGGAAAAATTTAACTTTTACAAATAAATATGTCTTCTATTATAATATGTATATATATGTATTGTAAATGGTTAGCTATAGTTTAAATTCAATATAATAATTTTCAAGACTAATAAAGTTTAATCATATATATAGTTATCAATTTAAGTATTATGACAACTTAAGTCTAAAATTTAAACAAGGTTGATAAAAATAAAAATATAAGTCTAAACACTTTTCTTTTAATATTTGGAATAAAACATAGTTATATGTATATATATTTGTAAACATAAAACACTAATGACAAAATTAAGTTAAATCATAAACTTAAATAAATAAAGACATAATGCATATATAAAGTTTTTGACATTCGTAAAAATCTAAATTACTGTATTTGATATTTGTAAAATATAATGACATATGTAAACTTAGTAACATGCAAAAAAATTAACAAATGGTAGTATAATCTTTTCTTTATGGATTAGTGAAAAAAATGGATTTCAGTTAAAAACTTCTGAATCCTCTTCTTTTTCTTTCTTCTTGAACTAAAAAGAAATAAATCAATATCAACCTCAGCCTAAACCATTGATATTTTCTTCCATCTTCAAAAAAATAAAATCAAAACAAATTAAAGCCTAGAACAAGGATCAGGATCAAGCAAATCAAAGTTTATACAATCAAGCTTCAAGATCAAAATCTAGATTAAGCAAAGTAGATGCAAATCAGATCCAGATCAACCAAAAAAAAAATACTGTCCCAGTTCAGGTGAGTAAACAACCTTATCAAATAGCTTAAATTTGTGCAATCTTGATATTTATGAATATTGTTTGAAATAGTGGTGGGGAAAATATGGTATAATGCTTGCATGTTTGTGAAATGTGTACTGGATGGTGTGCATGTCAATATTTATATACACACAGAGCTTTGTTCTAGGTTTTGCATGATTCAGAGTTGATAAAATAAAATAAAAAGAAATCAAAACCCCTTATCTGACCTTCTCTATGCTATGAATTGTAAACCATATTTGTTTGTTTTATCAGAATACCAATTTTTAAGATATTTCCTTGCCTATATATCAGGTAATTACCTCTAAAAAATGAATCAGTAGAAATAAAATTTCAAGACAAGAAATTAATTTTTAATAATGCAAGTTTTGATCATATAAATCGAATTGTAGTAGAATATAAAGATTTTTGATGGAAATCTTATGATTTTTATGTTCATGATTTTTGAGAAATTGGGAATTACTGGAATTGGGTATATCATCAAATTCCGACAAATGAGTTGACAGGTGACAACATGCTTATGGCCAGAGGAAGATTATAGGCCAGGGGTTGAGAGAAAAATGGTATCACATTTTTCTGGGCGTCGTGGTTGATGCCACGGTGGAATTTAGCGTTTTATCAGCATTTTTGTCTGAGTCGTTTGTCGGAGATATTCGTCGTCATGGAGGATTGTTAGGCAATCGGTTGTGGGGAAATAAAAAGAGGAAAGCAAGGAGTTTGTCAGGGCTCGATGGCGAGACTTCAGATGGTCGGAGGAGATGATGATTTACGAATCTATGGATTGGGATGGGTTCGATGTTTTTGTCGTTTGCTTGATTTTGATTTGTTGGTCGTTTAGATGATCTGGAGGTCGAAATTGTAAGTTAGGGTTGTTATTGGCTTATCTGAAGTGGTGGCGATGGTCAGAGATGCTCCGACCATCTATGCACGTTCACGCGTGTCATATACGTGTCTAAATTTTTTTATTATCGAGGAAGAAAAAGGAGCAGGGGTCGATCTCGAGTGGATTGTGGGTTTGAATCAAAGCTGGTTGGGTTGTGAAGTAACATGGAGCTACTCAGGAATATTTGAGGCTCGGGTTTCTTTTTCCTTGGGTAAGCAAATAAGGTAAAGGTAATAAATGTTAAAGTTTAAAAATAAAAATGAAACCAGTTTTAGGCTATTTACTTAAATAAATTTAAGTGTTGATAAATAAAAGCTGAATGTTTTATTTAACTTAAAATTAAATTAAGATTTAAGTTTATTTAAACTTAAACCTAAATAATATGATCAAATAGCTAATTTAGAAGGTAAAAATGTTTAATCCATTTGTTAATAACAAATTCTATTATCATGTTTTAAAAAGGGGTTTTCAAGCAAAGATATTGATTTGGTTACCAAGGAAGATTCGGAAGTTTGAATTTCGAAGATAAATTGTTTTAAGATTAGCTGATTTGGTAAATCATATATTGGAATAACTATGTAATTCATATCTCTAAGCATTTCAAAATAAAATTTAGGAAGAGATGAGTTAAGATAAATGGTTTATCCTTGATTAATTAGGGTTTTAGGTAATCAAAGGAAGATAAATTAATAAATATGATTAATCAATTAATGTGGTTAATTAGAGGATTAATTTATTAATGTAACTAATTAGAGTTTAATGAAGGGATCATTAATTAGTAATTAATGGATAATTACTAAATGAGATTAATTAATTAATTAATAAAGTATAATTACTTAGAGTAAGAGATTAAAGAGTAATTACCTAATATAATTAATTAAAGAATAATTAATTATTTAATGTGACAATTTAAGGTATATAAATAAATGTATTTAGTTTACTAATGAAAGTAATTAATAGTTAATTAGTTTAACCTAAGTGATTATGGGTTAATTCCTAGATGAAGTAATTAATTAAAAGTAAATTACATAAGGGAAGTAATTAAGGATTAATTATTAAGTATAAAAAAATCAATTAATTAAGGAATCAATTAAGGGTTAGTTAATTTATAAGTGTGATTAATTAAAGGATAATTAATCAATGTGAGTGATTATAAAATAAGTAATTTGAGTAATTAATTAAGGATTAATGTAATTAAAGTGGACAATTAAGGGATGACTGATTTATTGTTTGTAATAAGTTAGTGTTAAGTAAGCAAGACTAAGAGTGATTGGAGAAATTAATTTAATTTATTTAAATTAATTGGAATGGTGAGACTAAGAAATCTTGCTTATGGATGTTTGAATGATATTGAAGGATTCGGATTATTTGATGTTCTGATATGAAATGTTTGTGATATGGTTGGATTGAACAGTTGTAATGTGGTAATCTATTGATGATGAATTAATGTGTAAAAGTGACATCCTGTATTTAAAGTTTGAATTGCATTTCATTTGAATAATTTGATTTAGGATGACATGGGACTCGAAGAGACAGGGTTTGGGTATCAGTAAATACCCGAAACCACTACAATTCTTTATAGATTTGGTATGTGAAATCAATAGGCTGGAAAGTGGATAAATTTAATGATTGGACCTTTTAATCTAAGTTTTGGTACTTAGAAATTCAATTGTGAAATAAATGTTGTCTATATCAAATTGAGAATTTGTAAAATTGATTTGAGCTACCTTGGGTTTTAAAATAAGTTTATACATTGTTATTTCATGTTAGATGGGTTACTCACACTGGTTTCCAGCCTGACCTGAGTGTTACTTTGATGTAATGCTCGGGTCAAACCGAATATTACAGATTTTCAGGTAAGGACGTTTTGGAGCTCAGGTGGCCAACTAGAAGGCGGGAACGTATGGAGTGTTTTCGCTGTGACATATTGTTGTGTATCTAGGACATGTTGTTTTAAACGGTCCAGAGTTGTGTAACGGTTGTAACTCTGATGTATTAAAATGTAAATTTACTTATACAGTTTTGTTTTGTAAACTGTTATTTTATGTGATATTATATTTGGATCCGCTGCGAAAATGAGTTTTCTATGACTTGTTTTTGTTTCTTCGTCTTTCTCTTTCCTTCTTTTCCTAACTATCCGAAATTTTCTGGATCGAAAATTTTGGGTCGTTACAGAATACCCGAGACAACACATGAGGCTATCCCACCTCAACGACTTCGAGTCGAACACGCGAAATTCTCGAGAAAATCCCGAACCAACCCTTCTTCCTTAACCCACAACTTCCATATGCACAAATCAATCACCTTGCACGTGCATGCTGGTTCTGATTGTCGATGACCATCACCGCAACCCTCTACAAGCTGACCCTGACCTTGCCGACCCCCTCGACAAACCTGATCGACAAATCCACCATTAAAATGAAAAGAAGCAACCTTGAACCAAAACCAAAATGACTAACCACTTCGTCAACGATGAACTATGCTGTTAGAACCCAAACTGCTTCGTCCAAAGCATCATCACGATACCACGCTACGGCCTCACCCCTCGCGGTCGAGTCCGAAACACCCTCGACGTCGATAAAGCCACAGGAACATCGTCGAAAAAACTGGGTAATAAAACCCTACCTCGCCACTTCCCGATCACCACGACCATGGATAACCTCTTCCACCATTTTTCCATCGAACTCTAACCTCCGCACTACCTCAAGCTCAAATCCCGTTCTTCCTACTGCCGCCAATCGATGGCAATCAACCAAAATCCCAAATTCGAACAACTCACAAATTCAAAAACAATACTAATTTAAAATTTACCAAATTCATTCTAAAGTTCATGATTCGTTTGTACGAATCAGATTCTATAATCTAGAGATGAAATCATAGATATTGATTTTCAACTTAATTTAGCTTTTTACTGTAAATCTTAATTTCCCAGAATATTTGATAAATATAATCACTTAAAATTATTTTTAAAAGCAAGATCACATTGTTATTATCATTTTCTTTTTAGTAATCAAAGTCCAATAATGATTATTTAAGAAGATAGGAATTTTTCCATAGTTGTTCTTGAACCTGACATTCACAAAGAACATATACAGGCATGCTTCAATACATAGCAGGATTCAAACCAGTTTCAAGTTGAAGACATTCATGAAAACATGCATATTTACATCATTTATTTTATTACTTCTATAATTTCCATATATTTCAGCATAAATCAGATTAGAAATAAAACTGTTTTTAAATAGTAGGTTTTCTCATAGGAATTTAAAAGCAGAGAACATCTCTGTTTTATTTCCTGGAACTTTGAGCTTGATTTGTTGTTAAAGTTGAGTTGGCTTGTTTTAGATCTGGCATTTGAATCTTGTTGAATTCGAAACCTTTGTTTGTTGAATCTTTAGAACTGCTATTTGATCCATCTAAGCTTTATATATATATAAACCATCTAAGCTTAAGTAATTTTAAAAGAAAGCATTTAAAAGCAAAAGAATTAAATAATTTCCTTATGTCCTATATGTGTTTATAAGTTTTGCGAATTATGCTTTAACTTTAATATACGTTTACAAATCTTATTTAAATCAAGTAAATCTAAAAAGATGGCATAACAATCCCTTTTTATTAATCTTATATAAAATTTAAACTTAAGTTATTATACTTAAATACATATATATAAACTAAATTTATTTCAAGTACAAATTTTTAAAAGAAAACATGTTAAACTTTATTATAATATACTATTTTAAGCTATCATATTTTTAAATAAATAAATATTTACTTTAAGTTTTTTTGAAAATAGAAGATAAATTTTTAAATAGCTTTTTGAAAAGTTATATTAAATTCAATCAAAATCTTCCAAATCACAATATATTCATATATATATATATATATATATATTATAAATTTGAAAATGTTTTTTTATTAAATTAAAACCAAACTTCCAATTCACAATGTATATACATATATACAATATAAATAGAATACTTTTTTATTAGCTTAGAAAGATTAATTTTATATCAATTAAAAATTATTAACTTTGAAAAGAATAAAATTTGCCAAATTAAATTATTATTATTATTAGTTTTGAAAAGATAAATTCTGTTAAATTAGATTATTAAATCAATATTGCACAATTAAAATAACAATTAATGGAAATTATCAAATAATATTGCCCACAATTCTGGGACATCGCACATTATTTGTTAATTAAATTCTAAATTTATTTTAAATAAATAATGTAATCAAAGAGTTAATTAAGATAAATTGTTTTTAAATTATTAATTAACCTCAATCCCTTAAGTTATGGGCAAATGTTAATTAGCTACAAGGTTTGTTAATTAATGATTTTAATGATAATTAAGTGTATAATTGAAATAAATGATTTATCTTTTAATTAATTAATTGAAGTTTAAGTAATTAAAGATTTATTTAATGATAGTAATTAGAAGATAATTACTTAAAGGATAACTACTTAATGATAGTAATTAAAGAATAATTAATTAATTTATTAATTGATGATTAAGGATTAAACAAATAATAATTAAAGCTTAATTAAATAATAATTAAAGTTAAAATAAATAATTAAGATTTATTAATTAATAGTTGAGGATTAATTAATAATTAAGGATAATTAATCATTAATTAAGGATAATTAATGGAAATAATTATGTGATTAATTAATTATAATCACACGATTAATTAATCTTGCTTATATATATTGAATTATTATTGAATGCCTTGAGCTGATTGATACCCCTGACGTGTGATTGTGATACTTTATGATATGAATTGTTGTGAGTTGAACTATGATATCTGTGATGTATTTCTATATGAATGTGAAAAATGTTGGCCTTTAAACGACATTTGAATTTCGATGGGACAGGGAGTTGGATTCCAAGTGGCTATCCGAAACCCACATCGCATCTTAATTGTAAATCTTTGTGATTTATATATCCATATGTTTTAAAATAAACACTCATTATTCGGATTAGCCGAGAGAGGACTTTGTGTCATAAATCCCATTTCGAATTAATAATACGATGAATTGGAGTGCATTTGAAGACGGTGGTTGAATACCGGGTATTTTCGAGAACGAAAGGATTACCTGTCGATTGTCTCTGCACTGAGTTCCTCCGGTATAGAGATATCTATATGTGATGGTGAGTCCAGTCGGGATTGAGGATACCCGAATTGCAAGGGCTTCTTCCTTTATTGGACGAAGTGCCTTCGGCTCCATACAGACCCAGGATGGACTTGTATGGTTGTATGTCTGACATTACACTTTGAGATATAAAGCTGATTTCTATCAAATACATTTCTGTTTGGTGGAGGAAAATTTATTCTCTTAGCTTAACACCCTTCCCTAAGACGTACGTGCTTAGAGGTTATGTAGTTGATGGTTATTAGTGATATACTCCAAATTTGGTAGTGTGTCATGCTGAGTGCTGATCATTTGTTGATAAAAGCATGGCTATTGTGAAAAGCGTAGCTTTATGGGACGAGACTTCATCGAACCTCACACCCCGAAAATGGTCGAAACATGAATAGATGCAGCAAGGTTATAAGGGTCGCACCCTTTAAGGTATGTGCATTTCCTTTTGGATAATAAGTGGTATTCTGGTATGGAGCCTAGATAATTTGCTTTGTGATTATTGGTGTTGAGGGCCCTCGATAAAGGTCGATTACGACCGAGGGATGGCATAATCGTGAAAGTTAGTTAACTAGTTACAGAGGTTACCCGACCTTGTGTTGGCAGAGAGCTGGTTAAGTTCTCAAGCAATCCCTCTAGAGGCGTACCCATTCGGTGTAGGAAGTTCCTTAGCCTGACCTTTTGTTGAAAATCCAAACAAAACAATACGAGCCCTGTACGATTTTAGTTGTATAACCTGCCATTTATCAATGGTGGTGACCTGCCATTTAAATGGTAGCTATTGTAGGTATACCATAATGGTGGTAAGTTGGCTAAGTTTAGTATTATATTTTTGAAATGTTTTCTATACTATGCACTAATAATAATATCAAAAGAGTTTTCTCATATCAAGCATGTTTGGCTATCATAAGGAGAAATCTCCTCCAATTATGCGATTGCATTGTGTGTGCGGGGAGGCCTTGTGGTAGTTTCATTTTCAAAAAAGCATAACGGATTTCTTTTATAAATTGTTTAAAACAACTGTTTTTGTTTACTCATACCAGTCCCATGACCGACTCGGAGTTTATTGTTCTCTTCCTAAACTCTGGGTGCCCCTAATTTTCCACACGGGCAGCCTAGAAGCAAGTTATCCGTGTTCTGGAGCTAGTTCAAATTTAGAGCTAGGAATTTTTGAAGTCTTTTGGAGTCTTTGGTTTGGAAGCTGTCGGGATTTGAAAGCTTTTGGGATTTGAAACCTTTTGGATCTGAAAGTCTTTGGAGCTTTGGAAGTCATTATCGAAGTTAAAGTATGTTGGATTCATTTGAAGGCTTTATTGTTGTTCCATAGTGGTGGTATGGTTCTGTTGCTGTATTATGTATATAGCACTCTGATGATGGTGTTCAATTGTTGTAATGATGTTGTATCTATGTTTATCAATGATATCATCTTTTGTTTCCACTATTTTGTATTCATCTAGTGTGTTATAAGCTCCACTGAACTGGAGTCTGACGTTGAATCTCCGGCATTCGAATACAAGTGAGGTATTTGATATCGATTTTCGAACGCTATATTTTGGGTGATGACAAGTGGTATCAAAGCTAAAGGT
The DNA here is from genome assembly GCA_030765085.1 of Allium cepa. Lineage (NCBI taxonomy): Eukaryota > Viridiplantae > Streptophyta > Magnoliopsida > Asparagales > Amaryllidaceae > Allium > Allium cepa. The sequence goes on along the minus strand of CM060934.1, from coordinate 504,486,994 downwards.
TGAGTAAGAACATTAGCTTTGGATTATAACACATAGGTGACTCATTAGAGATAGGGTTAGAAATACCCTAGAATGAGTATATCCCTAAGATATCTCGTCCGTATTGCCTAAATCAAGTTTTCTTACTATTTACAGATAGTGAGAATGAGCGCGAGAAGAGGACGAGGTTGGAGATGGGGAAATACCACTACAACTGGTCATGGCCCTACAACAAAGGAAGCATATATTCCCACTTAGCCTCAGCCGAATCTGGCTGATTTATATCGAAGTTTTTCTAGACTTGGTGGGAAGCCATTCACAAGTAAGGAGTCTATTATTGAAGCACAAGCCTGTATTCGATCGTGCAAAAGGATTTTCAAAGGACCGAAGTTGGAGGATGACCAGATAAGGTTGATAGCTTCTTGGCAACTTCAGGAGGAAGCTCTAGCCTGGTGGGAGACTATTACAGTGGATGAGCCGGAGGATGAGTTCACTTGGGATCGATCCAAAGAGGTGTTTGAGCAACGTTATATGCCGTCTGCTGGTATTTCCAAAATGTACCAAGAGTTTACAGATTTAAGGCAAGGAAGCTTATCTTTTGAAGAATAATTGGATAAGTTCAACGAGCTATGTCGGTTTGGTCCGGAGTTGGTAAATACCATTCTGAAGAAGTATGAAAGATTTATTCGAGGGATGAACAAAAAGTTCCATGAGAGAACGACAACCTACGTGAAGGAATCTTTTTCTGATTAGATGGATATGGGTTATAGATATGCTACCCGGGATAAGCAGGAAGTTTCAGAGGAGAAAAGAAGTACAAGCAATTCGAATTGGAAGAATAGGAAGTTCGAAGGGAAGAAACCATAGCAAGGAAAGGAGAAGAAGAATAATCAGGAGAACCAGGCGAAGGACGTCACTTGTTTTAGTTGTTTGGAGAAAGGCCATTACTCAAGTAAATGTATGAAGCCTAAGAAACAAGGAAAGAAGGATCAGCCCATGAAGACAAGTCAAGGAAATGCTATTACTGTCACAAGCCAAGTCACGTAGTTAAAGATTGTCCGAAAATTAAGGAAGCTCAAATAGCGAAGGTTTATGCGATCAAAGTTAAACCCTCAACCTCAGGAGCAGACAAAGGAAAAGGAGTTTAGAAGATAACCTTCTTATTTATGATAGAATTATTAGGGTTCTGTTCGATACCAGAGCCACACATAGCTTTATCTCCCAACAAACCGTAAATGAAGTAAAACTTGATCTCGAATTTGTCGAAGAGCCCGTTTGTGTAAAGAATCCGGTTGGCAGCCCTGTGAACTTTTGTCTATGTTGTCGAAAAGTTCCTATTTCGTATTCTCGTCATAAATTTCCTATCAGTCTCTTTGTCCTTGACTTTAATGAATTTGAAATTTTACTTGGAATGAACTAGTTAACAAAATACGAAGCTAAACTAGATTGTAACAATCGAACGATTTCAGTCAAAACAAAAATTGGAAATTTTATTGTGATTTATTGTGAAGATCTGAGTACGAAAAGGGATAAGTTGATGCATACTTTGGGGTATCTCGAACCTTGTTTAGAGTCCATACCTATTGTCCGAGAATTTCCAGACGTATTCAAAGAGGTTAAATCTTTGCCTCCATACAGGGAATTTGAATTCAGAATCGACTTGGTTCCCAGTGCTCATCCTGTTGTTCATGCAAGCCGTAGGATGGCACCAAGGGAAAGAATAGAGCTGGTTAAGCAAACTCGAGATTTGCTGGAGAAAGGATTAATACGACCCAGCGTTTCCAGTTAGGGTTCAGTTGTGGCGTTTGTGGCCAAGTCTGACGGATTTTTGAGATTGTGCATGGACTACCGCGATCGCAATAAATTAACTCTCAAAAACAACTTCCCTTTGCCCAGAATCGACAATCTGTCCGATCAGTTGCACGGTGCTCGATTCTTTTCAAAGATGGATCTAGCCTAAGGATTCCATCAATTGAGAATTGCTGAAGACTGTATTCATTTAACAGCTTTTAGGGGTCCTGACACATTCTACAAATGGTTAGTTATGCTTTTCGGACTAACCAATGCCCTCGCATATTTTGTAGACATAATGACCTGTGTATTCCAAGAGGTGTTGAATAAATTTGTTCTTGTATTTATTGACGATATTCTGATCTACTCCAAAAACAAAAAGGACATGCTGAGCATTTAAGGATAGTTTTAGAAATACTAAGGAAGAACATTCCATTTGCCAAATTTTCTAAGTATCTTTTTGGGTCAAGGAAGTTAGATTTCTCGAACATATTGTCACCGAAGAGGGAATTTCCATAGACCAGGGTAAGGTTTCCGCTATTCTAGATTGGAAGCAAACCACAACTCCGAAAGAAGTCAGAAGTTGTCTGGGATTAGCCGGATATTACTGGAAATTTGTCCAGGATTTCTCTAAGATAGCCAGTCCGTTGACTAAGCTGACAATGAAGAATGCTAAGTTTGATTGGACTCCGAAATGCGAAGAAGCGTTCCAGGAGTTAAAGAGAAGGTTGACCATCGCCCCCGTTCTTGCTATTATTAATGGGAACCAAGGTCTATCTGTTTATATAGATGCTTGTGGTGAAGGTGTGAGTGCTGTTCTAATGCAGGAAGGTAGAGTGATTGCCTACACAAGTAGATAATTGCGTCCACATGAGAAAAACTACCCAACCCACGATCTTGAGCTCTTGGCTATTATTTTTGCTTTAAAAATCGGACGTCATTATCTTCTGGGTAAGAATCACTTTTAGCTATCCTAAAATTTAAAAATTTAACTTAACTTAATATTTACACTTAGTATATCTTTTTGTCTTAGGTGGAAAATTTGAATTATTCACCGACCATAAATCTCTGAAGTATCTCTTTACCGAGAAGGATTTGAATCTGAGGCAGCAACGTTGGTTGGAATTTCTAGCGTCATACGACCTGGATATTCTGTATACGCCCGGAAAAGCCAACACATTAGTCGATGCCTTGAGTAGAAGACATGATGTTCTCACTTATCTTGTTGTCACTCCTAGTCTTCTTAAGAAGATTGCAAGAAAGCAGAAAGAAGACAAGTTTCTTCAAGAAATCTATAGAAGAATATGTCGAGGCGAAGATTCCAGCTTTGAAATCGATAATAGAGGAATTATAAGACTAAAAGGCAGGATCTGTGCCCCAGATATCCAAGATCTAAAACATGAAGTTTTGGATGAGTGTCACAAGTCCAAGCTTAGTATCCACCCAGGAGTTAACAAGATGTATCGAGATATCAAAAGGACTTTCTGGTGGAAAACAATGAAGAGAGATATATCCATTTATGTCAGTCATTGTGCAAATTGTCAGCAAATCAAGAGTGATCAGAAGAAGATGACGGGTTAACTCCAACCATTGGAGGTGCCTAAGTGGAATGGGATCAAGTGTCTATGTATTTCATAGACGGGTTGCAAAGAACTCAGAAAAGTAATGAGGCAATTTGGGTTATCGTGGATCGTCTGACCAAGACTGCCCTCTTTATCCGAGTGAAATCCACCCGAACAGCAGCAAGTTTGGCTAAATTGTATGTGAAAGAAATTGCTCGTCTCCATGGTATACTGAGTAGTGTAATGAGTGATCGTGACCCGATCATCACAAGCAGATTTTGGGAGGCATTTCAAGCCGCACTAGGAACCAAGTTGAACTTCAACACTACTTACCACCCGCAGTCTGATGGGAAAATGGAAAGGATTAATCGAATCTTGGATGACCTTTTGCGTGCTTGTATCCTTGATTTTGGACGTTCATGGGAGGACAATTTGCAACTGGTTGAATTTTCATATAATAATAGCTATCAGGCCAATATCAAGATGGCTCCTTTTGAAGCATTGTATGGGCGTCCGTGTCGATCACCTGCGTGTTGGATTGAGTCAGGTGATATGCTTGTCCTTGGACCAAATATGATAAAGGAAGCTACTGAGAAAGTTTATTTTATTCGAAAAAAGTTGAAAACGGCTCAAATTCATCAGAAAAGTTATGCTGATCTCAGGAGAAAAGATTTAGAATTCCAGGTTGGAAATTCCATTTTCCTAAAGGTTTCTCCAATGCGGAGAGTGTTGAGATTTAGAAAGACTGGTAAGCTGGCACCGCGATATATAGGTCCTTTTCCTATACTAGAGAGGATCGGACCTTTGGCTTATCGAGTGCAGCTACTCAATTGGTTATCTGGCATGCACAATGTGTTTCGTGTTTCACACCTTCGAAAATATGTACACAATCCAAACTGTATCATTGAAGAAGCCGCTTAGCAGGATTTGGAAATCACACCAAATCTGGCAGTAAAAAGAGAACCGTCTAAGATAATTAATCGAGATGAAAAGCAATTGAGAAATAAAGTGGTGAAACTGGTAAAAGTGCAATGGAGTGGTGATCCAAATGATTGTACTTGGGAAATAGAGGATAGCATGCAGAAGTCCTATCCCAATTACAGAGTGGATATTCCGGCTTGATTGGTAAGCCATTTCTTTATCTTTTTATGTATTCATGTATTCTTTGTTTGTCTCTTTTTCTTTCAAATTTCGAGGACGAAATTTTCTTAAGGGGGAAATCTGTAACATCCCCTTTTAAACCAAATATTTATTTAGTAATTGATATAAAAATTTGGATTTATTTATGAATTAATTTGGGATTTTCCAAAACAAATAAAAATTGTTTATATATATATCAGATTGATTATAAAATAGAATTTGAATTTGAAATACAAAAATATAATAACTTAAAATGAAATTGGATTTAAATATATATTTATATATATACATATATATGTGTGTGAATGTGATTATTTATTTGTGTATAAAAATTTGATTCAAATTATTTTCTCTAAAAGTTATATAAATATTAATAAAGGAAAAAGATAAATATAAATTAATAATACATATACACATGAGTAATACATAAATAAATACATAAAAAAGAAAATAAAAAAATAAAATAAAATAACCATATTCTCATGCAAAATACAAATGTGAGCCATTAAGACATATAGATTAACAAGGGTTGAAATATTAACCTATAAAATTAACAAGTGTAATAATGTTATCATTAAGATTAACAAGTGTCACTTTTACTTTTATTTTTGAGAAAATTAATAAAAATAGAAACAAGATTATATAAACACTAAATCTTCTTCTTCCTCATTTCTTTTATCTTCATTTTCAAACTCAAGCCTGTAAAAAATCAGAAACCAGAGAAAAAAACTTCAAAAATACAAAAAAAAACAAAAGCCTGTATAAAGTCACAAAACAAAGGAACATCAAAGTAAACAGCAAACAATCTTCTCAAATTTTCAAACCAGGGAGGAACTAAGACAATTGCAAAATAGTTTAAAGATTCAACACAGTAACCAAGCAAATACAAATCAAATTATAAGATCAAAGTTCAAAAGGAAAGTCAAATACAAATTCCAGATTTTCAAGACAAATCAACTTCCAGGTTTACAAAGTTCTCTGTTCTTCTTCTAAAAGGCGAGTAAACCTTTTTGAAATCTGGAATTTAACCTGTTGTTTGAGTTCATGCTTGAAGTAAAGTTGAAAATTGTTTTCATGTGTATAAATATGTGTATATATGTATGTGAATATGACTGTGCATGTCAGGGAACAGACAGTTACTTCTGTTCTAGGTTTATAGGTATCAAACCTGTTTCAAAAATCAATTTCTCCTCCTCTGATTCTTGCGTGACTTTAGGATCTAAACAAAACATGTTTGAAAAATCATGTTTTACCCTTTAAAAATAATTTCAAGCATAATTAATCTAAGAATTTCTGGGAAAATCAAGAATTACAGATGACCACAAAATATATAAAAATTTCGAGAATCGTATTTTTTTTATTTCAATCATATCATCGAAAACGCTTTTGAAAATAATGATTTTTAAAGGTGGAATCAAAATTTTTAAGTAAGTATTCACTGAGAAATGCGACGATGAGCGGGTTGAGTTTTATGGCAAATTCTGGTGATCGATGAATGTGGTGGTCTCGAGATCTTGGTCGAGGGGAGCCAAGTGATGGAAGATCTTGGGAAAAATGATAAGAAAATTTTCTGATCATTATGGAGGAAGGACGAGATCGGTTTAGGTCTTAACCCAGTTTTTGGTCGATCTTGTTTTCAAGGCAATTGCGCCGTCATCGTCGAATCAGACTTCACCGAACATGGGGGAATCGAGGCGTTGGACATCGATGAAGCTTCGGATACATTCACTGACCTCTGATGGTCGAAGATGGACGTATGAGGCAATCTTTGGTGGCTCAGTTTTGTTCTAGTTTGGTCGAATGGCTCAATTGCAAATTCATCGTCATTTTGGGTTTCTGGGTGTTCGTGAGGCTCGTGTGGATCGTCGCCGACGTACTGAGTGTCGTAGCATCGACCGAAGGTGGTCGGAGCGGTGTGCAACGTGCACATGTCCTTGGTTGTGATAGTAGATAGGAGTTTGGGGAAGAAAGGTTGTGTCTCGAAGTAGACTCGGGGTAATTATGTTGCTGGCTCGAGAGTTCGGGTATTTTTGAGTGCGTATTGGGTTTCAAAAACTTAAACAAAAAAATCAAAGTTTTAAAAGAAAAATGGATGGCCCAGGAAAGACTCAAAGAAAATTTGTCTAGGCTCGGGGTAACACTCGGGGAGGTCTCGGGTTTAATATAAAAAACAATTTTCAACTTTAAAACCAAATTCAAAATTTAAATATTTTTAACCCATGTTTTTAAATAATTGTTCTGTTTTAAGTTTGGATAAATAAAGGTTTTAAGTAACTTATTTTATAAAAGTAATGAAATTTAATCTATTTAATTTTGTGACATTATTTATTAATTAAATTCTTAATTTATTTTAAATAAATAATGTAATCAAAGAGTGAATTCAGATAAATTGTTTTTAAATTATTAATTAACCTTAATCCCTTGAGTTAAGTTATGGGCAAATGTTAATTAACTACAAGGTTTGTTAATTAAATATTTTAATGATAATTAAGTGATTAATTGAAATAAATGATTTATCTTTTAACTAATAAATTAAAGTTTAAGTAATTAAATATTTATTTATTTAATGATAGTAATTAGAAGATAATTACTTAAAGGATAATTAATTAATGATAGTAATTAAAGAATAATTAATTAATTTATTAATTGATGATTAAGGATTAATCAAATAATAATTAAAGGTTAATTGTATAATAATTAAAGTTAATTAATAAATAATTAAGATTTATTAATTAATAATTGAGGATTAATTAATTAATAATTAAGGATAATTAATCATTAAATAAGGATAATTAATGGAAATCATTATGTGATTAATTAATTGTAATCACATGATTAATTAATTTTGCTTATAGATGTTGAATTATTATCGAATGCCTTGAGCTGATTGATACCCCTAACGTGTGATTGTGATCCTTTGTTATGTGAATTGCTGTGAATTGAACTATGATATCTGTGATGTATTTCTATATGAATGTGAAAACTGTTGGCCTTTAAATGGCATTTGAATTTCGATGCGACAGGGAGTCGGATTCTAATTGGTTATCCGAAACCCACATCGAATCTTAATGGTAAATCTTTGTGATTTATATATCCACGTGTTTAAAATAAACACTCATTATTTGGATTAGCCAGGAGAGGACTTTGTGTCATAAAACCCATTCCGAATTAATGATACGACAAATTGGAGTGCATTTGAAGACGGTGGTTGAAGATCGGGTATTTTCGAGAACGAAAGGATTACCTGTCAATTGTCTCTGCACTGTGCTCCGGTAAAGAAATCTTCATATGTGACGGGGAGTCCGGTCGGGATTGTGGATACTCGGATTGCAAGGGCTTCTTCCTTTATTGCACGAAGTGCCTTCTGTTCCATTCAGACCCAGAATGGACTTGTATGGTTGTATATCCGCCATTACACTTTGAGATATAAAGCTGATTTCTATCAAATACATTTATGTTTGGTGGCGGAGAATTTATTCTCTTAGCTTAAGACCCTTCTCTGAGGCGTACGAGCTTAGAGGTTATGTAGTTGATGGTTATTAGTGATATACTCCCAATTTGGTAGTGTGGCCTGCTGAGTGTTGATCATTTGTTGATCAAAGCATGGCTTTTGTGAAAAGCGTAGCTTTGTGCGATGAGACTTCATCGAACCTCACACCTCGAAAATGGTCGAAGCAGGAATAGATTCAGCAAGGTTATGAGAGTTGCGCCTATTAGGGTATGTGCATTTCCTTCCAGATAATAAGTGGTATTCTGGTATGTAGCCCAGATAATTTTCTTTGTGGTTGTTGGTGTTGAGGGCCCTCGATAAAGGTCGGTTACGACCGGGGGATGGCATATTCGTGATAGTTAGTTACCTAGTTACAGAGGTAACCCGGCCTTCTGTTAGCAGAAAGCTAGTTAAGTTCACGGGGCGTCCCTCCAGAGGCGTGCCCATTCGGTGTAGGAAGTTCCTTAGCCTGACCATTTGTTGGAAATCCAAACAAAACAATACGAGCCCTGTACGGTTTTAGTTGTATAACCTGCCATTTACCAATGATGGTGACTGCCATTTAAATGGTAGCTATAGTAGGAATACCATATTGGTGGTATGCTGGCTAAGATTAATATTCTACTTTCAAAATGTTTTCTACACTATGCACTAATAATATTATCAAAATAATTTTCTCGTATCAAGCATGTTCGACTATCATAAGGAGAAATCTCCTCCAATTGTGCGATTGCATTGTGTGTGTGTAGGGAGGCCTTGTAGTAGTTTCATTTTCCAAAAAGCATGAAGGATTTCTTTAATAAATTGTTTTTGCTCAAACAACTGCTTTTGTTTACTCATACCAGTCCCATGACTGACCCAAAGTTTATTGTTCTCTGGGTGTTCATAATTTTCCACACGGAAAGCCTAGAAGAAGGTTATCCATGTTCTGGATCTAGTTTGGATTTGGAGCTAGGAATTTTTGAAGTCTTTTGGAGTCTTTGGTTTGGTAGCTGTCAGATTTTGAAAGCTTTTGGGATTTGAAGCCTATTGGATCTGAAAGTCTTTGGAGTTTTGGATGTCCCTAACGAAGTCAAAGTATGTTGGATTCTTTTGAAGGCTTTGTTGTTGTTCCACTATGGTGTTATGGTTCTGTTGTTGTGTTATGTATATAGCACTCTGGTGATGGTGTTCAGTTGTTGTAATGATGTTGTATTTATGTTTATCAATGATATCGTCTTTTGTTTCTGATGTTTTGTATTCATCTAATATTGTTATAAGCTCCACAGAACTGGAGTCCGACGTTGAATCTCCGACATTCGAATACAAGTGAGGTATTTGACATCGATTTTCGGATGTTGGATTTCGAGTCGTGACACCAGCAACCATTCATAACCCCAAAGAAACTTGAAACCCATTCTCTATCCCTTCTTCTCTTCGTGGCCGAAGATCAAATCATATTCAATGCGCTAATATTAGTTAAAGAATGTATAGGAAGACAAGAGAAGAACTTAGGTGATTTTAATTTGATTCCAGATAATCTATATCTTGGGTTTTAGTTGTATCTAGGCTTGAGGTTTTAGGTTTGGAAGAGGGAAAAGTAAGAGAAACGACAACTAGAATGAAAAAAATGAAAAGAGGAGAGGGGTAAAGCTCTTTAAAGGGAAAGCTAAATGGGCTTTGGTTCCAACAAAGTCCTTTCTTAATATACCGAACTCATAACTCACAACCAACAACTTTAAAGACCATGATGTTTATAGTCAAAAGAATTGGAAACACCATTCCAGATGCAATGGAAGTGGCCTCAAGTCCCGATTCCATTATATGCAAAAGTTATCTTTTTGGTCCATTTAACAAACGACTCCCAATATATAACTCAAAACCCAGTATCCTAAACATATTGATGTTTGTACTCAAAAAGATCAAAAATGCATTCCACAAACAATAGAAATTATCTTGGACACTAATTCCATTGTCTCTAAAATCTAACTTTATGGGTCATTGATTATATAAACTTTTAATACTTAAATAATAATCTAAATATTTAGGCATTTAAAACATGGGTCGTTACATTCTCTCCCCCACTTAAGAATTTCGTCCCCCATATGCAATAGTGTAGAACAATACAACCCATTCCCAAGCAACCCATAACCGCACCATCTTAAACTAAAATAAAGGACTAGAAACGACACAAAAGCAACAATAAATAAAACAAACTATCAAGTAACACCCTTAAGACACCTAATATTTCCCGATTGAGATAAATGACAATCAAGTATAATCATTATTATAATTTTATAAGGTTAGACAATAGAATATCGAGCATTTGGTTTATATTTTAGTTTGTAAAATGCTGGTGAAGAATTTATCCAGAAAAGCGCAAATACAAAAAATAATATCAAGATGAAAGCAATAAAGAAAGTTTTATGGGGGTAATTCTTATTTCATATTTTAATTGTCCCAAGATGAGATGAAAAAGTTGTCGAAGGTTATAAAAGCTTAATCATACTATCACATAAGGCTTGTCGCATGTTATTTAGAAGATTATTGTATAGTGAAGATTGCCACATGACATCAGAGATTTTCACAAGTTATAAATTCATCGCATGTTACAAAATGAGGTATCGCAAGTTACTGATAACAATTATTGTATGTTGCCAGTATTAGCATGAGATTATCCCAAGTTGAGACCATCGTAAGTTATAATGAATGAAGTTCTAGCATATGAAAAATGAAGGGTTGCCGTTAGTTTCACTCAAGTTGTCACAAGTTATATTAAGAACCATCGTAGGTTTTTATCTGAAGGATTTTCACATGTGGCATGTTAAAAATATAGGGTTGTCGTAGTTTATAAGATTGCCATAAATTGTATCGATTTCTTGTTGTTTGGGGAATTATCGCAAGTAATCAGTTATAAAGTTTGTCATACTCTATTTTACCAAGGTTATTGCACAATATCACTTAAGAGGCGATCACTTCCTATTAATTTAGAAGTTGTCACAAATCAAAATATGTTGTAGGTTATAAGGTTGTCGATGTTATGATAATTATTGCATTTAATTAAATTAAGTTTATTGCTGTATTGGTGGTATAAAGATATCTTATTTTATTAAATATGAAGCCATCACATATCATGGAAGTTATCATAAGGTGGAGAACCGATGACCGTTTGATTTGTGAAAAGTTATGATTTGTCCATAGTTTCATTTACCAATATTTAAGAGACGAAAATATAAAGATTTAGCAATTATTTTATTTTTACTTAAAGAATGCTAGATGAAACATTCTCATAAGATCAAATCATCAATGTTCATTGACCATTAGATTGATATACACATGTTAAACGTTCAATGGTGGTTAACTACTATAAGTGGACCTTTACTTCACATAAAATGTAGATAATCTCCCAGTCTTCTTCTCCATTTCTTATTTTTTGCCTTAGAAATCTTTAAAGTTTAAAAGGTAGGTTAGTTGTGGATTGAGAGCTCACAAAATTTTATATTTGTAAAGGATAAAACAAGAGAATTTTAATAGTGGATGTGGAAGAAATTTACTTCGAACCACTTTAAAAACTGTTGTGCACTTTACTTTTTTACTTTATATTTTTTATTTACTGTTCTTATTGGATGATGATACTCGTATCAACTTCAAATGATATTAACTCATTTTAATAAAATGTTTGATAACATTTTTGTTAGTCAGATATAATGAAAAAATATAGAAGAACAAGGGCCGATATAGAACTGAGACCAGCAACCTGAACTGACCCAAGAAGAACCAAACCTAAAGCAAATTCGATGATTCTTGCATCGGGCCAAGGTGATGAAAATACAATTTAGACCCGATCAAGCCCAATCTGATGTGAAATACTCAATAAAAAAACATAAAAACATGTGTATTTTGAGAGTAATTTTCCAACAAGGCCTAGACTTTAAAATTCATAATTTAGACAGGGTTAAGTAAATTGTTAGTTCAGTTTGAAACCAATAAAAATGTTGAAACCAAAATAATCCCATTAAAAGATCATAAACCGAACATAGAAAAACAAATCAATATTTCTAAAACCAAAACCAACTAAATTGATAATATTCTGTTTGGTTTGGTTAGTTTATTTGGTTTATCTTGAAATGAATCAGATCTTCTGGTTGTTGATATTATACAGAATTAATAAAAATTAATTAAGTCTAAATGATGCAAACATTTAGAAAACAAATTCCTTCTCTAAAAATATTAATATGAATTGAAAACAAAAATATCGTTATGAAAATATTATAAATAATGGCTTTGCTAGTAGTAATTTTTTTAATTTTGAAATAACTTGATTTTTAAATTTGGTTTAATTGGTTGGTTTGGTTTTCAAATATTGAAAACCAAACCTGAGAAAAAAGCTAGAGAAGTAAAAAAAATAGAATTCAAAACCAACCAACTAACCAACAGAACCAAACCAACTGACCAAACTTAATTGGTTTGGTTGGTTTATTCGGTTTTAATCAAAAAATGAACACCCCTAAATTTAGAGACAACAAAATCTAACGCATTTGTAACTTACACCTATCGACGCAAATCTGGGTCCGACACTACATAGCTAATTTCCATCCTAAGAGCACAACAAACAATGATTTGTTCACTTGGCATTGACTTGTTTTATTTTTTTTCATGGCCGGTGAACTGAATAAGGAACTGGTGGTTAAAGTGAAAAATCCTTCGCCGTTTTAAATATAAAATGGTGAAGATTTTACCATTTTAAATAAAATGATGAAGACTACGACATTTTATATTTAAAATGGCGAAGGATTTTCCATTTTAATTCCCCCTAACATTCACCCTAACGGCTAGCTTCCAATGGCCATTTTCTTTCCTATCCTATATATACCATCCCTTTTCTCATCCCCCACACCATAATTCTTCACCTCCTTCCTCTCTACTACATAATAACCATTTCTTCCTCCATCAAAAGAACAACCAAAAAATTAGCAAGCAAAAAAGCAAATACCACTCCTTAAAATCAACCATTGAATCTATCAAGCCCTTCCACCGCTTGTTGCAACATCCGTCCTCACAACCAACAACAAATCCTTCCACCGCAACATGAATATGGCTATATGCTGTTTCAAAACGTACACTATACTCAACCTTATCCTGTCACGTTCCACTTAACATCCCTTAGCATCCAAAACCTTAGAATCATTCTATCGCACCTCAACCCAATTACCATCACCGGCCTACCACTCATCAACTTGGCACATATAAGATCATTCATCTTTCTTGATGTTGATGACGTATGGTAATCAACAATAAGAACATCCTAATGCGCAATAGATAGATACTCATGAGTGAGATGTTATGCGGATCCTAGCAAGATAGGTTTTTTACGGTCGTACCACCCTTGCCAATGTTGATGTTGAATATGGAAGTAGTTCCGAAGAACAAGAAGATGTAGAAGCGGAGGTAGAAAATGTTGAGAAGGAAATGATGAAGGTTTTGAAGAAAAGCAGTTTCTTCAAAGCCCAGAATACAACAACAAGAAAAGGAATTAGAAATCTTTGAGTGGTATGCTTGGGGGACTTCGTAGGGGTTCAACTTCATTTAGAATTAAAGACATTAAAGTAGAAATTGCTAAAGATAAAATAGAAGCAAACGATGCAAGGAAGAAGTAGGTAAAATTTACTCTGCAACAATATGTATCTCTTGCTAGATCTTCAGTTAGAATTTTAAACGACGGTATCGCTGGAAATAAAATAAAAGATGAGAAGTATTGTTAAAAAATTGTCAGCTTCTATAATATGCTAGAACCTGTAGAGAGGACTTAGGCTTCACTAAAAGGAGGTTATTGAGTAATGACCCTTCATACCAAAACTATTTAGAAATACTAACCAGGCTTGAAAATAGAAAACAAAGAGGTGCTTCCCCATATCATGTTGTAAGTTTGTTTTCAATTTTCATATATAATTTTGATATTGCATAGTTTATTTGTATAGTTTTGGTTTTGTTGTAGATAGAAGAAGCATGCAAAGCTTACTAAGATTGGCACGGGTGCTCGTTCAAATTTCGAGAGTGAACTTCTTTCGTCTCTTCCATGGAAGAACCCAAACCGCTTCATGTATACACAATTGAACAAGGCAAGGAGAATGAACTTAATTCTAGGCCAGGAGTGACCCTAGTTCTCAAGAAAGATCGCCACGTTCAAAATTGCATATGGTCATCCGATTGAAGCAAGTCAATTCAATTAAAACAACAGAATGCAGAGTTTGTAAGATTCTCGATGAGTCGGGAATTTTTTTTTTGGAATAAGAGATATTAGGAAAAGTCTTAGAGAACAACAGATGTAGTCACGTACTGATTTTTAGAAAATGCTTATACAAGATCACGAGTTGAAGCAACAAGCCGAAGCAGCCGAGTAAGCTAAGCAAAGGGAGTAGAACTGGATCAAACTTATCAGTTATGACTTTAGCCAGCTTTCTTCTCTATGACAAGAAATGGTCAATAAAGAACTAGAATCGTATCAGAGAGAAAGAGGAAGTGGAAGTGACACATCTATGGCTGATTATTGAGTATAAGTTGTTGTTATTTAGTGTTTGTTATATCAGTAATGTATTTTTATGGTTAACATGTCTAGGACATAGTACGTATTTGTAATGCATGATTTTTAATTCAAGATAAGTGTCTATGTTTGCCAAATTTTGATTAGCAAGAAAGTAATATACAACTCCATATACTATTACTTGTAAAGCATTATACAACTATGAAAACACAATATTCAAGCTTTACTCGATAAACAACTTCAAAAAACAGCTTAGAAAACAACTTCATAAGGAACTCAACAATCAATTCCGTAAACAACTTAGCAAACAAATTCATAAAAAACTTCACAAAGAACTCAACAAACACTTCTAAACAACTTTTTAGTAAGCAAAATGCATGGGCACGTTTTACTTAGACACAAACAACTTAACACAGAACTCTATAACCACTTAGCAAATAAACTACTTAGACATGTATTACTAAATAGTCATAACATTCCTTCCCTTATGCGCCCATTGGTGGTCGAGTAGTTGGTTACGTAATTCAAAATGTCATTCCTGATCTCGATATGCTAGACTGTTATCATATTCTTTCGTCAAGTCAATGTTTCTTCTGAGTATATTATTTGAATCCTTGAACATGTCTACATAATTGTTTCTTTGATTCTTATACCTGCCTCCTTCGTACTCCGCAATCATGTTATGAATTGACACAGGGTATAGGTAATCTTATAAAGAATTCGTGCATCAGGAAATCAGAAAGGATTTCTTAAAATTTGAAATGTTGCTTGCAAAACACCAAATGTACATATGACATTCTTTCTATGGCTTGACACTTTCTCTATGAAATACTTCTCCTTGTTGGTTCTGGGGACCCTGTATCCTTGGATTAATGTTCTTTACTTCGGGTATATTCCATCACAAGGCAGTGTCCCATTTGATGCATGACATTGCCGATATTGTATTCAATGTCTAATGACAATCCATAGCCACTTTCGAGAACAAGTTAGATTTTTTTAATATATTGACATCACTTAACGAACCTGGTACTCTAAAAAAGCATGCCAAATCCATAATTCATTAGATGCTACAACTTTTAGAATCATGGTCGGTACCTTTTTATGTTTGGTAAACATTCCTTTCCAGACAGCTGGATGGCTTTTCCCTGCCTAATGCATGCTGTCCAAACTACCTAACATACCAAGAAACCCTTTTGCTTTTCCTTTATCTAGTAGCCTAGTTACATCATTTTAACCCAACATACATAAGTATTCATTATCGAACTCCATGATTACAATTTTATAAAATTCATTCATTCACTCTATTGTTGTTGATGATGCAAACTTAAAATATTCATCTAATTGATCATTGGCTGTTCCATAGCTCAATATTAGTAAAGCAGCTAACAATTTGATATGTGGTGAAATTCCTGGTTTTCTAATGCTCGTTTAACCTATATGTAAAATATAAGTTATTTTCATGAATTTCAATAAATCTTACTAAAAATATATGGACTCATGCAAAATTCACGATGGAACAATATAATATCATAGGTTGGATTTTCGATAAAGTATTCATTATTCAGCCAGTCATGTCCGTCTTTGTAGTCTCTCTTGTATCGTTGGCCAAATCTTCTAGGAATGCTACCATGGTGGTTGTTGGAAGAGCCTTCACCAAAAAAATAAGAATATCCTTGTGTGAACTATTGTGTAGCAAACTCGACAGTTTGAGTGTGCAGCTCTTCCTTCTCATCATTCATTTGTTCCATGTTTGGATTGTAGTACTAAAGATAATGATCCATTTTCGTTTAGATTACTTTGTAATTTTGTTTGTTCTTTGCTTATTTTGTGTAGTGGTGTTATGAGTATTTACACTATAGAGTATATATAGGTATGGGAGATAACAGAAGCCAATGAATGGAATTAGAGTGCGCAACATGGCTACAATATAAGATGAGACAACCCATTGAATGAAATCAGAGTGCACAACATGGATACAGTGAGAGATGGGACAAACCAAAGTATATATTATGGACCAATATATACAAATTTGTCTGCCAGCCACCAAGCAGCATCTCTCGTAGTTGCAAGCTAGTCAAAATCATAAATCATACAAGGATACATATGAGGGTGTAGATCATCAGGAATGAAATCACGGTCATGCAAATATCTCCAACACCTCTGATTGAGATGCCAATAATAACTAAATACTACAGAATACGATATTAGAGGACATCTCCACGTGTTGAGCTTCCTAGCTAACTGAACAAACTCAAGCTCGACCGAGTCAATACTATTAAATAGATGCCATATCAACTGCACACCATGCATCTTCAAGTTGATTATGTGCAACTGAATATACATAACGGGATTTGTTATCCCCAATCCTCCTATTATTTGCACATAAAAATAGTAAATGAGGAAAGAGACTAGAAGCATCTTAAGTTAATGCGACAAATGAAAATTACTGGAATGCTCAAAATACCAATATTATATCAAATCCTAGTAACCAAACAATGAAATCTGTGAATTGGAAATAATGCACTGTGTGTCCAAACATCTGTATATGTAGGCAAATATGGAAGTACCCCATGTTGGAACTGGGCCAGCTCATAGTGGGTAAATGGATAAATTTCAAATTTTTATTCCATTTGGATTTTTAATGGGCCTACGAGGTTTAAATTTATTTGGAACTTTTCTAAATTTTCTTTTAAATAAAATAAATATTTAATTTATTCATAAATGTAGTTACATTTAATATAGTTTGTATTTCATTATATATATGCTCGCGCGTGTGTGTACCATATCCACATATGTATGTACGTGCATGTGTAACATAATAGAATGTACTCGGTTTAACATGTCTATATATAGATACTGAGATTTACGCCATGCCGGACATGTTCGCTACTCTATATGCATGTGTGTTGTCTAGTATATGTGTATGTATGTCTGTATGTGTAATAATACATAGTGAAATAAGATACATATATATATATATATATACATATATATGTATGTATATATAATGTAAGTGATTATACAGTTTATTTATTTATGTATGAAGATATATATACACTCATTTTTATAATATAAAATAATTGTAAATGATATTATAAAAAATTGCAAATTTAAATTCAAATTCAGATTTAATTTTATATTTAGATCTACAAAGACTTAATAAAATCTAGTAACTACAAACTCAAATTTAATATATTAAAATTTGAATAAATATCTGTATAATGTTTATAAACAATTCGAAATCATTTTTTTTATATAGATATATATACAAATATTAAAATATTATGTGTAAAACTTTATACACACACATTATTCGTACTTATAAATAAGTCTAATGTAAATTAATTATTAATTATGCATACATATGTACTTTAGCATATATGACCATAAAATATTTCTTTTTTCGGTTTAGAATTGCTTTGGTAAAAATGTTTTTTATTATTGGTTTTCGTAAAATAGAAAATAATTTTTTAATTTTTTTTGAAAATAGTGTAAATAAATATATACTTTATAAATTATTTTTCATGTATGTATTTTATAGATTTATATTTATACTTATCTATATTTAATATATACAATGTTTAAATCAAATATATATATACGCATATATTATATTCAGTTTTAATTTTTATTAAATTCCATGAACTTTAAATCATATTTATAAAAATTATATTTATACGTTAATAAAATGATGAACATATACTTTTTATTATAATGTTTGAATTCAAAAACTATTTTATTAACTAATCATTTTCTAATATTATTCTATACGAAAAATCTATTTTTTCATTAAATTATTACTTGAGCTTTATATATAAAAATAATAAACAAATTATTATACACTTATATATACATTATCATCAATTCGTGATAGCACTAACATATATAAATTCACAACTTCTAATTAATTTACATATTATTTAATTAATAATAAGCATTTATATATGTTAATAAGTAAAAGATGAACCTTTCACTAAGGCTTAGAATTAACACCTTGAAACAATGAACTAAACATCTTATATCTCATTCAAGTCCAAAAATTGTTAGCTTCGGTACATTTTACCACAGAGAACGTATTTGATTTGACTTTGTATTTTAGATGCTTGAAAATTTATGGTTGTAACGACCAGAATTTTCGACCCTTGAAAACCGACATTAATACATCCTCATACCGCAAATCCAAGTGCTAGAAATCCCGATTGGTAGGGGAAAAAGGAAATAAAGGTAGAATAGAATCTCGCCTGAGTGGAATAACATATATTATTTCAATATATAATCTTTACAGTGGAAAAATTAGAATATAATATCAGAATCTAACTTGGATTTAGCCTAGACAGTTATAAACCCTATGTCCTTATAAATGTAAAAACAAATGCAATAGACGTAGTGGATAATAAAATACGCCCATATGTAGATGAAGAACTCCAGCTCTCCTCTAGGAGCTCCAAGCATCTTCAACTAAGCTTGAAACTACTTGGATCTGACCCAGGTATTAAAAATACCTGGATCAGCTTGATAAACCAGCGTGAGACACTCGAAGTTTTTAGATGACAATGTCAATCAAAACCTTTGGAAAGTAGGGTATTTCATAAGACCGTGCTCACACATAAATTTTCATAAAGGAAAACATTTCATTCCAAAGGAATCATTTCAATTTTAAAAGATAATTTACCCTTTATTTCCAAATTATAATTAACTTCTCTCATTATAATATATTCCTTTTTAACCAACCTTGATATTAACTTATCAAATAATAATTCAAAATTATCCTTTTAACTTAAGGAAAATTATATAGATTGAGTAACTCCAAAATAATAACAAAAAATTGGGTACTACCAATAGTATCTAATATCCCCTTAACAAGAAGGGTAATACTTAAGAGAAGTGTTTACCATCCGAACATATCTCTTGCCCATTTTTATTTATTTTCTAGCCACTCAAATTAGTTACCATTTGAGACTTTCTTACTTTCCAAATTTCTTATTCGAAATCTTTACGAAAATCCATTAGAGATTATTTTATTTATTAAAACCATTTTATAATCCTTATTATAGAATCATCTTATATTAACTTACTTCCTTTTAAAATTTCATAATTCTTTTCCAAAATACCCAAAATTTAGTTTCTCAAATTTTAAATAACATATCTTTCATATCCATTTTTTCCAAATTTATAATATTTATGTAAAATACATTTTTATGCTACATGCTTATTTTATTATCTTATATAAATTCATTAACCTTAACTCAATATTATTATCAAACATCTTATAGTCAAATCATGAAACTCAATTCACAAGATGTTCGTTCAAATAACAAATGGTAATAACTAAATATTACCATTTCCTTAACCATAAACTGATACACATAAATATCTATATCTTTCAAAAGATATTCTTTTATACATAAAATATATCCTTTTCAATTTTCAAAAGATTAGGGCAGGAGTTATTAAAATTCCTTTTAATTAAACATATATCTTTTATATTTGGAACATAATATATCAACCCTAAAAGATTTTTCTTTCTTCTTTTCCTTTCCTTTCCGTTTATCATGTTCCATTAATTTCTTATCCTTACACAGAACTGCATAATGCCCTTTTTACCACATCTATAGCGGAAGATGCCAGCATATGATCCTAATTTTAATTCCTCTTCTGCCACTTATTTTGCATGTATTCTTTGTGCTTGCTTTGGAATAGCCCATAAATCATCACCCGACATAAAATAAGGCATCCTAACCTAAATGATTTACTAAGTTATTATCAAAAGTTTCATACCATTAATTTCTTGACTCATCCAAATTACTAAGTCATACTTGTTTAGATTTGAACTTACCTTGATGTACAATGATAAGAAGAATAATTCACCAAGCGTTCGATACCATTTGCCCAAGCCATTATATGATCGATACTTAGAAGATTATTCCCACAATCACCAACAGGTCAGGACCTTATTCTTGGAACTTTCCAAAGGGATAACATCTTATAAATTTTCCAAATCACATAAATATTTGTACTGTTATATATACAAAATATACTCCTTTCAAAACGGTGTGTCGATTCGCCTTGTTTAAGTATTTAAGAATCCCTATCGATTACATGGTGCTCTTCATGCACCGATCAGAGTTCATAAACCGCTCAACAGATTAATTGCCGCAAAACCTTTCTATATCAAATAAAAAATATGCGGTCATGTCTACAATACTCTCAAATTCATTCTAGCATATTATTAACCTTATCTCTAA
Source organism: Allium cepa (assembly GCA_030765085.1). Taxonomy (NCBI): domain Eukaryota; kingdom Viridiplantae; phylum Streptophyta; class Magnoliopsida; order Asparagales; family Amaryllidaceae; genus Allium; species Allium cepa. The sequence continues at coordinate 504,466,267 of CM060934.1, read as the reverse complement.
TGAGTCACTCATTCTAGGGTATTAATAACCCTATCTGTAATGTGTTTCACCCCTAGCAAAGCTTAGGTGTTCGATCAACCTATGCTCTAAGACCAAATGTAATGATCGTAGGCTTGTCAACCCTCCAGCAATGAAGGCTAGTAGGCTTTTCAACCATCCCAGCACCACCATGGCATACACTAGTACCTCAAATGGCCAGCATCGTGACTAACAACTAACCCTTTTTCTAGGGACATGTAGGGATAAGAGTCTCTTACTCACCACCAAACATAAAGGAGAACCGCTATCATGCTGTACACTTCAACACGAGGAGCATATCCTAACAAGAGAGGTAAGTGCCAGATCAGATTCGATCCCAATCTCCCTGAACCAATCATCGATAAAAAAAATGTTGAGTTTATATGTTATAATCAATCATCATTTGATTAAATTCATCTGTTTGTTCATTCATAAATATCTCTTAGAGATATATTCATTGAATCATTCCTTAATCTTTTTTAGACTATATGGAACCATTAAGCCTTATTTGTCAAATCCTTTGGCTAATTAAAACCCTTTTTAAATCTTGGAATAATTCTAAATTGTTTCACTTTTACGTAGTGCACTGATCCGGAATTTTGGTATTTTTGTTTTGAACGTTTAATTTTTTTAAATGTTGAATTTGAAATATTAATTGATTTTGAATATGGAGATTTTGGTTAAATTAGTAAAATAGTTTAGAATTTCAAATATAGCGATTAACGGAATAAGTAAATAGTAATTAATATTTGAAATTGGGTAAATATGAGAATCTGAAGTTAGATATGAATAGGATTGTTTTCTAAGTTGACTTAAAACTTGGTTTGAAATAGAGTGATGATAGTAGACATTTGAATGGAATTAAAAGTTGATAAATTAAAATTGGAAATTTTTATATTAATTTAATAGTGGAATTTAATATGTGGTAATAGTGTAAATAATGGAATTTTGATTTAATATAAATCGTAATGATTTCTAATATGAATATAAATTCTATTTAATTTATAAATGAGTTAGTAAGTTTTAAAACAAAATTTTCAAGCAATTTTGTCCATTTTGAAATCCGCTCGACTTAATTTACACGTTAAAATAGCCTTTCGAGGCACAGCCTCGGAATTCGACGAATGTCTTTCCATTAGATCCGTAATAGTTTATTATTATCGAATTTTAAATTTCGTAGCGTTTGGAATTACCGTTTAGTCATACATGATAGAAACACGTTGAATTAAATATCGAAAATTTAATATTTTAATTCGACTTGAAAAGCTATCTTCTACATACGATCGAATTAGGCCTCGAAACATGTTCCATTTGTGTTCGAAATAGGGGCAAAATATTATAAACGCCAAGCGACACGCTTTGTTTGGGGTTCGTCGAGGAAAGCACATGAATTGTGAAAAATATAATAAAATATTATATGCATGTGTGTATGTGTGTGTGTGTGTGTGTGTAGACACACACATATGCAACAGTAAACCCTTTTCCATTTTCTTAGCCACCAACTTTAACCAATGGCCGAAATCACTCGAACCTTCCTCCTCAATTTCTGGCTAATCCATCGACTACTACTCAAAACTTCCAACTAGAGAATTGTCGAGCTCGTCGAGCTCTTGCTATTCAACGGTCATGATTAGATATGGCGAAGTGGATCAATGGCAAAGTGGCCATGGTAGTGCAGCCTTTGGTGGAGAAATTCACGGCAACGACAGCGCTTGGTGATGCCGTACTTAGCAGGAACGTCAAGGAAAGGAAGTCGTGTGTTTCGACAAATGGTGGATTGAATTCCAGTGGAGTGAGGGCGGAGCGGCGATCGAAACAAAATGGTACGCGATGGGTTTCCTTGACCTGAAACGGGCGAACGAAGAAGTGGAAAAACAATAGGCGGCCCTGATCTTGCTTGTAGAAATCAACGGCCCTGATCTGAAGGTTTAAACTAAAAAATGTGTAATATATATATATATATATATATATATATATATTTGTGAATCTATAAAATAGGATAACTATTTAATACGATGTCGAAATCGGACGAAACAAGCGGCGACGGAATCTTGGCGATGATTACTACGATGCAGAGTAGATTTAGAGATGATTAGAGCTAGCAAAAATTTTAGGTTAAATCGAACGTATTCGATTTAATTTAAAATTGGAACGTTTGGCAAACGTAAAACTCAAGGTGAGTAAATCTCACACATTTGGATGACTGGTATAAATTTTAAATACTTAAAATTAATTATCAATTGATTAGATGATTTGATGATAATTATTATCTGTTGGGTGTTAAAATATATATGTAGATATAGTGGTATATATTAGTAGTTGGTTATATTTCCCGTCGATTGGAGCGGATGAGACCCTATGCGCCCCAAATAATAGCGGATGACCCTATATACCTGCCTCGAAGCGAAATTGGTATTTTTTTGCTGTATTAACATCTGTGGATGCAGGAAAAAAATTGGAAGGATCCAACTGGATTTCTCAAATATGTTGAAATTAATTTCATATATAGTGATATATGTTTTGTTTGAATGATCAGTGATAGATAATTGTGTGATTTGAATTGATTGGATGTTATGGCAGTTTTGGCCTAGATTTTGGGTATTTTTAAATAACAATAATATATGGTTTGAATTTGAAAGGAATTTAAAATAGGAGATCTTTGAAGTAAAAAATTTATATAGGGTTTTGGATAAATTAATTAGATAAAAAAAATTATTTTGAAATTTATACTTAACTATTTCAGGATATTGTAAATAGAGATTTTGGGATAAAGTATATGAAAGGATTTTAAATAATAAATTCTTAAGTGGTACTTGTTTAAATATAAGAGGTTTAAAAATCGAGATTTTTTAAAAATTAGAAGGATAGATGTGAAATTGGAAATAAGTATAAATTTGGTTATGCTTGAGCTCAAGTTTGATTTTCAAATTTATGAAATGAAATTAGAATCGAGAAATTAGGCTTGTTTTAAAAAGAGTTTTTTTAACTATTTACTAGGTAATTTAAAAGTGTTGAAAATTTCCCAAAAATTAGTTATCTAATTATTTTAATTTGTTTAAAGTATATTTAATTATGAATTAAGTCGGTATATATTAATTACTATTTAAAATTAATTAGAATTTATTTAAAAGAATAAATATTCAATATTAATATTTTATATAATCACTTTTATTTAAGAGTATTGCCTAAATTTTAACTTGGAAAAATTATTATAGGAGTTTTAGAACTATTATTTTGAAAAAATTTAAATAAAGTTTTCGAGAAGTAATGGTATACTCGCATGGCGAAAATTGAAGGCAGTGAGTGTCTACAGTTAAGTTTTGGATTTTCGTAGGATAGAGATGTAACCGTTGAGCTGTGAATCCATGGTTGATACCCTAGTGGTACTTTCCTTATTATTTTAAAGGGTTTTCAATATTTTGAAAAGGATAGTTTGTGAATATACTAAATTTGATAAGATAAGTACATACCTTTGGATAAAGAGATTTAATTTATTTAAAATTTAAATTAAATAAGACTTGGGGTTTTTCAGTGGAAATGAGATATTTGGTTCAATGATTTTTTATTTGATAGTTAAATAACCGATTATCAAATCTGGACCCAAAATATGACTTTGGAAATATCTAAGGGAAAACACGGGGATTGTATAGTACAGTTATCATTCGAGGCGCTATACTGTACGTATAACTCATTTCGTTCTTCTAGGACAATGATAAGGAAATACGTCCACAAACGGCTGGGAAGTGATCTCCGATCTTATCTTCGTCTGTTTATTTTCTAAAGAACCGGGGTTGAGTTTACCAGAAAATATCAAACATTGTTTTCGAAGAGACCAGAATCGGATAAGTTATCCGAAAACCACTACGATCCAAGGAGTACGTTTCTGAAGGGAAAACAAGAGCATGGAGTCCAAGATGGGGAAGTGAAGTGTAAGGGCTAATCGCTACTGATCCTAAGGATAATTCCAAAATGGATGTAGTAGGAATAGTGTGTTCGGTTCGGTTCCGTTCGGACCCAGGATGGACTTGTAGACCGAGATGTATTCTCATACTTGTTTATTCCACTGCAATGTTTGTTGAAATTGCCAGCAATTGTGCGGGCATGTTGTTATAACTGTTCAGGCTGGTAATTATTGATTTATGTACTCTGATGTAAGATACATATATTACAGTTTTGATTTATGTAAAGAACTATTTATATTATATATTCTTCGATCAGCTATGAGATTCTATTTTTTTTTTGGTTTCTTCTTTCTTCTACCTACTTTCTTTACCCTCAACAATCTATCTTTCCGACACTCGATCGTTTGACCTGTTATACAATGAGCGTATTTATATCGATTTTTGAGCGTCAAAAAAGTGGGTCGTCACACTTAGGAAAAAAATTTCCAAATCATTTATTTAAATCTAAACCCAATATTTCTTATATTCAAATCATGACATTTTAATGGGTCAAAAACAATGTTTTTTAAGACAAGTTTACTATAAACCCCAAATCAATTTGTGTTGAGTAAAAGATTGGACCAATCAAACACAAATTAGTATATGTATGCAACTCGTACTTTTCGTGGAATAATGGTGGAATCACCTTTTAAATTCATGCGGATAGTACAAGTTCCCTCCTCGAACCTTAATACAAAGTTTGACTAGAATATCCTTTATACTAGAAAAAATCAACTTTAATTAACTCTTTTGAAAATTCCTTGCTTTGGAAAAACTTAAAGGATATCGTTTTTAGAGCATCCGGACTTTTCCTTCGATCTGTTCCATCCCTGGTCTAAAAGATAAAATAGAGGTCAGGTAAGTTCAAGGCACCGGTTGCTCTATTCCCAAACTTAGTTACGTGCCTTGTTTTACCATTTAGATCTCATAGGCGGGACAAATGTTCTAGTCATTTCCGCATACTCCTTTCATTTTTAGAAATGATCTATAAAATATCCTAATCATTATTTAAAACACTTAATCATTCTTTTAAAAACCTTTTATAAGGATATGAAGAAGAATGGTTAGGTTTAAAATCATATTTCACAAGTTATTTAAAAATGCTACGAAAAGTGCTTTAAAAGCTATATTGATCAAATTGACTTTTAAATTTTTTGAAAATTTATTTATATAACTCAAATTTACTTAAAACATCTTAAAATATTTATAAAATTTATTTCATATTTTCAAAAAGTTTAAAAATATTCATTTTAAAGAATTCTATACTTTCGGCACATAACTACAAAAATGCAATTTTTCTGAAAACTATTTTGTACTTATTTAAAAATTTACAAGAAAAATCTTGATTTTTTTTCTTTAGTTAAAAAGTATGGACATAGTAGTCCATAAAATTCTTGTCTCGAAGAATTCCGAGCTACATTCCATTCGCTACACTGGGTTGAATTCTACGGCGTGAAGTCGCGAACTACCCTTATGCTACGCGCCTAGTTTTACTTATTTTTCAATTTCTTTTCAGACGTCATGGAAACACTTTTCGATGTTTATAAAACATTTCTAAATCATTTTAAACTCATTTAAAGAAATAATTTTTGTATTTCAAACTCATTTTCCATTTCATTTCATATTTGAAGTTTTATTATTATAATATTCGTTTTAAACCTTTTTAAATATTTTAGAATCATTAAGAGGCTAACTAATTTCCGTATGCATTTTTATATAGACTTAATTCTCATTTAATTAGCTATGGTTAATTAGTAACAATATCTTTTATCATCTATCAAACCAAGTAATCATCCATCTTATTAATGCATTTCAAATTCGTGTACTAATGTCTAAATCAAGTTGCCAAAATGTCAAATCAAATCTAAAAATATCTCTATTTAATTATGAGAAATGTCACATCAAAATAAAAATAAAATCTTATCTTAATTATATTCTTGAATTTTCTAATCATGATTAAGGTAGATTAACTGTTATTAGCAATTAGGTAAATTTTATATGTATGTTCATATGTAAAATAGTGCACTTAAATAGTTACAACAGCTTCTGTTTGATGAAAAGTCAAAAATCCAAAAAACAATGTTCGGTCACGTTTTAGTTTTTAATCAACTATTTATTTATGTAACAAAACGTGAAAATAAGTTTCTCATCATCTTGAAATAATTAAGGCAAGTTTATTTTAGTTATAAAACCATATTAAATAATATTAAAATCCAATTGTAAAATACGACGTCGATTAGTCTAAGTGCGACGAAGTTTGCACACTTTTATAAAATAAGTATATTTGTTTATAAGACCCTTATATATCAAATTTTTATTATTATCATATCATTATAAAACCATTACAAAGAGTTATTTACCATTTACAATAATTATTCGAATGTATACCAAATTTTATCAAAAACTAACTTTTATCGATTTTACGATGAAAAACCAAATTCTCTTATTTTTGTAAACAAATTCTAAAAATAAGTTCACCGTTCTAATTTGTCACATAAAACTTGATTATTTAAGTTTGTAAATTCTATATTTGAATATTTCAAAAATTAATTTAATATTCCATTTAAACGTGATAAAATTATGGGTCGTTACAATAGTGAGGGGAAGGATGATTTTGGCCAGTAAGAGGATGGTATGGAGGCTCTCAAAAAGTTTTAGAAATGTGTAGGTTAGAGATAACTAAATAAGGAGGTCTTAAGATCTGGATCCTTATTTTTCTCACACCAACTCTCCTCTCTTTTAATTCAAATTTCAATTTACCTTAGCCATCAATATGTTCGGCCCATCCTTGCTTCTACTATGGTTGAAATTAGTAAGCCCCATATGCACCTCAAATCTAGTTTAAGTTCGAACAGTATTCGTCATATTTAAATCCAATTTTAATGCGTATCGATATCGTATATCGATCGGTATATTTATAACTATTATAAATAAACTATTTAATATTGTTCAACATACATCAAATATAATTAATATTTCATAAATACTAATTAATTTATAACAATTATAAATTAATTAAATTGGGTGGTAAAAGGAGTATTCCACGTTTCGGTTGTGTGACCCTTAGGTGTAGATTTGGTCAATGATTAAAATCAAACAATTCGAACATTACTTTTCACGCTTCACTTAACATGTAGTGTGACATTCTGATTAAATTATTGCTTAGTTGGCATCGATAAAATCTAAGTTTACTTTATTAAGTGTTAACTAGTTGAGACAATTATTTACACCAATTTTCTTCGTCAAAACTAAATCAATTTAGACTTATTGAATTTGGTAATGATCAAAATTCTAGTATCATCCATATTCAACTCTATAGCCCAAATACAAAATCCTTCCTTTAATAATAATTAATATTATTAACCAAACTACTTTGGCCATAGGGTTTGACTTTAAGTTGACTTCAGTTGACCGTAATACTAACCTCATACAACTGAGGAGATGAATCCTCCATAGAATAGTGTTCCACTTCAAATGCTTTCACTCGACCCTACTACAGTCATGCGATGGACTTCATGGCACGATTTAACTATAATTAAAGTGGAGCTTCCATATTGAAGATTGATGGTATTCTCAAGTCGAGAGAACTGTGTAACTTTTTCACATCGATATTTTCTATTTGACCTTTGTTATATTAACCAACAGAAAACTATCGAGTTAGTCATTCCATATTTATCCAATTACTATCCGTCTGCAACATTTCGATACCCCCATCAATCATGAGTTATACACTATCCAACATTTAGAGAGTGTGACGTAATCTAGTCTTAATGGATGTATCGATATCTAGTCTCATTACATCTTCACTAGGAATATTTTGAACGGTATGTTTAATTTCATTATGATAAATCACTCATGGTTACAAAACTTTGTAACTACTATCACAAAACATTTCATTTATGGATTTTCTATTAAAAATATTTTGAATTAAATTAATTAATTAGTATAACACATTATATCAAGTATATAATAGATAGAAAACACCTTTTATTTGAAATAGCATTAGTTATCGAGATAGATATATGTACAAACTACATAACTACCCCTAGGGCATACTCATATTTATCACTCTTTCACTTGCACTTGGGGCCAATTATGAAATCACAATCATGTTCCTTCGATAATTTTGTTAAGAACTGATCGAGCTAGACCCATCATGCATGGATCTACCATGTTATTCTATTTATCTACTATGACAATTAACTCTGTTTGATGTTGATAAACTACCATTATTATGTTGAACTAATCAAAGTAATTTTCTTGACTTCTAGTGAGATATTATTATATCTTTATCATATAACAATGATGTAGTATTCTCAATACTTGGAATTATCCCAGCTCAGCTGTAAGTTTATGCATTTATATTTATATACATGGCTTTTATTTTAGTGCTACTCAAGGTGACATACTTAGCCTTTTCATTGAATCAACTGCAATATTTCATTTGGAACAATTCCAAATTAAATCTTTTTAATTGAGGTATGAATATAAATTTAGTGTTGACATATTATACTCAATATCACTGATGAAGTTTGAGTTCGTACACTCCTTCATAAAGAGTTCATTGTTTTTATAAATAATTCTCTAGTATTTCATACATACTTAAAAATACTCTAAACGAAAATTTAGTGATATCAATTTTGATTTGATATTTTCTTCATGTATCAAATAGGTAAACAAATTATGATATTGCAGATAATACAACATATATTATAATTCCTATTTTTAATGCATAAGAATCCATCTTACAATTACTTATTAAACATTTAAATAAATGTCCTTGCATATTGTTTGAGACATTTCAAACATACTTTATACTTAGTATAAAAGATATAATTTACAAATTTGACATCAAGTATTAAAAGACCAAATTATTATTGATTTTAACATAAGTACATCATCAAAATCACCGATATGTCGTTAACTTATTGTCTAGAAATATATATATGTACCTTTTTAGTGATTCTTTCTTATGGACACGGCTTCTCTATATTTTTTCTGAAAATCAAACTACTCGATGTTTCTATCTAAATACTTGTTCAATTCTGATGCATAGAGAATGAGACTTTTGTATCATTTCTTGGATCATATCCAAAAACCTACAAACCCAATATCGTTCCCACTGGCTTCGAGATATTTTGGTTATAATGTGTATATAGTCTATTCAAAATCATTATTTAGAATTTCTTATTTCAACACATATGTACCAAAACATAAAGTCATACAAAGCGATAATGTTATGAGAAAATCCGAATTTTCTTAAGCACATTGAATGAGGAATCTATTGTGCTAATTTCAACAATTAAAATTTATGGTTTTATTATAATGCTTCTCATTTTATTCTGAATGCACTAATCTTGCTCTTAAAGACATATTCATGGCCAATGGACCACGTCTCTTTGGGTACAACTACCAAAATCATATTTTGATAACATACTTGGATTCCCTTCAGATATGTACATTATACCATATGGAAGAGTCAATACTCTTAATTGTTTAATTAACAATTGAGGATTATCTATTCTCAATATTGATGCGAAACTCATGGTTTTTTTTAAACATGGGAGAATTCTAATGAGACACTCTAATGTGATGTGTTCATTTATTTTAAGTTAATTTTATTTCATTTCATGTAATTGGTTTTATCTTTGGATTATATCCAAATATATTTTACTACCAATAATTTCACAAAGAAATTCCTTCACTATGAAGTTGGTATTACTTGAAATATTAGTTATTTCTCAGTGCAACAGAATAAGTATTCCTAAACACTTTATAAATTGACTTATATATAAAATTGATTTAGTTTTAGTTTATGGTAATTGTGTTAAAAACATAAGTTAGTCAACCAATGGTGATCGTTCTCAAAATTCTTTTGGGCTGATTCATACAAGATCCCCTATGTATAATTATTACGTGTAGTTATTCGACTCGCATAACTGCCAACTCCTTAGCCTGTGATATGTTGGGATTTATTATAAATCCTTATCTTGTACAGTTTTGAAAACTATTCTTTAGATAAAATTAATTTTAACCTTGTGTACTACTCTTAAGTATATGACCTTATAAGAAGAAGTTAATTCAACTTCACTCAACACTAATCGTACTTTGATCAACAAGGTTCGATTACTCCTTATTAATACATCATTATGTATCATAGGAGGATTGACTTTTGAGATTGAATCTTTATTTTTAGGTACATTCGAAAATCTTTCCAATATACTCGCCTATTCAATTAAATCGAATCGTTTTTAATATCCATTATGCATTATTTTATTTACTTTTGTTTTGTACTCTATGATTTTATCATAGACATAATACTTGTATGAGTTTATTCCATCGCATTATTTTGGTATGTTTGTTGATTGTATGTTAATTATGTTGTAAAAATTAAAATCAATTGTATACTGTAAAACAGCTTCATGACCTACTTATTTGATTATTATATTTTGTCATTCCACTACGAGATTCTTTGTTTTTCTTTCCTTCTTTTCTCTTATTTCCTTGTTAGAACTCATTGATAATTCGCTCTTTTGAATGGTTTGAGTTAGGCACGTGTGGTTTATTGTCGACTTAAATCACTCGAAAAGGTGGTTGTCACACATATTCCTCATTCCAATGTTAAGTTCCAATTATTTAACAATTCTTATATTCGAGTTTCTTCATGAAGCAAAATGACCATTCACTCTCTTCGTCTCAACCGTGCCTTAATTTACAACTACTCTTGTACATTCGCTTTCCTTTATACATGGTTAAACCATTCAAAGGAAACTCTTACTACATATTATAAAGAACACTTTACAAAAGTCCATTCGATCATCCTTAACTTTTAAGGATATCAAATAGATTGCACTTTACGTGAGCTGATCAAACTGATATATCAATGATTGAATTCTTCGATCTATCTTATAGGTTTGGTCCAGTGTTACATTTAAGACAACATTATTTTAATCAATCATATTGAATACACATCTCACACTATAATTTACTTACTTATTTCGATGAACTAATTTTATCGAGGTTTTATATATTGTGAATTATGATTGTTCACGATATTGTGATCGCATATGAATCAAATATCCATATTTGTGCTAATTTAGAGTTTATGTAACGACTCACAATTTTAGCCATTTAAAACTACTAATTTAATAAAAATGTGGATAAAATTGTTAGAAATAGAAAATTTGTCACTTATTAATGTAAATATTACAAAAATATAAGTTATGATATTAAATAAAATTCTTAAATAATAAATTTCAATAAATAAAAGATGGTAACACATATTAGATTATAATTTAATGATATTGGTCTGCAATTAATTAATAACAGAAATTGGAATAATAAAAGTTAATTTTAATAAAGAATAGAATGAATTTTATCAAAGGAGAAAACATAAGTTTATTTATTAGAATGTATGTTGATAAGAATAATTACAAATAAGAAAAAAATTTATTTAGTAAGTAATGTATAACCCTTGTTGTATGCAATAATGTTATCAGTATGTTTATATTACAATAAAGGAGAAAACAATGTTTTATTTTTGTCTGTTTTGATATCTATTGGAAATTTTCAACTTAAAACAAAGAGAAGTGGATTGTAATTAGTGGGAGAAATAAAAGAAACATATGTTTTAATTAAAAAATGGAAGTGTGGATTAAAAGAACATTTTTAATCAAAATAAAAAAAATTTGAGAAAAATAAAATGAATATTTTTATTTTAATGCTAAGTATAGTTTTAGAAAAAGAAAAGTTAATTTAAAAAAAAATATTTTTCAGCCATTTATAACGGTCAGTGTAATGACCGAAAAATGTGTAACAACCCAGAAATTAATCGTACTTTAAAAGAATATTTAATTATATTTTAAATAATTAATATATGGGTTTTTATTAACAAATAAAACTGTGTTTAATAATGAAATGATGATAAAATCATTTTTAAAACTTGTTTACCAATATATATAGTTCATAGACAAATAGAAAATGTGACCAGAAGCTATTTTCCGAAATATCGATTTTTCATTCGTTAAAAGTTATTCAAAAGGTTATAACGCCATTTTAAACACACATGCTCACATTATAAAGTTTCTTAAACGAGTTGTGCACATGTACATGTTTCCTTCTTAAGCATATTAACATATAGGAGTAAAAGAAAATATATTATAAAGAAAAGTATATATACATATAAAATAATATTTTCAACACAAAGAACAAGAGAATGGTACGAATTGTTGAAACAGAGGGAGAGGGGTACTAGGGCGGACGGCTTTAAGGGGGAAGGAGTATGGTGATGCATGCATATATATATTTTAATTTAAGCACTTTCATATATTTTTCATTAATATCCTAAGCCTATAAGTACCCCTTTATCTTCATGCTCTCATTTTTATAACCTACTTCTTCATTTCAATTTCCTAAGAGCTTAAGTAAACTTGGTCATGGCTTCCTCTTCATAAATTCTTAAATAAGGAATGTCATTTTTTCACTAAAAATCATGTCTTTATTTCACAAAACCACTTCTACAAACTATTTAACAACTCCTCTTCCAAACTACAACACTCCATCCACTTAAGAACATTAGGGCCGAGCCTAATTAGCCTAAGCCGAGCCAAATTCAAGTGTTCAAGGGTCCAATAAATTAAAATCTGTAATATTCTTAAGCGTTTTCAAGTTTTGGAAAAAGTTCGCTTTTATTTATAAATGTTTTGGTGAGTAAAAATAATATTTTTGAAAAGAAAAACAATTTTTTTAATAATCTATATATTGTGAAAATATAGTGTTTATTGTGTTAAATTATCATGTTGTTTGGATGATATATGATTGCAAGGTGGTCGTTCGGTATAGACTCGTGATTTGGATAATACATTGATATGTTAGGATATGTATATGGATATAGATATGCCAGATTGGTTTATGATATGATGGTGGTATTGTTTTTGAAACAAAACCAAGTATGCTGTGAAATGGTTGTGAAAACTAATACCTTAAAAAGTTGGAGAGGATTTGAGATCCGATTTGAAAACGAAATCTCTTTCTCTAGCTTTGGATTTTGAAAATATTTTCCAAGTTTTTACCTCTTGTTTAAGTTTTCAAAACTCTTACAATTGATTTTTTCAAGCATGTGGTAGCCAGAGTTAAGTGACATTTAGAAATCAATTATAGCGAACCATGCTTGTAGCGATAGTCGCTATGGATGCAAATCGAGAAATTTTATGATTTCAAGTTTAAAGTGATTTCTTTTGAATTGTTTTGAAAACTTATTTCAAACTAAATTAAGAAAGTCAAAAATTTTATGGTTTTAATTATTTAATAATTTATGTATTTATTTTATTCATTAGCGTAATTATTATTTAATTAAGAAATTAAGTAATTAGGTTAAATAATTAGAGTTTAAGAAATTATTAACTAAGTTAATTATTTTACTTAGTAAGTTTTAAATAATGATAATTAAGATAAATATTAATTTTTGTTTAATTAAGTATTTTCTTTAGTTAATTATTTAATTAGAGTTAATTAATTAATTATTATGTACTTAAAGACTTAATTTGGGTTTAATTTTTTAAATAAATGTTATTTAATTAAAGTATAATTAAGGTTTAATTATAGATAAAATTATGGTTATTAATGATTGATTTTAATTTAATTAAGATTAATTAAGGTTTAATGGAGTTCAACTTATGTTTTATTTACAGGTTATTTATTTGAAAGTTTCTTTTAAAAGTCTATCAGTTGTTCATTTTTAACCAATTTTTATTTTATGTAAAATGTTTTAAAACCAAGGATCTATTTTCTATTCTAATAAGTAGCTAAATGAATTAAAGTAGTTGTAATAAAACAATGAGGCTTTTTTGAAAGTAAGTTGACTTGTACTTATCACAAACACCGCACTTCGGGAACGTGGTGAATACGAAGGGTTTAATTACTATAAGCTGGTCATGATAATCTAAGCATATGGAATGTATGTTCATATGTAAATATTTACACTTTGATAGTGGGATAATCCACTATAAATAAATTGACCCTTTAAAATTATCGAACGTTGGTTTGGAGAGACCGGGATCGAATATTAGTTGTTATCCGAAAACCACTTTGAAACAACGTAAACGTTAGAATTGAAAATCATAAAGGAAAGGTCCAAGGTAAAGACTTTGAAGTGCAGAGGCTATTTGCTGCTAACTCTGAGGGTGATTTCGAAATGGGTGTATTGGAAATAGTGCCTTCGATTCGTTCATCTCCTAAACGACTTATATCGATGAGTGCTGGCATTATGTCAACATATGGAAGACAATGTTAGCATTCCAAGCGGCAATGCTGAAATAAAGGCAAACGTAGCCTCAGGCCTCATCAACTGGTTATGACCAAAACAGGGCATGCAACAGGGATATATGGGTCGCGCCCATCAAGGTATGTCATCCCCATACCTAGAATTGATATTCGATCCATTTTTGTATGCTCTGGTATAGTTGCCGATCCTAACCATGGTGGTGATGTATTCGGTACTATTAGTTAAGTGGCAGGCCAGTTCTATGTAGCAGGGCTACAAGGTGTTCTTGTCGGACCCTAGGTGTATTTTATCTAGAGGTGCACCTTCGAAAGGTAGTTCCTTACCTGGTCATGTATGAAATCTATTTCCCAGTATGTGCCTTCGGTCTTAGTTGTATACATATTATGCTGGAATTTAATTGATGTAACAATTTCGGCTATGTGAATTATTTACTTGAAAACCCTATACATTATGATAATATCACTTGATTTCTATATAAAGTGGTTTAGTTATTGTAAAGTAAAAACTATTCCATGTTTATGTGTTGTGTAGTCTTACGAGAAACCTATGATTTTCAAATCATTTTATAAAAGTAAAAATTAAGTTGTTTGAGTTTACTCACACCAGACCTATGTCTGACTTGGAGTTTTATTTTCTTTTCCTAAAACTCTTAGGTACTCAAATTTGTAAGGGAAACCAAGTGATCCAGGTTTCTTACAGAAGCATTTTGAAGGCGTTGGAGTAAGTGGATTCACTATTAGTTAATTTTTATCTTATTCCACTGTACTTATGCCTGATCTATATATTTTGTGTAGGACATGTAGTTATAACTGTCCAGTTGATGTGTAATGTAAGGACTCTGATGTATTATTTATATGGAAATGGTTATGTAATATCTTATGTTATATATTATATGTTATTCCGATTCATTGTGAGATCCTCCGATTGTGTAGTTTCTTCTTATCTTCCTTTTTCTTTTACCCATGATGGCTCGTCTTTTGGAGTAAGAAAGGCGGTCGTTACAATTTTGGTATCAGAGCCTAGGTTAAGCGAACACTTAGGCTTTGGGCCGAGGGTCAACTTCGAGAATTCCTATTTGTAATTTTTGTATATATATGTGTGTGTGTCTATATATACATACATACATATATATATGTGTGTGTGTGTATGTATATATGTATATATATGTCTCTGATAGATAGATCAGCTTGAAAGGTTTGATTTTTACCATTCTTTCAAGATTTATCTTGTCCAAGTATTATAAGAATTATCTTACTATGTCCAATTAGTAAGGCATGAGTAGCACAGGCAGGCGAGGTAGGGGAACGTGTAGAACTACCGCTACAAATGGTCGAACTACAAATCCTGGAGGAGTATGGATTATCGAAGAAGCGGCACCAGAGCAGCCAAGAGTAAATTTTGCAACCTTACGCAAGGATTACACCAACCTCAGAGGGAAACCATTTAAAGGAACTCAGTCTATCATAGAAGTGCAAGCTTGGTTGCGATCTTGCAAAAATATTTTTAAAGGTCTTGGTTTATCTGATGAACAAAAAAGATTCTTAGCAGAATGGCAACTGCAAGAGGGAGAAGCAGCTTGGTCGGACTCCCTCGCTGTAAATATTCCAAGGGAAGAGTTTTCATGGGCCTGATTGAAAGAAGCTTTTGAAGACCAATTCTTGCCAATAGCTAGAAGGACGAGGATGTATCGCAATTTCATATACTTGAAGCAGGGGGATCTATCTGTAGTGGAGTATGAGGCGAAGTTCAACGAGATCTTGTTTTGGACCAGAATTGATCAACATCCCATCAAAGAAGAATGAGACATTTGTTTTAGGCATGAGGGAAGAGTACCATGAAAAAATGACTGCTCATATTAAAGGTACTTTTGTGGATTTAGTTGATTTGTCCCTGAGGTATAAGGCTTTGGAAAACAAGAAGCCAACTCCAGTAGCATATAGTGAGAATACTAGTGGAAGCGATTTTAACAAGAGAAAGTTTAATCCTAATTGGAAGAATCAGGGAAGGGGCAAGCCTAGCGGTAGGGCTCAAGGAAATTGTTTTAAGGATTTTTTTTGCCATAAGTGTCAACAGAAAGGCCACATTGCAAAGTTTTTCAAGAAATCTAGAATGCGACATTAACAGCAATAGCAAAGTGGACCTGTCTCCCTGATGGTTTAGAAGACCCTTTGTTTTAATTGCCATCAGCCCGGGCATATGGTAAAGGACTGCCCACTCATGATAAAGTGCAGCAGCCTAAAGTGTACGCCATTAAGAATGAACCATCTACTTCAATGGATGTAAAGGGAAAAGGCATCCTTGAAGGTACCGTAATGATTACCGGTATTTTTGTTCATTCATTATTTGATACCGGCGCCTCTCATAGTTTTATCTCTTGTGAATCGATAGGTAAATTTCATCTTATTCCTAGTATTGTAGAAATCCCTATGTGTGGGTCTAAACCCATAGGTGGGGTAACCCATTTGAATATGGTTTGTAAGAATGTGCCAATTTCCTACCTTTCCCATCACTTTTCTTGCAATCCATATGTCTTGGACTTTAAAGGATTTAACATTCTTCTTGGTATGTATTGGTTAACAAAGTATAAGGTTGTCTTAAAGTGTAATAATGGAACTGTATCTTTAGTTAATGATGTAGGAAGGAAAGCTAAGGTATCATGTAAGGAACCCGATATTCGTATGTGTAGTTTCTTGTATGCCCTGGAGGCATCCCAAGAAAATTTAGGATCTATTGAAGTTTTTAAGAATTTTTCTAATGTATTCGAAGATGTTAAAAGTTTACCCACGCACCGAGAGATAGAGATTCACATTGATTTAGTCCCTGATGCAAGACTTGTGGTTCAAGTTCAACCTAAGTGAAGGATGGCTCCGAGGGAAATAGAGGAGTTGGTACATCAAACCCAGGATCTGTTAAGGAGAGGATTGATTTGACCCAGTTGTTTGAGTTGGGGGTCTGTTGTGGTGTTTAGGGATAAGTCTGATGGATCTTCAAGGTTGTGCCTGGATTATAAGAAGTTGAATAAGCTGACTATTAGGAACAAGTATTTCTTTCCCCGCATCGATGATCTTTTTGATCAACTTCATAGAGCTACGGTATTTTCTCATATGGATTTAGCTACTGGATTTCATCAATTGAGGATTGCTGAAGATGGTATACCTTTAACCGGGTTTGGAGGTCCTAAATGTTTCTTTAAGTGATTGGTTATGCCTTTCGGGCTAACCAATGCGCCGACATATTTTTTTGACCACATGAACCATGTTTTATGAGATGTTCTTAACAAGTTTTTGTTAGTCTTCATCGATGACATCCTTATCTACTCCAAAGCCGAGGAGGGGCATAAGCATCATTTGGAAGTGGTGTTGGAGACATTTAGGAGTTCCGAAGGCGAAATTTTCTAAGTTCCATTTTTGGAAATCGAAGGTAATATTATTCGGACATATTATAACCGAAGAAGGTATTTTAGTGGACCCAGTGAAAATGGAAGCTGTTAAGGAATGAAAGAAACCGTAGATTCCTAGTTTCTTAGGGTTGGCTGAATACTATAGGAAGTTTATTCAAGATTATTCTAAGATTTCCTCCCATTTGACTAAGCTGCTAAGAACGAGGAGAAATTTATATGGACTCCAAAGTGTGAAGAAGCAATTTTGGAATAGAAAAAGAGATTGACCTTTGCGCCGGTTTTATTTGTTCTGGATGAAAATAGTGGATTCACGGTTTACATAGATGCGTGTGGAGTGGGACTTAGAGTTGTTCTGATGTAGCATTGGTTGAGTGATTGCGTATGTAAGCATGCAGTTGAAGCCTCATGTAACAACCCACATATTTTACAATTATATATTTAAATGTTGAATTTAAATATAGCATCGTTAGTTGAATTTGAAGTCTGAAATATGTCTTTTTGTAAACGTTTAAATCTGGACTCGAGACCACTCCCATTGAGTCCAAAATGGCGTTTGCGACCTTTTTGAGTATAAACATCGATATGTTCAGAGTTGATCGAAATTTTGATATTTTCATTCAGGGCTTTGGGTTTTGGTTTCAGCCCACTAACCTAACAAGGTAACCCCAACTCCTTTACCTAATAACTCTCACTTCACTCCTCTTCATTCATTCATAACATTTACTAACACTCAAGCTAAAGGAAAGAATGGGGGAAAATATGGGAAATTAAAATTCCTAAGCCCTAGTTTTCTTAGGAAATTCAAGTTTTAGTTCTAAAATCAAAGAGAAGCTTAGATAAGCATCCTCTTCATCTTTTCCATCTCAATTTCTCTTCAATTTTCAAAATTTCCTATAACCTAACTTAGGAAAAACTTCACATTTGATAATAGATTGAAGATTCTAGAGGTGTATTGAAGAGGAATTGGTCTTGCTTTGTTTTGAAGCTTCTCATTTGTTGTTTTTGGGTTTTAGAGGGGAGTTCTTGAACTCACATCTATGTCTATAGCTTTCGTTATTGTTAGATATGCATTCCTAACATCTATTTCGTGTTCAATTGCTTTCGATTTGAATTAATTTGGTGAATTTTCCAATTTTAGTATTTTGAAGTCAAAATCTTTGAAGATCCAATCTTGGATGTTTGGACATTTATTTGGTGGTGTATTGAAGAGCCTATAGGGCTGGGTTGTCAATTGACATAAATCCCTAACATCAGTCGCTCGTTTGATCGTTTCCGATTTGGATTTTACCCTCTTTGGGCTAGGCTGATTTTTGCCTAGCAGAAAGATCCAAACGTCTAGTAGGAGTCCCTGGAAAAAGAAAAAAATAACAAATGCAGAAAAAATGGCTGAGACAAAATCCATATGTCTGGTTAAACCCAACCACACGTATGGTCCTTTGCAATTTTGCCTATTTGGATTTTTTTGAGTGGATTTTCAATTTTTATCGATTTTTGTTGCTCCGGTTAGTTGTTGTCAATTATTATCGGGATTGATGACTTCTTTTATGGATTTTGAGAATATCCATTTGATTGGATTTGATATCATTTTTATGGTTTGAATTCATGTTGTCGGATGTGGATTTTTGGTGAAAGATTGTTTTTACAATCATTTCTGTATTTGTCAGTTTTATATACAAAGGTTTTTATACTAGTAGTAAATACTCAAACTTTTCACAAAAAAATGATTTCAACGTTGCTTTTAATACAAAGCTCATTTTTAAAACCGTTTTCCAATCTATTAGTATATACAAACCTTTACTTCATTCGTTTGAGAAATCTAATTAAGTGACTTAGAAAAACAAGTTGTATGGAACACTTGCGTTTACTTCATCGGTTAATTTTTGGACTCATTCGACTAAAATCTTGTGACAATTTTCGAATGGAAATCTATAGTTTGTTCGTAAATATTTAAGTTAAACCAGTGGTTATGGGACATAAAGCTAAACTCATTTATTTACTAGCTTAGTGTAATTCACACTTCTTATTGATCAATGTTGATAAGAACAAATTGTAGATTTTCACTCAAAAATTGTCATTTAGACTAGCGATATGTGATGTCTCTTTGTCCGCATAGGGGATTGTACCCCATTCTATTGCGCTTCCTCTCATTTTTTATAGGCTAGCGACCTAAGGGTTTTATGGAGTTCGGTTCATCGTGCGTACCGTTGTACTACGTCGTTGTTACGGATTATTTGAGTTTCAGATTCATCGGGCATACAGTTGTACTACGTCTTGCACCAGCCCTATGGTTAGCGACCATGGGATAGGGACGGATCTGTGATACTCGTGTTGGTGAGTTTTCATGCTTCGGTTTGTGAAAGGCCTCCCCCTTTGCGTTTTCTGGATTTCTAATTATTGATTTCTGGAATTTTTGTTTCACCAATTTTGTTTGCGATTGGCATTGATATGTTTTGCCAATATTTGAGGTTTGGTGAGTAAGCTGAAGAATGTGATATTCTTTTTGATATTTGAGGAGATTTGAGGTATTGTATGATTTTTGTTGTTATCAAATGTATGCTTGTAGAAGTATGACATTATTGTTATCATATATTTTTGTTGTATCTCTTATCCTATCTCATCTTATATGATATTTATGGCTAGACTGATCCATTTATTATTTTTCTTCTTAAATAATACTCGGGTCAGACCGAGGTATTACAGGTGCTTCCACTTAACTTCTTAACAGGGACTAGCTTTTGACTTTTGGCTAACTACTTTAGCTTAGTAGTTTTTTGTTTTATACATTCGAGATAGAGACTCCTTGATGTATACTTATTCGTTTGTGATATTGTGGATCTTGTTTGACCACTACTTTGATGTACGCTTCTATATTTCATATCTGTTTCTGCCTTAGTGATATGAATATTTGTGACTGATTTTGTATTGTGCTTATTTTGTATTCGTTTCTGAAGGACACATAGCCACTGTGTCGTAGCTTTGAGTTTGTATTTGATATGTCGGATTTCCTCTTGAAATGAAATGCATGATATAATATCTGACATATTGATACTCGCATTAAGCAATTTCACGGGCGGTCGCTCCTCAACAGCCTTATTCTTCATGCTAGTTGACGGGATTACCCAGTAGTGTCCTTGGCTAGTGTAAGTATAGAGGTGGGACTTCACAGCTTGGTATTAAAGCCAAACTTCGGAACAATATAGAAGAATCTAGCAAAGATCAATGTCCTAAGTCTCTCTTAGGAATCGTGCCCTAGGATTTAATCTGAGTCTTGTGGCCCATTCTATCCTATTTTCTTTTGTGATGCCTTATTTTATCAATCAATTTTGTTTGATATCCATTATGAGAATAACCTTTTTCCTCTTCTTTCTATTTTTTAAAGAAGGGAAATGGTTAGACCAGGCCGTCCCAGCGCCGATCAATCCAGTGCTACTTCTCAGGATGGCCTATTCATATCTGCCCAACAGCTTTTGGATCTTGTAAAGAATGCTTGAGCTGTCAGACATATTCCAGAGCCTACTCTTCCTAAATCCTGGTTTGCACGCTTGTGCGGTGATTATACCAATTTGGGTAGAAGGCTATTCAAGGGTTCCGAAAGCGTTATAGAAGTCCAAGCTTGGCTTAGAACATGCGATCGCATCTTTTCTCACACGAATCTTGTAGACCTACATCGAGTCCAAGTGGCTTCTAGTATGCTCCAAGAGAGAGCATTAGATTGGTATGAGCTTTTGATTTTGGAAATTGTTGAAGCGGGTCTTACTTAGGAGAAATTTCGGGAAAGGTTCGACTTGAGTTTGTGCCGGAAGCTGAAAAAGTAACTTTAGCTTGACGCTTTGTTGACCTTGTTCAAGGCAAATCTTCTATGACGGATTATGTCACATCTTTTGAATCTCTCTCTAAATATGGAGTCAAGATATTAATACCCCATTGAAGTAATATCAGAGGTTTTTCTATGGGTTGAATAAGAACCACAAAAAGGCTTTACTTCTGAAACTAGAAGTTTCTTTCGATCAACCTGTAGATATCGCTCTTCGACACGAAGAGGCCGATAAAGAAAGTGATGTTGAAGTTGTGGGTACCATGTAGAACTTCAGCCACAATAAGAAGAGGAATGTTAAGTTCAAAGTCCCTAATCCCAATAAGAAAGGGAAGCAACCAACTTTGGTAGCAAAGACTCCTACCTCTAGTCGTGGGCAATGCTACAATTGTGGTTCTAAGTACCATTATGCAAATAGGTGTCTGAAACCCCTTTTGTCATTATTGCAAAAGTTCGGGCCATCTTTTATCTTCATGTTCCAAACTTCAAGGCAAGAAAGAGGGAAAGCTAAATGTTGTGCAAGCTCCTAGTAATACTTCTCTTGGTCAAGGTATTTCTCATTCTATCCTTGATGGCATTATTATATTTCATGATCTTCCTATTCAAGTTCTTTTTGATACGGGTGCATCTCACTCTTTTATATCAAAAGAACTTGTTGATGCTTTGTCTCTACATGTTATGGGCTTGATGACTGCACTGAGAATTACGAATCTGGTTGGTGGATCTGCAACACTCAGTTTACTTTGTAAAGATGTCGATATTATTTTATGTGATTATGCTTTCCGAGCCGATTTGCATGTTATGTGTTACTTTGGTTTCGTGATGATTTTGGGAATGGATTGGATTAATCGTTATGAAGCCCACATCCTATGTCCCGAGAGGACTATATATCTTTGACATCCCCAATATGTTAAGCAGATTTCTATTTTTCTTAAAGATTCAAATTCCAATTCGGTGGCATCCTTATATTCTCTAAATCCACATGATGGCGATAATGATGATGAGGAAGATGTTATTTCCCTCATTCACGTTATTTATGAATTTCCCGACATATTTTAGCCCATTTAAGATTACAACCTAAGCGAGCAATTGAGTTCAGAGTTAATTTAATTCTCAGAGCTCTACCTATCACTCATCCTCCTTATTGTATGTCCAATAAAGAAAATAAGGAGATGCATAAATAATTATCCAAATTGGAAGAAAAATAGTTTATTCAATCTAGTTCCTCTCCTTGGAGAGCTTCAGCTATCTTTGTGAAGAAATCTGATGGTACACTTAGGCTTTGCGTTGACTACTGCAACCTTAACGATCTCACCATCAAGAATAAATATCTCTTACCTCAGATTGATGATCTGTTCGATCAACTTAGCGGTGCTAGAGTCTTTTCACAATTAGACTTAGCAACCGATTTTCATCAGCTTCGTATTACAGAGGATAGCATTCCTTTAACGTCGCTCTGTACTCGTTATGGATCTTATGAATGGCTTATTATGCCATTTGGTTTAACGAATGCTCTAGCTTATTTTTTTGACCTTACGAATCGAGTTTTCAAAGACTTTGTCGATCTATTTGTTCTTATATTTATAGATAATATTCTAAAACCGAGGAAGAGCATGAAAACATCTTCGTATTGTGTTGGAAACTCTTAGGAGCAATCAATTGAAAGAAATTTTTTCTAAGTGCCACTTTCGGAAATCCCATGTGAAATTTTTAGGATATATTATTTATGAATCCAGAATTTTCGTGGTCGTTCACAAATTGAGGCGATTCAAAATTGGAAGAGACCGAAGAGTGTGATGGAAATTCGTAGCTTCCTTGTTTGGTAGGCTATTACCGTCGTTTCATAAAAGGCTTTTCTAAATTTTCGTGCTTCTTACTAGTTTGACAAAGAAGGGAGTTAGTTACATTTGGTCAGACAAATGTGCAGCTGCTTTTCAGAAATTAAAAGAACTCATTTCCGATGCTTCTATTCTTGTGATTCCCGAAGGGAACCAAGACTTTACCGTTTATACCGATGCTAGTCGTGTTGGTTTGGGAGCCACTCTCATGCAAAGGGAACGTGTTATTACTTATGCTTCTAGGCAATTAAAGCCTACTGAGACTAGATATGTCACTCATGATTTAGACCTCGCGGCCATTGTTTTCGTCCTTAAAATTTGGCGTCATTATCTTTTGGGAGAGAAATTTTTTCTCTACACCGATCATAAATCTTTGAAGTATTTATTTTCTCAAAAGGAACTTAATGTTCGTTAACAATGTTGGCTCGAATTCCTTGCATCTTATGATCCTGATATTCTCTATACTTTCGAAAATGAAAATCGTGCTGCCGATGCCCTTAGTCGTGAGCAACAAGCGGTTGTTTCCATGATGATATCCGAATGGAATGATCACAAGACTTTATCCACTTGTGAGATTCGAGATCGTGAATCCGATTCATGTTCATTTTTTGTTCTTCGTAGCCTTAAGGCTCATCCATATCTTTTAGACCGCGTTCTTGAAGCTCAAAAGCAAGATCCCGAATTAGCTCATTTTAGCCAAAGTTGTAGGGATAGGAATATTGATAGTTTGAAAGATTATGAAAACGATGCTCGTGGGGGCATTCAAAAATATATAGACTTATTGTGCCAAATATTAGTGATCTTCATGAAGACATTTTAGAAGATTCTCATCGTTCTTAATTCACCATTCATCCCGGTAGTAGTAAAATGTGCGTGAACATGACATGGATTTATTATTGAGATGGAATGAAATGTGATATTGCTAACTTTATTAAGCGATGCATGACTTGCCAACTCACCATCAAAGGTCCGTTGGGCTATTGCAACCTTTAGACATTATAGTTTGTAAGTGGGATCAAATTTCCATGGTCTTTATTGACGATCTTCTCCGCTCTCTTTTGGGTCATGACAGATTGTGGGTGATAGTAGATAGACTTACAAAATCTGTCCATTTTCTTCCCGTTCGGTCCAACCAAACTGCACCTCTTTTGGCTAAAATCTACGTCAAAAAAATTGTTAAATTGCATGGAGTTCCAACTTCTATTATTAGTGATCGTGATCCATTATTTACTAGTGGATTTTGGAAAGGTCTTCAAAAAGCTTTGGGAACAAAGCTTAATTTTAGCACCGCTTATCATCCTCAGTCCGATGGACAAACAGAGTGTGTGAATCAAACTTTTGAAGATCTTCTTCGTGCATGTGTTCTTGATTTTGGTGAAGGTTGAGAAGATCGTATTTCTCTTGTTGAGTTTTCTTACAATAATAGCTTCCAATCTAGTATTGGTATGACACCTTTCGAGGCACTCTACGGAAGGCCATGCCGATCTTCTTCGTGTTGGCTTGAAGCCGGTGAGAAGCTGGTTTTAGGTCCAGATTTTATTCATGATTCCATAGAAAAGATTGACCTTATTCGTCATAGGATGAAAGAAGCTCAAAGTAGACAAAAATCCTATGCCGATAACCGAAGTAGGAATTTGGAATTTCCTATGGGAGATTTGGTATTCATTCGTGTTTCACCTATGAAGGGTGTTGTGCAATTCAGTCGATCAGGAAAATGAGCACCTCGATATATTAGCCTATTTCCCATCATAGAACGCATTGGTTCCATGGCTTTTCGCCTTTTATTACCGGCTCAATTTTCTCGATTCATGACATATTCCACGTCTCTCAACTACAGAAGTGCCTTAGAGATTCAGATTCTATTCTTGAGCCCGATGTTATTAAAGAAATTGAAGTTTCACCAAATTTGCTTGTGAGCAACATCCTATTCGTATCATTGCTACGGAGGTTAAACGTCTTCGAAATAAAGATGTTCTGCTTATGAAAGTTCAATGGTCCTCAAATCCTAAGGATTTCTCTTAGGAAGCAAAATAATTCATCGAGTGAACACATCTGGACTTACTCTCTCGTGCTCCTTAAGGTGAACTTCTCATTTCAAAATTTTCTTTTGTGTTATTATGCCTTAGTATGGTTGTTACTCTTTATTTTCTTCTTAAATATTGCAAGGATGCAATTTATATAAGGAGGGGAGCCTGTAATAACCTGCATATTTTATGTTATATATTTAAATGTTGAATATAAATATAGCATCGCTAGTTGAATTTGTAGTCCGAAATGTGACTTTTTGTAAATGGTCGAATCCGGACTCGAGACCACTTCCATTGAGTCCAAAACGGCGTTTGTGGCCTTTTTGAGTATAAACATCTATATGTTAGCCCCACTAACCTAACAAGGTAAGCCTAACTCCTTTACCTAATAACTTCGACTCCACTCCTCTTCATTCATTCATAACATTTCCTAACACTCAAGCTAAAAGAAAAAATGGAGGAAAAGATGGGAAATTAAAATTTCTAGGCCCTAGTTTTCTTTGAAATCCAAGTTCAAATTCTAAAATCAAAGAGAAGCTTTCGTAAGCATCCTCTTCATCTTCTCCATCTCAATCTCTCTTTAATTTTCAGAATTTCCTCAAACCTAACTTAGGAAAAACATCACCTTTGATAATAGATTGAAGATTCTAGAGGTGTATTGAAGAGGAATTGGTCTTGCTTTGTTTTAAACCTTCTCATTCGTTGTTTTTGAGTTTTAAAGGTGAGTTCTTGAACTCACATCTATGTCTATAGCTTTCATTGTTGTTAGGTATGAATTCCTAATATCTATTTCATGTTCAATTGCTTTTGATTTAAATTGATTTGGTGAATTTTTCAATTTTGGTATTTTGAAGTCAAAATCTTTAAAGATCCTATCTTGGGTGTTTGGACATGTTTTTGATGGTGTATTGAAGAGCATATAGGGTCGGGTTCTCAATTGGCATAACTCCCAAGCATCCGTCGCTCGTTCGATCCATTCCGGTTTGGATTTTACCCTCTTTGGGCTTGGCTGATTTCTGCCTAGCAGAAAAATCTAGACGTCTGGTAAGAGTCTCTATAAAAAGAAAAATATAAAAAATGCAGAAAAAATGGCTGAGAAAAAATCAGGTCGTCTGGTTAAACCCAACCAGATGTCTGGTCCTGTGCAATTTTACCTTTTTTGGCTGTTTTTGAGTGGATTTCCAATTTTTATCGTTTTTTGTTGCTTCGGTTAGTTGTTATCAATTATTATCAATATTGATGACTTTTTTTTGTGGATTTTGGGAATATCCATTGTATTTGATATCGATTTTTATGGTTTGAATTCACGTTGCCGAATGTGGATTTTTGGTGAAAGATTGTTTTCTATGATTTGTCACTTTCAATTACAAAAGGTTTATAGTAAATACTCAAAAAAATTCACAAAAAATGATTTTAACATTACTTTTAATACAAAGCACTTTTTTAAAACTGTTTTCCAATCTATTAGTATATACAAACCTTTACCTCATTCGTTTGGAAAATCTAATTAAACGACGAATAAAAACAAGTGGTATGAAACGCTTGCGTTTACTTCATCGGTTAATTCTTGGACGATGTAATGCTCGGGTCAGACTGAGTATTACAGATTTTCAGGTAAGGATGTTCTGGAGCTCAGGGAACGAGCTGGATGGCAGGAACGTTTGGAGTATTTCCGCTGTGATATATTGCTGATTATCTAGGACATGTTGTTTTAAACTGTCCAGTGCTGTGTAATGTTGTAACTCGGACGTATAAAAATATAAGTGTACTGGTACCGTTCTTCTTTGTAAAACTGTTATTTATGTGATATTATATTTTGATCCGCTGCGAATGTGAGGTTTCTGTGACTTGTTCTTGCTTTCTTCTTCTTTCTCTTTCTTCTTCTCGTAACTATTTGAGATTTTCGAGATCGAAAATTTCGGGTCTCTACATTTAGTCTGATACCAACTGTAGCGGCCCACCTTTCTATCACCAGAAAGACGCATCGTTACTTAAGAAAGAAAGGGATAGAAGAAGAAAAGAAAGAGAAGAAAGAACAAAAACACATCAGAATCTCTCAACGGAACGAATGGAATATAATATATAACATATATATAGTATCATATGCATCAGAGTACACAACTATACATCTCAATTTAGACAGTTATAACATTTCTGTCTAATGTACAATACAAGATCATCCACACAGAAAAACGTCACAGCGGAAACTCTATCTATATATCTACACACTAAAGCCTTCTGCTCCAAAGTTCCTCCAGAATTCATCAAGGATAATCTGAATCCCTCGACTACTCATGGATAGCAACCCACCTTTTTATCACCAAAAAGACGCATCGTTGCTTAAGAAAGAAAGGGATACAAGAAGAAAAGAAAGAGAAGAAAGAACAACAACACATCAGAATCTCTCAGTGGAACGAATGAAATACAATATATAACATATGTATAGTATCATATACATCAGAGTACACAACTATACATCTCAATTTAGACAGTTATAACATTTCTGTCTAATGTACAATACAAGAACATCCATACAGAAAAACATCACAGCGGAAACTCTATCTATATATCGACACACTGAAGCCTTCTGCTCCAAATTCCTCCAGAATTCGTCAAGGATAACCTGAATCTCTCAACTACTCATATTTACCAACGGTAGCGACCCACCTTTCTATCACCAGAAAGAATCATCGTTACTTAAGAAAGAAAGGGATAGAAGAAGAAAAGAAAGAGAAGAAAGAACAACAACACATTAGAATCTCTCAGCGGAACGAATGAAATATAATATATAACATATGTATAGTATCATATACATCAGAGTACACAACTATACATCTCAATTTAGACAGTTATAACATTTCTGTCTAATGTACAATACAAGAACATCCATACAGAAAAACATCACAGCGGAAACTCTATCTATATATCTACACACTGAAGCCTTTTGCTCCAAAGTTCCTCCAGAATTCGTCAAGGATAGGATTCAGGTTATCCTTGATGAATTCTGGAGGAACTTTGGAGGAGAAGGCTTCAGTGTGTAGACATATAGATAGAGTTTTCGCTATGATGTTATTCTGTTTTGATGTTTTTGTAATGTACATTAGACAGAAATGTTATAACTGTCTAAATTGAGATGTATAGTTGTGTACTCTGATATATACGATACTATACATATATATATATATATATTATATATTATATTTCATTCGTTCCACTGAGAGATTCTGATGTGTTGTTGTTCTTTCTTCTCTTTCTTTTCTTCTTCTATCCCTTTCTTTCTTAAGTAACGATGCGTCTTTCTGGTGATAGAAAGGTGGGCCGCTACAGATGTAATGCTCGGGTCAGATCGAGTATTACAGATTTTCAGGTAGGTACATTCTAGAGCTCAGGAGGCAAGCAGGATGGCAAGAGCGTATAGAGTATTTCCGCTATATAATATTATTGTCTCTCTATGACATGATAATTGAGTATATTCAATGTCTGTATGTATGTGACTCTGATGTATTAAAATGTAGTCGACAGATATAATATTCTTTTGTAAACTGCTATTATTTATTATTATATTTTATCCGCTGCGAATGTGAGATGTTGGTGTTTCTGATCTTCTTCTTCTTCTATCTCTTTCTTCTTTTTCATAACTATCTGGAATTTTCGGGTTCGAAAATTTCGGGTCGTTATAGTTGGATTCGAATGAAATCTTGTGATAATTTTCGAGTGCAAATCTATAATTTGTTCATAAATATAAGTAAGCAAGTGGTTATTGGACATGAAGCTAAAATCATTTATTTGCTAGCTTAGTGTAATTCACACTTTTTACTTATTAATGATGATCATTTTGTGACTTAGACTAGCGATATGTGATGTCTCTTTGTCCAATGGGGGACTGTACCCTGTTCTATTGAGCTTCGTCTCATTTTTTATAGGCTAGCGGCCTATGGGTTTTATGGAGTTCGGTTCATCGGGCGTATCGTTATACTACGTCGTTGTTTCGAATTATTTGAGTTTCAGGTTCATCGACCGCACCGTTGTACCACGTCGTTGTACCGGCTCCATGGTTAGCGACCATGGGATAGCGACCCATTTGTGATACACGTGTTGGTGAGTTTTCATGCTACCATTGTGAAAGGCCTCCCCCCTTTGTGTTTTCTGGATTTCTAATTATTGATTTCTGGAATTTGCGTTTCACCAATTTTTTTGTGATTGGCATTGATATGTTTTGTCAATATTTGAGGTTTAGTGAGTAAGCTAAAGAATGTGATATTCGTTTTGGATATTTAAGGAAATTTGCCATACTGTATGATTTTTGTTGTTATCAAATGTATGCTTGTCGAAGTATGGCATTATGGTTATCGTATATTTTTGTTGTATCTCTTATCATACCTCATCTTATATGATATTTATAGCTAGACTGATCCATTTATTATTTTTCTTGTAAAATAATACTCGGGTCAGACCGAGGTGTTACAAGTGCTTCCACTTGACTTCTTAGCAGGGACTAGCTTCTAACTTTTGGCTAACTACTTTAGCTTAGTAGTTTCTGCTTTTATACATTCGAGATAGAGACTCCTTAATGTATACTTATGCTTTTGTGAAGTTGTGGATCTTGTTTGACCACTACTTTGATGTACACTCCTATGTGTTATATTTATATCTGTTTCCGCCTTAGTGATATGAATATCTGTGACTGATTTTGTATTGTGCTTATTTTATATTCGTTTTCGAAGGCCACATAGCCACTGTGTAGTAGCACTGAGTTTCAATTTGATATGTCGGATTTCATCTTGAAATGAAATGCATGTTATACTATATGACATATCGGTACTCGCATGAAGCAATTACACAGATGGTCGCTCCTTAACAGTCTTATACTACGTGCTCGTCGACGGCATTACCCAGTGGCGTCCTTGGCTAGTGTGAGTATATAGGTGGGGCGTCACACCTCATGAAAAGAATTATGCTACGCATGACCTGAAGTTGCTAGCTGTTGTCTTTGCATTGAAAATGTGGAGACGCTACTTGCTAGGTAAGGGTCCTTCTATTCCTCTTAGT
This sequence comes from Allium cepa, assembly GCA_030765085.1. Classification (NCBI taxonomy): domain Eukaryota; kingdom Viridiplantae; phylum Streptophyta; class Magnoliopsida; order Asparagales; family Amaryllidaceae; genus Allium; species Allium cepa. Next base: position 504,435,898 of record CM060934.1, on the reverse strand, counting down.
TTCTTTCTAATCTTTAGAGATTTTAGGAGTAAATTTTCTTTCTTTAATTTGGTGAAAATTCGAGCTCTTTACGAATTATAAATTCCTAAAGTATCTTTTTACTCAAAAGGATCTGAACCTAAGGCAACAGAGGTGGTTAGAGTTTCTGGCAACTTACGACTTAGATATTCTTTATATGCCAGGGATGGCCAATGCGGTGGCGCATGCCTTAAGCAGGAATGCCATTTTGACTCATTAGAAGGTTAACCCGATTACTCTAGAAAGAATAGCGAGTAAGCAAAGAGAGGACAGAATATTCATAGTGACCATCAGAAAGGTTTAGGAGGGTTAGTGTACAAGTTTTAAGATTGATAACCGAGGAGTTTTTAGGATGAATGGACGGATCTATTTGCAGGATGTCAATAGTATTAGGCAGGAAGTTTTGTCAGAATGTCATCATTCTAAGTTGAGTATCCATCCAGGTGCCTCAAAGATGCATTGGGATATGAAACAAATGTTTTAGTGGAAGGGAATAAAGAGAGGTATCTTTATCTTTATCAGCAGGTTTGATTAGTACCCTTCTTTCAAGATTTATCTCGTCCAATTATCCTTTTGAATTATTTTGAAAACTTATTTCAAACAAAATTAATTAATTCAAAAGGTTTGAGTTTTTAATTGTCTAATAATTTATTTATTTATTTTACTAATTAGGGTAATTATTATTTAATTAATAATTAAGCTACTAGGTTAAATGATTAGAGTTTAAAAAATTATAAACTAAGTTGATTACTTTTAATTAAGTAACTTTTGAGTAATGATTAACCAAGATAAAAGAAAATTAATTTTTATTCAATCTAATATTTCTTTAAATAATTCTTTAATTACAGTTAATTATTTAATGGATTATTATGTAATTCAAGGTTAATTATCCACTTAATTAGGGTTTAATTTCTTAAATAAATGTTATTTAATTAAATTTTAATTAATGTTTAATTATTGATAAAATTAGGATTATTATTGATTTAATTAAGCTTAATTAAGGTTTAACGTAGTTTAAACTTATGATTCAATCAAGGGTTATTTATTTGAAAATTTCTTTTGAAACTTTATCGGTTATTTATTTTTAATCAATTTTCTTTTTAAGTAAAATGTTTTAAAACCAAGGATATTTTGTATATTCTATTAAGTAGCCAAATGAATTAAAGTGGTTGCAATAAATCGATGACGCGTTTATTTGAAAGTAAGTCAACTTGTACTTGTCACAAATACCGCACTTCAGAAACGTGATGAATACGAGGGGGTTAATTTCGATAAGCGGGTCATGATAATCTAAGCATATGGAACATATGCCCATATGTAAATACTTACACCCTGATAGTGGGATAGTCCATTATAAACAACTTGACCCTTTAAAATTATCGGATGTTAGTTTGGAGAGGCCGAGATCGGATATTAGTTGTTATCCGAAAACCACTTCGAACCAACGTAAACGTTTGAAATGAAGATCATAAAGGCAAGGTCCAAGATAAAGACTTTGAACTGCAAGGGCTATTATCTACTAACTCTGAGGATGATTCTATAACGGATGTAGTGGAAATAGTGCTTTCGGTTCATTATCTCTTGAACGACTTATATGGATTAGTGCTGACATTATGTCAACATATGGTAGGCAGTGGTAGCATTCCAAGCGGTAATTCTATAGTAAAGTTACACATAGCCTCAGGCCTTATCAACTGGTAATGATCAAAAAAGGATATGTAGCAGGGCTATGTGGGTCGCGCTCATCAAGGTATGTCATCATCGTATCTAGAATCAATATTTGATCCATTTTGTATGCTCTGATACGGCTGTTGATCCCCAACATGGTGATGATGTATTCGGTACTACTAGTCAAGTGTAGGCCAGTTCTGTGTAGCAGTGGTACAAGATGTTCTTATCAGACCCCAGGTGTATTTTATCTAGATGTGCACCTCCGAAAGGTAATTCCTTACATGGTCATTTATGGAATCCATTTCCCAATAAGTGCCTTCAATCTTAGTTGTATACTTATTTTTCTGAAATTTAATTAATGTAACAATTTCAGCTATATGAATTATTTACTTGAAAACCCTAAATATTATGATAATACCACTTGCTTTCAAAATAAAGTGTTTTGGTTCTTGTAAGGTAAAAACTAGTCTGTGTTTATGTGCGGCATGGTCTTACGAGATACCTTTGATTTTCAAACCGTTTTGTAAAAGTAAAAATTAAGTTGTTTGAGTTTACTCACACCAAACCCATGTCTGACCTGGAGTTGTATTTTATTTTCCTAAAACTCTTGGGCACTCAAATTTGTATAAGTAGCCAAGTGATCCAGTTTTCTTTTGGAAACATTTAAACATGCTAGAGTAGGTGGCTTCACCGTTAGTCAATTTTTACCTTTTTTCAGTGTGTTTATGTTTGATCTATATATTTTGTGAAGGACAGATAGTTATAACTATCTAGTTGAAGTCTAATTTGATGACTCTGATGTATTTTTATATGGAAATGACTATGTAATATTTTATTTCATATATTATATGTTGTTCTGATTCGTGGTGAGATTCTCTGATTTTTTTAGCTTCTTCTTATCTTCCATTTTCTTCTACCCTTAATGGTGGTCGTTACAAAATGCATCACATTAGTTATAATTTTTTAAATGGTTATTTAAAATAGAAATTTTATGGAAAAATGAAATTTTGAGTAGGATTGTGATTTGGGGTTTTTGATAGTTCCATTGGGTTTAGAAATATTGAAAACGTATATCACGGTATATATAGTGTGACATATTTTCGTTTAGGGGCGAAAACGGGTTTACGGGTCTTTATTACCGATTTGGCCTAATAGATCTTCCTTTTTCCTATAAATATATATTGTCATAGTGATACCGTAGCAGCCACCATCAAATTATTTTCCATCTATTTCAGATCTAAATCTCTTGTATTAATAAAGATTATCGCTAATTCCTAATTAAGATTACAAATTAAATATAAAAAAATTCCCAAACCTATCGAATTTTATAACATTGGAAAGTTGTCGACTAGGCGAAGAAGCCTACGGAATTCGTTTGTCAATTTGGGGCTCTGTTTGATCATAAATTGGCCATTAATTCGCAGTCGTCCATTCTAGAGTTTCTAGATCGATGGTGAAACGTCGACCAAGGATGATCGAAGGATATCACAGTGTAAAGCATAATGAAAGGAGTCAACCCATGGGGATCGATTTGGTGGATGGCGCCTAGATTCACATGAATTAGCCATTTTTTGATCGAATTTCGGTCAGGGCAGGAAGGAAATAGGCAGCGGCACGAGGTGCAATGGTTCAGGCGTAAGGACGGTAGACCATGGGGTGTGCTTGCGTTGGATTTAAGTGAAGTTGACCAAGGTGGTGGTGAGTTATGGTGGACAGTGGCGGCGGCTAGCATTATGGGTTAGGGTTGCACGAAATTGATTTGGAGAAGGAATTGATAATTACAATTTTGCACTTGTGATATTTATTTAATTTTTGAAATCCAAATCTTATAACTTGAATAACTTTTGCATACAAACTCCGATTCATGCATGGTTTCCTCCACTGGACTCATATCAAAATTTCAGATGACATAAAACTGATTTTTGCTGAGTCTGAGACTGTTGGAAAAAGCGCTTTTGTGCTTAGTTGATGTTGTCTGTTTCGTGCGATTTTCAGATTTATATAAGAAGGTGAGTGTTAAAACTCACGAAATACTAAAATTTCTATTGCAAGTTAAACCAAGTCATGATGTGATAAATTTTATTGATTTGTTGTTTGGAAATCTAAATTGACATTAAAATTGAATACCCTAGCTAGTGAACACCCCAATATGTGAATATTAATATTGTTGTGATATATGTTTAATTGGACGATTTGGATGTTGATTGCATGTGTATGCCTATAGTTGCTAATGGATGATATGGTGTTTATATGGATGGTAGTATTGATTGTGGTATACCTTTTTTAACACCCTGTATATTATTATAATTGTATAATTGTCATATGGATCATTTGAGCATTGAATGCTCGAACTAAGAAATAGGTTGAAATGATATATACCTATGGCATTTGAATATGGGTTGAATTTGATATATTCCCATGTAATTTAAATTTAAAATAAAATGATCACTTGGCCCTAAGGTAGAAAATTAAATAATGAACGTCGAATTTGGTTAAAAGAAATGGTTTAAAAATTTTAAATTTGAATTTCTTTAAATGAAATTATTTTAAAGAATTTGATTTGAATTAATTAATTTAAATCATAAATTTGAATTTGATTTTATTCATTTTAAATTTTAAAGTTTGAAATTGAAATTCATTTTTAATCTATCGAAGTTGAATTACTTTTAAGGTTTAAATTTTGAAATTCGAATTTAAGATTTAAAATCGTATCAAATTAAAATCTGTTTTAAACCGGAATTTAAATTTAAGACTTGAAATCATTTTATATTAATCTTGATTTAAACTGAAGTTCGAAATATGAATTTTTTTAATTGTAATTTTAAATTTGAATTTGTCTTAAATTGAAATGTGAAATTCGAAATTGTTGAAATTTGGAATTTGAACTTGAGTTTAGATTTGTTTGAAAAAAACAATTTTAAATTCAAAACTATTTTATTCTAAATTCTAAAGTATTTTATTTTCAATTCAAAACCATTTTAAATTCGAAACTATTTTAAATTAAATTTACAATTTAATTAAATACTTTTATATGGAAATATGATAGGTTTTCTTGAAATTTAAATGACCAAACGGTGTGTAAAATGAACGATTAGTTAAGAAACCGGGTCGGGTACTGGCATAGTCTCTGTCACTATCGAAACCACTTTACTAACTATGTACGCAGAGGATGTTCAAGAAAAGTGGTTGGATTGGTGAACTTTTACTAGAATGAAGTAAGAGAACGATAATGCATGGCATTGACACTTGTATCAAATTTGAAACGACTAAAACAAGAGCCCTATGACCGACCAAGGGGTTAGCTAACTTAACGGACATTCTTCCCTCATATTATTATTTTGATTTTGGACTCTATCATTGCACCTTTGATTTTGGAGGGATGGACATGGTCGGCCGTTAGGGGTTACGACCAGTCGGGATGGGTAAACTGGTAGAATCCTACCTTGGGCATTGCCTCACTTTTCTTGTCATACAATTATCCTTATACAATACACTACAATTTTGTTTTAGTGTTGCTCTATTAGGACATCTCCCTAGCTACCGACGTTATTGGTTGTGTTACAAGGAAACTGCAGAACAATGCTTAAAAATATTTAAGGGGGTTAGCGTAAAGCCTTAACGCTAAGAAAATATTTACTTTATTGATAGACACTACGTATGTAACGTATCTTACTACATATAAATAGTTTAACGAATCCTTAGGAGATGGAAAATTCTGTGGCATCTCTTAAGTTATTTGCGCCCATATTTCAGATGATATTGAGTTATCTTACATAAGAATTTTTAGTTCTGACTCGAGTGTATTGTTTTACTTTATGCTTGGGTTAGCCTGAGTATTTCAGTGATATGAAGACATTATTCTCGAAGACGGAGATGAAGTTTTGATGATCAGATTTACTAGTATTATTATGCTACATTATTTTGATATGTTTGTTAAACGTATAACTCTGATTATATTATAAAAATGAAATCAAATGTATATAATAAAATTGTGACAACCCACCTTTCCGATCCCTGAGAACGACACACCTTTGTGACATCAGAAAGATGAGTTGTCATAAAGTAAAAATAAAGAACGGAACAGAAAATATCATGACAAAATTGTTAAATAGACCATAACAGTAATATAGTTATTAGAGTGATACAAAATTACTACAATCAGCTTAGGCAGTTATAACATCCTGCCTTTACAAACACGGAAATAAAATACATTTACAGGCACTAAACAAACAATGGAAATATACAACTAAGTAGATAAAGGCCTCCAGCTCGAATATTCAAAAGAGCCCATAAAAGACCTGCTACTCTCAGACTACTCAAATATAAATGAGTACTCAAGAGTTTAGGGAAAACAAAACAACTCGGTCAGATAATATGTCTAGTATGAGTAAAACTCTGAACAATAAGTGTAGTTAACAACAACATGTGAGACCATGCTGCCAAAAGCGGAATAGGTTTTCTCTCACAAGAACAACATCCAAATTTAAAGAATGAATACAAATAATTAACATCCCGAAGAGTGCTATACACTTATCGATGCAATTATTCGAAGGTTCGAATCAACAAGGAAAAAGAAATTTACCAACAATGACTAGGAGGATGTACCCCTCCTTACCAAAATTATAACTCTAGAATATATACTTGAGAACTCCGATGGCTCTCGGAAACCTCCAAGCCAAACCCTGCCAACTTTTACTGAGTATCCGTGTAACAGCCCGAATTTTTAAATGGTTAATTTGGGATATTTAAAATAGATTTAAATATTTGATTTGAACTATGAATTGATTTTAAATATGAAAGGTTTTGTTTTATTTAATAAAAAGGATTCAAAATTTAAATATAGCAATCTATTGAACAAATTAATTATTAAATAGTAGTTGGATATTGGGTAAAATATAAAATCTAGAATTATAAGTTTGTTGAAAATATTTCAACGGCTTATAAACTTTTATTGATAATGCTAAAGATAATAGATGGGTTAAAATTGAATTTAATAGTGTTTTGTTCAATTTTAAAAATATCGTTTAAATTGATATTTAAAAATAGCCTTCCGAGGCACAGTCTCAGAATTCAACGAAACTAGTTCCATTGGATCCATAGTATTGAATTATTATTGGATTTCAAATTTTGTAGCGTTCGGAGCCATCGTGTGATCGTACGAGATATAAACGCCTAGATAATAATTAATTGAATTAATTTTAATAGTCAATCCAAAAGCTATCTTCTCCATACGATCGAATTAGGAATCGAAACCTTCTCCATTGAGTTCGAAATAGGGGTATAACATTATAGACGCCTAGCGGCACGCTTGATAGGATGTCGAGACTTTAAGTTGCTTTTATCGAGACATTTGAATTTGAATTTAATATTTATATATGCCCTAGTCAACACAGTTGAAATTCTTTCCCATCAGCTACTTTTCCGTTCCATCAGAGAACTGTAGTTTGTTTTCTTCCACACGCTACCCAATTTCCTTAAATCGCAAGGTACCAGTTCTAACCAAGCAATCTCATTTCTTTCTTCAATCAGAAATAAAATTTAATTAATGGCCGACTCAAATTTTATGATGCCCATCCTTCAATTCGAAATCCCTACTTCTATTTTCCCCAATCAAAACGAAATTGACTCTCAAAAATAAAATGGCCGCATCCTTTTGTTTTCAAAATCAAATTATCAAAAAAAACAAGGGCGCGGCGTTTTCGTGATTTGGAAGCAGGCTCGAATCTAAATCGAGAGCCGGATGCAAACTCGACAGGTGGAGGCGCCGCGTAGGGTTAAGTCTTGATGGGTGTCGAGGTTGCGAGCTGCTCACGAGGGATGAAGTCATTTCGGCCGCGACTTGGTGAAGGAGGAGGCAGACTCGGCGACTGGGCGGGGATGCGTGGTAGCGCTTGGGTGTTCGCGAGGAGGAGGAATTGGAGGCGACCTAGTGCAAGGCCAGGACTCGTGAGGGATGCGAAATGGATGGGTAGAGGCCGGAGCAGCATCGATGAAGTGAGGTGCAGTGGTCTAGAACCTGATAGCAATGAGGTATATATATCAGTTTTTGGCTATTTAAAATTTAAATATATATACAAACTGGAAATTTTATCTGCTGGGTAGAACTGCAGTAAGGTATATGGTTTTTAAATTTATATATAAGTAGACGAATATGCAGGGAACATTTATTCACAGTAAGATGTAAAAAGAAATTTTTTATACACATTATTACAGTAAGCTAAGATTTTGATTTTGAAAAAAAAAAACAAAAGTGAAGAAAAGAAGGCTTTACGGTAAAGGGAATTCTATCTTATTTTTACAGAAAAGGTGTAATATAAATATATACATTAAGTGTATATATAGGAAAAACAGATATTATTTTAGATTTTGGAAACTCCAGGGGTTTTTATAAAACTTAGGTTTTTAAAGATTATTTTTGTTAAGTGTATGTGTTTCGGAAAAACAAAAAAAATAGAGATAAGATAAATATACATATACACTTTTTAATTTACTAGTTTGTTTTTCTTAAACAAGATATTAAAGTGATGAATTTGTTCCATAAATTTATTTAATTATAGCTACTAAAAAATCTTTAAAAGGGAAATTAGTTTAAAATTTAATCATTTGTTAAAGTTAAATCATTAGTTAAAATTAAATCTATCAAACGATGATTTATTGTTGATTAATTCAAATATTAATAAATCACATAATGTTATACAAGGTCTCAAATCGTGAAGAGACCGAGGCAAGATTGAAGTGGACTGCAAATAAAAGCAAAGTTGAGATTTTCTCACTCAATTGGATGTCTTGTTAATTTAAATGTTAAATTTAAATCATTAGATGTGCTTGGTTGATTTATAATAATTTATCCACTGGATGATATTATATATATATATATATATATATAGGAATGATTGATATTCCCGCATTATATAGCGGATGAGACCCTATGCGTCGCATAATAGCGGATGATATTATATAAACACATATACCGCGATATTCCACCTAGAAGTGGAATTGGTATTTTCTTTTGTGCTAACATCTGCGGATGCAGGGGAACAGGTCAGAGGGATCCAACAGGATTCCTCAAAAATATATATTGATTATATATATATGTATGTATGTATGTTGTCATATGACAGGATGGATGAATTGATATGTATTTGCATGCCAATTGAATTATTAAGTGTTAAATTACATGGAAGTTGTAATTTTTAAATACCATAAATAATTTAATTGAAGGAAATTAAAATAGAACTTGAATAAAAAGAATATTTATTGAGGATTTGGATTTACTTCTATTTGAAAATTAAGTAAATAAAAGTATATTTATTACTTTGGTAATACTTAAATTGGTTAAAGTTGAGTTTTGGGAAAATTTAAATTATATAAAAGAAAACAACTCGAAGAAATATTGGAATACATGAATGGATTTGAAGTAAAGCGAAGTTTTATTAAGAAATAAGAAGGAATTTTATCTAGGAATGAAATGGAATTTTATTAAGGAACAATATGGGATTGTATTGAAGAATAAAATTATAAAGATGGAATTTTTGAATAAAATTGTTTTTATAAATAAATGGAAAACTCGGTGGAGTTATAAATGTATAAACGGGGTTTATAAATGAGATAGAAAGGCATCAGTGGATATATAAAGGGATAAGTCATGACGAAAACTTATACAAAGTTATGAAAATTTGTTTTGGAAGGAAATAGTAGAATATTTTCTGAAGGTGAGAAATGAGAATATGGTCGTTGAGACAGGAATCAAGAGTAATTTGTGGGTGGATATTGGATTTTCAAAAAAAAAATTGTTTTAAAAAGGATTTTTTTTTTAAATTACTATACTATATAATTTGTATAGAACTATTATCTGGATTTAGAATATTCCGGCATAGTTATTTTAACGCTTAGTAATTATTAAAATAAATCCTAGTTTTCTAAATCAGTCTTGTAAAATTTGTCAATAACTGGATATGATTTTGATATTTATATTTAGTTTTACCTTAAACCATATTTTGAAAATAAACCATTATTTTTACTTATATATATTTTTAAACGTTTTGAAAATCCAATTATAAATCCTCTTGAGAAGGAAAGCAAGTGTAATTAATTTGAATAAGATTTTTAGGGTAGATTTTATAGAGGGTTATGAGAACTTGAATAAAATCTCAAGTATAAGATAAGTGAATTTCGAGGTGAGATAAAATTCACAAGAAGAGCAGGAGTGAAACCTGAATTTTTAATAAGCTAAATGGCTTTGGAAATAAAAATGGGAATCAACTAGGGAATTCTGGGATCTATAGGATTTATGAGAAATAAGTTTGGAAAATTTACATATGAAATTGTAAATGATTTTTGAGGAAATAAATAGGAGAAAAAAATATTTTCTAAGTTTTGAGAAACTAACGAAGCGGGAAAATATTATAAGCTATTGGCAAAGACTTAATGGTTCCACGAGAAATAGAGGAAATTGAATCTAATTTCAAGGTGTTGGAATATGAAGATAATATCTTAAGTAGATATTTTAAGATAAATAATTTGAGGAAATTTTTTTAAGATTTAATTGTTGCTTGTGGATGATTATTTGATAGTTAAATAACCGACTATTAATATTGGCCAATGCGTTGATCGTTTCGAAGAGTCCGAGATCGGATTTAATTATCCCAAAACCACTTCGATCCGGTTTGAACGATAACGAATGAAGACTGTGAAGATGATGAAGACGGTGATTCGGTTTGTCCAGACCCAGGCAACTTGTATGGACGAATGCTTTCAGAACATCATCAGGGAGATGATGAGCATTCTAAGTGGGATTCGTTCTTGAAAGGTAATCGTAGACTCAAGCCTCATCAACCGGGAATGGATAAAACAAGGGAGGTGCAGCAAGGCTATGTGGGTAGCACCCATTAGGGTGAGGTCATCCTGTCTAGATGTCCCTTTTATTTCAGCTTAGTGGGCGGTTGGTCGCGCCAACCGCAGGGTGATGTTACTCGGGATTATCCAGTAAGGGGTAGTCCCGGCTTTGTGTTGTAGGGGGTCGGGAGTGATCCTCTTTACGGTGATCTAGGCCCCATACTGTGACGGGCGGTACCCCGGTAGCCCTGCCATTGTATGGAATTCAATCTCCAATAAGCGTCTGTACGGTTTTGATTGTGCCCAACTATTGCTGAAATGTGAGATGCATGCATTTCGGCTAGATTCTATTTTACTTTCTATAGACAATATTATAATATCAGACGGGTTTGATAAAAAAGTGTTTTGGCTATCGTAAGGTAAAAGCCCGACATGTTTATTTGGGTGAGGTCTTACGAGACGCTTTGTTTTTTTCAAAGGATTTTGAAAATATAATAATCCAATTGAGTATGATTTCTCACGCCGGTTTTCCAGACTGACTCGGGTGTTGTTTTATATGATGCTCGGGTCAGACCGAGTTAAAAAGGATCAGGTTAAAAGCTAAGGAGCTCAGGAGGCGAGCTGGATGACAAAGCGTACTTCCATATTTGACTATTATTTTCGTTGTGTATGGACAAGTATTAAGTTGTCTCTATATGGATATTTGTTGTACTTTGATGATGGTATGTATATATATATCAGTACAGATTTCTTTGTATTTAAAGGCTGTTATTATATATATTGTATTTTATTCCGCTGCGATTGTGAGACTCTGATGTTGTTTATATTCTTCTTCTTCTACCTCTTTCTTCTTTATACCCGAAGACTCATACTTTTGGGCCACTTTGGGCTGAATTATTGTGGGATTTTTCCAGCTCAAAGGGTACGGATTAGCAGGCCTTTACAATCCGAATACTGCACATCTCAATGTGCACAACCGATTCCAGTCTAGAGTGGATGTGAAATACCCTAATGAGAGCACCCCACATAACATGGCCCTCACTCGCTCTTTGGGTTTAGTCATTTCTAACAATGGATAACAAAGCTCAAATGAGCAACATGTTGTCTTAGAATGATGAAAAACAAAGAAGGCCAAGGCAATCGTTAGTCGACAAACTAACTATCAAAGATAACAAAATGATCGTATATGGACAGTAAACCTCAAATTTCTACCACTACTCATTGATTTCAAACATGTAATATTTATCGGTTAAAAATGAAGTCGGGCAAGTGAAGGCAGTATTATCTTTAGGCATTGCCTTGACGATAATTTTCACATTCGAGATAGTGACCAGTTTCCATACCTCGACATTTAGTGCTAAGAGTATGACTAAATTCTTTCCATATAATCCATGTCATTAACAGAAACTTCTTCTCCATAACTGCATCGAACTTTTACTTTTAAAACCAAACTCATGCTTTGACTTCCCATTACAAGTTTTTGAACTTTAAACATCTTTGCAAAAATTGTTTACCAACTTTAAAACACCATTATAAAAGGATTTAATAACCTAAAACATTATTATTAAATTGATTAATCATATTTAATTATCATTAATAAGAGCGATTAATTATCTTTAAACTTTGTTAATTAATTAAATTAATTAACTTTAAATACCCATAATTAAAAAGGGTTAATCACTTTAAAACATCATTAATTAAATTAATTAATTAATTTTAAATCTTGTTAATTAAGTTGATTAATTAGTTCTAAAATATCATTTGTTAAAAAGGATTAACTAATTCAAAATATTATTGATGGAAATTATTAATTAAATTTATACTAATTAGTTTACTTTAAAAGTAATTAATTAGAAATGATTAATTAATTTTAAACATCTTTAATTAAAATGAATAATTAACTTTAATCCACCATTGTTAAATAATTAATTGAACATAAACATCGTTAGATAAAATGATTAATTAAGTTTAAGTATCATTAACAAAGTAATTAATGAACTCTAAACACATCATTATTAAGTTAATTAATTAACCTTAATCCTTTTAATTAAAATAATTAACTAAATTTAAAATCATTATTAAATTAGTAAATTAATTTTAAATCCATCCTTATTCAAAAATTTAATTAACTTTGCAAAGTAAAACCTAAGTTTGAAAGTAAAACAGAAAATGTTGAAGAGATGGTATTTTCTAAAAGTGCCAATGTAGCGATAGTCGCTATACGGACACTTCGAGAACTACTTTCATGACAAATTGATTTTCATCCAAGCATTACATCACATAACATAAGTAAAGCATATATATACAAGGTCCACGACAAATCATATAACATGTAGAGAGCATCACTTATAACATATTTAACTTATTCTACTAACTTTTCATGTTGTTTACTAACTACCAAGATGTCATCTTTCCAAAGCATAAACCAAACCAACAACTACCAAATTACCATAATATACAACAAGCATTTTAAAGCTACTAAGATATCAATTTTAAAGTTAAAAAATTTGGTCTTAAAAGGTGAGATTTTACTCAACAAAAATTTGCAAATTCAACTCTAACTTCCACTAGACTTTGCTCCTAACTTGGAAAAATGATATTTTGCTGGGCTTATGTATGGGTTAGTTTTGGAGAGGAGGAGTTGTATAAGTGGATGGAAGGTTTTTTAAACAAGGCTAGAATGTTTTTAAAAGCGAATGAACTAAAGTTTTTGATCTTTATAAATATTTGGAAGCCATGGTAGTTTGCTCAAGAGCGAGGAGATATTTTAGGAAGTAGAAATGAAATTAGAATATGAGGAAAATGGTAGGAAATGAGCTTATATTCTAGTGCAAAAGTTAAATTACTAAAATAGCCTAATGGTACATACCCACCACTAGATTTTTACCACATCATTTTTCTTGTCTCCCTCCCTCTCTCTCACGTTTTCCCTTGTCCCCTCTCTCTCTTACGATGAATCAACATGTAATAATGACATAGTGTATTTATGTTTTGATAGAAATGACATTTTGTTACAATTTTCCTATTTACCTTTTAAACTTGTTTATTTTTCATAAAATGTCATTTCATATTTTAATAAATTAAAGTATTAATATATTTATATATTTATATACTAAAATGTATTCTAACTTGTATATAAATGTGTATATACGCTACAAGAATGTGCACAACATTTTGCGACAACATTTCGACAGCTAAAAGTCGAAAATTTGGAAAACGATTTCCAGCCACATTTTCCATTTTTCTTTGAACTAATTATTTTTGTAAACAAATTTTGAATACTATTTCACCATCATTATTTATTATTAAAAAAAGTTTTATTTTGAGTATAAAGTCTACTATTTTGAATATTTAAAATTAATTAAATATCCATAAATTAAAGCAATGAAACTCTAGGTCGTTACACAATCCCTCTTAAAAGAATTTTGTCCCCGAAATTAACACTTAAGGAGATCATCCAAAATAATTTTAAAAAGGCATATATTATGTCAGGAAACCCATACAATAAGCACAAACTAAGCAACTATATCACAAAAGTGCATACATAATATATACAAACAAATAACTATCCTAACATCAACTCAGGATAAACATCCCTCGTACTATCCACAGTCTCCCAAGTGCAATCTCTAGATCTTCATTCCACTATACTTTGACCAAGTCCACAACTTTGGTCGTTAATTGTTTCTTATCTCAATCGATAATTTACTTTGACCAAGTCCACAACTTTGGTCCTTAATTGTTTCTTATCTCAATCGATGATTTGAATAAGTTGTCTTACAATGGTTGAATCGGCTTAACTTCTACAGCCTCCTGCTGAGATGGCGGAACAATTAAAGTAGGATCATGTATATACTTACATAGATGTGATACATGGAAAACATCATGTACCTGACTACCCGGCTAGTAATTCCACTTTATATGTAAGAGTTCCTATCCTCTGAAATATCTTAAAAGGTCCAAGAAAATGAGGAGCTAAATTTCCTCCTTTCCTAAACCAAATCACACCCCTTATCGGGGAAACTTTGATGAATACAAAGTCCCCAACTACGAACTCCAAATCTCGACGCCTCACATCTGCATTATTCTTCTGCGGACTCCGGGCTATCTTTAAGTGCTTCCTAATCCAATCCACCATATTCGTGGAATTATATCTGGTCCAAATACTAAGTAGTCTCCTGGTTCCACCCAATAAGATGGAGACCTACAAGGCCTTACATACAATTCCTCAAAAGGTGCCGTCCCAATACTCGCCTAAAAACTGTTGTTATAAGAGAACTCAACCAACGGTAAGTGGTGCTCCCATGAACCTCCAAAGTCTAGCACAAAAGCTTGAAGTAAGTCATCCAAAACATGATTTACCCTTTTGGTTTGCCCATCTGTCCATAGGTGATAAGTTGTGCTTAAACTCAGCTCGTCCCAAGTGCATCATGTAAACCTTACCAGAATCAACTTGTGAAGATTGGATCCTAATCACTCACAATACCGCATGGAATGCCATGAAGACTAACAATCTTTTTAACATACAATTGAGCCAAACTAACAGCCATCCTTGTTGCCTTGACTGGTAAGAAAGGAGCGCTCTTGGTTAACCTATCGGCGATAACCCAAATTTCTTCATTACATTTCTCGATCTTGGTAACCCATCGATGAAATCCATAGAAATCTTCTCCCACTTACACTTTGGAATCTCAAGTGGTTGAAGTAGTCCGGTTATGACTTCCCTCTACCTGCTAGTAGTTAGCACATCTACTTATAAATATAGCAACATCTCTTTTCATTACTTCCCATTAGAAAGTACACTTCATGTCCTAATACATCTTTGTGACTTCCGAATGTATCATTAGTTTAGAACTCTCAGAACTTCCTATCTAATTCCATCCACATCTGGAGCGCACAACCGATCGTTCATCCATAAAATGCCATGGTCATCTACCATGAATCCTGGCCACTTCTTTGGTGAAAAAATTTCACTAACAGCTCTAACTATCTGAGAAAGATGAATGTACCTCCACTGATTATTCTTAATGCGTTGGATAAGGGTTGGACGAACTTCTATATTAGCCAAAATTACATAATTTCCTGCTTAGCGTATCAGCTACAACATTAGCTTTCCTGGATATATGCAAAATCTATAGATCATAAGCTGCTAGAAACTTTAGCCAACGTTGTTACCTTAAGTCCAAGTTCTTCTGAGTAAAGAGAAACTTTATAGATTTGTAATTCGTATATAACTCGACTTTTCACCCAAAGATAATGCTTCCACATCTTTAATGTGAAGACAACTGTGAAGAGCTCCAAATCATGCCTACCATAATTCTTTTCATATGGTTTCAGCTGTCGACTTACAAACGCAATAACTTTTCCATGTTGCATTAAAAATGCTTCCAGTCTGGTTCCACAAGCATCCATGTATACAGTGAACCCTTCGCCTCCATTTGGAATAGTAAAAACAGGAGCAGTAGTCAATTTTTCGTTTCATTCATTGATTTCTTGACCGCACTTAGGTGTCCACACAAATTTAGCATCTTTCTTCATCAACTTCGTTAGATGAGAAGCAATCTTTGGGAAATCTTTAATGAATCTTCTATAAAAACCAGCCAATCCCAAGAAACATCTGACCTCTGTTGCATTTTCGGGCTTCTTCCAATCTTGAACCACAACTACTTGAGTTGGGCCTACCGATATATGTCTTCTCTCGAAACTATGTGCCCTAGAAACCTAGCTTTGAATTTTCCAAAATTGCATTGGGAAAACTTTGCTTTCAACAATTGACTTCTTAAAGTATTTAGAATGACTTGGGGATGATACTTGTGCTCTTTCTTCATCTTAGAATAAACAACGATATCATCTATGAAGATGAGGAAAATTTTATTAAGAAAATCCCATAACAATCGATTCATTAAGTCCACCAAATAAGCTAGTTTTTTAGTCAGTCCGAATGGCATGACTAACCACTCATAAAACCAAATCAAGGGTACGAAAAGCGGTTAAGAACACTCTCCTTTGCTACCCTTAATTAGTAAAAATAGATGGCAGGATTCAGTTGAGAAAATACCCAAGCACTATGGAGCTAGTTAAACATATCGTCGATCCTGGGTAAAGATACTTATTCTTGATAGTTCTCTTATTTAACTCTCGGTAGTCAATACATAATCTAAGAGAACCATCCGCCTTTGTAACGAAAACTACTGATGATCCCTAACTTGATATGATACACCGAATCAAACCCTTCTGCAATAAGTCAATTGTTTGCTTCTCTAATTTCCTTCCTTTTTCGAGGCTAACGTTCGAGGAGGTTATACAATCGATCTAGTTCCTGGAATCAAATCAATACGAAATTCCTGTTCATGGTAAGGAGGTGAACCTTACACTTCATTAAAAATATCCTTGAAGTCCAGAGTAATCGGAATATCTTTATCTCCTCTTTAGCCACTTTAAGCGAATAGAGAAATTTGCTCATTAACTCATTTTGCCTTCCCCAATTTATATCTACACTAACATCGCTAGCATCACTAACTCTGACAATCCTTCAGTCACAATCTACAGTCGCTCTAAACTTAGATAACCAATCCATCCCCAATAACACCCCATAATCCATGAACCCAAGAACAAATTTGTCAGAAGAGAAGTGTCAATCTCGATAAGAAATGGGCACATTTAGACACATAGTGTCAAGATTCATTGGACCATCGATTGGGTTTGTCACAAAAAGAAGGTTATTTAGAATAACATATTTAAGGTTTAATCGGTTCACTAGGTCATATGAAACAACGCTAAGGGATGCACGGGTATCGAACAACACTCTTATAAGAAATTAGAATTGGATAATGTACCTTGCAACACCTACGTTGCCTTTTGATCCATAGAAGTAGATCATATTTCCTTAATATAAAAAGTTTATCCTTGCGACCTCTTCTTAGGAAGCGGTACTCATTCTTCATGTGTCCCGGTTGGCCGTAATTGTAAACAGAGACACTTGGATACTGATTTGCAAAGTGGCCCATCTTGTTGTACTTGAAACAAAGAATGTTGGCCAAGTTAGGCTGCTTCTTTTGAGTTGGATTTCCACCTACGGGTTTCTTTCTTGACTACTGCTTCTTTCTTTTAAACTTATGCTTGAAATTTGGCTTATTTGCAATTGGGATAACTGATAAAGGTTGGGAACTAACTACTGGCACCACACCCTTTTAAACTCCTTGCTTAATATCCAAAGCTTCAAACCTCAAGGCCATGCTAATTGGATTGGTAAAGGTACCATTAACATGATTGGTCATCTCACGATGGAATTATGGCCTCAGTCCTTCCATGAACATCTCATTCTTTTTAACTGACATGTCTATCAATCCTGGTCCAAAGTGAGACAATGCATTGAATCGATGCTCATACTACGCCACTATAATATCTCCCAGCTTCAAATTCATGAAGCTCCCTAACAACCAAGTCCTCCCCACCTTTGATAAACTAAGCTTCGAAGACATCCTTAAATTGATCCCAAGTAAAATCTTCCTTTGGGGTGTTAACTATCACTAAATCCCACCAATCTTTGTTGACTTTCGGTGCTGTGGCAATGCCAAAAATCGCTTCCTTGCATCCTCGATCTGAAGGTCCCCGAATATCCTTTCATAAGAGTTGAGACACGTCTGAACTCCCAAAATATCTTTAGTTCCAAAGACTTGTTTGCTACCCAAAGTAGTATAATTTTTGCATAAAGTAGCAAAGTTTTGAGGAGGTTGAACTTGCATTACTACTTCTTTTACTGGCTCTACAACTGGCATATTTCTAGCAGCTCTGCCACTTGTAGCCATGCTGGTTCTAGATTCTCTCCCTCTTCTTCATGTACTCATTTTCAATTACCTGAACAATGATAGGTATTATTAGAATACAAAGATAGAACCAAAATGATTTAAAGGAAACAACACCAAAGGATCTAAAATGGGACTTTTGGACGGGTCATACAAACGCACTCTCAAGAATAATTCATTCTTAAGCTCTTCTCACCCTATCTCTAATGAGTTCTGCCTAAATCAAGCTAAGGCGTTTTCTCTACCGAAGCTCTAATATCAACTATGATGACCCACCTTTCTAACCCTTATGAACGACGCTTAATACATCTACGGTATTTGTGTGTCATTGCCCAAGCATCGAAAAGATGAGTAGTCATGGGGTAAAAATAAAGAACGGAACAAAAAATCTCACACTGAAACCATTAAATAGAACATAATAATAATATAGTACATAAGGTTACTCTATAATATGGAGTTATAAGAGTTACATAAAAGTACAACAATCTGCGTAAGCAGTTATAACATCGTGCCTTTACACATGCTAAAATAAAATACACTTACAAGAATTGAACAAATATCAGAAATAGACAACTAAGTACATAAAGACCTCCTTCTTGGGACGTCGTCTTCAAAAGAGCTTATAAAAGATTTGCTACTCTTGGACTACTTAAACATAAATGAGAACCCAAGAGTTTAACGAAAACAAACAACTCGGGTCATAAAATATGTCTGGTATAAGAAAAACTCTAAATAATAAGTGCAATTAAATAATAACATGTGAGATTACACCACCAAAAAGGGAATGGGTTTCCTCTTACAAGAACAACATCTAAATGTAAAGAACGGATACAAATAATCAACATCGAGAAGAGTGCCATAATCTTCTCGATGCAATTAAGTAAAACAAATTTGAAGGTTTGAATCAACAAGGAAAAGGAAATTTACAAACAATGATTAGGAGGGTGCATACCTAATACCGAAAGTATACATTTAGAATATATACTTGAGAACTCCGATGGCTTTCGGAAACCTCCAAGCTGGACCTCACCAACTGTTACCGAGCATCCGAGTATTTCACATCTCAATGTGCACCACCGAATCCAATCTAGAGTGGATTGGGAACAACCTCACATAGCTTAGCCCCACTTGCTTTTTGGGCTTAGCCATTACCAATAAAGGATAATAAAGCTCAAATGAGCAACACATCATCTTAGAATGACAAAAAAAAGAAGGCTAAGACAATCAATAGTCAACAAAACCACTATTAAAGATAACCAAAAGATCATTTGTAGATAGTAAACCCTATATTACTACCACTAATCGTCAATTTCAAACTTGTACTATTTCTTGGTCAAAAATAAAGTTGGGCAAGTGAAGGTAGTGTTACATATAGGCATTGCCTTGACGACAATTTTAACTTTAAAGATAGTGACAAGTTTCCATACCTTGATGCTTAGTGTTAAAAGTATAAATAAATTCTTTCCATATAAGCGATGTCATTTATGAAAACTTCATTTCCACAACTGAATCAAACTTTTACTTTTAAAACCAAACTTGTGTTTAGCCTTCTCATTACAAGTTTTTAACTTTAAACATCATTGTAAAAATGGTTTATTAACTTTAAAACACCATTATAAAAGGATTTAATAATCTAAAGCATTATTATTTAATTTGATTAATCATCTTTAATTGTCATTAATTAGACTGATAAATTTTTTTAGATTTCGTTAATTAATTTGATTAATTAACTTTAAATACCCATAATTAAAAAGTGTTAATCACTGAATAACATCATTAATTAAATTAATTAATTAATTTTAAATCTCATTAATTAAGTTGATTGGTTAATTTTAAAACATCATTTATTAAAAAGGGTTAACTAATTAAAATATCATTGTGGAAATGATTAATTAAATTTAAACTAATTAATTAACTTTAAAAGTAATTAAAAATGATTAATTAATTTTAAATGCAATTAATTAAAATGATTAATTAACTTTAATCCACCATTGTTAAATAACCATTAACCTTAAATATCCTTACATAACATGATTAATTAAGTTTAAGTATCATTAACAAAGTAATTAATTAACTCTAAACAGATCGTTATTAAGTTAATTTATTAACCTCAATTATTTTAATTAAAATAATTAATTAAATTTAGAATCATTATTAAATTAGTGAATTAATTTTAAATCAATCCTTATTCAAAAACTTAATTAACTTCGCCAAAAAAACCCAAGCTCGAAAGTAAAACAAAACATGTCGAAGAGATGGTATTTTCTGGAAGTGCCGATATAGCGATAGTCGTTATATGGAAAATTTGAGAACTACTTTCATAAAATAGTATTTTCATCCAAGAATCACACCACATAACATAAGGAAAACATATATATACAAGGTCCATAACAAATCATACAACATGTAGAGAGCATCACTCATAATATACATAACTTTTTCTGCTAACTTTTCATGTTGCTTACTAATTACTAAGATGTCATCTTTCTAAAGCATAAATCAAACCAACAACTATCACATCACCATACATATACAACAAGCATTTAAAATCTACTAACGTGATCAATGTTAAGTTGAAAAATATTGGTTTTAAAATGTGAGATTTCACTCATCGGAAGTTTGCAAATTCAACTCTAACTTCCACTAGAACTTGAACACGACCGAGATCTTTGCTCCTAACTTGGAAAATGATATTTTGGTGGGCTTAAGTGGGCAATATGTTTTGGACTAAGGCTTAGGGGGCTCGGCCTAGATGAATATGGATATGTACGGCTTGTTCTGTAGAGTAGGAATTATATAAGTGGATGGAAGGCTTTTTAAACAAGGCCAAAGTGTTTATAAAAGTGAACGAACTAAAGTTTTTGGGCTTTATAAATATTTGGAAGTCATGGAAATTTTCTCCAGAGCTAAGAGAGGTTTTACGAAGTTGAAATTAAATTAGAAAATGAGTAAAATGGTAGGAAATAAGTTTATATACTAGTGCAAAAGTTAAATTACTAAAATAGCCTAAAGGTACATACCCTCTCCCCAATTTTTTCCACATCATATTTCTTTTCTCCCTCCCTCTCTCATGATTTTCCCTGTTCCCCCTCTCTCTTGTGATGAGCCAACATGTATTAATGATATAGTGTACTTATGTTTTGAGAGAAATGGCATTTTGTTACAATTTTCCTTTTTTACTTTTTAAACCTATTTATTTTTCATAAAATGTCATTCCATATTTTAATAAATCATAAATATATTTATACATGTATATTCTAAAATGTATTCTAGCTTGTATAAATGTGTGTGTATGTTACACAAATGTGCACAGTGTTTTTGGACAACTTTTCGACATCGAAAAGTCGAAAATTTGGAAAACTATTTCCGGCCACATTCTCCATTTTTCATTGAACTAATTATTTTTATAAAAAATTGACAACTGTTTCATCGTCATTATTTATTACTAAAAAGAGTTCTGTTTTGATTATAATATCTGCTACTTTGAATATTTAGAATTAGTTAAATATTCATAAATTAAACCAGTGAAATTTCAAGTCGTTACAAAAACAGCTTCGTGAATTGTTTATGTAATTATTATATTTTATCATTCGATTGTGAGATTCTGTTATTTGGTTGTTTTGTATCTTACTTCTTTAAATCAAAAACCATTGATAATCTATCTTTTGGCCAATTTTAGTTAGGTATGTGTTAGTTACTGTCGACTTAAATCATTCACAATAATAGGTCGTCACAATTAGTATCAAAGCTCAGGTTGAGCGAACACCTAAGCCTAATGGGGATAAACTCATTAGAGATAGGGTTAGTAATACCCTAGAATAAGTCTGGGGGTATATATACATACGAGAGTGCGTATTTGTTAGTGTTATAAAAATGTTTTATGTTGTGTTAAATTGTTCTGTGAGTGATTTATAAATTCTGATCAGTACATGGGACGCCATGGTACAGGGCAAATCGACACAATATTGTTTTTGAAATTAGGTAAGTTAAATAATTTTACCTAGGATTATATTTTATATATAAAAGAATAATTTTTCATAAATTTATATAGTTATTTATGATGTGTTTGTTTGTTAGGAAATGATAATATTTAATTATTATTTATTGTTTTATTAGTTGCGCTTGGCCATTTTATAAGCATTTACTATTGTGTGTTGATTTTAGAGTTATGTTTAACCATTTTTTAAGTAATTTACCTTAGTACAACATTGGAAGGGTAGATTATTACCTAAGGGAACATTAAAAACGAACACCTAGTAAACTAAATTTTACAGTTTGACTATAAGACGTTTAGTGATAATGTTGGGTTAAAATTTAATTTTAATAGAAGATGTTTAGTATAATCTTAAAGAAATACTAGGTATTCTTAAGATGAACACTAATGTAATAGTTTATATAAGAAAGTGACTTATATAAATATGGTTTATAAATGTAGTCTATAAATAAAAAGGATTTGGACTGAAAGTTTGAGAACATAATCCCTGGTGTTTTAGAAATTAGCTCTCTAAGATTTTGGAAAATAATAATAGTATTATTTAAAAGTAAACGATTAAGAAATTGGTTTATATAATTGATATCATAGTACTTAGTAATGTTTACGATGTATTTATTACCGTTTTGGGAATATTTTTGGTTAAGTCCGAACCGCATCAGATAGAAAGTACTGAACTCGTTTCCATCGCTGGAAAAGAATTCCGGTGATGGCTGCAGCATCATTGGCATTATTTTTAAGTTTCAAATAGGAAATGCTACTATAATAGCTATGCTACAAAATTGTTTGAGTAAAATAGATTTTTGATTTAAATTTTAAAAGTATGGTTTGATATACAAGGATTATAAGAACAAATTATTTTGAAATGATTTGAAATGAATCCCGATATTTGGGTCTAAAGTTTTGGGTTAAGATATATTATGGGCGTGTGTATCATATGCATTTGAGTGGTTTGGTTATGCATCTTGTTTAATCTGTTGATTAGTAGTTTTCAATTATTGAAAGAAAATGGAATTTTTGCCAATTTTGAATAGTCGGAAACTTCCAAATTAATATGGGAATTAATACTAAGTAATTTTGTACAATTATAAAATTTGAATTTGTATAACCTTAACTTGAAAAGACAATAAATAAAAAAAGTTTAAAATTTATTAAACGCCTTTGCTAAGTGGTGCATTCAATGTTGTTAGGCCAACTAATACACATCTTTACCTTAGGGTTGTCTAAGAAAAGTATACTCTAGTCCTGAGTTTGGATATCAGAGTCTGACTCTTCCTAGCTACATTCCTAACTCGATGGATGAAGAAGTCCAAAAGGTTGACTCGGTAATAAGATCCAAATTATCTTGGACCTTCATCAAAATCTTAATTAAGTTAAAACAAGTTTTAAATTTGTTTAATATCTATGTTAAGCAAATGAATAAGATTGTTTGCATATACTCTAAGGATGTAATAGAGTACTATACAAGTATTAACTTAAGTCTTAAAATGTTTTAAAGTGAAATTGCATTTCAAAAAATGTTTATAAATGAAGTAAATTCTTTTTATGGAAATGTTTACAGACTTAATTAAAAATTTATCATATGTGCTATAAATAATTTGGGTAGTAAAAGAGAATACTATTTAGATAAAAAAATATGAAATTAAGATAGTGAAAAGATTTATAAATAAAGTCACGTCTTTGTAAATTGTTTATAAAAGAAAAGGAAGTTTGCAAAAAATGTTTTATAATTAAGGTTATGGCTTTTGGATATGATTATCAACTTGAATAATATTCTATAAAAGAAGATAGGTCTTTATAAAATGGTTATAAACTTAAGAAAATATGATTCACAAATAAATTTAGTCTTAAATGAGAAACACTATAGGTGAAAATAAATGTGATTGAAATGTAGAGAAATGTAAGTAATGTTATAAGAAATGGTTCATTTGGGATTTTAATATTAAATGAGAAAGAATTTATGTAAATAAATATTAATTAATAAGAGATAATATTTGTGTAAATAAATGGGATTTACAATGAATGCGAATTAAGAAGTAATTGGTATAATAATGAAACTAATTGGAATAGATATGTAAGTTGTACATAGATCATTTTATTTGCATAACTGATTTGATCTAGATTCGAATATACGATTTCGAGGTGAATTACATTAGTCCAAGTTAGGATTTTTCACTCGATTCTTGACGATGAACACTAGATATGAATTTTTAATTTGATTCTGAAGTTTTCTATCATAGTATATAGCCATACAAGGAGAACGGATGTTTCTAATCAAGGAACCTTATCAGAGACCACACTAGAGAAGTCGAATGAGCAATACTAGCTTGGAAGTACATTTTATTATGATTGAGCGAGTGATTGGCTTTGATAATGTGTAAGAATGACATATGTACATCATATTTCTTTATTATAATTCATATGCTTTTGAAATTAGAAAGTGCAAGTTGTTTGGTTGGATATCATTTGTAATTGAGATACAAGTTTATGGAAACAAAGGCTAGTTTGATGCTTTTGATTTCATGGGTAGAGTTAACTGCTCGACTAACAGGTAAATATTTATGTTATTACGGATAATCCACTTTTGGGCTTTTGTTTTCTTTTGGTTGATTTGTGCTATTGTGGCAAGTTGTAGTTTTTCCGAATCGAGCCGCACAATGGACGTGCGGCCGAAATTTTCCATAACTTATGACATTTTTAAAGTTTAATAGCTCATTTTAGTAAACTGGTTTTAACAGCTTAACGGTTTGAGTGGGAAACCTAAGTAAGAAGTTTAAATTTTGTATAAGTTGATTATTTTGGTAAATCGTATCAAAAAAATGCTGGATCCTTTACTTCATTTCTTTTCAAGGATGAAAATTTTTGAGGGGGAAATTGGAATGACCCGTAATTTTAACCATTTAAAAATATTGAATTTAATAAAAAAAATTGGATAAAATTGTTAAAAATAAAAATTGTATTATTTATTAATGTAAATTTTATCAAAATATAAGTTACGATCTTAAATAAAGTTCTTAAATTACAAATTTCAATAAGATAAAAGATGGTAATATAGATTATAATTTAATGATGCTGGTCTATAAATAATTAATAACGGGAATTGGGATAATAAAAGTTAATTTTACTAAAGAATAGAATGAATGTTTTATTCAAGAAGAAAACATAAGTTTATTTATTTAGAATGTATCTTGATAAGTATAATTTCAAATAAGAAAAACTTTTACTTAGTAAGTAATGTATAACCCTTGTTGTATGCAGCAATGTTACAAGTATGTATGTATAACTATAAAAAAGAAAATGGTTATTTTATTTTCGTTTGTTTTGAAATCTAATATTGAAATTAATTGCAACTAAATTTATTGGAAGATTTTAATTAAAAAAGAAGAAGTGAATTGTAATTAATGGGGGAAATAAAAGAAACATATGGTTAAATTGAAAAAAAATGGAAAATGTGGATTAATTAGAAGAAACATTTTTAATCAAAATAAAAAGAATGTTTTGAGAAAAACAAAATGAACGTTTTTATTTTAAAATTAAGTGTAATTTTAGAAAAGAAAATTTAATTTGCAAAAAATATTTTTCAGCCATTTATAATAGTCAGTGTAATGACCCCCGAATGTACCATGTTAATTATAAATTTTTTAAATGGTTATTTAAAATGGAAATTTGTTGGTAAAAGGAAAATTGGAGTAGGATTGCGTTTTGGGGATTTTGATAGTTCCATTGGGTTTAGAAATATCGAACATGTATATTTCGATATATGGCATGTTATATTTTCGTTCGTGGGACGAAAACAGGATTTTGGGCCTTTGTTACCACTTTGGCCTGATTGATCTTCCTTTTGCCTATAAATATATTGTCATAACCACCTAATTCTTTTCCATCTATTTCAGATCTAAATCTCCTATGTTAATAGAGATTATCCCTAATCCCTAATTACCGATTACAAATTAATTGAAAAATCAAATTTTCCAAACCCTATCCAGTTATATACCATTGGCAAGGTCTCGAATAAGAGAGGAAGTGTTTGAAATTCATTTATCAATCTGTGGCTCTGTTTGATCAGAAATCGACGATTAATTCACAGCCGTACATTCTAGAGTTTCTAGATCGACAATGAAACGTCGACCATGGGATGATCAAAGGTTATCTGGAGTGAAGCATGACGAATAGAATCGATCTGTGGGACTTGATTCGGCAGATGGCGCCTAGGTTCACCGAAATTGACTATTTTTCGATCAAATTTCAGTCACGGTGGGAAGGTGTCAGGCGGCAGCATGAGGTATCATGGCTTTGGCGTAGGGACAGTGGAGCATGTGGTGGTTGGTGCTTGCGTTGGATCTGAGTGAAGTCAACTGAAGAGGTGGTGATTTGCGGTGGAAGATGGCGGCTACTAGTATTGTGGGATGGGGTTAAGTGAAATTGATTTGGGGAAGAAAGCGATAATTACAATTTTTCCTTTGTGATATTTATTTAATTTTTAAAATCCTAATCTTATAATTTGAATAAATTTTGCATACAAACGTTGATTCATGCGCGGCTTCTTCCGTTGGACTCGTATCGAAACTTTGGACGACAAGGAACTTGTTTTGTGGAGTTTGGAGGCTATTGCAAAAAGTGCATTGGTGTCTAGTTGAGGGTTGTCCGTTTTGTATGATTTTCAGATTCGTATAAGAAGGTAAGTGTTAAAGCTTAGAAAATGCTAAATTTTTTATTGCAAGTTAAACCAAGTCATGATGTGATAAATTTTATTGATTTGCTATTTAGAATTCTAACTAGACATTGAAATTGAATACCCATTCTAATGAACACCTCGATATGTGAAAATTAATATTGTTGTGATACATGTTTAATTGGTCTGTTTGGACGTTGATTTCATGTGTATGCCTATAGTTAATAATGGATGATACGGTATTTGTACGGATGATATTATTGATTGTGGTATATCCCTGTTAACACCTTGTATATTATTATAATCGTATAAATTGTCATATGGATCACTTGAGCATTGAATACCTAAATTAAGAAATAGGTCGAAATGATATATACCTATGACATTTAAATATGGGTTGCAATGATATATGCCTATGTATGTAAAATTTAAAATAAAACGATCACTTGGCCCTAGGTAAGAAAATTAAATAATGAACACTGAATCTGGTTAAATGAATTGGCTCTAAAATTTCAAATTTGAATTTGTTTAAATGAAACTATTTTAAATAAAGTTATTTGAATTAATTAATATTAAATATTAAAGTTTAATTTTAAATTTAATTTGGATTTATTAATTATAAACCTTAAAATTTGAAATTGAAATTCAGTTTGAATTTATCGAAGTTGAATTATTTTAAAGGTTTAAATTTGAAATTTGAATTTAAGATTTAAAATAATCTCAAATTAAAGTCTGTTTTAAATTATTGTTTGAATTTAAGATTTGAAATCATTTTAAATTAAAGTTGATTGAAATTGAAATTTGAAATTTGAACTTGTTTTAAAGTGAAATTTGAAATTTGAGTTTGTCTTAAATTTAATTGTGAAATTGTTGAAATTTGAAATCTAAACTCGGGTTTAAATTTTTTTAAAAGAACTATATTAAATTCAATACTATTTTAAATTGATAACTAATTTATTTTAAATTCAAAACTATTTAATTTTTTACTTCAAAACTATTTTAAATTCAAAACTATTTTAAATTCGACGTTATTTAAATTAAATTTGTATAATTTAAGTAATGATATTTTGATATGAAAATACGATAGGTTTTCTTAAAATTTAAAATGACCAAAACAATGTGTAAAATGAAGATTGGTTATTAAAGAGACCGAGGCTGGATGTTGGCTACTCTCTGCAATATAGGAATCCCTTTAATAACTGTGTACGTGGAGGATGTTTCGGAATGAGTGATTGGATTGGCGAACGTTTATTGGAATGAAGTAAGAGAATGATAACGGATGATTCGACACTTGTGTCAAATTTGAAATGACTAAAACAGGAGCTCTATGAACCGAGCAAGGGGTTAGCTATCCTTAGTGGACATCCTTCCCTCATATTACAATCTTGATTTTGGACTCGATTGGTGCACCTTTGATTTTGGATGGATGGACACGGTCGACCGTTAGGGGTTACGACCAATCAGGACGGTAAACTATAGAATCCTACCTTAGGTATTACCTCACGTGCCTGTCATATAATTATCCTTATATGAGACCACTACGATTTTGTTTTAGTGTTGTTCTATCATGGCACTACCCTAGCTACCGATGTTACTGGTTGTGTTACAAGGCAAGTTGTAGAACAATGCTATAAAATGTGTTGGAGGGATTAATGTAAATTCTTAACGATGAGAAAAATATTTATTTTATTGATAAACACAACATATATAGCACATCTTGTTACATATAGGTAGTTTAACAGATCCTTAGGAGATGGAAAATCTCATGACATCTCTTACGTTATTTGTACCCGTATTACACTTGATATTGAGTTAACTTACATATAAAAAATTAGTTCCGACTCGAGTGTATTATTTTCCTTTACGCTCGGGTGATGCAGCTCAAGCCAGAGATGAAGATACGCGAACCATAATTCTCCAAGGGATAAGTCGCACAGGACTTAAGGAGGGGATAAGTCGAACAGGACTTAAGGAGGGGATAAGTCGCACACGACTTAAGGAAGAGGCGCTAAGTCATTCACGACTTAACAGGAAACAAGAAAGGGAAGTTGCATTGAGCTCGCGACCTAACGAATTTGCGGGTCACGACCTAAAAGAGAACGACTTATCAACCTACGAGATAAGTACTTCACGAGTTAACAAAAATTTAGGTCACTCACGACCTAGTTAAGTCGTTTGAAGAGTTATGCCATATGGAGCTTGAGTCGTGTGGTCTTTATGTGATGAGTCGTGGACGACTTATGATAGGTCGGGTGTGCTTTCGTTGTAATGTTGATGAGTCGTAACTCGTAGGTCGTTGTGTCTTGAGTCGCTGTGTTGTAATTACTTTAAGTCGTTGTAACTTGAATATTGTACGTTGAGTCGCTGCCGACACATGATGAGTCGTAAGTCGTGACGGTATGTTGTGTTGTAAATATGGTTGAGTCGCTTGATGTTGCGGCGTTGTAATATTGGTGAGTCGTGAGTCGTGAGTCGTGTACGACTTAAGGCACCGGTTGTGAAATGCTATAAATAGGGAGTGTGTTGTACATTTTGGGGGGTTGTTGTTTTTTTTGAATAAAATTCTTGTTTGATTGCTGTGTGCTTTCATCTTAAATTGGTAGTTAAGTGTAATCTCCTATCTCCACTTTCGGTTATTCGAGTGCGCTCGAATCAACGATCGTTGAAGCCAATTCACGGTATCAAGTGCACTTGATCAATGTTTGAAGAATTGTAGATCTTCTTTCACGGTATCGTGCGCGATCAACGTGTCGAAGATAGCTAGAATTCGGTATCTTTGTGATCAACGAATTTGGGTATTTCAGTATCTTCAATCCACCGTTTGCTACTTTCATCGATCTATATCGTTTTGTTATTATCCGCTGCGTCAGTTTGGCATCGGAGCTAGACTTAGCCAATCATAGCTAAGCCGAGTCTTGGAGCCAAGAAGTTTGAAGTTGAAGTTGGTGTTCATCGTGTTCATCTTGAAGTTGCAACAAGTTAGAAGCTTTCGATCCATTTCATTTTGAATCAAAGTCCGGAAAGTGTTTGAATTTTTGGAGAAGAGTTTGAGGTGTTTGAGTGAAGGCCGAGCATAACTTTGTGTGAAGTTTGGATCGTGCATCACTTTGGTATCATTTGTTGAAGGTAGGCCGTGTATATTGGTGAGAAGTAGCCGAGCCTTAGTGAAGTTTGTTTTGAAGTTTGAAGCTGTGCGTTGTTTGTTTGTGGGGTTTGGAAAGTTGTGAAGTTTGAAGATTGTATTGAATCAATCATGCCGCCGAGAAGAGCTAATCGTCATCAGAATGTTGAAGCGTTGTATAGAAGAGAAGAAGCCGAGCAAATGGAACAACGCATTAATGAGAAATTTGATGAAGGCATTGGAAAGTTAGAGAAATTGATGAATGATTTGAATCAAAATCAAAGGAGGAGATCACCAATCTCGAACCATGGAGGAAACAGAGTTTCACCATCGGTTACGGAAGCGAGGAGGGTATCGCCGCAATCTTTTAGAGAAAGAAGAGAAACATCAATTTCGTCAAGAAGAGATCACCATGACTATGGACACGAAGAGAGGAGAACTCCACGAGAGTTTGAAAATGAGCCATATAGAGATGAAGAGAGACATAGTAGAAGAGACATGCGTGATCGAAGGGATGTTGGTGGTCGAGATCGATATAGACATACATTTGATTATGATGAAGATGGTGATAGAGCTAGCATTCATTATCGAGATCGAGACCAAGTTCGAAATGTATATCGGGATGTTGATGATGATCGTCGATGGGAATCGGGTATGAAGATGGAAATTCCAGAGTTCAAGGGTGGAATGGTAGCAGAAGAATTTCTTGATTGGTTGTCTAATGTTGAAGAGATTTTTGACTTTAAAGAGGTTCCTGAGCATAGAAGAGTGAAGTTGGTTGGTACTAGGTTAAGGGGTAGAGCTATGCCATGGTGGCAGCGAACTAAACTTACACGGGAGAGAATGGGGAAGTGGAAGATTGAATCATGGGCGAAGATGAAGAAACTGATGAAAGCTACATTCTTGCCTTACAATTATCAATCACTCATGTATCAGAGGTTGCAGAACTTGAGGCAAGGGACAAGGACTGTTAGTGATTATGCTGATGAATTTTATCAACTGATTGCTCGAAATGACATTATGGAGACAGAGGAACAATTGACTGCTAGGTTTGTTGGAGGGTTGCGGATGCAGATCCAGGATATGCTGAATATGTTTGATCCGAGATCTGTAGCAGAAGCACATCAGAAAGCGTTGGCTTGGGAGAAGCAGGGAAGACGAGGAGGTGGTGTGTTTACAAGTTCCAATATTCAGAACAAAGGTACTAGTGGGAGTTCCAATGTTTCGAAAGCTGTCAGTAAACCAGTTGTGAATGAAGTTGCGAAGGCAAAGGTCAACAACAGTTTCAAATGTTACAATTGCCAGGAA
This sequence comes from Allium cepa, assembly GCA_030765085.1. NCBI lineage: Eukaryota > Viridiplantae > Streptophyta > Magnoliopsida > Asparagales > Amaryllidaceae > Allium > Allium cepa. The sequence continues at coordinate 504,404,477 of CM060934.1, read as the reverse complement.
GTGGGTCACAAGAGTAATGAATGTCCGAAGCCGAAGAAACGAACTATGATTGCTGAAGTTGAAGGTGAAGATGTTGATGAAGGTTATTCTAGTCCAGTAGAGGAGGATGAACAGGATGTTGCGTCAGGAGATAAAGGATGTAATCTAATGATGAGAAGGTCTTGTTTAATACCGAAGCAAGAAGAAGAAGCTAGTTGGTTGAGAAGTAACATCTTTCAGTCAACATGCACTATTCTGGGAAAGGTTTGTAAGTTTGTAATTGATGCAGGAAGTTGTGACAATATTCTTTCTACTGAAGCAGTGAGAAAGTTGAAGCTGAAAACGGAGAAGCATCCAAATCCTTACAAGTTAGCGTGGTTGAGAAAAGGAGGAGAAGTGAAGGTGGACAGGCGAGTTCGAGTTCCATTTTCTGTTGGGAAGAAATATAAAGACGAGATTTGGTGTGATGTTGTGGAGATGGATGTCTGTCACTTACTTTTGGGAAGACCATGGCAGTATGATCGAGCAGTACAACATGGCGGTCGGACCAATAGCTACAGTTTTATGTTCGAAGGTGTTAAGATCATTTTGGTTCCAAAGAAGAGACAACAGGAAGAGAGTAAATCTGAAGAGATTGAGGAGCTGAAGACTTTATTGACTTTGAAGGAATTTATTGAAGAAGTAGAAGAGAGTCCAGAGGTATTTTTGTTGATTGGACATGAAGCCACTGAATCTGTGGAAGTTCCAAAGGAAGTAAAACCGGTATTGGAAGAATTCAGAGATGTGTTTCCTGAAGAATTGCCAACGGAGTTACCACCGTTGCGGGATATTCAACATCAGATTGATCTTGTGCCAGGGGCAGCATTACCACACAGGCCACATTACCGAATGAGTCTAAAGGAACATAAGGAGTTGCGAAGGCAAGTGGAAGAGTTGTTAGAACAGGGGTGTGTTCAGGAGAGCTTAAGTCCTTGTGCAGTGCCAGCTTTATTGGTGCCAAAGAAAGATGGTTCGTGGAGGATGTGTACGGACAGTCGGGCTCTAAACAAGATCACTGTGAGATACAGATTTCCTATGCCGAGGTTTGATGATTTGATAGATCAGTTGAGTGGGGCTGTTGTGTTTTCAAAGATTGACTTGAAAAGTGGATACCATCAGATTCGTATTAGACCAGGTGATGAATGGAAGAATGCTTTTAAAACCAGGTAAGGTCTATACGAGTGGTTGGTTATGCCGTTTGGTTTATCAAATGCACCAAGTACTTTTATGAGTGTGATGAACCAGATTTTCAGACCATACATTGGAAAGTTCGTGGTTGTTTACTCTGATGATATTCTGATCTACAGTGAGAGTATGGAAAAGCATGTCCATCATTTGCGTGAAGTACTATTGATTCTACGACAGGAGAAATTTTATGCTGCAACAAAGAAGTGTGTGTTTATGACGGACAGTGTTTTATTTCTGGGGTATGTTTTGTCAAAGGAAGGAATTCGAGTGGATGAAAGTAAAGTAGAAGCTATCAGGAGTTGGCCACAGCCAAGGACAATTACTGAAGTGAGAAGTTTTCATGGGTTGGTATCTTTCTATCGAAGGTTCATTCCACATTTTAGCAGTGTAATGGCACCTATAACCGATTGCATGAAAGGAAAGAAGTTTGAGTGGTCAGAGGAAGCAGGGGTTGCTTTTGAGAAGATTAAGAAACTATTGACGACAGCACCAATTCTAGTTTTACCGGATTTTCAGTTGTTATTTGAATTACATACTGATGCATCGAAGGTTGGGGTTGGTGGAGTTTTGAGTCAGAAGGGAAGACCAGTTGCTTATTTCAGTGAGAAGTTATCTGGAGCTAAGTTGAGATATAACACTTATGATGTTGAGTTTTACGCAATTGTTCAAGCTGTGAAACATTGGAGACATTATCTGTTTCAGAAGGAGTTTGTTCTTTACACTGATCATGAAGCATTGAAGCACTTACAAGGTCAGGATAAGATTTCAGCAAGGCATGCATCATGGATTGCTTATCTGCAGCAATTTACTTTTGTTGTTAAACACAAATCAGGGGTGACGAATCGTGTGGCTGATGCATTGAGCAGGAGGAATCATTTGTTGACGATAATGAAAGTTGAAGTGACAGGGTTTGAACTATTGCCAGAGTTGCTTGAAGAAGATCCTTACTTTATGAAATTTGTTGAGAAAGTCAAGGACGAAAGTACTGATGAATTCGCGTTGGTAGATGGGTTCTTGTTCAAAGGGAATCAATTGTGCGTACCAGAAGGTAGTTTGAGAATGAAGATTATAAAGGAGCTACATGAAGAAGGACATGTGGGTAGAGATCGAACATTGCAGTTGATTTCTCAGTCTTATTATTGGCCGTCAATGAGAAGGGAAGTTGAAAGGTTTGTGCGTAGATGTCATGTTTGTCAGGTTTCGAAAGGGATAGCTACAAATGCGGGATTGTATATGCCATTACCTGTTCCTACAAAACCGTGGGTAGACATTAGCATGGATTTTGTGCTGGGTTTGCCAAGAACTCAAAGGGGGAATGACTCTATATATATTGTGGCGGATCGTTTCTCGAAGATGGTACATTTTATTGCTTGTAAGAAGACGGCGGATGTTGTTCATGTCGCTCAGTTATTTTTCAAGGAGATCTATCGACTTCATGGATTGCCAGAATCTATTGTGTCGGATAGGGATACTCGTTTTCAGAGTCATTTTTGGTTAAGTTTGTGGAAGATGGTGGGAACGAAGTTAAACTTTAGCAGCGCTTATCATCCGCAAACAGATGGACAGACAGAAGTTGTTAACAGATCATTGGGAAATTTGTTACGATGTCTTGTGAAGGACAATCTGAAGAGTTGGGACATGAAGTTATGCCAAGCAGAGTTTGCTCATAATCATGCAGTGAATCGTAGTACGGGATTCAGTCCATTTCAGATTGTATATTCTAATTTACCAAGGGGACCGTTGGACCTAACAATAGTACCACAACCGAAGGGGACGGTTAAACGAGCTGTAGACTTTGTTGATGGGTTGACTAAATGTCATAAAATCGTTCAGGAGCGATTGGAGAAAGCAAATAAGAAGTATAAAAGATCCGCAGATATGAAGCGAAGAAGTGTTGGGTTTAATGAAGGAGATTTGGTATATGTCGTGTTAACAAAGGATCGTTTTCCAGTGGGCGCTTATAACAAGTTGAAAGCCAGAAAAATTGGTCCTGTAGAAGTTGTGAAACAGATTAATAAAAATGCTTATAAGTTGAAGCTACCGGAAGAGGTGTACACTTCTGACGTGTTCAATGTTAAACATCTCATGCCATATTATGGGAATGAACAATCCGATGTGGAAGAATTTACAAATTCGAGGACGAATTTTTCTCAACCTGGGGAGGATGATGCAGCTCAAGCCAGAGATGAAGATACGCAAACCATAATTCTCCAAGGGATAAGTCGTACACGACTTAAGGAGGGGATAAGTCGCACAGGACTTAAGGAGGGGATAAGTCGCACACGACTTAAGGAAGAGGCGCTAAGTCATTCACGACTTAACAGGAAACAAGAAAGGGAAGTTGCATTGAGCTCGCGACCTAACGAATTTGCGGGTCACGACCTAAAAGAGAACGACTTATCAACCTACGAGATAAGTACTTCACGAGTTAACAAAACTTTAGGTCACTCACGACCTAGTTAAATCGTTTGAAGAGTTATGCCATATGGAGCTTGAGTCGTGTGGTCTTTATGTGATGAGTCGTGGACGACTTATGATAGGTCGGGTGTGATTTCGTTGTAATGTTGATGAGTCGTAACTCGTAGGTCGTTGTGTCTTGAGTCGCTGTGTTGTAATTACTTTAAGTCGTTGTAACTTGAATATTGTACGTTGAGTCGCTGCCGACACATGATGAGTCGTAAGTCGTGACGGTATGCTGTGTTGTAAATATGGTTGAGTCGCTTGATGTTGCGGCGTTGTAATATTGGTGAGTCGTGAGTCGTGAGTCGTGAGTCATGTACGACTTCAGGCACCGGTTGTGAAATGCTATAAATAGGGAGTGTGTTGTACATTTTGGGGGGTTGTTGTTTTTTTGAATAAAATTCTTGTTTGATTGTTGTGTGCTTTCATCTTAAATTGGTAGTTGAGTGCAATCTCCTATCTCCACTTTAGGTTATTCGAGTGCGCTCGAATCAACGATCGTTGAAGCCAATTCACGGTATCAAGTGCGCTTGGTCAATGTTTGAAGAATTGTAGATCTTCTTTCACGGTATCGTGCGCGATCAACGTGTAGAAGATAGCTAGAATTCGGTATCTTTGTGATCAAAGAATTTGGGCATTTCAGTATCTTCAATCCACTATTTGCTACTTTCATCGATCTATATCGTTTTGTTATTATCCGCTGCGTCATCGGGTCAGCCTGGGTATTTAGTGACTCAAAGACATTGTTCTTAAAGATGAAGATGGAGTTTGGATGATCATATTTACTAGTATTATTATACTACATTATTTTGGTATGTTTGTTCAATGTATAACTCTGATTATATTGTAAAAATGAAATCAAATGTATAAAGTGAAACAACTTCATGAACTATTTACGCAATTATTATTTTTTTGTCATTCTTTTTGAGATTCTATGTATTTCATTCTTTCGTATCTTACTTCTTTAAATCAGAACCCCATTGATATTATGTCTTTTGGACTATTTGAGTTAGGCATGTGTGTGTTATTATCGACTTAAATCATTCAAAATGATGGGTCACCACAGTTCGAAACTCATTAAAGAAAATACACGGTTTTAGGCAAGTAAACTTGTAAGTGACTAAGTTACGAACGTGTTTAATGGTTGTATAATTAGGCGCTTGCATGGTCAATATGTAAAATTTTATTGGTAAGCATATTTTATATTCTTATTTTTCAATATTAATTTAGTTCATTTGTATATTTTAATTGATAAACATTTTATCAATTTTAACAATTGCATAAATTTATCTATGTAGATTATTATAACTTCACATAGCATACATTCTTACAACACTAAAAATGTTAAATGTAACCATTTCATTTTTCTAATAAGGCTCCTAGTAATCATTTATGTATCTCCATATGGAAATCTTTCGACTTCACTAGTGGATGTTAGGACTCGTCTATCATGGTATTCTGATCTTTAGTTTGCTTAATAAGTTATAATCCCACAAATGATGGATAACTTCTTATAAATTATATCATATACAACTTCTAACCCATGGATCCTTTTCCTAATCTCATTTTGACCTTAAGTTTGCTCAATAAATCAAAAGAAATTATTCGCTTGTACCTACCATTTCACAATAACCTAAGTATAGTATATGTACCTTGAGTTTGCTCAATAAATTCATATATTTATCCTACCTCGTCTAGCTTGAGTTTGCTCAACAACCAAAGAGTATGCAAGTAATTTATTAATATATATAAATGGTAGAAAATAACATTTATATTAAAGATTCATAATCTTCAATACATTTAATTAAGTTATATCTAATTTATGGAATGCCATATTTCTTATGAAATACCCTCATGGTTCAAATGCCAGACACATCAAAAATCAGGGTATATGTACTTTTACATATGTATTTATTCCTTGAGTCTATTTAGGGTTTCTTTAATGTTCCACCTTCAGTTTATACATTTATATATTATATAAGTTTTATTATTATATAAATATATGATTTACTTAACTTATAGAATATTTTATGTATAACATTACATTAATTAAATCTTATTTAATTAATTTAATTAATTAACGCTTCGATTATTTTTGTATTATTCGATTATAACATATTATATTAAATATATATACTATAACCTTTATAATAATACACATATATCTTGTATATATGTATTTTCATTTGTTAATTAATTTTTAATTAATTTATTTAAATAAATAATTTTATTTAAATTTTATTAATTTCGAAAACTATTTTATACACACATGTGTACTCATATTGTCTTTAACAATTCAAGACAACATAACATATGTCATTAATATATATATATATATATATATATATATATAATTAACTAATTTGTTTAACTAATTCATTTATTATATTAAAAAGAACTTAATTATAAGTAGTATTTTGGAAAATAATTTATAACATCTTCAAACATTTTGACAAATTATATTATAACTTTTTATAATATGTGTTTTACTTTAAATTTAACTTTTAGATTTAAAACTTTTATCTTATTTCAGAAATTTTGAAATTAGCCCAAGTTCCAATTCAAATTGGGCATTTTCAGTTTGGATCAACCTTTAGGCTCATATAATTTTCGGGCCAAGTTAGGAGCTACATGGTGCTTGATTACCCAACAATCCAGCCTAACACTACCTTTCTACGACATCCTACTAACTGGGTTGTATGCTAAATTAGTTGGCCCTAACATGACTAGTTTAGATCGGATAGGGTATTTTGCTTCGCTACCATTGTTGGAACAGGACCAGCACGTAGCAGGTATATTTCAAAAATTCATTCTATTTGGATATTTATTGGGCTATGAAGTCTAAATTTATTTTGCAAATTTTCTAGATTTTCTTTTAAGTAAAATCGGTATTTAAGTAATTTATAAATATTATATTTATTAGGCCAACAAAAATTAGGACTAACCTTGCGTCATCCGTAGTTATTTATTATGGGCGATATCTTACATCAGCTCCAAAGTCACAATGCTGGTAGCCAAATTAGCTGGGCAGACTTCTACAAGCTTTTGACTGACCTATCATCCCTAACCTTATTCATAATTTATAACAATTTTTTAACATATTATCACACACCTTACCATATCCATTATTAAGGCCTTATAAGAAAACTTCTTATTTCGCATCTACAATTAATTACCTGCCTAAAGGGGATTCAATAATAATTAATAACCTATTAACTATGTATTAATACAATATAATATATGTTATTTATGTTAACTTACACAAACACCTACACGCACCTAGTAAATTTCTAAGCGTGCGGAGATCATGCCCTAAATTAGCATTTAAATGTCAAATCATCAGAAATCATACAAGTCTCATTTCCATATTAACAAATATACCATAAATCAAATATTCATAATTCAACTAACAGATTTTTACAAAATGGAATCCAAACCCAATTTATTTTATACTAAAATTACGAAAAAAACCAATATTAGAAACTTACAATTTAAATACTAATACGCTCTATTTAACTTATTTATACATGAAATTAGATAAAGGGAATTCTATTCAAATTATGGAAATAGATGGTGCAAACTACAAATAAGAAATCATACATTACACATCATTTCCTAATCAATTACTAAAGCAAGAAAGACTAAGATTTTCATTGATAACAGGTCCTTAGCCTTTTCTCATTTTGGATTTGTCATGCCTTTAATAGTCTCATTCACATCTCTCCTTCTGATATATACAACAAGGGATTGGTATATATATTAGATTCGAAAATTTTGGGATTGGAGAAGAAAGGACTAGAAATAAAACAATAAACATCTAGAACTTATTACCTGAAACCCTAAAGAATATTTCTAAATCTTTAAAGAGAGACCGACAGAGCTTCGCTTGGTTCCTAAAATAAATTATAAATAAAAGTGAGAAGACTGGGTTTTATTTATAGTGGTTGGAATGCACCAGAACCATCAGATTAAAATCGGTTAAAGGTAATAAAATATGGTATGTTAGTTTGCATAAAACCCCAACCGCCTCATAGGGACTGGTTGACTGCCCCTAGCAGTCAATCGGCCTAGGGTAGGCGGTCGACCCGTGGTCCTATTTTGTAAACGTTATTTATTGTCATTGATTTATTTATTTTATTCCTTAACTACACCTTTAACCTTCATGTTAATTTTAATAATTACTTAACCCCCAGTATAATTACTATTACTTTTAAGTTTACAAATTTGAGAGTTATTTACTTATTTGAATTTGAATTCTATTAAAATTATTTTAAATATGAAAACTTCAAATGTCCACAATTTCTTTGTTTGATCTCCGCTTTCGAAACATTATGTATGAAAATTGATCAGAATTTCACCACAAACACAACGACATAACTCCTGTGGTCAACTTCTGATATTTGAAAAAATTCATTTTTAGCCTTATCATAGTTAATTAATTTATCTATTTTATTTATATCTTATTAATTTTTATGGGATGTTATAATCTTCCCCCTTAAAAGCATTTCTTCCCCGAAATCTTTCCAAGAGAATGATAGCGTAACGCACAATAAATATCCATATTATACAATCATGCTATCTACATAACCATCTAATTAATCAAAAGTGTAATGGATTATGTGTGTAGATATACTATAAGTGTGCTCAATCCTAGCGTGAGTGTATGATCATGACATATAGGCATGTATGCTAGTATCCTACACATGCATAGCATTTCTATATCAATACAAAGTGATGGTAAAAATGTAGCAATCATATCCTACCATCCAATCTAGCAACCACAATACAACCAAAATCTAATTTTGTAGACGTAAGTTTGCTTGTGAAAAGCTTAGGATGAGAAGTCCTCATGCTTTCCATCGGGTTTTCACTCTATTGTAATCGGACCAGCCTATTTTCATCGTTGCGGAGCTTCCTAGTTTCATGCTCCATACTGCATATGGAGGCATGAGATGCTATTGACTCCTCCTCAATTGTAACGACCCATATTTTTGATTTAGTTAAAAATATTAAATTTAATAAGATTTTGGAGTTTAATATTGTGATAAATTAAGATTTATTATTTATAAATGGGAATTTTGTTATTAGAATATAATTTAATAATGTTGATTGGATGTAATTGACGACTATTAATGTAATTTCAATTAATGGTGATAATAAAGGTTAATGAGGAATAAAATAAATGTTGTAATAAAAAGAGAAATTATATGTAATTAATTGAAATTGGTTTTAATATAGAATATGAAATCAGTTATTTAGTACATAAATTCAATAGCTTTTGTTGTAATCAATAAATTTATAAATGTGTTTAAATTACTAAAATTTAAATATTGTTGTAATTATCACCTTATTATTAAATCCGTTTGAAATTAATTTGGAAATCAATGAAATTTAATGTAATTAAATATTACAGTTAATATGGTAAAAGATGTTAATTGTAGAGTATGAGAATATTAAGATGGAAACTTATGTTTATTTAATTCATTAATTAATAATTGATTTAATATAAGAATTTAAATCAAAATAAAAGAATTGTTTGGAATTTAAATTATAATGAATGGATTTATTACAGTTGTAATTGAACGTTGAAATTAATGTAATATTTAAATCTTGAAATCAACATGGAAAATTTAATTTTAAAACATTATTAATTTCTGTTTAATCAAGAATGATGATAGAAAAATTTTAATTTAGAATTTAAAAGTTATTAAAATGATCTTTTTTAAATAATTTGTTCTAATAAACGTGTAAAATTAGTCTTTTTAGGCACTACCTCAGATTTCGACGATACCGGTTTCATCGGATCCGTAATAGTGAACGATTATAGGATTTCAAGTTTCATAGCGATCAGACTTATATTTGATCATGCGAGCTCGAAACGTGTAGAAATCAATTAATGGAATTTAAATGAATATAACTTAATTTTAAAGCTAGCTTCTATATACAATAGAATTGGGGTTTGAAATTAGTTCTATTAAGTTTAAATATACTGAAAACCTATATGTCGATGTTTGCACGAAAAATGGGCAAACACCTCCAAGTCGTACGAATTAGTCGATTTTATGTTGTTCTTAGTGATTTGGGTGATTCATGCAAATATGTAAAAAGGAGGGACTAAACTGTAAAAGACACACAGATTTATAGTGGTTCAGCCAGAATGTGCCTACGTCCACTTTATATGTTATTCTCTTTCACTGTTCAGATTACAAGTACAAAGCTTTTATCATAAGTGTATGAAAGTTGTTTGAAAGTTCTATCCGTGCTTGAGATCTCAAAACCGTGTCCCCCATTGTCGTACCCCTACCCCTCTATTTATAGATTGAGGCTGGGGGTAGGGGTCTTGGATGTATATAGCTGCTGGTGGGCCCGGGCTGACGTGATCTGGCTTGGCAATGTTGGTTCGGTAATGCCTTGGTCCGGTGGTGAGTGGGGCGTGGATTGGTCCGGTAGTGAGTGGAGCGTGATTGATCCGGTAGTGAGTGGAGCATGATTGGTCTGGTAGTGAGTGGACCGTGGTCTGGTCCGGTAGTGGGAGTAGGTAATCTGGTTCGGTAGTGTCTTGGTCCGGTGGTATGTGGGGCGTGATTGGTCCGGTAGTGAGTGGAGCGTGATTGATCCGGTAGTGAGTGGAGCGTGATTGGTCCGGTAGTGAGTGGAGTGTGATCTGGTCCGGTAGTGGGAGTAGGTAATCTGGTTCGGTAGTGTCTTGGTCCGGTGGTGAGTGGGGCGTGATTGGTCCGGTAGTGAGTGGAGCGTGATCTGGTCCGGTAGTGGGAGTAGCTGATTGATCTGGCAGTGTCTTGGTTCGGTAGTGCCTTGGTCCGGTCGTGCCTTGGTCCGGTGGTGAGAATACGCCCAACATTTTCCCCCACAAAGTGGGGCATATGCTTGCATATGTCGCGCTTTGTTTTAGATCATTCAGTTTGGACATTCTCATTCGTCCCAACTGCCGAAACAGTTGGTCCGGTCATCCTACGCTTGCCTATAAGTATGGGCTTCACGCCTCTTTTATTCTTTACTGTTTGAAATAACCGAATCAAACTTTTTTCTGTCGAATCAATCATATCACCGAACCAGATTTTACTGCCGAACCAGGTGAGGCTTTCTTCTGCCGAATAAACTTTATGCTTGAACTACAGAATGAACTTCAGGGAGTATGAGTGCCGAATAGACTCTTAGCCTCGAACTACCGAATGAAACTTAGGGAGTATGAGTACCGAATGGGCTTTTAGACTTGAACTATCGAATGAAAATTAGGGAGTATGAGTGCCGAATGGGCTTTTAGTCTCGAAATACCGAATGGAACTTATGGAGAATGAGTGTCGAATGGACTCTTAGCCTCGAACTACCGAATGAAACTTAGGGAGTATGAGTGCCGAATGGGCTTTTAGCCTCGAACTACCGAATGGAACTTATGGAGAATGAGTGCAGAACGGACTTTTAGCCTCGAACTACCAAATGAAACTTAGGGAGTATGAGTGCCGAATGGGCTTTTAGACTTGAACTACCGAAAGAAAATTGGGGAGTACGAGTGTCGAATAAACTTTATGCTTGAACTACCGAATGAACTTCAGGGAGTATGAGTGGCAAATGGACTCTTAGCCTCGAACTACCGAATGAAACTTAGGGAGTACGAGTGCCGAATGGGCTTTTAGCCTCGAACTACCGAATGGAACTTATGGAGAATGAGTGCCGAATGGACTCTTAGCCTCGAACCACTGAATGAAACTTAGGGAGTATAAGTGCCGAATGGGCTTTTAGACTTGAACTACCGAATGAAATTTTGTGCTTTGACTTATGAATGAGATTCTAGACTGTATGTACTTGTTTGTTTATATCTCTTGTTCTAACGATGTGTTTTCTCGTGTTGCAGATAATGTCTCATAAAGTAGAAACTCGTTCTGACAAGAAGAAATCCAAGGACAAAAGGGAGTCCTCCATAGTGTCCCCGGTTCAGTCAGAGCCAGAACGACATGGACCGTCCCCGAGATCATTAGTAGATGGGTACGGCCCTCAGGAGCTCCTGGACTCACCGTCTGACTGCTTTCCCAGCTCCCTCAAAGATGAGCAGCTTGACGTTATATTTAGATCCTTTGGGATTGACAGAGCGCATATGATGCTGCCAGGGAAAGGAGTGATGCCGTATAACCCCCCTGAAGGATATTTTGCTTATAGTAGATATCACTGCATGTGCGAAGCCATTCCTCCGATCAGCGCTTGGATAGTCAGCTTCATCACATACTTGAAGGTGGCCCCTTTCCAGCTTCAGCCCAACTCCTATGCCATCTTGGTGAGTCTGTTCATTATCTTCCAGAGAAAATACGGGCATCCCCCTTCCAACCGGGAGATCCAGTACCTGTACAACTTGAGAGGCTACAAGAAGGGGTCTCCATATATTAGCTTAGAATAAGGCCGTGTCTTTCAAGCCAATCCTGGACTTATATTCAAAATTTAGCATGTTCAAGAAGTAATGGTTCTTTGTCAAGGATGACTTTGTTTCTTTCCACTGCTTCACCTCTAGCTGTAAGTTGAATCTCATTTATAATTTCCGTTCTTTACAATGCTCCTCCTTGTGTGCTTTATTTTTTGCTAGCGACAGGTGGCTTTGCGGTTGTAGAGAACGATCGTCTGGTTCAGATGGCTGCGGAAATAGAAGCCATTCCGGAAACGAGAGGGCAGCTTCTTATTTGATCAGGAATGCTACTCTTTTGGGGCTCAACTTGATTCTGCCACGCCAGTCTGTGGTCAAGCAAAGAGACACAACTGAGGAGAGGGCCGCCAAAGCTAAAGGAGGGGCTACAGCGAAGAGCGACAAAAGGAAACCCTTTTCGAAACATCCAATTGCCGGGGGGGAGAAACTTAAGAAGTCCGATGGACCCTCCGCTAGCACATGTCCAGACATCCCGGAGGAGGAAGATTTGGAGGAGGAAAGAGGCGAGGATGAAGGAGGTGAGGTGGAGAGTGGAAGTGGTGGAGAAGGTGATGGTGATGGTCATAGCGATGATGGTGGCGACGGTCAGAATGGTGATGGCACTAGGGCTTTGTCTTCTAAGCAAGCAGGTGTGATCCAGGAGTGGACAGATGATGCTTTCCGCCTAGCTTTTGAAGGGTTGGAGGAAGGATCGGCTTTAGTGGAGAAGTCTAAGAAAGCTGACAAGGCCGAGACCGGCGCCGATTCATCTTCCAAGAGCGCTTCAACTGAGGCAATCCCTGCGATTCAAGGTGAATTTTTGACTCCTGGAGACTCCATTTATGATAAGGATTTAGGAATATTTTATGGTCAGCTCCCGTCCTGGAATGAGATTCAGAACTTATTGCAGTATCCTACTCCTCCCCATGGTTTGTATGGCAAAAGCGTCTCTTCACTCTTCTTAACTTGATATATTTCTTGAATTATAATTCAATGTCTGCTTGTAACGCTGGGTTTTTATCCCAGAAGCGGGTAAGGCGGCCAAGACATCAGATGTTCGGTACCGTCTTGAACAATACAAACTTCTCAAGGCTTCTACTAAACCAAAGCCTCCGACTAATAGCCCTGGAGACGTTGTCGGCTGCCGCCCTCTTCTTGGAATTATCGAAGAGGACGTTCAAAGGAAGAAGAGGAGTCGTGCCTTGTTTGAATCCCCACCTGGTCCTCAGTCTCCAACTCAGTTTTTTCAGGATACCACGGAGGAGAATATTGAATTTATACCTTCTCCGCACTTGTCTGAAAATCCTACTGTTACTCGGATAAGTCATCCCGGCTTGGCTCGTAATCCGTTTGCAGGTCATCCAGATCTGGATCTGAGTTCTCGTGATATTACCTTTGATGAGGCTACCGGTAAGCACTTTCTCCCCCGTAATCTTATGGTGAGAGTATTGGATGAAGCTATGTCCCTGGACCTTGATTTTCTTACCACTCGGGTTGTAACTTTGGGAGACGAAGCTACGGCAAATATTGACCGGGTTGCTAAGGAAACCAGAAAGCTGATGGGGCATCATGCCTGACTGGTCAAGGATGGAGAAGAAATTGGGAGTGCTAACATTCGACTGCGGCTAATGGTTTTCGACCAGGCCAAAAACTTGCTGATCGGGCCATCCAGATCTCTCAACATGAGGCCGCCTCAAGACAACTAAAGGAAACCATGGAAAAGGCCAGTCGAGCAGAGTTACGGAAAATGGAGGCTGCTTGTAAAGGACGGATTGATATGGCTATCGCGACGGTGGATGAGGTCCGAAAAGCGGATCTCGAGCGGGTGCAGGAGTTATCCGGGAAACTTGAAGCCGCAGAGCTTACTCAAACCAAGCTGAAGGAGGAGATGGAGGCAATGAGGAAATCCTTTCAGGCTGACTGCTCGCGATACCAATCGGAGATGAATGCTGCTACTGTAAAGTTGTTGGCTTCTAAGGACTGAATAAGGGAGTTCGAGGAGAATGAGGGGATAATGGATGAAATGTTTCAGGACATATACTTTCGCACTTGGAAACAGGGCAACTTATCTTGGATGGATGATTATCCCCGAGTCATGGCCAGGATTTATCTTAGAATGGACGTGGTCACGGCTCAATTCACCAAGGAGGAGAAAGTGGCCGTGAAAGAGGGTATGCGGCTGCTTACTGTTGAGGAGGTTGGTGTGCAGTTAGAGGATGCTGATCAAGGAGCAGATGCTGGTAAGTCTTCCCTTTTAGCTTCTCGTAACTTGATTGCTTATTGTTTTATGACTATTAATGGATTCTCTCCCTAATTGGACAGGCGGGACCTCTGGAGCACCAACCACCTCTGTTTAACATGTTGAGAGTTCCAATCCCGCGGTCAAGGATTTCTCGGAGGGCCAGTAGGATGGAGGTAAATCTCTGACGCAGCCGATTCCTTGACTTGATCTGGATATCTTTTGGTTTGTTTGACATTGCTGCCTATGTCAGTCCCAAAACATTCGTGTAACCTTTAAGCTGTAATTGTGTTATTGGTAATGAACGACTTTACTATGTAATTTCAAACTTAGGCTCATTCTGTCATATTCGAATACTTTTGTCATTTTGGTGTGTCGCATAAGAAATACAGCTGTGCACACGCCCGTGATTTTATTGTGTTTGATGTCAAGTTCTTGCTTAAAACATAATTTCATATCTTGCAATATTAGTGTGATGTGCGAATAAATTATAGCTACGTATTCATATACAAAAGAAGAAAGTACCGTCCTTCATGTTTTAGTTGTAGATGGTTGCTTTGAATGCTTTGTATGACTGAGTATGGAATGCAGCTGAGTGACCTGTCATCCAATTGTGAGTTCATGTCCCCATTAGTGAGCGTCTCCTATTTCATGTCCTGTACTTTAGGGATCGTTATAGAGGATAGGAGGAAAGCTTTAAAATAAAATAGAAATATAAGAAATAGTAAAACTTCCAATCATAGAAGGCCTACGATGTGCTTAAGTTCGTGGAAAACGGGTTTTGTAGTCACTTTCCCTAGCTATGGGTCTTGAAGACATTTGTCACCCATCTTATGCCTCCGTGGGGAGTTTCTCTTTTTTACCACAGTCGTGCTTAAGACACTCGGAGCCAAGATCGCGCACAGTAACTACCCGGGCCATTATGGCCCGTAATCGTGGGTATTATTCGATTTACCGTGGCCGACTAGCGTGGGTGCCGATCGTCAACTGTGAACTACCCCTGGCTGGCCACACCTTATATTGGGGTTTAAAGTAGGTTCACGGTTGCCGGCGAGCTGAACGCCGTAATGAGCTGCCTAGGCTATAGTCGGCCTACTCGGTGGCTTATAATCGGCTCATTACAGTTGGATTTAAGGGCCGATTGCGAGCAACGAGTTAACCCGCAGCAGAAGGATGCTGGAGCAAAAGTGTCCCATTGGCGAGGGCATAGATTCGTATAGTACCTGTTAGGTCTTGTCTAGGTGAATTCGCGTTGTGATGTGTCTTGAATGGAAATGCCATTACACAGGATTTTGTTCAACAGAAAAGGATAAAGTTAACAAGAAGCCAAGATATAAAGGAACAAGTTAAAAAAGAGACAAGTTTTTAAAGTGGTTCGGCACAAAAATGCCTACGTCCACTGATTCTCTTTATTAATGCACTTCATATGGGCAGTACAAGTTAAGAAAAGTATCGACAAACGTGTTGGATGTTCCATGCCCTCTAGAACACCTCTCCATCCACTGTTGACAAAATATAAGCTCCGTTGTGGAGATCCTTATGAATTACATATGGTCCGTCCCAGATTGGATCTAGTGCTCTGGGGCGCAAGAAGACTCGCTTGAGGACAAGATCTCCTTCTTGTAAGCTACGATGCTTGACTTTGGAGTTGTATTGTGCTGCCACTTTTTGCTTGTGAGATGCTACTTTGAGTGCTGCATCGTTTCTTCTCTCTTCAATTAGATCCAAAGACATGTGAAGGAGTTCTTCGTTCTCTTCTTGGTTATAGTGGATCCTACGGTAGGAAGGCACAACAGTTTCGACTGGGAGCGTGGCCTCCGATCCGTATGCCAAAGAGAAAGGAGTGTGCCCCGTTGATGTTCTGAAAGATGTGCGGTAGGCCCAAAGTGCCGTAGGAAGTTCATCCACCCAAGCGCCTTTTGACTTTTCAAGTTTCTTCTTGATTAGAGTTTTGAGAATTTTGTTGACAGCTACGACTTGTCCGTTTGCCTGGGGGTAAGCTACAGATGAGAAGCTTTTGTGAATTCCGTGCTTTTGGCACCAGTCGGCGAACTCTTCGCAGTCAAACTGAAGTCCATTGTCCGATATGATTTTGAATGGAACCCCGTACCTACATAGAACATTTTTTATCAAGAAGTTAATAACTTTTGCTGAGGATATTTTATTTAGAGGTTCTGCTTCCACCCATTTGGTGAAATGGTTGACTTCCACTATAGCATATTTGGCTCCGCCTCGTCCCACCGGCAGTTCGCCAATCAAGTCAACTCCCCATACTGCAAAGGGCCAAGTGCTGGTCATTTGAGTGATCTCATTTGTTGGTAGTCGAGGAATCTTAGCAAACTTCTGACATATGTCACATTTTTTGACGAAGTCTAAGGCGTCTTTGTTTGGTGGGCCAAAAATACCCATATCGAAGTATCTTCTTTGCCAGAGTCTGCCCTCCAGTGTGATCTCCGTAGCTTCCTTGATGGATGTTTGATAAGATTTCCTTGGTTTCCCTTCCAGCGACATACCTTAATAAGGGGTTAGAGAAGCCACATCGATAGAGGATGCCTCCTTGTATTGTGTAGCGGGAAGCTCTCCTCAAGATTTTTTGACTTCGTTACGCCCATCGGGAAGTGTGTCATCTTGTAAGAATTTTCGGATGGGAGTCATCCAAGTTTCCTCTTTGATTGCAACTATCAGATTCACTTGCTCAAAACTCGGGGTTAGTTGCTTTAAGATGGCTACTGTTCTGGAAATTGTGCCGTCTCTCATGCTAGCTTGCTTTGCCAGTTCGTCGGTCTCTCGGTTCTCTTCTCGAGGAATGTGTTTGATCAAAAAGTGATCCAATTGATCGAGTAGCAGCTTGGTCTTCTTCAGATATGCTGTGAGTCGTTTTCCTCGAGCCTGAAATTCTCCTAGTATTTGATTTACAATAAGTTGCGAATCACTATGACGACATATAGAACTGACTCCAATCCCTAGGGCCAGTTCTAATCCGGCTATTACTGCTTCATACTCTGCATCGTTATTGGTGGAAGCGAATTCCAACCTTAGAGCATAATGTAGCTTCCTTCCCCTGGGTGTGATTATTACAATACCTGCCCCCGAGCCTTATTTGTTGATGCTCCATCCACAAAGAGATTCCACTTGATGTCTTCTGCTATTTCAGATTGCTCTTTACCTTCGTTGGCAGTGAATTCGGCAATGAAATCGGCCATGGCTTGTCCCTTGATGGCGGTGCGAGGATGGTAGGTAATATCATATTGACTCAGTTCAATGCACCATTTAAGTAGTTGCCCAGAAGTGTCGGGACGATGGAGTACCTGCCTTAGCGGTTGATCGGTTAGAACTCTGATGGAATGGGATTGGAAATAGTGTCACAGATTCCGTGATGTGATTAGTAAACAGTATGCTAGCTTCTCAAGTTTAGGATATCTGGATTCTGCCCCCGTAAACCTCTTGCTTACAAAGTGTACTGGCCTCTGTGCGTGGTTGTCTTCTCTCACCAAAGCGGCGCTCAGAGCATGAGATGACACAGCAAGGTATAAGTATAGCTCTTTGCCTTCGTTTGGAGTTGAGAGTACTGGTGGTCTCTGGAGGTGTTCGATTAGGTTGAGGAAGGCTGTTAAGCATTCGTCGGTCCATTCGAACTTTCCTTTATCTTTCTTTAAAGCTTCAAAGAAAGGGATGCACTTGTCAGTCGCTTTAGAGATGAATCTGCTTAGGGCGGCCACTATCCCATTTAGGCTTTGCATTTCTCTTCGAGTGGAAGGTATCCTGATATCTCTCAGAGCTCGGACTTGTTCGGGGTTTGCTTCAATCCCCCTGGCATGGACGATGAATCCCAAGAACTTTCCTGATGATACTCCGAATGAGCACTTTAGAGGATTCAGCTTCATTCCATATTGGCGAAGTACTTGAACATCTCGCCCAGGTGGCTTACGTGATCGTTGGCTTTCCTCGATTTTACTAGCATGTCATCCACATAAACCTCCATAGTTCGTCCTATTAGTTCCGCAAACATCTTGTTGACGAGGCGCTGATAGGTAGCTCCGGCGTTTTTAAGTCCAAAAGGCATTACTCTATAGCAGTACAATCCCCGGTCAGTGATGAAACTAGTGTGGTCTTGATCGGGGGCGTGCATAGGAATTTGGTTATATCCTAAGTATGCGTCCATAAAAGATAAGAGTTCGTGCCCGGCTGTGCTGTCCACCAGCTGATCGATTCGGGGGAGTGGGAAGCAATCCTTCGGGCAAGCATCATTTAAGTTGGAGAAGTCAATGCATGTTCGCCACTTCCCATTAGCCTTCTTTACTAGTACCGGGTTAGCGATCCACTCTGGGTAGACGGCTTCTCGTATGAAGTTATTGGCAAGCAAGTTCTTTACTTCTTCATCGAGGGCTTCTAATCGTTTTGCCCCCATACTTCTCTTTTTCTATTTTACTAGCACCTTGGTAGGATCAATGTTTAGTACGTGGCATGCCACGTATGAGGAGATTCCAGTCATGTCAGCGTGCGTCCATGCAAATACATCCAAGTTGTGGCGGAGAAAATCAATGAGTTGATCCCTCAATTCTGCTCTTAGCTGAGATCCGATTTTCAACAGTCTACTTGAGTCGTGTTTTTCTACATATACAAACTCCATAGCCTCTGCAGGCTCAGCGGTGGCCTCCTCCTCTTTGTCTCTGGGGTCTAATTCATTGAAAGGATCACTGGTATATCGAAGAGGAGGGACTTTCTTTAGTTGCTATGCTTCCAAGTTTTTCATGCAGAGAGTAGTCTCTGCATTCTTCCCTTTATCCTTCCTACGATTATTGCGAAGTTCGGTTACTTAGCAATCTCGAGCGGCGTCTTGATCTCGCTCTACTTCCCCTATTCGATTGTCTGTTGGAAATTTCATCTTCAGGCACCACGGGGCCAGGACAATTTGGAAGTCATACAAGGTTGGTCTTCCTAAAAAGGCGTTGTAGGCCGAGTGGTTATCTATTAGCACAAATGTTTGTTTCTGCACAACGGAGCGGGGGTGACTTCCTATTTCAACAAAGAGGTCCAATTGCCCGAGGGGCATCTTCGCGTCTCCAGTGAAACCGTGTAGTGGTTTATTGCAGGGAGACACATCCTTGGTTGACAGCTTCATTCTGTCAAAAGCATGCTTGAATAGGATATTTACTGAGCTTCCAGTGTCTACTAGAATTCGAAAAACTTCGGCTGGCCCGAACGGGCAGAGATGACCATACGATCCATGTGAGGGTACTGCCTTCCTTCTAGGTCACGCATATTGAATGTAATGTCATCATTCTCTTTTCTCTTCAGGTGGCGTTCTTCCATAACAGAATTAACGCAGCCTTCATTGTTTCTAAGTGACTTTCCGTATCTTTCCATCTCTGTCCAGTTCCTGTCGGCGATGTGTGGTCCTCCCGATATGGTATGGAGCACTATCTTCTCTTGACTGGGGCCGCTGGTGTTGCGAATTCCCCCTCCTGTTTCTGGGAGGGGTAGCCTTGGGTTCTCATTGGCAGGAGCTGGGGTCTTGTTATGACCTTTCACATAGCGTTCCAGTCTCTTCCTTCTGATGTGTTCTTCAATTAAGTACCGGAGATGATGGCATTCATTGGTATCATGCCCATGAGATTCGTGGAAGCGGCAGAACTTTCTAGACTTAATTGTGTTATCTGATTCCTTCTTGTACGGGGGGCGTCTGTATTTAACTTCGTCTTGGGTGGCCAGGAAGATGTTTTCGATTGTTTCATTCAAAGGAGTGTAAGTGTCAAATCTCGGTCCTGGTCGATATAGACGTTTTCCTCCCTTCTTGCCCCCAGCATTGTATCTAGAGTCATTTCTTCGAACGTCCTTTGCTACAGCGGGTGTGTCGCCATGAGCTACCTTGGTTTGTTGCCCTGTCTGTCTTTCAGTGGCAGCGTCTTCAAGTCTCATATATCTTCCGGCTTCATGAAAGAAATCGGGTAAGGTAGCTGGTTTTTCTTTCGTTAATCTTCTAGCAAACTTAGTATCCGGATGCACACCACTACAGAGGGCCATTAAGATAAGTTTCTCATCAGCATCTTGGATTGCGGCCGCTGCAGCATTGAATGGGGTTACATATTGCTGCACTGTCTCTCCAGGCTTCCGTTTGATATTAGATAAGGAATAAGCGTCCTTAGGTTGTTCCACATGAATGCGGAACTGGCTGATGAACTTTTCTTTCAACATTTCCAATGAGCTGATGGATCCTTGGGGTAGATGGCAGAACCAGGAGGTAGCTAGATCTGCCAAGAATAGTGGAAAGCATTTGCTCAATACTCCTTCTGTGGCTCCGCTCATGAGCATATGCTGTGTGTATCTCTGCAAGTGTACAACGGGGTCAGAGATTCCCTTGTAAAGTTCCATTGTTGGCATTTTCCATTCTCGGGGGGTGATGGCAATTTCGATATTGCGGGTGAAAGGGATGGTTACCCTAGCGTCTATCTCTCGATCTCTTTGATCCCGTTGGACGCACTCTCTGAACAATTGCGCCATCCTTTCATCAGAATTTGGAGCAGATAGAAATGAGTTGCTTCTTCTCTACGGGATTGATTCCATCCAGATGACCTGTAGGGATGGTACCGTCTATCACTCCTAATATTTTCTAATCGCGGTCTCTGGTCTTCTGGTAGCATGCTAGGGTCAGCTATAGTTGGCCCTTGCCTTGATCTTCCCCTGCTGGGTTCTGTTCCGAGCACTTCCTCGGGTCCAACATCGGGCTGGACTCTAGCTCGGCCCCGTTCATTGGTGTTTCCATGGCTAGGTAGCATGACAGGCTCAGCTACAGCCGACCCTCGCCTGGTACCTCCGCCGCTGGGTTCGGTTCCAAGCGTTTCCTTGGGTCGGAGTTCGGGCTGAGTTCGGGCTCGGCTCCTACCATTGCTGTTTCTATTGTTAGCTTTTTCGAAGAAGAAAGATCTTTGTCGCCTCCGAGATCCTCCAGACTGGGACTCATCCCATGATTCAGTGTCGCGGTTGGATTCTTCCGCATCCCTTAAGCGTGACATGCGTCGGTTCACCAAGGATTCTTGTTGGGATGTGAAGCGGTCAGTCACTTCAGCCACAACCCTATCTAGATCTGCCCTAGTAATTGTTGCCGACTGTTCCGTGGTAGGGGTTGTCGGATTTGCCTAATTTTCATTTGGTACTGCTGTTGGAACGGGACGATTCTCTTGATCTGGGATCACTGGATCTGGAATACTGCTAGTTTTGACGTTCTTTCCTTTGTTAACATCTTTCTTCTGCCTGGGAGGCATGTTTTCTGAGCAATGAGCGATGCTGTTAGGAAGAAGGTTAAGAGGGAGAAGCTGAAGCTTCGAGCTCCCATTCTCAGTGAAAGCACAAAAAATGTGTGCACAAAAATGGGCAAACACCTCCAAGTCATACGAATTAGTCGATTTAGAGTTGTTCTTAGTGATTTGGGTGATTCATGAAAATATGTAGAAAGGAGGGACTAAACTGTAAAAGACACACAGATTTATAGTGGTTCAGCCAGAATGTGCCTACGTCCACTTTATATGTTATTCTCTTTCACTGTTCAGATTACAAGTACAAAGCTTTTATCACAAGTGTATGAAAGTTGTTTGAAAGTTCTATCCGTGCTTGAGCTCTCAAAATCGTGTCCCCCATTGTCGTACCCCTACCCCTCTATTTATAGAGTGAGGCTGGGGGTAGGGGTCTTAGATGTATATAGCTGCTGGTGGGCCTGGGCTGACGTGATCTGGCCTGACAATGTTGGTTCGGTAATGCCTTGGTCCGGTGGTGATTGGGGCGTGGATTGGTCCGGTAGTGAGTGGAGCGTGATTGATCCGGTAGTGAGTGTAGCGTGATTGGTCCGGTAGTGAGTGGAGCGTAATCTGGTCCGGTAGTGGGAGTAGGTAATATGGTTCGGTAGTGTCTTGGTCCGGTGGTGAGTGGGGCATGATTGGTCCGGTAGTGAGTGGAGCGTGATTGATCCGGTAGTGAGTAGAGAGTGATTGGTCCAGTAGTGAGTGGAGCGTGATCTGGTCCGGTAGTGGGAGTAGGTAATCTGGTTCGGTAGTGTCTTGGTCCGGTGGTGAATGGGGCGTGATTGGTCCGGTAGTGAGTGGAGCGTAATCTGCTCCGGTAGTGGGAGTAGGTGATTGATCCGGTAGTGTCTTGGTTCGGTAGTGCCTTGGTTCGGTCGTGCCTTGGTCCGGTGGTGAGAATACGCCCAACAGTCGATATATGAGATGACTTGCTTTCGTTTCGGGAATGAAACGGGCTTTTCGAGCATTTTGACCCAATCGATTTATATTCAAATGTAAAATGTTTTTTGAAATATAATTATTCAAATTGATTCATATATGAAATCATAATAAAATTGAATGATTAATGAAAGTCGTAGTTTGTAATAACGTAGTTGTAAATTAGAATATTGTTTTTGTCCATACCTGTGATTTGGTAAATTATTTGAATATAATTTAATTCAAATTTATCAAACAATAAAATGTTAACTTGTGTATACGATGAAATTAGGCCTCGAAACTAGTTCCATTGTGTTCAGAAGGCCATTTTACATTAAGATTGCCTATAAGCAAACCTCGATTGGAGTTCGGGTTGTTTTGGGCGTTATGCTATAAATAGGCACGCAAATCGAGATGAAAATATCATTAAATATTCAAAAACCCTAATTTTGTCATGGCAGCCACCGCCCTATTTCGATGGCTGAAAATGCCCCATCTTATTTCCCTTGGGTCTCTCTCATCTCTCAAGAAAATCGTTCGACCCCAAAACGAAAGTTTTAGTGCTTAACGAGATCTTCAAGATGTACGGTTGGATCGAGCTAAATATATCGGATTTCGTCGGAATCTGGCCATGAAGTAGCTATGTTTTTCCCTTTTGGCATGCAAATCGAGGCGTTGGAGGCAATGAAATTTTTGGTGTGGGTGGAGCTTGGCGACGCGGTCGCGATGGTGTTCCCCGGTCATAGCGCGGTGGACTATGGCGCGCGCGGCGGGGAACTCTATATGGCGACCATGGGAATCATTCTGCTAACGTGAGTGAATTTTGAAGCGGTTAAGTTAGTTACATTTTTGCCATTGTGTTATTTTATTTAATTATAAAATTCAAACTTCTAACCTTCATAACTTTTGCATACGAACTCGGATTTGGACGCGGTTTCTTCCGTCGATATCGTGTCGAAATTTTAGACAACAAGAGATTAGTTAGATTGAATTTAGAGACTATTGGAATTTTTACTTTTATTGTATTTTAAATCGGCTATAAATCAAAGGTGAGTGATTTAACCTACTCACGCAATACTAAAGCTTCTTATGTTAGTTGAATTAAATTTATAAAGTGATAAAAAATTTATTGATTGATGTTTGCTAATTTAAATTGTCATTTAAATTTAATTTGAATTTATATTGAACTAAATTGACATTTAAATTAATATGGAAATTGAATTGCTAGTTAAATTCCTAGTATGGATAACCAGTTAATCGTTATGATTTATTGGCCGATTTGGATGTTGACTGTGATGGATGTCTATTTGTTGACATATTGGATGATTGGATGTTTATTTATTTATTTTTATCCATGTTATCACTCTGTATATTAAGTGACATTATATAAACTATTATTTGAATTATTTCGAATAAAATTAAGAAGTGGGTTGAAATGATATATACCTATGACACTTTGATTTGGATTGAAATGATATATATTCATCCCTAAAATAAAAATTGAAATAACTGATCACTTGGCCATAGGATAAAAAATTATATACGGACACCGGATTGGTTAAATTAAATGGTTTTAAAAATCTTGAGATTGGATTTTTGATTAAATGATATTTTTTTAAAGGAAATAAACTTGGGATTTATATGAATTAAATTATTTTCTAATTCAAGCTTCGAAAGTTGAAATTGCAATTGGTTAAAATAAATTGTTTAAAAGAATTAAATTGGAAATGTAAAGCTGTAATCGATATATGACTTTAATTCGAAAGATGGAATTATTTTTAAGATTTGGATCTTAAAATTGAACAATGAGGTTTCATTTTATTTAAGTGTTTAAATCGGTAAACTGAAATTGGACTTGAAATCGATATGAATTGAAATGGTTAAAAATAAGTATCGGATTGAAATTTAAATCATTGAAATGAATTGTCTAATAGAATTTGAAGTTAAAAATGGATGTTTTGAAAATTAAAGTTAATTCGAACTGAAATTGAAATCAAGTTAATTTGAAGCTAAATTGAAACTGAGTCAATTGAATTGAAAGTGGAAAATTGAGTTTTGTTGATTTAAAATTTGAACATGGGGCCAGATTTGTTGAAATGGAAGAAATAGTTTGATTTGACACTATTTCAAAATAAATTATTTTAAGATAAACTGTTTAAAATCTATTCTTTTTAATATCCAAATTATAGATTTTTTCAAACTATTTTGCTATATAAACCATTTTGAATACTCAAACCATTTTATATTAAACTGTTTTTAAATCTCTAAACTATTTATAACTATTCAAACTATTTTCTGAAAAATTCAAACTGTGCAAGTTGGAATGTTGTATTTAAATCGTTGAATTAAATGCGAAATGGTTAAATAAGGTTATGATATTTTGAGTAAATATGGTATTTTGAAATGAAATTATATTTTCAAAGTGAATATGATATTTGGATATCAAATATGAACCCTTTTCGAAATGTAAAAGTACAACGTGCGAAAAATGACGTTTGGTTGTTAAAGAGAACGGGTCCTCTTATTCGCATACTCCCGGTCAATATTGGAACCACTTTAACAACCCTGTACGCGGTGGATGATATCAAGAATGTAGAGGTTGAATTGGAGGTGTTTGTTGGATTTGAAGAAAGAGAACGATGTTGGATGACCCGACACATGTGTCAATTTGAAATGACTAAATAGGAGACTTACCTGACCATTGAGGCTAGTTACCTCTAGCGGACATTCCTCTTCGTATTAATATATTGATGTTGGCTTGATTGGTGCACCTTAATTCAATTTTTTTGGGGTATTGGACGCGGGGGGCCGTTAGGAGTTACCACAAGTCAGGAAATGCAAAAAGGTAGTATCCTACCTTAGGCATCGCCTCACGTGCCTTGTCATTCTCTTTATCCTTATTCGCATCCACTGTGATTTTGTTTTAGTATGGTACATATAAGGGACTCACTGGCTACCGACGTTACTGGTTGTGTTACAAGAACTACATAAACACCTATTAAAAATGTGCTAAAGGGGATCAATATAAAGCCTTAACGCTATTTTAATACTTTACATTACTGATAGACACTATATATATAGCGTATTTTACTACATATAGACAGTTTAATGGATTCGTAGGAGATGGAAAATCCCGTAACATCTCTTAGGTTATTGCACGCACGTATACACTGGATAGGAGATGTAAAATCTCGTAAACATCTTTGAAGCTATTACACTCTTATTTACTTTTGTTGATTTAACTTACATAATAATTTTTAGTTCTGACTCGATTGTTTTGTCTTTTCGTTACGCTTGGGTCAGCCTGAGCATTTCAGTGTTGAAGACAATATTTCTGAAGAACGAAGATGAAGTTTGGAATATTATATTATTATTATTATTATTCCACTGCATCATTATTGGTAGGTTGTTGTTTATACTCTGATTTTGTTGTAAAAATTTTGTAATCAAATGTATAAAATAAATTAGCTTCATGAACTGTTTATTTGATTATTATATTTTGTCATTCTGCTGCGAGATTCTATGTTTTTGTCTTCCCTTCATTTCTTTTATTTTCTTATTAAATATCATTGACAATCCTCCCTTTTGAATAGTTTGAGTTAGAAACGTGTGGTTTATTATCGATTTAAACCGTCCAAAAAGGTGGGTCATCACAGTAGGTATTAGAGCAAGGTTTAGAGATACCTTACCCTGTTGGGGATAAACTCATTGGAGATAGGGTTAGTAATACCTTAAAATGAGTCTATGTGTGTATTTATGAGGGAGCATGTTTGTTAGTGTTATATAAAAATGTTTTGTATTATTTCAATTTGTTCTGTTGAGTATTTATAAATTATGGTCGGTACATAGGATGCTATGACATCGATAAGGGTTTCTAAACACTTGAACAGGGTAGACGAACACAATATTGTTTTTAAAATAGGTAAATGAAATAATTTTACCAAGTATTATGTTTTGTATATATAAAAATATATAATATTTCGTAAATTGATTTTGTTATTTTGGTTGTGTTGGATATTAGTAAATGATAATATTTAATTACTGTCATTTATTGTTTGGTTAGTCATGGTTCTTAAAACTACCGGCTATTGTATGTTATAAGAAAATGAAATTTTGTAAGTATGATTTATAAATTTTGTTTAACAAATAAAACGACTTTAAATGGAAATTTAAGAAATTAAATTCTGGTGTTTTGAAACTGGTTTTCAAAGATTTTTGGAAAAAAAATATATTAGTATTATTTGGAATTATTTTATGATATAAATATTTTCAATAAGATTTAAAAGAAATGTTTCCAAAAGAGTTTTAAAGGAAATAAGTTCTGCACTACCCTTTTCTATCGCTAGAAAATAATTCCAGTGATGATCGTGACATCATTGACTTTCATTTTCGAGTTTCAAAGTTGGAGGCCACTTAGTAGCTTGCTACACATCTCTTTTGATAAACTAATTTTGATTAAATCCATTAAGTGTGATTTGAAAAAGAAAAAAAATTGAAATATATGTATGTATGTGTGTGTATATATATATATATGTATATAATTTCAAAATGGTTTAAAATGAACCTGGTATTTAAATTCTTAAGTTCCAGTTAATTAACAATTTTCGGTTGTAGAAATAAAGTGAAATTTTACTAGTTGGAAACTTCTAAAATGAGAAATAAGAAATTAAAAGCTATGTGTTTAATGAGACTGTAAAGAAATTGGAGATTTGTCACTTGTAAATTAAAAGATAATGACAATTAATAAAAGATAATCTTATACGAATGAACGAAAATTAAAATAAATGAATGGTTAGTGATGTGAAAAGAAGCCAATAGATAAAATATGTAAGTTGTGCACAGATCATTTTATTCGCACAAC
Organism: Allium cepa; assembly: GCA_030765085.1. Classification (NCBI taxonomy): domain Eukaryota; kingdom Viridiplantae; phylum Streptophyta; class Magnoliopsida; order Asparagales; family Amaryllidaceae; genus Allium; species Allium cepa. Next base: position 504,377,088 of record CM060934.1, on the reverse strand, counting down.
AGTTCTGATCCAGATTCGAATACATGATTTGTAGTAATTCACACCAGTCCGAATTAGGATTTTTCACTTGATTCTTGATGGTGAACTTTTGATATGAATTTTTGATATGAATTTGAATTTTTCTACCATAGTTTATGGATATATAAGAAACACAGAAATTTCTAATCAAGAAATCGAATCAGAGTCCGCATTAGATTAGCTAGGTTAGCAATACTAGTTCGAAAGTGAAATTTGTATATTCAAACAAGTGATCAGAATTGATATTGTGAACAAATGATATATGTACACCTTACTGACTTAATAATATTTAAAATTCCTTGTTGTTTGACTTATAGGATGTTTGGAAAATGATACTTCAATTGTTTGAGGTTGCATGTATAATCTATTGAGTAATTACCAACGCTGTTGAGCATAAGGTACACTTGGTAGTTTATTTATCATCCTTGTACGATGAAAAGTTTCTGAACCAGGACAAACCATCAGTTTTGGTTGCTTGAATGTATGATGGATTTTTTGGTTACATATAACGGTTGTACTGCTTTTGTTTGCAGATGATTATTTTTTATGTTGTGTTGTTTGTATTATTAATTGAAGCAACTAAATTAGTACTCTTTTACATGATTTCAACTATTTTGAATTGTTTAAGTAAGGTACAGATTTATGGAAGCAATATGTAACGACCCAGGATTTTGAACATCCCGAGTTGTGAATATTATTTATAATATTCAATAATATTGTATTTTTAATATACAATATTCCCATTAATAAATGATTTATAATTGTATGCAATTTTCTAAACCAATATAACTTGAGTTTTTAAATTAAAATTACTAATTTGATTTAAATAGAATTCCTTAAGTACATATTCTGTTTGAAAGATAAATATGTATACTCTATTCTAAGGATAAAATACGATGGAAAATTAAATTAATTGGAAGAATCAAATATATTTTTATATATAGGATAATAAATTTATATGTAATAAAATTATATGGAAATTCTTAATGGAGCAAAAGTGATATTTTTGATTTTCGCACATATATAAACAATGTTGTTCATATAAAATAAAAAAGATTGAAAACTTCGATTATAATAATAATAATATATGTACATTTAAGTTAGAAAGGTTGTATATATGAAATGATAAGTTAAAAAGGAAATTTATAATATTTAAATTGATAAAATGTTAAAACCAAAGAATGTGTATAATAATCACTTAAATGATTATACGGGAAACTATATATATATATATATATATATATGTATGTATGTATATATGTATGTATATATAGCAAATGGAATTGATTTAAGTGGAACAAATATATTTTTATATTATCAATAAAATTTGTATATATGGTTACATATATAACTTAAAATCAAGAATGTTACATTTTGTTTAAAATACATATGTATTTATATAAAATAAATGAACTAAGAAATTATTTTAATTAACTAGTTTTCACCCTTATTTTAAAATCGATAAGTGTCAAATGCAATGCTACTTTGTCAATATTAACTATTGGTTGTTTAACTTCACAAATATACTTATATATATACTTTAAATGTTTTATGGTTTATATGTGAAAATATAATAAGGGAAAATAAAATGTTAAACCTTTAAATTTAATTGAAGGTCTTGAGTGATTTTATATGTATAATAATAATAAAATTACAAATGTTAAACTAAATAAAGTGTTATTTCAATATAGTTTCTCATTCGCATTTTTAGTTTTAAATGTATAACACAACACTACTTTGACAAGTGATATAAATGGGCTACTTAAATTCTTGAATTATACTTGCATATGTTTTTAATAGTGTATGGTTTACATTAATACAAATATTCTAAGGGAAAAGTCTTCAAATAATCTACTGTAATAAAAGAAAACCAGAAATGTAAACTAGTAGATTACAGTTTTTAACAAAGTATAGAACTATAGGTTAGTAAAAAGAAAATTTTATTAGTAAAACATTTGGCACTGACCACAGTTACATTTGGCAAGGATGCAACAGATAAAATCTAAAACTATCAATTTAATTTCTTTTCAAATCTTTCGTAGCCACCAAATTGTCACTTCTGTTCCTTATCTAGTGAATCAAGCATGCATGTTTGAGCATTCCAGTTCAGAGTTATTGTTTTAGAAATTTAAAACTAGAATTTAGTCTCTGTTGAGATTGTTAAAATCTGAGAACAAAAATCAAATTTAAAGAAGAAGCAAAGTACTCTGTAAACTAGCCCGGAAGTTTTAAAAGGTCAGGAACATCCTCTGTTCGAACCTAATCTCAACAGAAGTAAGATATCAAGCAAGGATTAAAATTGAAGTTCAAGTTTTTAGTTCAAAGATTTCAACTCCAACTCTTAAAACTTATGGAACCAAGATGTGGAAGGTAAGAAACAGTTATTTTCAAATTGAAAATAGTATGCATGCTCTATTGATAGTGAACATTTTGTTCATTTCAATTTAAAAAATAAATATCTATTAACCTGATTCATGAATAATGTTGATGTAAACTAGGAATATGTTTATATTCTATTGTAGTTTAAGTTAAAAATATTTTCATGAATGACTTATGTTGTGTAGTTAGCTTGGGTCTTGTTTTACAGCAAAAATAATATTTTTGTGAAATTTCAATGCAATTGAATCAAGGATTTAAGCATGCATGTTGATTTCCCTTATAGAAATAGGATTTTTAAAGGTTAAATCGTGATTTTTAACAACCTAGATTGTAAGAGATTCGGAAATGAATGTTTTTCATTCAAAAATTTATTTCCGTCCACTTCGTCGACAAGGGGTGATGTGGCCAGTTCTGGAAGGGTCAGGTGATCGTAGGGAAGGGGTTGACCATGGCGGAATCTTTGATTTAGGCTTAGATTGGGAAAGCGAGTCGATTTTAGGGCTTAAGGATGGCTTTGGTAATGGTGGCAACGCGGTGTATTTGGGAGGCGAGGATGTGACCGGAGCTCGTGAGGTTTGGAAGGAGGTAGTGTGTCGGAAGGGCTTTCGATCGGTGTTGAAGACATGGTGTACGATAGCGATCGGCGAGAGCAGTTTATTGACCAGAGGCGGTGTGTGTTTTCCATGAGTTCGTGTTAAAGTGTTGAATTTCGAATGGGAGGTTGTGGAACTTCGGCGTCGTGACGAACTTGGTCGAGGGATGAGGGGAAATTCGTCGACAATGGCGCGGTGGCGAGTTGGACGGTGGTACGGGTGTGCACGTGCACGCATGTCACCGAGCACGAGAGACGTCCAGGTTAGCGCAGTAGTGCGTGTAATGGGTAGTGCGAGCGTTTGGTTCGATGTGGTCTTGAGTGATTCACGTATTGATCGATACTGATATTGTGACTTGTTGTCGTTCAATTTGGAGTTGCGTTCCTAATGATAAAACTGGAGCTGGAGACGTGAGTTAGGGAAGAAGAATAGGTGGGGTAATCGTGTTTGGGCTTCGGCCTGTTTGAATAATAGTAAATAGGATTAAAAATGTATTAGCTTAGTAAGTAAAAGAAAATTCCTCATAAACTAACCTTCCCAAGTATGTACAATCTAGTTGGACTACGTAAACATTTTAAACCAATTTTCTTTAATAATAAATATTTATTTAAAGTTCTAAATATAGACAAGGAATTTTATATAAAAAATAAAGCTTGTTTTACATCTATACTTTTTCGTTAAGATCTTTTAAATAGATTATTTTTATCATAATTTAGTTCCGCTTTTATTATTAAATCTTGAGATTAATAATTTGAAGTAAAACTAAGCAGGTAAGTTAGAGAAAAATATATATTTTATACTACTGAATTAATCCAAGATTTAAGTGACCTTATACTTATATAATAATTATTTAAGTCCACATGTTAAATAGAATAAAGTGTTATTAAGAAGATGGTTCGTATCGACGGATGTTGCGCCGTCGTATGATCCGTTGTGAAATTAAATAAGTGAAATTTTATAAGCTTGTATAGATAGGATCTAATTACCAATTGGAAATGAACGCTACTGAATAAATTTACGGCCAAACAGTTGAAATGTTCCCAACTGAATTAGATGTGTTCAACTGGTTGACATCTTAACAGCGGAAACAGACACCATTCCACTGAATATTTAATTTAATTTATGTGGATAGTGTAAGCCATCTATCTGCTGTTATCTGTGATTACTAGCAAAGATGATCTCTGATCTGTTATTCATGCATATATATGTTATGTGCCTGTAAATTATATTTGAGAATACAACGTGAATCGATCTATGAAAGCTTATTGATTTGAATATCTATGTGATTGTAAATTGTGAATTGTGAATTGATAAGTACCGTTGAGACTGATAAGCCTTATTTTGTTTGGATTGATTTTGAAACTAGTTTTGTTTTAAAAATAGTTAAATGATTTAAAGTAATTAATAAATATTTTGGAAATATCAAAAGAAATTATTTATTGTTGTTTTTGGAAATCTTTTTAAGGTATAATTTTTATAAGTAAGTATTATTTAAATTGTTTCAAGTATTAAACTATTTTGTAATGATACTTCAAAAGAATTATTTTTATTAAATTAATATTTAAGTATATTTTCTCCAAAATGAATCTATTTATTATAAATGTTGTTTTGAATAATATTTTATAATAACTTTTATAAAGAGTATTTTATTTAATAAACTTATAAATAATATTTGGAAATTGATAAGTATAATATGGAAAGAAATGGTTATATACACATTAAATGGAATAAGCTTTCTTAATAAATTGTAATCCGTTTGAATTTTAAATGTGAACAAGGCTTAATGGTTGCAATGGGAAATAACTTTGTTGAATTGTTTGATTGTTTTGATAGTTAAATAACCGACTATCAAAATTTGGACAAAAACCTAACTTTGGAAATATCTAGAGGAGACTCGAGAATTATATGGTACGGTTACCGATCGAGGTGCTATACCATACCTATAAACTCGTTTGTTCTCTAGGACAAATTATAAGGAGACCCGTCGACAAACGGTTAGGAGGTGAACTCCGATCTTGTATTTCATCTGTGTATTTCCTAAAGAACCAGGGTTGAGTTTACCGGGAAATAGCAAGCGTTGTTTTGAAGAGACGGGATCGGATTTGAAATCTGAAAACCACTTCGATCCAACGAGAACGTTTTCGTGATGAAGACAAAGTTTGGAGCCAAAGATGGAGCAGTGAAGTGCAAGGGCTACTCGCTACAAAAATTGAGGGTGATTCCAAAATGGATGTAGTAGGAATAGTGCCATCGGTTCCGTTCGAACCCGGAACAGACTTGTGTGGATGAATGCTTTCAGAACATCGTCAGGTGGATGGTGAGCATTCTAAGTGATATGTTCTAAAAAGGTAATGCTTAGCTTCGAGCCTCATCAACCGGGAATGACTCAAAATCAAGGGTTATTCAGCAAGGCTAAGTGGGTAGCGTCCAAGTAGGGCGAGGTTATAGAAGTCCCTTTTATTTCGGCTGTATGGGTGGTTACTGTTCCCAATCGTGGGGTGATCTTGCTCGGGCTATCCAATAAGGGGTAGTCTGGTCTTGTGTTGCAAGGGATTTAGGGTGGATCCTCGGTACGCTGATCTAGACCAGGTACTGTGATAGGTGGTACCCTAGTGCCTAGTCATTCGTTGGAAATCCATTCTTCCTACGTGGCTATTACGGTTTTGATTGAATAACCCAATTTGTGGCTTGTATGCTGGAATTTAATCATGTAACAATTTCAATATTTTGAATAAGTATTCGTATGTAGACCCTATTATAATATCAGAGGATTTTATAAGAAATGTTTTGGCTATCGTAAGGTAAAAACTCGACATGTTTATTTATGGCGTGGTCTTACGAGATACTTTTAATTTTAAAAAATTTCCAAACTTTAATAATCAAGTTGAGTGAGTTTCTCATGCTGGCATACCAAACTGACCTGGGCTTGGTGTTTTTCCTATATGCTTGGTTCAGACCGAGCATATTTCTAGGTTTAGCTGGAAGAGTGGAAGCTTCAGGAGAGGAGCTGCAATCTAGAGACGTATTGACGTAGAAGTTGATATTCAATCTGTATTTGGTTGTGTGGTCATTTGTTGTAAGGACGGGATTGATATAAACTGTCTGAGTTGTGTGTTGTAACTCTGATGCAAAGTCTGTATATGTTATTAAAGCAACAGTTTTGGTTTTGTGTAAAGATTTGTTTATATTATAATCTTTTCGATCCACTGTGAGATTTTGATTGTTCTCTTTTCTTCTATCTTCTTTCTATTTCTACCTTCTTTCTTTCACTATCCGTCTTCCCGTGCGATTTGGATGACAAGTGCGGTTTAAAGTCGGTTTATATCGATACGGAAAAATGGGTTGTGACATTGTGGTATCGGAGCCTAGGTTGAGTGAATACTAATGTTCGAGTGAGTTTCTTATTAGGAATAGAGTTTGTAGAAAACTATCTGAGTGTGTATATATGTACGAGAGCGTGTATTTGTTAGTTGTATAAAAATGGTTTTATACTTGCTAATTGATCGATTAAGTGGCATATGGATTCTGGTAACGTTATTGATGGGGATCTCTAAACACTTGAACCGGACCAACGACACAATAATGTTTTAAAAGGATAGATGAAATAATTTTACTCAAAATATATTTTATATATAAAAAGGTATGATTTTTAAATATATGTGGTATTTAAAATGATTGGTCGAGATGATAATAATTTATCATCTGGGTTCCGAATGGTCTTAGCCGTTAACCCTAGGTATATTCATTTGTTGACCTTTTGACTTGAGTATACCCTAGTGAAAACTAAACCCTTTTGTTAGCACCAAAATTGGTCACTAACACCCTTAGAAAGATTGTGTAGAGAGTTTAATGAAGAAAGTAAATGAAAACAGAGAACATAATGTAAATTCAAATGTAGAAAGTAAGAACACCAAATTTATAGTGGTTCGGCGTAGTAGCCTACGTCCACTTTGAAGTTGATCTTTATTCTTTTCATTGATGCTTGATTACAGATACAATCCGCTTGTAAGTACTTGAATACAATTGCAAGATACAAAGAAATATGGTCTGGAATGAGTCTTCAAAATGACAGAGTTTCCCCAGTGTTCTCTAAAATCTCTCTTCTTTTTTCTGTGCCCCTGCCCCTCTATTTATAGGCGAAGGTGGGTTGGACTTCCCTGGTGGGCCAGGTATCTGAATATCTCGGTCCAAATGGGACAAGCCCTGTGTGCCGAACTGAACAGGCCGAACGGTCGAATGCCGAACCATCCTCTTTACGCCGAACGACAGTTCGTTGTGTGGGAAGAGTAGGCCAAGCAACAATTGAAGCCGACCGTGCTGAGGAGAATGTCGAACCATCTTTGATCACCGGACGTGTTGGGAGGCCGAACGAGACTCATGTTGAACGTCTGTCGGATGACGAACGAGACGCTTGATGCCGAGTGCTATTCAATGCCGAGTGCCCTTATTTGGCCGAACGCTATTCAACACCGAACGTTTCTCAATGCTGGACGCTCCTAGGTGCCGAGCGCTATTCAATGCCGAACGATCTTATGATGCCGAGCGATGTGCTCTTGCCGAACGGTCTTAACGTGCCAAACGCTCATTGATGCCGAACATTCATCGATGCCGAACGTTCCGTATACACCTCCTCAGCTTGGATGCCGAGTGCTTCTAGGATGCCGGACGTGTTGTGCTGCCGAACGCTCCAACTTGACGGATCGATAGGGGGGCCGAGTACTAAGTTGCCCGGACAATTCCCTAGGAAACACTTGCCCCCCAAAGTGTATCGCGTGATCGGACATGATGCGCTTTGAATAACGTGTCCACTGAGCTCCTCTTCGATCCTTGGTTCACTTCTCATGACGGGATTATGGCACATGCCGAACGTAACGTGCATGCAGAACGATGCAGGCGAGACCAGACACTTCTCGTGTGCCGAGTGGCTTTGTGAGCCGAAACCGAACGATGCGGTCGGAGCCGAACGTTCCGTGCGTGCCGAACGTTACCTTCTTGACCAGCTCTACCGGTTATAGCCTCTTCACCTTCCTCTTCTTCCCTATAAAATCTGGCGTCCTCCTTCTCCCGTCTTTTCCACTTTTATTTCTGTTATTCCTTAAGAACTTGCAATCCTTGCCTGTTAATCGGACACTAAAAACCGAATCAATCCTACCCCAGCTTCGATCTACCAACTTGGTATTATCCCTTCTATCTAAATCCTTTTCATGATTAAGCGGTTTCAATAAGAGGCTTAGGTTTGTACACTAGAACCGTAGCCGAGAGGGTTACGCGGATGGAGGAAGCGAACCTTGGTTAGGATATCGTTGGGGCTGAGTGATGTGAGGTGAGGAATAATGACCAGGGGTGATCTCACGTTGGAGTTGTTGGGTGATGTGTTGTAGTTCGGCCTATCACTTTCGTGCCAAACGAAAATTGGGAGAAGGGAAGGAATAGAGGAAGTGTTGGAGGTGGTTAGGATGCCGAACGGCATGATCTGGGATGACTCGCCGAGTTAACTGTTCTTGTCATTCGGCATGGATGGAGGAGGAGAGGAATGGAACTATAGTCAAGAGTGCAGTGCCGAACGTTAAGGCTCGGTATAATTCTGGTTCGGTGTGACTCACCACGTGTCGAATGGTGGGATGGAAGGTTTGGGAGGAAGCATGAGTTAGCGGGGAGGATGTTGAGTGTTGTCTCGGCAGAATGGAATTTTGGCCGAACGTCACTTTGCCGGGCGCTAACTAGTTCGAGCGATAGTTAGGCCGAACGAGAATTTTGCCGAACAAGTATTAGGCCGAAAAGTAGCTTCGCCGAATGATAGCTTGGCCGAACGGCAGTTAAGCCGAACGATATTTTGGCCGGACAATAATTTGGCCGAACAACCTTTAGGCAAAGCCATGTTGAATGCCAAACCACATTCTAGCTTAGGCCGAACACTTAAACTACCTTGCCTAATCATATAACAAAACAAGGACAAGGACTCTCGCATATCAGCATATCGAACTGATCCGGACCGATAACTTCCTAGCTTTAGTAGACATAAACCCAGACTTAAATATACATAACCAGACAACTTCTTTTAACGTTTTCTGAATCTGGAACTGTAAACGCCATAAGGCAGGCTTTCGGAGACGGTCAGCGATGACGGTCTTCGAAGGCGATGATTTGAGGCTTAATTTTATATCAGTAATCTCGTGACTTTCAAATTTTTTAATGCTTACACATGATTGATCGCACTAGTTCACACACTTCGTGGGGGGAAATACTCATGTTGTTAATTCTAATGTCGAACATTTTTCAAGTATAAATCTTACAGGTGCTTCCGCCAAACTCAATATTTATCGGAGATGTCTAAAAGATCTAGCTCCGCCACGCATTCTGACAGACCCAGGTTGTCTTCTAAACAAAGGGTTGTAGACTCTCCTAACCCGTCGACTTCCCCCGCTCATGATTTAGCCCCTGATGCCCTGGAGGCATCGGTTCTTTTGGATAATCCGATCGATTCATAGGCTTCGAAGATTAACGAAGTCGCGCTCCGACGAATATGCTCTATCCACGGAATCCCTTTCGCCGATGTGTTGGTTCCGTCGGAATCCCTTTCACCTAGTTGGATATACCACCTATAATAAGTTTATGTGTTGGGTGGGCAGCGTGCCTCCATTCAATTTATTTCTTCGGGACGTGTTGCAATACATGGACAATGCCCCTTCGCAGCTGCACCCGAATGGCCACGCATTCATTTATGGCACATACCTTCTCTTCATGACCGTCTTTTCCAGGCCTCCAACTCCCGGCGATTGCAGATATATTTATATGATCAAGAGACGGAGAGATAGCCCCTCTTTTGTGTTCCTCGAGCCGCACCACAAATGCCAAATTTTAACCGGGGAGTGGAGCAAATTTGCCCTGTACAAACAGGAATGGTTCTATGTGCGTTGCCCCCCGGTTTTGCGAGGAGATGGGTTGAAAGAAGTAAGTCTTTCTCCTGGAATGATGGTCATGTTTCGATCAAGGCTATTCCTTTTCTAATTCTTGACTCGTCTTTTTAGGTTTCAATCCACGTCCCAACGGCCGTGGGCATTCTAAAGCTGTTGAAGCTATTTGAACTCTTCCCGTCGAAGAACGAGACATTCCAACTCTTATCTCAAATGAGTCGTTATCGACGTTCGGGTTGCTAGCAGAAGGTCGCCGGTAGGTCTTCTCGAAGGTGTTACTGTGCCCAGGCCAGTCCGGCAAAGGAAAAAAATTAGCTGAATCGTCAGCACGCCACACCCCTGAGGTACAAGAAGAGGGGGAAATCAAGAAGGGTGAAACACCCGAAGCACAAGGTGAGAATTTGAGTCCAGTCCAAGATCCTATAGTTGAAGTGCACGATATCGAAATGTCATCTTCTCCTTCAAAGAGGAAAAAGGGATTGACATACAAAATCAGAAAGGAGAAGGTTGGAGGAACTTCGAAGGTTACACTTATCCCGACGGAGAGAGAGGCTTCTTCACAGCACGAAGAGAGTTCTTTAAAGGGCGCTCCGACCCAGAGTCAGGGAAAGAAAACTCTATTAGCAAAGTGACTGGTCCGTTGGGGGGAAACACTAGGACACACACGAACACTTGCACTCTAATTTTCACTTAGATTTTTATCGTCACACTACTCTTTGCTAATTCGATGTTATTTGAATTCTGTACAGGTGGTATGGGGCGTTCACATGGATTTGATCGCCTTCGCAGTTCGTCAGTTCTTCATCGTTCCGGACGAGACTCGGGCTCCGGAAGACGCCGGGATAGGGAAGGTGACGGAGACAAAGACTTTCATTCCCGGGATTCGTCGTCTCGGAGGAAAACTCATTACCAACCAAAATACCACCAGGACACATCTTCTCACGCGGAGCAAAGCAGAGACAAGCGCGGCCATAAGAGGTCGCAACCTGATGCTCCCCGAGACCAACACTCTGATTCTTCTTCCACTTGTCAGTCCTGAGATTCCTACAGGAGGGGCGAACTTTCAAAGCCATCTCCTCCCACTCCTGCAACGGACCCGACAGTGCCGGAGAGGCTGGCCGAGCTTAAAGATAAATTCCCAAAGATCTGCTTCGATGGCCTGAAATTCCTTCCGGCTATTCATCCTACTCCTAGACATGCTAAGCAGAGCGCCCTTGCCTGTACGAACGACGTCTACATTCAACATGACGCGTTCCTTCACCTAGCCGAAAAACTTTCTGAAGTTTCCATGGAGAGCCAGCATGAAATCGACCGCCTGAAGCTTGAGGCTATCCACGACAAGGATATCATTAAAGCTCAGGATGAAGAAATGGCCACTTACAGGTCTGAGCTCGAGGTTACCCGTCAGAGAGCTAAGGACACTACTGAGGCCGTTGCTCGTCTGGAGTCAACTCATAAGAGAGAACTTGATGAGGCGGTTCAACGGTGTGGGGCTTTGGCTCTCGCGAATGACTCCGTTCAAAAGGAGAGGGATTGCTCTGCCTCCGGGTCAAGAAGCTTGAGGAGCAGCTTCAAAGGGAGATGGAAGAGAAAATGGCCGCCCAAGAGGAGTCACAACGATACTGTGATGAGATCGTTGCCACTCGGCTTTTGAAAGAAGAACTTGAGGGCGAGCTTTCCAGGGTTGAGGCGTTAAAGAGGGAGGCCCGTGAAGAGGGCGAAAGGATTGCATCCATTGATACTGACTCGCGTCTTGAGGCGGCTAGAGAAGAAGGCAGGGAGGAGGTCAAGAGCAGGTTTGACCCACTAATTGCTGAATTCAACCCCCGCGTTCTCATGCATCGTCACTTGACTCTCTTGGGCGAGGGTTATCTTGAATCTCTAGCCAAGGCATGGGAGACATTGATAGAAAACAGGAAGGCCGAGCACGGCGCCGAAGATATCGATGAGGGGGAATTGATAAAAGAATATCTCAAGGGAAATGAGCCTTCGGACTTGTCTGCAACTAAGGCTATATATGGCAAAGGTTCCCCTTCAAGGAAAGGGAAAGAAGTTATTACTGGTCTATCCGGGGCCGTGCCACCAGCTGATGCGCCTATTCGGTCGGCCGATCGGTCGATACTTGATCCATTCGACCAGCATATTGGTTACAATCCGGAGGACCCAGGCCTTGGTGTCCATATTTTGTCTCCCATCCCGGAGGGTGAGACCCCCGTGACGGCTAGAAATCAACCGGACTCTGGTAGGCAATTCTTTTGCTTTAACGTCCCAAGTGTTTCCCTTAAAGCTGTCGCATTCTGATACTTGCTTTTTGTGATTTTGTGCAGGTCGTTCCGATCCTGAACCCACATCGAGGAGCAATGTCGCAAAGGAGGCAGAGAAAGAAACAAGTGAGGCCCCTCATGCTGGAGAGGCTCCCAGTCCAGACGCCCAAGTGATCGGAGCGCTTGATGAGGATAAATCTTAGGCTTCTTCTCCCATCGACGGGAGTTATGAGGTGGAAATTACAGGCGTCTCCGAGCACACATCTGAGCTTTGCATGAAGGAGAGGCTTGAGAAAGAGAAGGAAGAGACGACTAAGATCAAGGTCGAGCCTCAAACTGTGGATCCGGACGATCCCTTGACCAAACCGTTGAAGATCATTCTCCCGGGCGGGTCCAAGCCCGTGGATGTCCCCTCTGCTTCTTCAGTTGTTACCCCTCCATATAGGAAGGATCCCAAGGGTAAACGCTCTGGGGAGGAGTCGTCTGGGAGGAAGAAGAAGAAGCACAAGAAGTGATCACTGTCCCCGTCCAACGGGAGTTAATCTAAGTCATGTAATAATTTTTTGTAATTTTCATAGATAGACCGTCGAATCCGAAATATGGAGTGTTTGTAGCAGAAAACTTTTCCGGAATAAAGATTAGTTTCCAATTCTGTCTTTTCAAAAGATTCTTATCATTCAGTTTTCTGTGTGATTGTGACTTGAATCCGAGTTGTTGTGAATAATGTGGATTTCTTGGTTCATCTTCATATAGCTCGGAAATTCTTTGAGAACCATCTGTTTTCTCTTCCGCGCCCTAAGCATTTAGAATATTTTCTAGTACGCACGCTGAAGGATCGATGTATTCAATTCGTTTATATCTAGTCTATCTTCTGCGGACCTGGCCATTTAAATCATTTATATTCGAGCCTGTGCTCCGGGGACTTTGAGTATTCCAGTCCGCACTCCGGGGACTGGTAGTATTCCAGTCCGCACTCCAGTGACTCGGAGATTTTAAATCGTTTATACTCGAGTCTGCGCTCCGGGGATTTAGAGTACTCCACTTCGCACTACGGGGACTTGGAGATTTTAAATCGTTTATACTCAAGTCCGAGCTACGGGGACTTAGAGTACTCTAGTCCGCACTCTGGGGACTTGGAGATTTTAAATCATTTATACTCGAGTCCACGCTCCGGGGACTTAGAGTACTCCAGTCCGCACTCCGAGGACTTGGAGATTTTAAATCGTTTATACTCGAGTCCGCGCTCCGGGGACTTAGAGTACTCCAGTCCGCACTCCGGGGACTTGGAGATTTTAAATCGTTTATACTCGAGTCCGCGCTCCGGGGACTTAGAGTACTCCAGTCCGCACTCCGGGGACTTGGAGATTTTAAATCTTTATACTCGAGTCCACGCTCCGGAGACTTAGAGTACTCCAGTCCGCACTCCGAGGACTTAGAGATTTTAAATCGTTTATACTCGAGTCCGCTCTCCGGGGACTTAGAGTACTCCAGTCCGCACTCCGAGGACTTAGAGATTTTAAATCGTTTATACTCGAGTCCGCGCTCCGGGGACATAGAGTACTCCAGTCCGCACTCCGGGGACTTGGAGATTTTAAATCGTTTATACTCGAGTCCGCGCTCCGGGGACTTAGAGTACTCCAGTCCGCACTCCGGGGACTTGGAGATTTTAAATCGTTCATACTCGAGTCCGTGCTCCGGGGACTTAGAGTACTCCAGTCCGCACTCCGGGGACTTGGAGATTTTAAGTCGTTTATGCGCGTTCGCACGTTAGCCGGAATAACATAATTTCATTTGCCCGTCACAGGATCATCATTTGTAGAGACATTAGTAGTTCATGGAAAAGATGGCTTCAAGCCTTTATTAATGAGAGCAAGTTAAATTGCCTTATTACATGCCAAGAATTAGAAATAAAAGCATACTGGAAATGATTGCGACTAATACATGAAAAAATAGACTAAGTATAATAACGCCGTAAGTGCTCGCTGTTCCATGCTCGGGGGAGCGTTGCACCATCGACGGTCGCTAGCTTGAAAGTTCCTTCTCCAAGCTTCCGTTCGATGACTTATGGACCTTCCCATGCGGGATCCATATGAGACGGGATCGAGAAAAATCGTTTCAAAACGAGGTCTCCCACATTAAAAGTTCTTGGTCGGACCTTCTCATTATAATATTTAGCGACTCTATGTCTGTATGCAGCCGCTCTCAAATTGGCTTCTTCGCGTTTTTCATCAATGAGGTCCAACAATTCCAGTAAGAGATTCTGGTTAGACTCGGGGTCGTAATAAGTTACCCGATGTGATGGGACCTCAAGTTCCATGGGTATGACAGCTTCCGAGCCATATGCTAATGCGAAGGGAGTGTGGCCAGTCACGGTTTTGTGGGTGGTCCTGTAGGCCCAAAGTGCTATTGTAAGTTCATCTACAAACCTGCCTCTAGCCTTTTCCAGACATTTTTTCAATATGGTCTTAATTATTTTGTTTACGGCTTCTACCTGCCGATTCACCTTTTGATGAGCAACTGCTGCAAATTTCTTCTCAATGCCATATTTCTGGCAAAATTCTTTGAACTCCTTGCCCTCGAGTTGAGTTCCATTGTCCGTGACGATGGTCCGTGGAAGGCCAAAACGGCATATGATATTTCGTATGACGAAATTAATAATCTTCTTGGCGGTTATCGTAGCCAGAGGCTCTGCTTCTACCCATTTGGTGAATTAGTCGACTGCAACTATTGCATATTTCACTCCACCTTTGGCTAAGGGAAGGAGGCTACTAGGTCGATCCCCCACATCGCAAATGGCCAGGGACTAACCATTTGTGTGAGTTTCGTTAGCGGAGCTCACGGGATTTTTGCATATATTTGGCACATGTCACATTTTCTCACATAGTCTGCAGCATCTCGATTGACAGTCGGCCAATAGTATCCGTAACGGAGGATTTTCTTTGCAAACGTTTGCCCCCCAGTATGGTTACCGCACTCTCCCTCATGGACTTCCTTTAATACTCATTTTATATCATCATGGGCCACGCACCGGAGTAAGGGGGTCGAGAATCCCCTCCGATACGATATACCGTCATGTATGACATAACGCGAAGCCTTACGAAGGACTTGGCGCCTTTCGTTCCTCTTTTCAGGTAAATCCTCTTGTAGCAAGTACTGTCTGATCGGGGTCACCATGATTCCTTCTCAGGTTCGGTTTCTAAAACGAGATCTATCTCTATCATCTCTATTCTTGGGGCATGGAGGGTCTCAACAGGGAATAATCCCATTTGTTGTGCATCGCCAGTGCTTGCGAATTTTGCCAACGAATCGGCTTCTCTATTTTGTTCGCGCAGGACATGCGAGATGTCGTAATATTCCAGATTCGCCAGCAGCTCTTGAACATGGGCAAGGTAGGGAGCCAGTCTCTGTCCCTTCGCTTGATAGTCTCCCCATGCCTGATATACTACCATTTGCGAGTCATAGAAGATTTCGGTCGACTTCAGTCCCAATTCATTAACAAGTCTCAGGCCAGCAATCAATGCTTCATACTCGGCTTCGTTATTTGTCGCTGCAAACTCAAGCTTAAAAGCATAGCAAATTGATCGGCCTTCCGGAGTCACAAGGACTACACCAGACCCCGCGCGACGGCCGTTAGATGCACCATCGGTGTACATCTTCCATCGAACGGGAGGTATGACACTGTGACTGCTCGGTTCATCTGGCACAGTGAATTCCGCAATGAAGTCAGCTAGTGCTTGTCCTTGTATTGCCCTCTACGGCAAATAGGTAATATCGAACTGACTTAACTTAATATTCCATTTCAGCATCCTTCCGGAAGTTTTCGGTTGTTGGAGTACCTGTCGCAAAGGTTGGTCAGTGTAGACACCGATTGAGTGTGCCTGAAAGTAGGGGCGAAGCTTGCGTGATGCGATCACCAAGAAATAGACTAGTTTTTCAATCATTGGATAATTTCTTTCCGCCCCTGTCAAGCGTTTGCTGACATAGTAAACCGGCTTTTGAATCTGGTCTTCCTCGCGGACCAAGGCTGTACTGATATCGTGCTGGGATACCGCCAAGTATACATACAACATTTCATGGTCTATCGGCTTGGACAGTACGGGAGGACTTTCCAAGTGCCTTACCAGGGCCCGGAATGCTTCCTCACAGTCGGATGTCCATTCGAAGTTTCTCTTTCCTTTCTTTATAATGTCGAAGAAGGGAATACACTTGTCTGTAGCTCTGGATATGAATCGACTTAGCGTAGCCACTTTTCCATTCAGGCTTTGCACCTGCTTTGTGGTTCTGGGTACTTGTATATATCGGATAGCCTGGATCTTCTCTAGGTTAGCCTCGATTCCCGGGCATTCACAATGAATCCCAGAAACTTTCTTGATGCTACGCCGAATGAACACTTCAATGGATCGATCTTCATCCCATGATGCCTGAGTATGTCAAACATCTCCGCTAGGTCTCGGATGTGGTCGTTTGACTGCCTTGACTTCACGAGCATGTGATCCACATAGACTTCCATTGTTTTACCAATCTGATCTTTGAACATTCGATTCACTAGGCGTTGATAAGTCGCTCCTGCGTACTTCAATCCAAATGGCATTGCTACATAGCAATACAATCCCATGTTCGTGACAAAACTGGTGTGTTCTTGATCTGGGAGGTGCATTGGGATTTGATTATATCCTGAATACGCATCCATAAATGATAATAACTCATGTCCGACAGTTGAGTCGACTAGCTGGTCAATCCTAGGCAACGGGAAACTATCCTTAGGGCACGCTTTGTTTAAATCATAATAATCAGCACAGGTCCTCCATTTTCCATTCGCTTTCTTCACTAGCACCGGGTTAGATACCCATTCAGGGTAGAAGGCGTCGCGGACGAACCTGTTGGCTTTGAGCTTGTCCACCTCCTCTTTGAGAGCCGTGGACCTCTCCGGGTCCATGCCTCTCCTTTTTTGTTTCACAGGTACATGTTTCGGGACTATGTTCAACATATGACTTGCGATCGTAAGAGAAATCCCGCACATATCAGAATGTGTCGAGGAGAAAACATCAAGATTCGCTCGAAGGAAACCAGTAAGGTTCTCAGCGGCCAAAGGGTCGAGTTGCGACCCAATTTTAAGGACTCGTGATGGGTCGCCCCGACTAACTGGGATGTCAATTGTGAGTTCAGCCGGTGCTGCATTTGTTTCCCTAGGTTCCCCATCATCGTCTATCGGATCTATGTCCCTATAGATCCGAGAATGTTGCCCGAGCCAGGGCTCTGGCGCTACTTGTCAATCGTCGGCATTTCGGCAGTGGACGGAGCGGTCTGCAACCTTTCCTTTCTCTCTACGCTGAGCCTCTCTCAGCTCAGCCACATAACAGGCACGTCTGGTCGCCTGATCGCCGTGCACCACTCCAACACCGCTATCTATGGGAAATTTTAATGTCAGACACCAAGGGGCAAATGCTGCTCTGAATTCTGCCAAGGCGGGACGTCCAAGAAATACGTTATATGAAGAGTGAACGTCCAACACTATGAATGGTAGGATTCGCACCCTCCTACACTCGCCCTGCCCTAGTTCAATTGGTAACTCCACATATCCCACTGCATCCGTTGTTGCATCGTTAAAGTCATGGATTCTGGCATTGGATGGTTTCAAATCCTTAGCTTCCAGTTTCATTTGGTCATATGCCTTCTTGAAGATGATGTTAACGAAACTTCCACAATCAATTAGAATTCTCTTCACATACGCCGGCCCAATTGTCGCAGATATGACCATTGGGTCGATGGTAGGGGCTTCCACCTTGTCCGCATCTCGGCTCCTGAATACGATATCATCATTCATCGTGCGCTGCTGCTTTGCAGGAGTCCCATCCTCCACATTCGAACAACACTCATACTCCGCATGTCTTAAAGAGTTAGCACATAGCCCCATCTCCTGCCAATTCTTATCTGCAGGATGAGGCCCACCAGTAATCGTGTTAATAACCAATCTGCCCACAGTTCGAGTAGGTTGTTCTGGTTGGTGTGGGGCTGGCCCACGTCCGGGGTCCGATGTTTCTTGCCTCCATTCCTGTGGGTCTTCGACAAATTCCTGCAGCTTTTTCTGTCATATCAGCTTTTCTATAGCATCATGGAGGTGTCTGCACTCCTCCGTGTTGTACCCATAAGACTCGTGAAAACGGCAATACTTCTCGGTCCGCTTCTGTTCTTCCGTCGATTCCTTTGGACGTGGCTTTCTATATTGGAAAGTATTGCAAGTTGATAGATAGATGTTTTTAAGAGATGCGTTCAACGGGGTGTATTCATTGTATGTTGGGATCCTTGATTTCCATTTCCCTGTTTCTTTTTTCTTTCTGGATTTCCACCTCCGGATCCTTTAGACTGCCCGGGATTGTTCTGGATGTTAACTTGAGTTTTACCAGAATTATCTTCGGTTTGTTTCACGACGATGTTACTTTTCACAGACTCTTGAACGGGCCCTGATGCCTTGTCTTGCCTTGTCCACCGAGCTTCCTCCCTTTTTATGAACTGATGAGCTTTCGAAAAAAACGTTCCAGCATAGCTGGGGGCTTCCCCGCCAACCAATCTCCAAACTCAGAATCCGGATCCACTCCACTCATTACTGCTATCAGAATCGCGTGGTCGTTAGGATTGCTCACCTC
Source organism: Allium cepa (assembly GCA_030765085.1). NCBI lineage: Eukaryota > Viridiplantae > Streptophyta > Magnoliopsida > Asparagales > Amaryllidaceae > Allium > Allium cepa. The sequence goes on along the minus strand of CM060934.1, from coordinate 504,358,276 downwards.
GGTAGCAGCAACATGAAACCTTTGCAAGTATGCTTTTAATGACTCTCCTGGAGCTTGGATTACGTTTGATAAGGACATCACGTCCTTCGGGTGAGTGGTGTGTATCCTAAATTGTTCTATGAATTTTGTTGCTAATTCGTCAAAGCTGGATATAGATAGAGATGGAAGTCGAGTAAACCACATGGTGGCAATACCAGACAAAGTGATTGGGAAGCACCTACACTCGATCGCATCATTGGCTCTTGCAGAATCCATCATCCATCCATACCTCATCACGTGTTGTCTGGGATCGGTCTTCCCTTCATAGGCTGGGATAATCGGCATATTGAACTTCTTGGGGTACTCAGCCTGCAGGATACCATTCGTAAAGGGGGTATGGCTTCTGGTCACTCCCCAATCTTCATTGGTCAAGCCTTGGTTTTCTCTCATTAACTGCCTGACCATAGCTGTTAAGTTTGGAGTTTGTATGGAGGATGGAAGGTTGGGTTCCGTTCAACGGGACCGTGCCGGTTGATGTCCTGCATGATTTAGGACTTGGAGATTCCAGCGTCCGGTCTCTTCATGGGCTTGATTTCTAGTAGATCTATCAGTGGCACCCGCTTGTGCATCTTTATCCTTACGGCGTCTACACCTTGGAGGTTCATCATCTGAAGTCGAACTATCATCTTCAGAGTAAGGGACGGGGATACCTCCAGCATTCTGATGTTGCTGCTGAGTAAGCTGAGTTATGAGGTTAGTGTGTGCTTGCATTTGCTCAGCAAGTTGCCTTCTACTTTCCTTAAGCTCTCGTATCAAGTCATTGAACTCTGCTCGGGAAACAACTTCCACTTGGTTTTGGTTGGAGGGCCCTACGCCTCGAACCGCTTGCTGATTTCTAGTTCCCAGTTGTTGCACACTAGCAGTTTCGTGGGCATCTGCATTTTGAGAGGCTGATCTAGTTCGTGGTCTTTCCATGGTAGAGTTGTTGGATGTAACTCTGAGTAGAATCAACAGATGCCTTGTAAATGATTATGGATCTCCTTCGGGGGATTTATGAAATCCAGTAGGTGTAAAGTAGATCCTAATAGCCTGAGTATTCAAATTCTCGGTGAAAGAACCAAAATGTGATTACCAAAATTGGTCACTAACGCCCTTAGAAAGATTGTGTAGAGAGTTTAATGAAGAAAGTAAATGAAAACAGAGAATAGAATGTAAATTCAAATGCATAAAGTAAGAACGCCAAATTTATAGTGGTTCGGCGTAGTAGCCTACATCCACTTTGAAGTTGATCTTTATTCTTTTCATTGATGCTTGATTACAGATACAATCCGTTTGTAAGTACTTGAATACAGTTGCAAGATACAAAGAAATAAGGTCTGGAATCAGTCTTGAAAATGGCAGAGTTTCCCCAGTGTTCTCTAAAATCTCTCTTCCTTTTTCTGTGCCCCCGCCCCTTTATTTATAGGCGAAGGTGTGATGGACTTCCCTGGTGGGCCAGGTATCTGAATATCTCGGTCCAAATGGGACAAGCCCTGTGTGCCAAACCGAACAGGTCGAACGGTCGAATGCCGAACCATCCTCTTTACGCCGAACGACACGTTCGTTGTGTGGGAAGAGTAGGCCGAGCAACAATTGAAGCCGATCGTGCTGAGGAGAATGTCGAACCATCTTTGATCGCCGGACGTCTTGGGAGGCCGAACGAGACTCATGTTGAACGTCTATCGGATGTCGAACGAGACGCCGAGCGCTATTCAATGCCGAGTGCCCTTATTTGGCGGAAAGGTATTCAACACCGAACGTTTCTCAATGTCGGACGCTCCTAGGTGCCGAGCGCTATTTAATGCCGAACGATCTTATGATGCCGAGCGATGCGCTCTTGCCGAACAGTCTTAACATGCCGAACGCTTATTGATGTCGAACGTTCATTGACGCCGAACGTTCCATATACACCTCCTGAGCTTGGACGCCGAGTGCTTCTAGGATGCCGGACGTGTTGTGCTGTCGAACGCTCCAACTTGATGGATCGATAGGGGAGGCCGAGTACTAAGTTGTTGGACAATTCCCCAGGAAACACCTTTAGAATTTGAATCTTTTGGAAAATGGATTTTGTTGAGTTTATTTACTAGAGAAATTTGGAAAACTCTTAAACTGATATTTGAAAGGCTTTTAAACTAGTATTTTTGGAAAAAATTCCACCCTTTGAAGATAATTTTAGAATTATGGGCTTCTAGAAAAGGATGTTTGAAATTTTAAAAACCTGATAACAATTTATTTGATATACATATATATGGATTTATAAATTGAAGAAATAAGTTGTCTATAAAACTTACTATATATATGTGAGTATTTTCGCTACCTATAATCACTTTTCAAATATATACTTAAACTATTTTCGGAAAGATGATTTTATAAAATCTTGGGTAATAGAAATTTTAAGGAGGAATTAATTTGAAGTGTAAACCTTGATGTACTCCTTAGCCTATATAAGCCTAAACCTTAGGATCTCGTCTTTAGGTTTTGGTTTTGATTATAGAGAACCTGTATCATCCACTGTGGTGGAGCTTTAGCCCGAGCTAGAAGGGATGGTGACTTTGACCGAGTCAGAAGGATCAGGGAGGATATTAACGAGCCGTCCTTGTATGAAAAAGAGCCGGAAGTACCAGTAGAGTCGACTGAGCAGCCTCAGCTTCAGCCTCAACCCCAGCCTAAGCCCAAGCCTCAGTCCTTGCCTCAGCAAGAAGATCCAGTGGAGCATTTCGACAGCAAAGAGGAATTCGAAGCCGAAGAAGAAGAAGTGGAGTTTGAAGATGAAGAGGAGTTCGAGGTGGAGAACGATCCCGAATCTGAGAATGACGATGCTATCATTTGGGATTTAGGTGAAGCTGTTGAGGAGCCTGCTGCTGGTGTAGGTTTCATTCCTAGAGTGCCTAATCCAGAGGATGTTTGGGTCCCTAATAGTTATGGGGAGGCTAGGGAGTTGTCAGGACCCTAAAGGGAGGACTTTGGTAGTGGGAGTTTGTAGTAGGTGTTGGGTTGTTTTCTCTAGGAAGTGTATATAGTTTTTGTATGTGTTTTGACCCATGGACGTCATGGATGTTAGATGTTTGGTAGGATGATATATGTCCGTATATATGAGTGGTTAATGGATGACGATAACATCTGCGGAAATATTTTGGATGGTACTTAATGAAATGTATATTTTGATATACGATGTGAATTTATGTGTTTACCAGTGTAGTCTGAGTTGTTATTGATCTGTTCTATTGTAAGTGGATAATTTTTACTAGCTTAGCTATGGAATTTCGGGGACAAAATTCTTTTTAAGGCGGAGGAATGTAACGACCCCGGATTTTGGACATCCCGAGTTGTGAATATTATTTATAATATTCAATAATATTGTATTTTTAATATATAATATTCCCATCAATAAATGATTTATGATTGTATACAATTTTCTAAACCAATATGACTTGAGTTTTCAAATTAAAATTACCAATTTGATTTAAACAGAATTTCTTAAATATATATTTTGTTTTAAAGATAAATATATATATTCTACTCTAAGGATAAAATATGACGGAAAATTAAATTAATTGGAAGAATCAAATATATTTTTACATATAGGATAATAAATTTATATGTAATAAAATTAGATGGAAATTCTTAATGAAGCAAAAGTGATATTTTTGATTTTGGAACATATATAAACAATGTTGTTCATATAAAATAAAAAAGAGCTAAAAAATTCTATAATAATAATAATAATATATGTACATTTAAGTTAGAAAGGTTGTATATATGAAATGATAAGTTAAAAAGGAAATTTATAATATTTAAATTAATAAAATGTTAAAACCAAAGAATGTGTATAATAATCACTTAAATGATTATAGGAAAAACTATATATATAGCAAATGGAATTGATTTATTTGGAACAAATATATTTTTATATAATCAATAAAATTTATATATATGGTTACATAGATAATTCAAAATCAAGAATGTTACATTTTTTTTAAAATACATATGTACTTATATAAAACAAATGAACTAAGAAGTTATTTAATTTACTAGTTTTTACCCTTATCTTAAAATGGATAAGTGTCAAATGCAATGCAACTTTGTCGATATTAACTATGGGTTATTTAACTTTATAAATATACTTATATATATATATATATATACATATACCTTAAATGTTTTATGGTTTATATGTGAAAATATAATAAGGGAAAATAAAATGTTAAACCTTTAAATTTAATTGAAGGTCTTGAGTGATTTTATATATATAATAATTATTAAATTCCAATTGTTAAATTAAATAAAGTGTTATTACAATATAGTTTCTCATTTGCATTTTTAGTTTTAAATGCATAACACAACACTACTTTGACAAGTGATATGAATGGGCTGTTTAAATTCTTGAATTATACTCACATATGTTTTTAATAGTGTATGGTTTACATTTATATAAATATACTAAGGGAAAAGTCTTCAAACAATCTACTGTAATAAACGAAAACCAGAAATATAAACTAGTAGAAAACAGTTTTTAACAAAGTATAGAACTATGGGTTAATAAAAAGAAAATTTTATTGGTAAAACATTTGGCGGTGACCACAATAACATTTGGCAGGGATGCAACAGATAAAATATAAAACTATCAATCTAATTTCTTTTCAAATCTTTCCTAGCCACCAAATTGTTATTTATGTTCCTTTTCTAGTGAATCAAGCAAGCATATTTGAGCATTCCATTTCAGAGTTATTGTTTTAGAAATTTAAACAAGAAAGTAGTCTCTGTTCAAATTGTTAATATTTGAAAACAAAAATCAAATTTAAAGAAGAAGCAAAGTACTCTATAAACTAGCTTGGAAGATTTAAAATGGTCAGGAACATCCTCTGTTCAAACCTAATCTCAACAGAAGCAAGAAACCAAGCAAGGATTAAAATCAAAGTTCAAGTTTTTAGTTTAAGGATTTCGACTTAAACTCTTAAAACTTCTGGAACCAAGATGTGGAAGGTAAAAAAAAAAATTTCAAATTAAAAATGGTTTGCATGCCCTGGTGACAGTGAACATTTTGTTCATTTCAGTTTCAAAAATAAATATCTATTAACCTGATTCATGAATGACGATGATGTAAACTAGGAATATTTTTATATTCTAGTGTAGTTTAAGTTAAAAATATTTTCATGTATGATTTATGCCGTGTAGTTAGCTCGGGTCTCGTTTAACAGTAAAAATCATATTTTTGTGAAATTTCAATGCAACTGAATTAAGGATTTATGCGTGCATGTCGATTTCCCTGGTAGAAATAGGTTTTTAAAGGTTAAATCGTGATTTTTAACAACCTATATTGTAAGAGATTTGGAAATGAATGGTTTCGTTCAAAAAATTATTTCCGTCGACTTCGTCGATAAGGGGTGATGTGGCCGGTTCGGGAAGAGTCAGGTGATCGTAGGGAAGGGGTTGACCCTGGCGAAATCTTTGATTTGGGCTTAGATTGGGAAAGCGAGTCGATTTTAGGGTTTATGGATGGCTTTGGTAATGGTGGCAACGCGGTGTATTTGGGAGGGAGGATGTGACTGGAGCTCGGGAGGTTTGGTAGGAGGTTAGTGTGTCGGAAGGGCTTTCGATCGGTGGTGGAGACGTGGTGCATGATGCTGATCTGCAAGAGCAGTTCGTTGACCAGGGGCGGCGTGTGTGTTTTCCTTGAGTTCGTTTTGAAGCGTTGAATTTCGAATGGGCGGTTGTGGAACTTCGGCGTCGTGGCGAACTTGGTCGGGGGACGAGGGGAAATTCACCGGCAATGGCACGGTGGCGAGTTGGTCGGTGATACGAGTGTGCACGTACACGCATGTCACCGAGCATGAGAGACGTCCAGGTTAGCGCAGTAGTTCTGTGATGGGTAGTGCGAGCGTTTGGTTCGATGTGGTCTTGAGTGATTCACGTATTGATTGATACTGATATTGTGAATTGTTATCATTCGATTCGGAGTTGCGTTCCTGATGATGGAACTGGAGCCGGAGACGAGAGTTGGGGAAGAAGAATAGGTGGGGTAATCGGGTTTGGGCATCGGCTCGTTTGAATAATAGTAAATAGGATTAAAAATGTATTAGCTTAGTAAGTAAAAGAAAAATCCTCATAAACTAATCATCCCAAGTATGTAGCAGTCTAGTCAGACTAAGTAAACATTTTAAACCAATTTTATTTAATAATAAATGTTTATTTAAAGTTTTAAATATAGACAAGGAATTTTATATAAAAAAATAATGCTTGTTTTACTTCGATACTTTTTAGTTAAGATCTTTTAAATAAATTATTTTTATTATAATTTAGTTCTGCTTTTATTATTAAATCTCGAGATTAATAATTTGAAGTAAAATTAAGCAGGTTATTTAGGGAAAAATATATATTTTGTACTTCTAAATTAATCCAAGTTTTAAGAGACTTTATACTTATAATAATTATTTAAGTCCACATGTTAAATAGAATAAAGTGTAATTAAGTAGATAGTTCGTATCAACGGATGTTACGCCGTCATCCGATCCATTGTGAAATTAAATAAGTGAAATTTTGTAAGCTTGTATAGATAGGAACTAATTACCAATTGGAAATGAATGCCATTGAATAATTTTATGACCAAACTGTTGAAATGTTCCCAACTGAATTAGATGTGTTAAAGCGATTGACATCTTGACTGAGGAAACAAACACCATTCCGCTGAATAGTTAATTTAATTTCTATGGATACTGTAAGCCATCTATCTGGTGTTATCTGTGAAAATGTTACTGGCAAAGAAGATCTATGATCTGTTATTCATGCATATATCTGTTACGAGCTTGTTAATTATATTTGAGAATATAATGTGAATCGATCTATGGAAGCTGATTGATTATAATATTTGTGTGATTGTAAATTGTGAATTGATAAGTACCGTTGAGACTGATAAGCCTTATTTTGTTTGGATTGATTTTGAAAATAGTTTTTTTAAAATAGATATTATTTTTTAAACTAATTGATAAATATTTTGGAATGTCAAAAGTAATTATTTATTATTATTTTTGGAAATCTTTTTAAAGTATAATTTTTATAAGTAAATACTATTTAAATTGTTTCAATTATTAAACTATTTTGTAATGATACTTTAAAGGATAATTTTTACTAAATTAATATTTAAGTATATTTTCTTCAATATGAAACTATTTAATATAAATGTTGTTTTGAATAATATTTTATAATAACTTTTATAAAGAGTATTTTATTTAATAAACTTATAAATAATATTTGGAAATTGATAAGTATAATATGGAAATAAATGGTTATATATATATATATTAAATGGAATAAGCTTTCTTAATAAATTGTAAACCGTTTGGATTTTAAATGTGAACAAGGCTTAATGGTTGCAATGGGAAATAACTTTGGTTAATTATTTGATTGTTTTGATAGTTAAATAACTGACTATCAATATTTGGACAAAAATCTAACTTTGGAAATATCTAGAGGAGACTCGAGAATTATATGGTAGGTTACCGATCGAGGTGCTATACTGTATGTATGAACTCGTTTGTTCTCTAGGATGAATTATAAGGGCACCCATCGACAAACGGTTAGGAGGTGAATTCCGATCTTGTATTTCGTATGTGTGTTTCCTAAAGAACCAGGGTAGAGTTTACCGGGAAATAGGGAACGTTGTTTCGAAGAGACTAGGATCGGATTTGAAATTCAAAAACCACTTCGATCCAACGAGAACGTTTTCGTGATGAAGACCAGGGCTTGGAGTCGAAGATGGAGCTGTGAAGTGCAAGGGCTACTCGCTACTAATCCTGAGGGTGATTTCAAAATGGATGTAGTAGGAATAGTGCCTTCAGTTCCGTTCGAACCCGGAACGGACTTGTATGGATGAATGCTTTCAAAGCATCGTCAGGTGGATGGTGAGCATTCGAAGTGATATGTTCTAAAAAGGTAACGCTTAGCTTCGAGCCTCATTAACCGGGAATAACTGAAAATCATGGGTTACGCAGCAATGCTAAGTGGATAGCGCCCAAGTAGGGTGAGGTCATCCCCGTCTAGAAGTCCCTTTTATTTCGGCTGTATGGGCGGTTGATGATCCCAACCGCGGGGTAATCTTGCATGGGCTATCCAGTAAGGGGTAGTCCGGTCTTGTGTTGCAGGGGATTTAGGGTGGATCCTCCGTACGCTGATCTAGACCAGGTACTGTGATAGGTGGTACCCCAGTGCCTAGTTATTCGTTGGAAATCCATTCTTCCTACGTGACGTTTACGGTTTTGAGTGTATAACCCTCTTTTTGGCTAGTATGCTGGAATTTAATCGTGCAGCTATTTTGAGTAAGTATTTGTATATATACCCTATTAAAATATAAGAGGATTTTATAAGAAATGTTTTGGCTATCGTAAGGTAAAAACCCAACATGTTTATTTGTGGTGTGGTCTTACGAGATGCTTTTGATTTTCAAAGATTTCTAAACTTTAATAATCAAGTTGAGTGTGTTTCTCATGCTGGTATACCAAACTAACCCGGGCTTGGTGTTTTTCCTATATACTCGAGTCAGACCGAGCATACTTCCAGGTTTAGCTGGAAGAGTGGAAGCTTCAAGAGAGGAGCTGGAATCTGGAGACGTATTGACGTAGATGTTTATATTCAGTCTGTAATTGGTTGTGTGGTCATTTGTTGTAAGGACAGGATTGATATAAACCGTCCGAGTTGTGTGTTGTAACTCTGATGCAAAGTCTGTATATGTTATTAAAGCAACAGTTTTGGTTTTGTGCAAAGATTTGTTTATATTATAATTTATTCCAACCGCTGTGAGATTTTGATTGTTCTCTTTTCTTCTATCTTCTTTCTATTTCTACCTTCTTTCTTTCTTTCACTATTCGCCTTCCCGTGCGATTTGGCTGACAAGTGTGGTTTAAAGTCGGTTTAAATCGATACAGAAAAATGGGTTGTGACACAATAGTCGTTGTTTTTGCTTTCATAAATAAAGTTTATTTGCCCGCCAAATAGGTATGTTTCCGGATTACGGTTTTTATAATGATATTTTATTGTTTTCCCAAGGTTTGGGATGTTTTATTATTGCAATATGATATGTATAATGTAATTATTGCTATTGTTATTTGTCTCGATCTAACCGCACGAAGGAGACTCTGTCGAAATCTTTCATAAATTAGGACATAGAACTTTTTTGTAGAAGTTGAATTATGTTCAAATTTTGTCAAACTTAAATATGTAAGTCAAATTGTTATAAATTGACTATTCTGAATAAAATATACCTAATTTCTTGATTTCTTCTTATTCCTTTTCAGGGACAAAAAATTTACAGTGTGGGAAATTGTAACGACCCGTATTTTTGATAATTAAAAATTTAAAATTTAATAAGATTTGGAATTTAATATTATGGGAAATTAAGATTTATGATTTATAAATGGGAAATTTATTTCTTAGAATATAATTTAATAATATTGATTGGATGTAGTTGACAACTATTAATGTAATTTCAATCAATGGTAATAATAAAGATTAATGAGGAATAAAATAAATGTTGTATTAAAAAGAGAAATTATATGTAATTAATTCTAATCGGTTTTAATATAGAATATGAAATCAATTATTTTGTACATAAATTCATTAGCATTTGTTATAAACAATAAATTTGTAAGTGTGTTTATAAATGTATTTAATTACTAAAGTTTAAATATTTTTTTAATTATCACTTTATTATTAAATCCATTTGAAATTAATATGGAAATCAATGAAATTAGATGTAATCAAATATTATAGTTATCATGGTAAAAGACGTTAATTATAGAGTATGAGAATAATTAGATGGAGACTTATGTTTAATTAATTCGTGAAGTAATAGTCGATTTAATATATGAATTTAAATCAAAATAAAAGAATTGTTTGGAATTTAAATTATAATGAATGGATTTATTACAGTTGTAATTGAATGCTAAAATTAATGTAATATTTAGACCTTCAAATCAACATGGAAAAATTAATTCTGAAAGATTATTAATTTCTAGGTAATCAAGAATAATGATAGAAAACTTTTAATTAAGAATTTAAAAGTGGTTAAATTGATTTTTTAAAATAAATTGTTTTAACTAAAGTGTAAAATTAGTCCATTTGGGCGCTGTCTCGGATTTCAAAGAAACCAATTTCATCGGATCCGTAATAATGAACGATTATAGGATTTTTAGTTTCATAGTGATCGGACTTATCATTTGATCATGGAGCTCGAAACGCGTAGAAATCAATTATTGGAATTTAAATGAATATAATTTGATTTTAAAAGCTAGCTTCTATATAGAATAGAATTGGGGTTTGAAATTACTTCCATTGAGTATAAAAATAATAAAAACCAATATTTCGACATATGGGATGACTTATTTTCGTTTTGGGAACGAAATGGGCTTTCCCGGCCTTTTGACCCGATCGATTTATATTCAAATGAAAAATGTTATTTTTGAAACATAATCATTCAAATTGATTCAAATATGGAATAATAATAAAATCGAATTATTAATGAATGTCGTAGTTTGCAATAGCATAGTTGTAAATTGGAATATTGTTTTTGTCCGTAATTGTGAATTGGTAAATTGTTTGAATATAATATAATATAAATTTATCGAACAATAATATATTAACTTTTGTATATGATGGAATTAAGCCTCCAAACAAGTTCCATTACGTTTAGAAGGCCTTTTTACATTAGGAATGCCTGTAAGCATGCCTCGATTAGAGTTTGGGCTGTTATGGACTCCATGCTATAAATGGCACGCAAATCAAGATGAAAATATTATTAAAATATTTAAAAACCCTAATTTTGTCGTGGCAGCCGCCGCCCTATTTTGATGGTTGAAAACGCTCCTTCTTATTTCCCTTGGGTCTCTCCCATCCTCAAGAAAATCGCTCAGCCCTAAAACGAAATTTGTAGTGCGCGACGAGGTCTACAAGATATACGGTTGGATCGAGCTAATTACATCAGAGTTCGCCATAATCTGGCCATGAAGTAGCTACGGATTTTCTCTTTTTGCATGCAAATCAAGGCATCGGAGGTAACGAAATTTTTGGTGTGGGTGAAGCTTGGCAACGCGGTCGCGATGGTGGTCTCCGATCCTAGCATGGTGGTATGTGGAGCGCGCGGCGGTAAACCCTAGATAGCGGCCATGGGTATTTTCTGGTAACGTGAGTGAATTTTGGAGAGGTTAAGTAATTACATTTTTCTCATTGTGTTATTTTATTGAATTTTAAAATTCAAACTTCTAACCTTCATAACTTTTGTACACGAACTCGAATTTGGACACGGTTTCTTCCATTGGGATCGTATACAAATTTCGAACAATACTAAACTAGTTGGTTGGATCATAGACAGTTTAAATTTTAGGATTTTACTGGATTTCAAATTGGCTATAAATCAAAGGTGAGTGATTTAACCCACTCATGCAATACTAAAGCTTCTTATTTTGATTGAATTAAATTATAAAGTGATAAGAAATTTATTGATTTTTGTTTGGTAATTTAAATTGTCATTTAAATTTAATTTAAATTTATATTGAATTAAACTAACATTTAAATTAATATTGAAACTGAATTGCTAGTTAAATACCTGATATTGATAACTAGTTAATTATTGTGATTTATTGGCTGATTTGGATGTTGACTGTGATGGATGTCTATTTGTTGACATATTGGATGATTGGATGTTTATTTATTTATTTTTATCTCTATTATCACTTTGTACATTAAGCAACATCATATAAACTGTTATTTGAATTATTTTTAATAAAATTAAGAAATAGGTTGAAATGATATATATCTATAACACTTTGATTTGGATTGAAATGATATATATCCATCCCTGAAATAAAAATTGAAATAACTGATCACATGCCATAGGGTAGAAAATTATATACGGACTGAAACACCCACACCCCTTAGTATACTCAAAAAGACACATTAAAAGATGTGGTGGTTTGTAGGTATAACTAAAGCTAACAGAGACTAAGATTCACAAGACAAATATAGATAAAAACAGCAGAAAACTTAAAATAATAACTTAATTAAAACAAGGCCTAATAATTGCTTCATAAATAAGTCAAATACCACATACATGTCTAAAAATCCAATATGTCTCATGAAACAAAAATTCATAGTCTCAAAAATCAGAGTACATAATATCCCTCATGATAAGCCAGTAATAGAAAGAACAATTGCTAAAATAAAAGAGATACATGTTAGAGAACTCCTCCAAGAAACTGCCAAGCAACGGCAATCTACTGGCTTCTCCCTTGATTGCCTATGAAGGGGAAAGTGGAAAATAGAGGAGTGGGTCAGACTAAAAGTCTGGTAAATGATAGTAATCACTAGAGTCTTTACGCAAGACAAAAGTAATAGACTCTGCAGCAGTTCTAGCATTAATATGGATAATAAAGGAAATGGGAAAGAGATAAATTGAAAATAAGTACGATTAAATATTGCTCAATTTATAAGATGAGTTGACTTTGATTGCTTGCACTTGTCCTTGATTTCTTCTTTAATTAGGCTGAACTCCTAATCCTGTAATTAGAATGTGACCCTAATTCTACCCTTTTTGATCGGCCTGCTACTTCATAGACCTTACTGCAGACCAGCCGCTATATAACTCCCTACACAGTAGCCAATGGTGTCTACGAAAGATGCACATAACTCCCTACACAGTAGCCAATGGTATCTACTACGGACCAGCCGCTATATAACTCCATATATATAAGACAATGGTGTCTACGAAAGACACTCATACTAAGCACTTGGAACTCATAGCTATTACTGAACATCCGAATGGAAGTCGCATGCATAACTTCCACCATGCCCATGCTACCTTTTGCTCCACCTATTGGGTCTTCTTATTACCTCAACATCCAACATAAGCGTGCCCCTCATCCCAATTCAGGCTAACGCGAGATCACCTGTGACGACTTGGAATTTTTGGATGTTTAAAATTGGAATATTTAATTGATTTTAAACATTTAAAAGTTAATTTTTTAACTTGAATTCAAATATTATTATTATTTAGCAATTAAGTTATTGGATTTAATAAACTGGAATTGGGTAAATTATCGAATCTTCAGTTTTTAGCCTGTTGAAAATAATTTGAGGGTTTGTTAAATTTATTTCGATAGTACTAAAGATAACAAAAATGTTGAAATTGAATTTGGGAATGTTTTGTTAAGTTTTGAAAATATATCGTTTAAATTGAATTTTAAAATAGCTTTCCGAGGCACAGTCTCGGAATTCGACGAAACCAGTTCCATTGGATCCCTAATATTTGTATTATTATCGGATTTCAATTTTCGTAGTGTTTGGAGTTGTTGTGTGAGCGTACAATATACAAACGCGCTTAAATCTATATCGAAAATTCAATATAATAACTGGTCCAGAAAGCTATCTTCTCCATACGATCGAATTAGGACTCGAAACCTTTTCCATTGCATTCGGAATAGGGGTATAACATTATAGACGCCTAGCGGCACACCTTGATAGGAGATCAAGATTTTGATTTGCGTCTACCGAGACCATTTAAATTTAATTAAAACAATATATATATTCTGGCCAAATTACTCACATCAGCTGTTTTTATTTCACCTCAAGTTACTATACATGAGCAAGTTCCACACGCCATCGTTATTTCCATCACTTCGTTCAAATCACAGTTAATATAGAAAAAAATATCTCCTTCCTTTTCTTTTTAAATCACGAAAGTTCCTTCTTATTCCAGGCTTTCAATCGAAGTCAACGAAAAATAATGGACGCAATTAAAAATCGCTCCCCTCCCCTCTCTCATTCAACCTTTAGTTCGATACGAAGTCTTCCCCTTCCTTCTTCAATTTCAAAATTGAAACCCAGTTTAAAAAAAATTAACGAACGAATCAATCGTTCGATCGAAGGAAGTCTCGCGGCAGGGAGGTGTTGGCCGAGATCGTAGGGAGGGCTCTGGTGCATTGTCCCTGTGGGGTTCAGAATCGAAGGCCGATAAGAAGTCGAGGCAGAATTCACAATGGTGGTCCCTAGGCGCAGCGATACTCGGCTGAAAGCGAGGTGTGGCATGTGCGTAGGGGTCGATGGAGGGTGAACGTGCGACTTGAGGTGGGTGTCGTGTTGGGCGAAGACGTTTAGGGTTTGGGTGGCGTGTGTTCGAATTCGATGAAGTTATCAAAGTCGTGGAATCTGGTGCGGCGTCGCATGCTCGAGTGCAACGAACAGGAGATGGTCGCTGTGTTCTTTCAAGCTGGAGGTGGAGTTCGGTTTCTCAGTGTGTCGAGCAGTGGTGGCCAAGGTCGAGATGTGCTTTAGGGAGTAAGTTTTTAACATAAATTTTAAAACTATTGATTTCAAAACAGTGAATTTTAAATGTTTCTTAAGTTCAAACTCCTAAATGAATTTTGATTTTTACTTCACTGATCGGAATTTACAGCAAGTTTAAACAATTTTATTTTAAAAATGGGATCAGCTATATACATATATAAATATAGGACAGTAAAGTAAATCTGGGGATTTTATTAACACAATAAAATTTGATAATTACTGAATTTTAAATGGTTTGTTAAAAAGATAGGATTTCAAAGCTGGGATTTTTGAAAATACCTTGACTTGGGAAAAGTGATAAAAATTTAGATTTTTGAAATTTATATAAATTATTCCTGAAAATGTCGGTGGGTTCAAAAGAGGAATCTAATTGGTTAAAACACTTTAAAATTTTAAATTGGATTTCGATTCGAACAAATTAGTTTAAATTAAATAAATGGTAATTAATTGTTTGATTAATTCGAATATTAGTAAACCATATAATGTTTATACAAGGTCTGAAATCGTGACGGAACAAGCTGGTTGGATCGGGTTGCGAAACAAAAATCAAAGGTGAGATAATCTCACTCAACTGGGTTTTGATTTAATTTTAAATAATTAAATTTAAATAATTAAATTTAAATAATTGGTTGAATTATTGAATTGATTTAATGTGCTATATTATATATAGTGGTATATATAGTATATATTGGAGTGATTAATTTCCCGCATTATATAGCGGATGAGACCCTTTGCGCCGCATAATAGCGGATGATACTATATAAACCCATATACCGCGATATTCTACCTCGAAGTGGAATTGGTATTTTATATTGTGATAACATATGTGAATGTAGGGAAACGGGTTGGATGGATCCAACTGGATTCCTCAAAATATTTAGTTTTGTTAAAATATTCTGTGATATAATTATTTGTTATCCTGTGGTGAATTATATTGATAATTGGGAATGTTGGAAATTATGGTTGTTTTAAAATATTTCGACGAACTGAGTTATCAAAATCTATAGAAATGGGATTTCTGAAGAGAAAATAAAAGTGTGAATTTTGAATAAAAAGGAGATAATGAATTTTAAAAACCCAAGCGATATGATAAATAATTTACTTAAATATTCAGGGTTTAAATTTATAAAGAAGGAATTCGGGAAAACTGAAATTGGTATTTTTTAGTTAAAAGATTTTAAATCATAAATGAGGATTAAAAATCTTAGGTCAATGAGATTTTGAAGTAAATGAGTAAGTAAAGGGATTTATTCCAAAATAGAGTAATTTGGAAATTAATTTGAAGATTTGATTAAGTGTTTTAAACTGGGATTTTTTAAAAAGAGAAGTGAGACTTGAAATTTACAAACTGGGTTTATAAAAATAAAGTAATACATCAATGGATATTTCGAAGAATAAATTCACGGCGGGAATTTATTAAAGGAATGGATAAAAATTTTTAAAAATAAATAGTGATTTATTTTTAAAAGATGTGAAAGAGAAGTGTATTTTCCTGGATAGCCAAGTACGTTTTCGAAGCAAATTTTGTTAAAAGTTTTAAGTTGTTTAAAAAAGTATGTTTAGAAAACTTATTATTTCTAAATGTTTAAATTATAAAGTAAGTATTTTCTTTTAATCTATTTATACCCGTAATTATTTAAAGATGGCTTGGTATTATGTTTTAAAAGTTAGAAATTCAGTTTTATATTGTACAAAGTAGTTTTATTTTAAATATTCTTAAAGTATATATTTTGAATAAGTATTAAAATAATTTTTAATTTAAATGTTTTAAAGGATATTTTTGTTAAAAGAGTTTTAAATTAATTTTAAAAATCTTAAGTTTTTGTGCTCGGTGTTTTCAATGGAAATAAATATTTGGAAATTTATTTCATGAGAAAAGTGAGGTTTGAAACTGTTTTCAAAAAGGGTTGAAAATAGAAATATATATTGCGAAGATATTTTGTGGATTAATAAATAATTTGGTAAAATTATTTATGTTGGATGGTTGTTTGTGAATGTTGATTGATAGTTAAATAACCGACTATCAATATTGGCAAATGCGCTGATCGTTTCGAAGAGACCGGGATCAGGATTAATTTCTCGAAAACCACTTCGATCCGGTTTATTCGTTTTCATGAGGAAGACGAGTTTGGATTCGAAGATGGAGCAGTGAAGTGCAAGGGCTAGTCGCTACTAATCCTGAGGTGATTCCAAAATGGATGTAGTAGGAGCAGTGCCTTCGGTTCCGTTCAAACCCGGGACGGACTTGTATGGATGAATGCTTTCAGAACTTTGTCAGGAGGACGGTAAGCATTCTAAGGAATGTGTTCTAAAAAGGTAATGCTTAGCCTCAAGCCTCATCAACCGGGAATGAACGAAAATAAAGGGATATGCAGCAAGGCTAAGTAGGTAGCACCCACTAGGGTGAGGTCATCCCTGTCCAGATGTCCCTTTTTATTCGACCTAGTGGTGCGGTAGCTGATCCCAACCGTGGGGTGATCTTACTCGGAATTATCCTATAAGGGATAGTCCCGGTTTGGTGTTGCAGGGGATTGGTAGTAATCCTCGGTACAGTGATCTAGGCCACGTACTGTGACATGTGGTATTCCAGTGCCTAGTCATTAGTTGGAAATCCATTCTCCCTACGCGCCTGTACGGTTTTGATTGTGCCCAACTATTGCTGAAACATGAGATGCAAGCATTTCAACTTGATTCTATTTTACTTTCTACAGACATTATTATAATATCAGAGGATTTTGATAAAAAGTGTTTTGGCTATCGTAAGGTAAAAACCCGACATGTTTATTTGTGGCATGGTCTTACGAGATGCTTTTGTTTTCAAAGGATTTTGATAACTTTATAACCAATTTGAGTGTGGTTTTTTCACGTTGGTATTCCATACTGACTCGGGTGTTATTTAACTATAATGCTTGGGTCAGACCGAGTATTATAGAATATAGGAAAGGATGTTGAGGAGCAGGAGACGAGATGGATGGCAATACGTACTTTCGTATTTGTGTTAAATATTCCGATGTATATTCAGATTGTGAGGACAAGTTATGATTACTGTGTATTGTGTGTTATGTATATTCTGATGGTGTAATGTATAAACAGATTTGATTTTGTGTAAAGATCATTTACTATTATATTTTATTCCGCTGTAATGGTTAGGTTCTGATGTTGTTTTCTATTTTGCTCTTCTACCTCTTCATCTTTAACCCGAATGGTTCGTATTTTCGTACATTTTGAGTTGATTGAAGGAGGATAGTGTCGACTTTAGGGGTACGGATCTACGGGTCGTTACATTTGATATCAGAGCTGAAAGGTTAAGCGAGAACCTTGGCTCTGGTGGAGATTACTCATTGACTCATTGAAAATAGAGTCAGTAGTACTCTAGAATGAGTTTGAGCGTATTAATGGATATAAAGTGTATTTGTCAGTGAATATAAATTGTTTTAATATTGTGTTGACTTATTGGTTGAGTGGAATATTAATTCTGACCGAGTAAGTTGGCCGCTATTCGGGAAGAGTTTATAAACACCTGACACGATAAATTGACATAGTATTGTTTTAAAGGTGGGTGAATGAAATAATTTTACCCAAAATATGTTTTGATATAAAGGAAATATTTTCTTAAATTGATATATAACTTGGATGTTTGGATGATAATATTTTAAGCAAATAAGATTATAAAAATTGGAATGACTTGGATAATCAAATGGGAATTTGTATGAGCATAAATTATACAAATGAATTATAGTTAAAATTTGATTTAAGTCAATGAAAATTTAAAACCCCGGAGATTTTGGAAGTATTTTTTTCGAAGTGTTTTGAAGATAAATAATAGCATTACTATTTTTGAGGTATTTCTGAAAGGAAATTATTTCAAATATATTTTGAGAAGGGATATAACATTGAGCTCACTTTAGTCGCTGGAAAATGATCCTGGTGATGACTGCGCAGCATCATCAGTATTCATTTTGAAGTTTCTAAGTGACGGATTGCAGCCAAATTGATTTTTCAGAAGAACTAGTTGGTTTTTGAAAATTTCAAAGGAAATTTGTTGGGGATAAAAACCAGGATTGGTTTAAAATTTTGAGAAGTGTGATTTTGAGATAATGGTGATTTCAAATGATTTGAAACAAAAGCCGGGTGTTTAAAAATCCTAAATCCTTATTTGAATTGAAAACCCAGATGAGATAGGTTATAAGCTTATAAATTGAGATGATATTTTTAAATAAGGGAGGAATATGAGCTTTGAATGTTGGAATTAAAATTTAAAGTGAAAAAGTTAAATAAATTAAATTTGGAAAAAATTAAATTATGGAAAATTTTATGGATGATTGGAAGAAATAATTAGTAAATCTTGAATGTGATTGGAATGGGAAAATAAAAATTAAATTTCGATTGGGAGATAAAAATTTAATTGAAATGAAATAAATTGAGATGTAGAAGATATTAAGGAAAGTAAGTTCTTACTTAATTTAAATTCAAGTGGATTGAATGGATTAAAAAGAATGTTATGTAGCTAGATTTAACTGGAGTTAGGTTGGAATAAAATTGAGTTTAAATAAATTCAGTTGAGTTATAGATAATATTGAATGGAATAAAATTCTTACTTAAATGAATGAATGTAAACTAAGTAAGTATTGAATTGGAATAAATAAGCTTTGGAAGCTTATAAACGAATTGAAAAGCATTGAAATAAAATTATAATCCTTAGTTAAAAGTAAAGTGAAAATGTAATTGACTGAAAATGGATGGAGAAGTATGAATATTAATAAGTGAGTAGCATATAAAAATGTAAAAAAAGGAAATAAATAAGCCAAAATAGAAGTGTTGGAATTTTGGAAAATGAAAGAAAATCCAAATTGGAATTATGAAAAAAAATTAGAACTAAAAAAGGTTAGTGAAGTGATTTTTTTAATAAAATCGAATATTGCTTTAAAGGTTGGAAGTAAGCTAATTAGCTAAATAAATTATTTGATAGAGTATGTTAATAAAATTTAACTCGGTTGAATAAATGGATTGTAAGATAATAATGGAGTTTGGAAATAAATTCGAATTATAAAAAGAATTGGACTTGGATTGATAATGAATTAAATAAGTGGAGATGTTGTAAAAAAATAAAATGGAATTGGATTATAACAGAAATGATTTGAGTTGCAAATAAAATCCAATTCGAGTATAAATGAGTTAAATATGTGCTTGGATATTATTTTTATAAATTGAGAAGGTGAATTTAAACTAAATGGATGGGCTAACTGAATTAAATGGAATTTGGTTAGATGACAATCAAATTAAATAGAAGTGAACTTAAGTTTGAAGTTGGAATAAATTGAAGTAATTAACTTAAGTTAAGAATAATTAGAAGCTCGACTTCGAGTAAGAATGGAAGACCATTAAATTAATGCCTGGGTCGAATTAATTTGGGAATAGTTAGTAGTATACAAGCATGGAATGTGTCGAGCTAAATAAAATGGTTGTGAATGAATTAAAATGGAATGTAATTAAATATAAATTGAGTTGGAATTAATTTCAAATGGTTATAAGCTTAAGTAATTGATTATTCACATGAACATAGTCGAATTGCGTAGAAATAAATTGTCGTTTGACGAAAATGAGATTAAATAAAATTCTATTGAGTTGAGAGAAGTTAAATAAATTGATTTTGAAATCAATTGTGTTGAATATGATCTTGTTTGGATTAAAAATAAATTAAATGTAAGAAATTGAAGTGTAAACCATTAAAATTGAATGGAATGGCACATGAATTGGTTGAAAGCAATTGAATTAGTTTTGAAATCATATGAATTGCTCATGGAAAGTGTTTGGTGCATGTTGCTTATGAAATGCATGTGTTTGGCTATTGAAAGTAAGTGAAATGTTAATAAATTTCTTATATTTAGTACTTACATGTTTGAATTGAGTAAGTACAGGTACCGGGAAGCCGTTTGGCTGGATTTGGACGCGCTAATTGCTAATATAATAAGCCGCTTGCTTAAAAATGCTAAATAAAGATACGCCTACGCAATAAAAATAGGAAATATGAACCGTTTTTGTTTTTCCGACTGTGTGGGTCGATGTATATATATTTATAACTCTTGTCAAATTGCAAAAGCTCCTCCGTACAAAGGAGACTCTGCCAAAAAAATTCGAAAATTTTGGGAGTTAGAAATTTTTTGAGAATTTTTGGAAAAATTTTGTTAGCGACAAAATGATTTCAAATTGGAATTGAAATAAGGGACTTTGGAAATGGAAATTGAAACTAATTGTTTAGTTGGAACTAAAGGATTAGGAAAGTGAATTTGGGATTTTTGATTTCAGAGGATAAATTGAAATTTGATCGGCAAAGGTATGTATTTAAATTTCTGTATGAAATTTGATGATTTTCTGGTCTAGCCACTTGGCTTTTTTTCTTTTGGAATTTGGGAGCCCGTAGAGCATTCTGTAGTTGTACCGAGCTAGCCGCGCAAAGGAGACGCTGGCGAATTTTTTCGAAAATTTAGAGAGTTAGAAATTTTTTGAAAATGTTTTGATAATTTAAATTTGGATTTAAATTTGGATTTAAATTTGAATAAGTGGAGTAAATAATGTTGTTGGAAACAATAGAAGTTTTTGGGAAGTTGGTTGAAGTAATAGTGGGTCTTTAATAAAAGATATGTTATGGCAAGTTGATAAAACTGTTTGGTTTTGGGAAAATAAAAAAGGGGTATTGGACCATTCTTCCTAACTAGTAATTTCGGGGACGAAATTCTTTTAAGAGGGGAGGAATGTGATGACCCGGAATTTTTGTATGGTTGAAATTGGAATATTTAATAGATTTTAAATATTTAAAAGTTAATTTTTAACTTGAATTCAAATATCATTATTATTTAGCAATTAAGTTATTGGATTTAATAAACCGAAATTGGGTAAATTATCGAATCTTCAGTTTTTAGCCTGTTAAAAATAATTTGAGGGTTTGTTAAATTTATTTCGATAATACTGAAGATGATAAAAATGTTGAAACTGAATTTGGGAATGTTTTGTTAAGTTTTGGAACTATATCGTTTAAATTGAATTTAAAAATATCTTTTCGAGTCACAGTCTCGGAATTCGACGAAACCAGTTCCATTGGATCCGTAATATTGTATTATTATCGGTTTTCAATTTTCGTAGTGTTTGGGGTTGTTGTGTGAGCATACGATATACAAACACGCTTAAATCTATATCGAAAATTCAATATAATAACGGGTCCAAAAAGCTATCTTCTCCATACGATCGAATTAGTACTCGAAACCTTTTCCATTGCGTTCGGAATAGGGATATAACATTATAAATGCTTAGCGTCACGCCTTGATAGGAGATCAAGATTTTGAGTTGCGTTTACCGAGACCATTTAAATTTAATTAAAACAATATATATATATATATATATATATATATATATATTCTGGTCAAATTACTCACATCAGCTATTTTTATTTCACCTCAAGTTACTGTACATGAGCAAGTTCTACACGCCATCGTTATTTCCTTCACTTCGTTCAAATCACAGTTAATACAGAAAAAAAAATCTCCTTCCTTTTCTTTTTAAATCACGAAAGTTCCTTCTTATTCCAGGCTTTCAATCGAAGTCCATGAAAAATAATGGACGCAATTAAAAATCGCTCATCTCCCCTCTCTCATTCGACCTTCAGTTCGATACGAAGTCTTCCCCTTCCTTCTTCAATTTCAAAATTGAAACCCAGATAAAAAAATAACGAACGAATCAATCGTTCGATCGAAGGAAGGCTCGCGACAGCGAGGTGTTGGCCGAGATCGTGGGGAAGGCTCAGGAGTGACATCGTTGTGGGGTTCAGAATCGAAGGCCGATAAGAAGTCGAGGCAGAATTCGCAATGGTGGTCCCCAAGCTCGGTTATACTCGGCTGAAAGCGAGGTGTGGCATGTGCGTAAGGGTCAATGGAGGGTGCACGTGCGACACGACGTGGGTGTCGCATTGGGCGAAGACGTTTAGGGTTTGGGTGGCGTGCGTTCGAGTTTGATGAAGCTATCAAAGTCGTGGAATCTGGTGCGGCGTCGCATGTTCGAGTGCAACGAACAGGAGACGGTCGCTGTGTTCTTTCAAGCTGGAGGTGGAGTTTGGTTTATCGGTGTGTCGAGCACTCGTGGCCAAGGTCGAGGTCTATTTCAAGGAGTAAGTTTTTAACATAAATTTTAAAACTATTGATTTCGAAACAGTAAATTTTAAATGTTTCTTAAGTTCAAACTCCTAAATGAATTTTGATTTTTACCTCACTGATCGGAATTTACAGCAAGTTTAAACAATTTTGTTTTTAAAATGGGATCAGCTATATAAATATATACATATAGGACAGTAAAGTAAATCTGGGGATTTTATTAACACAATAAAATTTGATAATTACTGAAGTTTAAATAGTTAGTTAAAATGATAGGATTTCAAAGCTGGGATTTTTGAAAATGTCTTGACTTGGGAAAAGTGATAAAAATTTAGATTTTTGAAATTTATATAAATGATTCCTGAAAATGTCGGTGGGTTCAAAAGAGTAATCTAATTGGTTAGAACACTTTATAGTTTTAAATTGGATTTCGATTCGAAAAAATTAGTTCAAATTAAATAAATGGTAATTAATTGTTTGATTAATTCGAATACTAATAAACCATATAATGTTTATACAAGGTTTGAAATCGTGACGGAACAAGCCGGTTGGATCGGGTTGCGAAACAAAAATCAAAGTTGAGATAATCTCACTCATCTGGGTTTTGATTTAAATTTAAATAATTGGCTGAATGATTGAATTGATTTAATGTGCTATATTATATATAGTAGTATATATAGTATATATTAGAGTGATTGGTTTCCCGCATTATATAGCGGATGAGACCCTATGCGCCGCATAATAGCGGATGATATTATATCAACCTATATACCGCGATATTTCAGCTCGAAGTGGAATTGGTATTTTATATTGTGCTACCATCTGTGAATGCAGGGAAACAAGTTGGAGGGATCCAATTGGATTCCTCAAAATATTTAGTTTTGTTAAAATATTATGTGATATAATTATTTGTTATCCTGTGATGAATTATATTGGTAATTGGGAATGTTGGATACTATGGTTGTTTTAAAATATTTCGATGAACTGAGTTATCAAAAGTTCGGAAAAGAAAATAAAAGAGTGGATTTTGAATAAAAAGGAGATAATGAATTTTAAAAACCCAAGCGATATGATAAAGAATTTACTTAAAAATTCTGGGTTTAAATTTATAAAGAAGGAATTTGGGAAAACTGAAATTGGTATTTTTCAACTAAAAGAATTTAATTCATAAGTGAGGATTAAAAATCTGAGGTTAATAGGATTTTGAAGTAAATGAGTAAGTAAAGGGATTTATTCCAAAATAGAGTAATTTGGAAATCAATTTGAAGATTTGATTAAGTGTTTAAAACTAGATTTTTTTGAAAAGAGAAGTTAGACTTGAAATTTATAAACTGGGTTTATAAAAATAAAGTAATATATCAGTGGATATTTGGAAGAATAAAGTCACGGTGGGAATTTATTAAAGGAATGGGTAAATTTGTTTAAAAATATAGTGATTTATTTTTAAAAGATGTGAAAGAAAAGTGTATTTCCCTGGATAGCCAAGGACATTTTCGAAGCAAATTTTGTTAAAAGTTTTAAGTTGTTTAAAAAAGTATGTTTAGAAAACTTATTATTTCTAAATGATTAAATTTAAAGTAAGTATTTTCTTTTAATCTATTTATACCGGTAATTATTTAAAGATGGCTTGGTATTATGTTTTAAAAGTTATAAATTAATTTTTATATTGTACAAAGTAGTTTTATTTAAATATTCTTAAAGTATATTTTTTGAATAAGTGTTAAAATAATTTTTAATTTAAATGTTTTAAAGGATATTTTTATTAAAAGAGTTTTAAATTATATTTAAAAATCTTAAGTTTTTTTTTTTTGCTTGATGTTTTTAGTGGAAATAAATATTTGGAAATTTATTTCATGAGAAAAGTATGGTTTGAAACTGTTATAAAAAAGGGTTGAAAATAGAAATATATCTTGCAAAGATATTTTGAGGATTAATAAATAATTTGGTGAAATTATTTATGTTGGATGGTTGTTTGTGAATGTTGATTGATAGTTAAACAACCTACTATCAATATTGGCTAATGGGCTGATCGTTTCGATGAGACCGGGATCGGGATTAATTTCTCGAAAACCACTTCGATGCGGTTTGCTCGTTTTCGTCAGGAAGACGAGTTTGGATTCGAAGATGGAGCAGTGAAGTGCAAGGGCTAGTCACTACTAATCCTGAGGTGATTCCAAAATGGATGTAGTAGGATTAGTGCCTTCGGTTCCGTTCGAACCCGGGACGGACTTGTATGGATGAATGTTTTCAGAACATCGTCAGGAGGACGGTGAGCATTCTAAGAAATGTGTTCTAAAATGGTAACGCTTAGCCACAATCCTCATCAACGGGGAATGACTGAAAATCAGGGGATATGCAGCAAGGCTAAGTGGGTGGCACCCTTTAGGGTGTGGTTATCCCTGTCTAGATGTCCCTTTTTATTCGGCTTAGTGGTGCGGTTGCTGATCCCAACCATGGGGTGATCTTACTCGCGATTATTGTAACGACCCAGAATTTTAAAAAATTTAATTTGGGAATATTTAATTAATTTTAAATATTTGAATGATGGTTTGGATTGAATTTTCAACATAACTATGAAAATGTCGATTAAATTATAGAATTTAATATATTGAAAGTTGAATAAAAATTTGAATCTTCAATTTTAAGCCAATTAAAAATATTTCAAAGGCTTGTAAAATTCATATTGATAATATTGAAGATTTTAGAAGCTTCAGAATTTAATTTGGAAGTGAATTGTTCAGTTTTGAAATTAAATCGTTTGAATCGATATTTAAAAATAGCCGTCCGAGGCACAGTCTCGGAATTCGACGAAACCAGTTCCATTGGGTCCGTAATATTGAATTATTCTCGGATTTCAAATTTCGTATTTTTCGGAGTTAATATGTGATCACACGGTGAGTTAACGCATTGGAATTTGAGTTGAATTCAATTTAAATTTAAATTTAAAACTGAGTCAAACTTCACCACGTTCTCCCTAAAATCATGCCTAGTATCACGCAGATGATCATGGAGGCAAACACGTTCTCCCTGAAGCATCACGTTCCTTTGTCTCCTCCATCCCTCTTTATATAATCGCGCAACCACTTTTCAGTTCCAAAATCAAACGAGAAAAATAAAATTAAAATAAATGGCCGAAGCCTCGTTCTTCCCTCTTTCCAAATTGAAACCGAGCCTCTCCAGTTCCAAATTCAAAATCGCGGCAATTGGAAGCATCGCGTGAGGCTAGGGCACGGCGCGCGATTCGAAGGGGCGACTCGCGCGTGAAGGAGCAGTGGCGGCGACGCTCACGCGCGCGCACGATTAGAGGCGGCGTCACGATTTTGGGTCGCGATGATTTGTGGCGATGGGGGCGTGCATGCGGTCGAGCAGGTGGTGGCGATTCGACGAAGTCGCGTAGAAGTGGGTGGCGGTGGCGTTGTCAGGTAGAGGCGAAGTTAAAGGGAGGGTAGCTGTCGCGATGTGGGGCGAAAGTCGCGACTGCGATTGGTGGTCGCGTGTACAGTGAGGTAATTTTTTTTTTATTATTCGATTTCTAAATTATATATATATACAGTTTTGTTTTTTTTTTTAAAAAAAAAGAAAAAAAAATATACAGTTAAGTTGAAAAAATAAAATAAATAAACAAATACTATCTGTTTACAATAAAAGAAGAAAATAAATGATAATGTTTATTTCAAGTTGAAAACTAATTTAAGTAAATTAGCTTAAAAAGTTAATGATTTAGTTTATTATGTTAAGTTAAAACTAAATTATTTAAAGTGGTAAATTATTCAAATAACTTATTTAATCATTTTAACTATTGGAAAAAAAAAATTTAAAAGAAAAAGAAAGTATAACTTTAAATTTATTTGTTTAAGTTGTTATGAACAATAGTTTACGATAATTAATTTATTTTATCTATTTTAGTTACTAAAAAGAAAATCTTTAATTAAAATTAAATCTATAGTTAATTAAATTATTTAAAGGAAGATTTGAAAATAAAAATATACATAAGCAGTTTTTAAATTTTATATATATATATATATATATATATATATATATATACGAGAATTTGGAAATATTGATTTACTAAGATATTTTGAAAATGTAATAAAGGATTACAGTCTGCATATTTTTAAATTTAGATTTAAATAATTAGTTAATTTAAATCTATTGAACGATAATTGGTGATTTGAATTTTTCGAATATTAAAGAAAATCATGGGTTAATTTAAATTAAATTTACAAAAGGAAAATTTGTTCAAAATTTAATTAAAAGATAATAAAGATATTGTATAAAAAAAGAGGAGATTTGTATAAAAAAAGAGGAGATTTGTTTAAAAAAATAGAATTGGTTAGTTAAATAAATTTATCGAAAGAATTTGATTTAAAGATATTAATTTAAAGTAAAATAATTAGTTGAAATAAATTTAGTAAAGAAGAAACTGGTTTAAATTAAACCATCAGTTAATTTAACTATTAAAAAGAAATCACCGATGAATCGAAACTAATAAATGAAAATTTATTATTCGATCTGTTCGAATATTAATAAATTGTGTAAATATTTATACAAGGTATAAATCAAGAAAATCGAGTCAAGATGGGAAATGGATTGCAAAATAAAAGCAAAGGTGAGAACTTCTCACTCAAAAGGAATTTTATTGTTTATTTAAATTTTAAATAGTTAGATTTAAAATTTGCTTGACTGTGTTGATTGAATGATTGAATGATGATTGATATATATATTGGATGTGAATAGACCCTATACGCCGTTAGTAAGCGGATGTTATTTATTACACACATATACCGCGATATTCCATCTCGAAGTGGAATTGGTATTATATTATATATATAGCAATATATATATATTGGCATATGTATATATTGCAGTTGATTGATTTCCCGCATTTTTTTTAGCGGATGAGACCCTATTGCGCCGTTAGTAAGCGGATATATTTTATAAAATCCCATATACCGCGATATTCCGTCTTGAAACGGAATTGGTATTGTGCTAATGTCTGTGGATGCAGGGAAACAGGTTGGAGGGATCCAACTGGATTCCTCACAAATATTTGTTTGATTCATATATTGTGATGTTTGATTGTTTATCATGGATGATATATGATGTTTGAAAGTCGTGATTGACTATCGATGTGTTGCATCATCAAATCCAATTTTGAAGTTTAGAAAAATACGATTTTGATTTTTAAGGGATTCTAAAATAATTTTTGAAAGTATACGTTTATAAAATAAATTGGAATTGATTCATCTTAAATAAATAAACGTTATAATTTTAATATTATAAAAATTATGATTTTTGAGAAATACAGTTAAAAGTTGATTTTTGAAAATATGGGATTAATGATTTTATAAAATAGCTTAAACTGGGATTGCTGAATTTATTATAAAAAGTTTTAAAATAGGATTTATAAAATGGGATTATTTTATAAATCAAATGATGAAATTATAGAAGAGTTTAAAGATGTTTTAAAAAGAATGATATAAATTGATTTATATAAAAGATTTACGAAATTGATATTTGTAAATTAAAATATTGGAATTATAAAACGAAGTTTTTATAAGAGTTAGAATGAATTGTGAATGAATTTCGTAGATAAGTGGAAATTATAGAATTATAACGATGAAGTTATAAATGGAATTTTATAAACAGTAGGTTTATAAAATTTGTAAAGTTATTTAAAGGAATAGATTTTGGATAAATAAATAAACCTTATAAGTTATAAGATTTATAAATTTATGAAGTTTAAAGGAACGATTTTATAAACAAATAAATTATAAGTATTTAACTTATAATATGAAATTTTAGTATATCATTGAGATATGAAATTGAATAGATTTATAAAGGAAATTTATAAAAGGAAGTTGTTATAAAATAAATAGAAATAGAATTTATAAACATTGTTTTATAAATCCGCAACGACTTATTTTGATAAGTGAATTGTTGTAATTTATTTATGGAGTTATATTCATGTTTTAGACAGTGAATAATTCTTTAAAATAAAATGAATAGAAGTGATGAAATTTATTAACAAGGTATATTCACGTTTTTGAATAGTGAATATTATGTTAAAGAAATTATTTTCAATGTGATGTTTTAAATAGAATTAAAACGATCTAAAGATGTTTTTAAAATATATTAACTATCGAAACCATAGATTTCAACATTCATTGTTGAAATAGACGTTTTCGAGAAATAGATGGAAATAATAGATTATAACACTGTTGTTATAATAGATGATTTTCCGAAAGGAAATGTTTTGTGTAGTATTGGGATTTATATATCTATTTTAATTTTGAATCCCTATACTAGTGATTTTGGGTTGTCGTAACGATGTTTTACGCAACATTCGTTTTGGCCCAAATAAATATGTTTAAGTGAATGATTTCCTTAAAGAATGAAATATATACTTAATTTCGATTAGGGTATATTAAATATTTTCTAAGTATAGAAAATAAAAAGATCTGTGAATTACTTATTTTTAATAAGTATAGAAATGCTTTTCCAATATTAAGTGAATATTTGGAATTTATCTTTTTGAAGATAAATTGAAAATGAATATTAGAAATTGAATGGAAATCGTATATTCATAAATATTTTGGAATGTAAATTCAATATAGAATTTATAAATGAAATTGGAAATTGGTTTAAAAATAAATATTGATTTATTTTTAAAGAATGGAAAATATATATATCTTGTAAAGATATTGTTGGAAAATAAATAATTCGGAAAATTATTTGGAATCTGGTGATGTTGGCATATCTATTGATAGTTCAATAACCGACTATCAATATTTACCTTTAAATAGGTATTTGTTGTGATTTGTTTGAAATTGGATGCCACACTTATTTTTTTAAAATAAGCGCTCACTATTCGGGTTAACCGGGAAAGGACCTTGGGGTCGTATAACCCATTCCGAATACGTGATACGTCGTTATGAATTGCATTCGAAGATCGGTGTTGAAGACCGGATATTTTCGAAAACGAAAGGGTTTCTTGTTGATTGTCTCTGCACTGGCTGATCCCCGGTATTGAGATCTCCATATGTGATGGGAAATCCGAACGTGATTAGAGATTATTCGGATTGCAAGGACTTCTTTGTAAGTGCCTTCGGTTCTGTTCGAGCCCGGAACAGACTTGTATGGATTGTGTGTCTGACATTACAAATTGAGATGTAAAGCCGATTTCTTTCAAATATATTTCTGTTGGTGGCGGAGAATTTATTCTCTTAGCTTAACGCCCTTCTCTGAGACGTACGAGCTCAGAGGTTATATAGTTGAAGTTATCAGCGATATACTCCCAATCTTGGTAATGTGACATACTGAGTGTTGATGTGAAATGATCATTGTGTTGATTATTTGTGATAGGATCATTTATTTGATCGTCTATCTTGGTGATCATTTCTATGATCATTTGTTGACCCAAAGCACGGCTTTTGTATAAAGTGTGTTTTTGTGGACGTGACTTCGTCGAGCCTCACAAACCGGTAATGGTCGAAGCAGGAATTGTGCGGCAAGGTTTTCAGGGATCGCTTCCCTAGGGTATGACCATTCCTTCTGGAAAAGGGTAGTATCATGGTATGGAGCCCAGATACTTACTCATGTTGAAAACACTTTATGATTGTGTGATGATGGTGACGAGCGCTCGGTGAAAGGTTCCAAAGGACCGGGAGTGGCATATCTGAGGGTTTGTAATATTCCTTGGGAAAAGGGATTCCCGACTTTGTTTAGCGGAGAACGGTGGTTCTCGGGGCGTCCTTCCAGAGGCGTTTCCATATGGCAATGGGAAGTTCCTTGGCCTGACCATTTGTTGGAAAATCCATTCTTCAAATACGAGCCTTGTACGGTTTTAGTTGTATAACCTGCTATGGAATATGGCGGTAACCCGCTATTGAACATGGTAGCTATAGTAGGCATAAGTGCGAAATGTCTATGCTGGCTAAGATTTATATCTTTATTTTCGAAATGAATTTTCTCTACACTATGCAGTAGTAATAATATCAAATGTTCTTTTTAATGCGTATCAAGCATCTTTGACTATCATAAGGAGAAATCTCATCCGATTCTGCGTTTGCATTGTGTGTGTGTGCGGGAGGCCTTATGGTAGTCTCATTTTTAAAAGCATTTCGAATTGACTTTAAAATATTCCTCTATTTTAATTTTAAAGAAAAATAAACTGTTTTGAGTTCTCGCACCAGTCACATGACTGACTTGGAGTTTATTGTTTTCCTTCCTAAACTCTGGGTGCCCACCAATTTCCACACGGGCAGTCAAGAGTTAGGTTTATCAGGATATTCTGGAATTCAGGAGTTGCTGGAGGCAAGATGGATAACATGGCGTAATACTAGTATAGTATTTCTTTTTCCGCTGTTGTTGTTGTTATTGAACACTCTGATGATATGATGTGATGTAATGTAATAACCGATATAGTTCTTTGTTTAAAGATTATTCATTTATCTATTATATGTTGTTCCGCTGCGAATTGTGAGATTCTGATATTGTTGTCCTGTTCTGTTTCTGTTCTGTTTTCTATTTTCTTTTCTCTCTTCTACCTCTTTCTTTTTTTCTTTCCTTCTTTGTTCTTTCTAAAAAAAACCATAAGGGTTCGTATTTTCGTTCACCTTGAGTTAATCAATGGAGATTAGTGTCTATTCAAGGAGTACGGATTTACGGTTCTTTACAATTATCCAGTAAAGGGTAGTCACGGTCTTGTGTTGCAGGGGATTGGCAGTAATCCTCGGTACAGTGATCTAGGCCACGTACTGTGACAGGTGGCACCCCAGTGCCTAGTCATTAGTTGGAAATCCATTCTCCCTACGCGCATGTACGGTTTTGATTGCGTCCAACTATTGCAGAAACGTGAGATGTAAGCATTTCAGCTAGATTCAATTTTATTTTTTATAGACACTATTATAATATCAGAGGATTTTGATAAAAAGTGTTTTGGCTACCGTAGGGTAAAAACCCGACATGTTTATTTATGGCATGGTCTTACGAGATGCTTTTGTTTTCAAAGGATTTTGAAAACTTTAATAATCAATTTGAGTGTGGTTTTCTCACGCTGGTATTCCAGACTGACTCGGGTGTTATTTAACTATAATGCTCGGGTTAGACCGAGTATTATAGATTACAGGAAAAGATGCTGTAGAGCAGAAGACGAGCTGGATGGCAATACGTACTTCCGTATTTGTGTTAAATATTCCGTTGTGTATTTAGATTGTGAGGACAGGTTATGATTACTGTGTATTGTGTGTTATGTATACTATGATGATGTAATGTATAAACAGATTTGATTTTGTGTAAAGATCATTTATAATTATATTTTATTCCGCTGCGATTGTTAGATTCTGATGTTGTTTTCTATTTTCTTCTTCCACATCTTCTTCTTTAACCCAAATGGTTCGTATTTCCGTACATCTTGAGTTGATTGAAGGAGGATAATGTCGACTCTATGGGTACGGATCTGCGGGTCGTTACATCACCGTATGTCCATAAAAAATAAGGGTAATGTTGTTGGTACTAGCCCTTCATTCAAACGATATCTAGTCCCACGCCTTATCCAAATCCCTCATGATTTGGACTTCTATTTGACCAATTATTACCATTCTTAGTATAAGCGTGCCCTCTTCTCGCTTCAGGCTAATGTGAGACCACCATTTCATCTAATAGGGAATGCTATTTGGTACAAGTTCTACTTTCATCTTTTTCTTATTAACTTAGACAAATTATTTAAATAAGCCTTTATTATCATCTTTACTTTCTATGCTTATTAATTTATCCCAAATCTTAAAACAAGCCTCATTATATTCTTTTTCTTATCATAACCTACGTTATAATCATGCTCATTACTTAACCCAAGGTTTTAGCGTGAAAATTAGCTTCTTTCATCTTTTAATTACAATTCTACGTTATAACTAAGCCAATTATTTAGTCCAATTCTAGACATAATTAGGCATAATTTCAACCCTATTAATATCATAATTAGTAATAATATAATTCAATTTTATAACAATCTTTATAATTTACATCTTATCTTTTGTTATTTTTTAATTCTTATATATAATTTAATGTAATTTCGCGTGAATTGTTACGACCTGTAAATTTCGATAATTAAAAATGGCTAATTCAATAAGATTCTAGATTAAATATTGAAAGAAATACAAATTGGTAATTTAATAATGAAGTAATAACTAAAATGAATGGTAAAAATGATAATTAAAGCTAATTATTAACAATTTGGATGTAATTCCAAATAAATGGAATAATGTAAAAGTTATACTTGTTGTAAAATTGAATATAAGAAACAAATGTAAATATTTAATTATTTTATAAAATGTATAGTTAATGTTAATTGAATAAAATCAGTATTATATAAGAATTGTAACATTTGTTTGTGAATAATGAATTCATAAGTGTAATTAAAAGTTATGGTAATGATTATTATATGTTACCTATTAATTTGGTCTATTAAGTTTAATGGAAATCAATTGCATTCAATCCACTTAATTTGTGAAATTAATGTAGGTTAAGTTAATAATTCAAATGTTGGTTAATTAATGGAATAAGGTGTAATTAATTGTAAATTAAATTAGTAGTAGCTATGAAAATTTATTTGTAAATAATAAACTTACATGTGTTAAAATGTAATAATGGTGGCGATTGCTATTAGCTACCAATATATTTAATCAATTTGAAATAAATGAACTCTAATGTAACATTAATAAGATTAAGACAATAATTGAAACTGTAAATGTAATAAAATGAATAAGAAATGCTAATTTTATTCATAAAGTAATAATTAATGTAATAAAAGAATGGAACTAAGATAAAATAATTAATTGGATTTAAAATATTAATTAGTGTGTGAAATTGACAAAATTACAAAATAACTGAAATATAGTCATTAATACAAATAAAAGATAGGAATCGGAATATTTTAATGTAGTGAAACATAAAACAATGTAAAACCATGTCAATAGAATAACAACTGATTTGAGTATAACGATTGAAACCAAATAAAAACAATTTATTGAAATTAAATTATAATTAATAGGATTAATGGCACTGTAAATCAAACACTGTAAATTTTGAAGTAGTCTATAATGAATTGATATAGAGATTTATTTTAGAGGATTGTAAATTACTAAGTGATTTAAGGTGATAGAAATTGTGAATTATAAAATTTTAATTGAAAATTTGATTTAATTAATTTAATATTAATTAATGTGAAAACAGCCATTTTGGCCACTGTCTCGAATTTCGATAAAACCAGTTTCATCGGATTCGTATGGTGAATTATTGTAAGGTTTCAAGTTTCGTAGCGATCGGACTTGTCGTTTGATCGTACGGACTCGAAACGCCTAGAAATCAATTTAATTGAAATCAATTTGAAATAAGATGATTTTAATGTAACTTCTTCATACGATGGAATTTGGACTTGAAACTTGTTCCATTGATTTTAAAAATATTGAAAACATCTATTTTGATATATGGGATGACCCATTTTCGTTCCGGAGATTGAACAGGCTTTTCGGGTCATTTTACGTTCAACGTGTAAATCCAATCTTGTCCATCCATTCTATTTTCAACCTTGTCTATAAATATCCTGTTATAAATCCTAGCCACTCCTCATTTTCATTTGTCTGTACGTACATTTCAGTCTTCTCCTCCTTCTCAATGGCAGACAAACGATACAAACTTCTCAACTCAATTTCAAAATCAAATTCAAATCAAAATTTCAAACTCCACAAACTATATCGTGTTATATATTATTTCGAAGATCTCGACGAGCGTAATCTTATTCAACAATTCGATTTTTGTTTTGGATCCCCATTCATCCCGAAATTGAGGTTGAACCTCGGCCGTCCATTTGAACTTTTGACGATCCAATGGTGGATCGTCGTCCAATAGTCGAGCGGGGAGTGGCGTTGGGAAGAGGGCGCGAAGCAGGTCTCTGTGATGGTGCATGTTGTTCAGCATGGTTTGTGATTTTGCCGGAATTCGCCAATATAGGGCGCGAGCAGCAGCGGAGCTAAGGACGACCGAAGGAGGCCGTAAGACGGTCGTAGCTGGGGCCTGAGATGGGTAGACCAACGGCGTTCTTCGATCTAGCTGTAGGCCATCGCTGGCGATCCAATGGTCGGCCAACGGCATTCGAGAGTGGCAGCTCTGAGATGTTCGAAGTCGCGTACGTATTAGGGTTTACGCCTTCTCACGTGACATGGCAAAAATCTTATTGTTCTGATTTTTATTTTAATTTAACGCATTTAACTTTTGCATACGCGATCCTTTTCATACGTAGTTTGTTCCGCTGGGATCATATTGAAATTACGGACATTTTCACGCTTATTTGGATGAATTCTGAGACTGTTTGAAATTTGGACTTAATTTGGTTTTAAATTCAAAGGTGAGTGTTTTAACCCACTCACAACTTTTAAGTTTCTCATGTTTGTTAAATTAAATTTATGAAGTGATTGGAAATTTATTTATGACTATTTGGTTATTTTATATCGTCATCTCGGTTAATTTGAATTTGTTTGAATTAAGCCGCATTTAATTTATTATTGAAATTAAATTGCCACTTAAATACCTTTTATTGTAAATTAGTTAATTGCTGGTATTTATTTGGTTGATTTGGATGATGATCGTGATGGATGCTTGATTGTTGTTATTGGATGAATGGATGTTGTATTTTATGTCGCTATAAACTGCAAGTTTACTATGGGTTGAAATGATACATACGCGAATGATCTATAAACTATGGAAAAATCGTTATGGATTGAAATGATAGACTCGAGCAATTTTATTGATTTAATTGTCAAATTTAGGATTGCGGTTTGAAATGATATATAATCGTAAAATTGCAAAATACGGATTGAAATGATAAATATATGTATCACTTGACCCTAGGATAAAGAGTTATATACGGACACCGGATTGGTTAAATTAAATGATTTTAAAATCCTTAAATTTTGAATTTAAATCAAATGATATTTTGAGATAAAATTGATTTATTTAAATTGAAATATTATTGGAAAATCAAGTTTTGTGTTGAAATGTGAATTTTTTTAAAGGAATTGCTTTAATAAGTAAAGTTGAAAGTTGAAAGTTGATTTTTAAGTATAAATGAAATTTTATCGGAATTGGGCTATTGAACTTGTTCGAAATATAACTAGAATTTTTTTGAAATTGGAGTAATCCGAATTGATATTTGAACATGAGTTGAAACGATATGAAATTCAATAGTTTATGGAAATTTTAAATTCAAAGGTTTGGAATTTGGTTTTGATTTGGAAATTGAAAATGGTCCGAATATATTGTAATGAAATAAATAGTTTAAATTGATAAAAATTTCAAATTCGTACTTTTAATATAAACATTTTTACATAAAATATATAATCTTAAAGGCTTTAATTAGTAAGATTCTTAAACTTTTAAAATAAATAACCCATTTTAACTTATTTTAAATCTAATTAATTTATTTTAAAGCTATTTAATCTATTTAACTATCTTAAATCAATTTAACAGTATCTTTAATCTTTAACTAAACTATTTTAGAGTATTTTCTAATTATAACTATTTTAACTATTTATCACTATTTAAACTATTTTCTAAATTTTCAGACTAAGTGGAGGGAAGTGTATATATTCAAATTCATTGGTTTAAAAGAAAATACGGTTAAATGATGTTATAACCTAAGTTGAAATTTAAAAGTTATAATTAATGGAATATGATGATTTTGAAGTAAGGATTTAACCTATTTTGAAAGTATGATTTTTGAAAGAAATTTTGATTTTGAAAACGATATGATTTCAAAACGTAAATATGATTTCAAAGGGAATATGATTTCGAAAATATTATTGTTTTGAGAATATGATATTTTAATACAAATTGGGAATTGACTTTTGAAATGTAAAAGAACCATCCGGTGTGTAATAAGCGATTGGTTGTTAAAGAGACCGGGATCAGATATTATCATACTGTCTGCCAATATCGAATACCACCTTCACAACTATGTATATGGTGGAGATTCCAGAAATGAAGTAGGATGGTGTGGCGAACGATTTCTGTATAGGTATGACGTGACCATGACTCCTGTGAGTCAGCTTAGATGTGAATATAACAGGAGCTACACCAGGCCAAGTAAGGTCATTCCTCCTATCAGACACATTTCTTCGATACTATAATTTTTACTTTGTGATTGATTTGGTGGCTACCCCTCAATTTCGATATGGGAGTGTGTTCCGAGGTGGGCAATAGTAGCTGTTATGCATTATCACCAGTTCGGGAGTACAATTGGTTTATCTACCGTTGCATTGCCTCGAGTGCCGTGTTCGCATGTCCTAGCATTGCCTCGAGCTACACCAGAAATAAGAAAATAATAAACGGATCGGTCTAGCTATAAATATCAGATGA
This sequence comes from Allium cepa, assembly GCA_030765085.1. NCBI lineage: Eukaryota > Viridiplantae > Streptophyta > Magnoliopsida > Asparagales > Amaryllidaceae > Allium > Allium cepa. The sequence goes on along the minus strand of CM060934.1, from coordinate 504,321,377 downwards.
AGTGATATATAATAAGAGATATGACATAAACATATAATAATCGCAATGCCAAGCTGTGATAAATAAGTAATTGAAAATCAACAAGAGATTAATCGATATCACAATAATCTACTCAAGATAAAAAGGGATGTCATACTCCTAATTTCATTCACCAAGCCACAATAATTGACATATATATCAATGCCCATCGTAAAAGTTGGTGAAACATAAATTCCAGAAATCAACACACGAGATCCAGAAATCACAAGGAAAGGATCAACGACGTCGTACAGCGGGACATCCGATGAACCAAATCACAATCAAAGGGAACAACGACGTCGTACAGCGGGACGTCCGATGAACCAAATCACAAAGACATAGCACGATGCTAGTCTAAAACCTAAAATGATCGTCATGATCAAAGAGAAGTGTCGATTACACTAAGCTAGTAAATATATGAGCTTAGCTTCATGTCCCATAACCACTAGCTTAACTTAAATATTTACGAACAAATTGTAGATCTCCACTAGAAAATTGTCACAAGAGATTCAATCGAACAAGTCCATGAATTAACCGACGAAGTAAACGCAAGCGTTTCATACCACTCGTTTTACTAAGTCGTTTAATTAGATTTCTCATACGAGTGAGGTAAAGGTTTGTATATACTAATAGATTGGAAAACGGTTTTCTAAACGAATTTGGTATTAAAATAGTATTGAAATCGTTTGAGGAAAGAGTTTTGATATTTACTACTAGTATAGAAAACCTTTATATTTTTAAAGTGACAAAGCACAAGGGGGATTGTAGAAACAATCAATCACAAAGATCACATTCGAAGATGTGAATAAAAATCCAATGAAATCGATAAAGGATCCATCGAAGTGGATATATCTAAAATTCCCAAAGAAAATAAGCCATCAAAGATGATAATAAATGATGACAATAAATAGGATCATCACGAATCGATTTAAATTGGAAATTCAATCCAAAAAGGCAAATTGGACTCAAACAGCAGGTTCAGTCGACTGAACAGAGTTTTCAGTCGACTGACCCTGTACCTGGAAATTTTCCAGGTTAAGGAAACTTTCTGTTTCCAGTTTCAGTCGACTGTGCAGAATTTTTCAGTCGACTGAATCATGCCTGGAAACTCTCGGGTTTCAGGTTCAGTCGACTGAACAGAGTTTTCAGTCGACTGAATCATGCCTGGGCTGTTTTTCAGCCTTAATCAAATGAAGAGCTAACTCTTCCAAAATGCAACCGGACGAACAATGGCTCTAAGGGTTTACGCCAATCGGCAACCCGGCCCTATATGCTCCTCGGTGCATCACTAAAGGCATGATCAAACATGCATAAAAGGATTTCACACAAATTTGACTTAAAAACTCAAAAATTGGAATATTCACAAAACCAATCCAAATCAAGAGCAAATGCACATGAAGAAGTGTTAGGAATTCATACCCAACAACCAAAGATAATTATAGTCATAGATGTGAGATAAAAATCTCACCTTTGCACTAAAATTTATGAAGGAGAAGCTATGAAGCAATGACAAGAACAAGCACTCTTCAATTCCAACTCAACAAGCTTGAATCTAAGCTTAAAGGAGAAACATTTCCTAAATTAGGTTTAGGAAATTTCTGAAATTCAAAAGAGAGAATGAGTTGGAGAAGAAGAAGAGGAAGCTTACCAATGGGTTCTCATGAACTTTGGAGCAAGGAGATGGATTTGCAAAGCAAGCTAAGGCTTAGGAATTTCTATTTCCCATTCTCTTCCTCCATTTTTGCTTGAGCTTGAGTGTTAGGAAAATAGAAGAGAAGTGAATGAAGAGGAGAGGGTTGGAACTGAGTTAAGTGGTTAATTGGCTCAGCCCAACCAAAGCCCTAAGCGGGAAAAAGTAGCAAAAATCAACTTTCTCCAAACATATCGAAGGTTATACTCAAAAAGGTCGCAAACGGCATTTTGAACTCAATGGAGGTGGTCTCGAGTCCTAATTCGACCGTATGCAAAAAGTAGGTTTTCGGACCAAAATCCGACGAACGATATAATATTTAAATAAAATATTTAAATATAAAATCGATAAATATGCGGGTTGTTACAGACTCCCCTCCTTAAAGAAATTGCGTCCTCGCAATAAGTAAGAAGGAAATATATGAAGTAACAACCATAGAAGCATATTAACACAAAAGAAAATTTGAAATAGGAAGTTCACCATAAAGTGCACAAAAGAGTTAGCAAGAAATCTGGTGAAACTTCAATTTCCACGATATTACCGGGCTCAAGAATGAAAACCGGAATCCCTGAGGCATTTCCGTAGATAAAAGACGTGGGGAACGTCAAGAATAGCAGAAAATTGAGCCGGTGCAACGGCGTAGTACAAAATCGGTACGCCCGAGGAAATAGAAACTCAAATAATTTAGGACATCAGCGTAGTACAAAAACGGTACGCCCAATGAACCAAAGCAAAGACATTGATGTAGTACAAACGGTACATCCAATGTATCAAAAGCAAAGACATTGATGTAGTACAAACGGTACATCCGAAGTATCAAAAGCAAAGACATCGATGTAGTACAAACGGTACATCCGATGAATCAAAAGCAAAGACATCGATGTAGTACAAACGGTACATCCGACGAATCAAATAGCAAATACATCGATGTAATACAAACGGTACATCCGATGAGTCAAAAGCAAAGACATCGATGTAGTACAAACGGTACATCCGATGAGTCAAAAGCAAAGACATCGATGTAGTACAAACGGTACATCCGATGAATCCAAAAGCAAAGACATCGATGTAGTACAACGGTACATCCGATGAATCAAAAGCGAAGACATCGATGTAGTACAACGGTACATCCGATGAATCTAAAGCAAAGACATCGATGTAGTACAAACAGTACATCCGATGAATCAAAAGCAAAGACATCGATGTAGTACAAACGGTACATCCGATGAATCAAAAGCAAAGACATCGATGTAGTACAAACGGTACATCCGATGAATCAAATAGCAAAGACATCGATGTAGTACAAACGGTACATCCGATGAATCAAAAGCAAAGACATCGATGTAGTACAAACGATACATCCGATGAATCGAAAGCAAAGACATCGATGTAGTACAAACGGTACATCCGATGAATCGAAAGCGAAGACATCGATGTAGTACAAACGGTGCATCCGATGAATCGAAAGCGAAGACATCGATGTAGTACAAACGGTACATCTGATGAATCAAAAGCAAAGACATCGATGTAGTACAAACGGTACATCCGATGAATCAAAAGCGAAGACATCGATGTAGTACAAACGGTACATCCGATGAATCAAAAGCAAGGACATCGATGTAGTACAAACGGTACATCCGATGAATCAAAAGCAAGGACATCGATGTAGTACAAACGGTACATCCGATGAATCAAAAGCAAAGACATCGATGTAGTACAAACGGTACATCCGATGAATCAAATAGCAAAGTCTTGGTTCCCCTTCAGGAATCAAAAGAATAAAAGTATCGAAAAGAAAGAATTTCTTTTAAATAATTTTCTTTCCTGAAAAGTTAAAACTTTCAAAATTACATTTATCATTATGTAATAATCTTTCTAGAAAAATTTACTATTTTCAAGTTAATATACTGTGTCTGATTGTCTCATCAAAGCGTTTAGGAAATTCCTATCGATAACGTTGATCAAGCGCATCGACCAAAATTCTTAAAGCACTCAACGGGCAATACAATCACAAAATCATCTTTTATAGGATAAATAAATCTCTTAAAAAGTTTTAAGAATATTCTTTATTCGTTTCAAGAACAAAATCCAGTTTTACTTATAAATAAATCTTATGAAAAAGATTTGCAAAATTTTTAATTACTATTTTCATCCAATATCAGTAAATACAAGAATAGTCTCATCGAAATATTCATAGAACCTTCGATTTATAAAATGGATGAAATAAGCAGGACAAATTGAATGACAAAATAAGTCATTCATAAGAATCATAACGAGTGCGGAATGCGGTAAGTGGAATGCTAACTTCCGCAACTCGTAGCAAACGAAAACCGGTGGTCAAGTCAAACTGAAAAGACCTTAACACCACACAAAAGATTTCTTAGGTGATAATCCTAAGACAAACTCAAAAATACCGGAAAATTTCTCAAACTACATGAATGAGAGAAATAACACTTTCCTTATAAGTGAGTTTAAGGAATAAAATGATTCCACCAAATTGGAATCAAAATCACAAAGGAAAAATAGAAATCTGCTTAACAGATTGAAAATGTCGAAGATGAATAGTCCACTCGAAAAATAGGATATGGGCTTCACAATTTAAGCCAATCCTTACAGAAAAAGTCAATTCCGAAGCCAAAGTAAATATCAGCTCGGAAAGAAAAGTTACACAAAACAATCTCGATATCAATAAAGACAAATTGAGTGTTGCGGACCTACCATCCGGATTTTCAATCCTCAGAGAAGTCAATAAGCCCAAAATATTCAAAGAAAAAGAATTAACAATTCCTTTTGATATAAAATAGTGAGATGGAAACTATATCAAAAAGAACATGAACAAGATAATCACAAAGCAAATGTCATCAAGGATTGAATGAAAAATACCTTGACCAAGAGAAGAGTTGCTAGGGGCTTGCACAATATTTAGTTTTCTCATGTCCTTATTCAAAAGTTTGGGACATGCAGATTAAAGATGACCCGGTTTCTTGCAATAGCGACAAGAATGGGGTTTTGGACACATATTCGCATAGTTTTCCTTAGAATTACAATTGTAGCATCCTCCACGATCAGGGATTGGAGTCTTTGCTACAAAAGTAGTTTGCTTCACTCTCTTATTGGGATTAAGGCTCTTGAACTTAATATGCCTCTTCTTGGAAGTCCCAATATCACAAACACTTCCTTTACCAACCTCTCCAGGAAGAAGAGTAACATCCACAAGCTGTTTGAAAGAAACTTCAAGTTTCAAAGGTAGAACCATTTCAGGGTTCTTACTCAAAGCATAGATAAACTCTTGATTCTTTACAAGATCCAAAAGTTGTTGAGCAGACATGAATACTCCATCCTGAGGAGTAGCGCTAGATTGACCGGCGCTGGAACGGCCTGGTCTAACCATTTCTCTTCTTTAAGAAAGAAAGAAAGAAGAGGAAAAAGTTATTCTCAAAATAAATATCAAGCAATTCTTGATAGATAAAACAAGGAATCATAAAAGAAAATAGGATAGGACGGTACGAAGACCCAAATAAAATCCTAAAGCACGACTCCTAAGATGGACTTAGGACGATGATCCTTGTTAAATTATTCTACATTGTTCCGAAGTTTGGCTTTGATACCAAGCTGTGACGCCCCACCTCTGTACCCACGCTAGCCAAGAACACTACGGAGTAATGCTGTCGACTAACACGGAGAATAAGGTTGTTGAGGAGCGACCATCTGTATAATTGCTTTGTGCGAGTACCGATATACCAGATAAAAATATAACTTTTCATCTCAAGAGGAAATCCGACATACCGACACAAACTCAAAGCTACTACACAGTGGCTATAATTTCTTCGGAAGCAAATTTAGAAATAAACATAACATAAATCAGTCATAGACAATTCATATCACAAAGGCGGAAATAGATATGAATATTACACATGAAAGTGTACATCAGAGTAGTGGTCTAAAAAGATCCACATATCACAAAAGAAATAGTTACATGAACTACACAAAAGAATAAGTATGCATTATGGAGTCTATATCTCAAATGTATACAACAAAAACTACTAATCTAAGTAGTTAGCCAAAAGTCAGAGGGATCAATCCCAAGAGAGAAGTCAAGCAGAAGCACCTGTAACATCTCGGTCTGACCCGAGTATTATTTAATAAGAAAATAATAAACGGATCGGTCTAGCTATAAATATCAGATGAAGTGATATATAATAAGAGATATGACATAAACATATAATAATCGCAATGCCAAGCTGTGATAAATAAGTAATTGAAAATCAACAAGAGATTAATCGATATCACAATAATCTACTCAAGATAAAAAGGGATGTCATACTCCTAATTTCATTCACCAAGCCACAATAATTGACATATATATCAATGCCCATCGTAAAAGTTGGTGAAACATAAATTCCAGAAATCAACACACGAGATCCAGAAATCACAAGGAAAGGATCAACGACGTCGTACAGCGGGACATCCGATGAACCAAATCACAATCAAAGGGAACAACGACGTCGTACAGCGGGACGTCCGATGAACCAAATCACAAAGACATAGCACGATGCTAGTCTAAAACCTAAAATGATCGTCATGATCAAAGAGAAGTGTCGATTACACTAAGCTAGTAAATATATGAGCTTAGCTTCATGTCCCATAACCACTAGCTTAACTTAAATATTTACGAACAAATTGTAGATCTCCACTAGAAAATTGTCACAAGAGATTCAATCGAACAAGTCCAAGAATTAACCGACGAAGTAAACGTAAGCGTTTCATACCACTCGTTTTACTAAGTCGTTTAATTAGATTTCTCATACGAGTGAGGTAAATGTTTGTATATACTAATAGATTGGAAAACGGTTTTCTAAACGAATTTGGTATTAAAATAGTATTGAAATCGTTTGAGGAAAGAGTTTTGATATTTACTACTAGTATAGAAAACCTTTATGTTTTTAAAGTGACAAAGCACAAGGGGGATTGTAGAAACAATCAATCACAAAGATCACATTCGAAGATGTGAATAAAAATCCAATGAAATCGATAAAGGATCCATCGAAGTGGATATATCTAAAATTCCCAAAGAAAATAAGCCATCAAAGATGATAATAAATGATGACAATAAATAGGATCATCACGAATCGATTTAAATTGGAAATTCAATCCAAAAAGGCAAATTGGACTCAAACAGCAGGTTCAGTCGACTGAACAGAGTTTTCAGTCGACTGACCCTGTACCTGGAAATTTTCCAGGTTCAGGAAACTTTCTGTTTCCAATTTCAGTCGACTGTGCAGAATTTTTCAGTCGACTGAATCATGCCTGGAAACTCTCGGGTTTCAGGTTCAGTCGACTGAACAGAGTTTTCAGTCGACTGAATCATGCCTGGGCTGTTTTTCAGCCTTAATCAAATGAAGAGCTAACTCTTCCAAAATGCAACCGGACGAACAATGGCTCTAAGGGTTTACGCCAATCGGCAACCCGGCCCTATATGCTCCTCGGTGCATCACTAAAGGCATGATCAAACATGCATAAAAGGATTTCACACAAATTTGACTTAAAAACTCAAAAATTGGAATATTCACAAAACCTATCCAAATCAAGAGCAAATGCACATGAAGAAGTGTTAGGAATTCATACCCAACAACCAAAGATAATTATAGTCATAGATGTGAGATAAAAATCTCACCTTTGCACTAAAATTTATGAAGGAGAAGCTATGAAGCAATGGCCAGAACAACAAGCACTCTTCAATTCCAACTCAACAAGCTTGAATCTAAGCTTAAAGGAGAAGCATTTCCTAAATTAGGTTTAGGAAATTTCTGAAATTCAAAAGAGAGAATGAGTTGGAGAAGAAGAAGAGGAAGCTTACCAATGGGTTCTCATGAACTTTGGAGCAAGGAGATGGATTTGCAAAGTAAGCTAGGGCTTAGGAATTTCTATTTCCCATTCTCTTCCTCCATTTTTGCTTGAGCTTGAGTGTTAGGAAAATAGAAGAGAAGTGAATGAAGAGGAGAGGGTTGGAACTGAGTTAAGTGGTTAATTGGCTCAGCCCAACCAAAGCCCTAAGCGGGAAAAAGTAGCAAAAATCAACTTTCTCCAAACATATCGAAGCTTATACTCAAAAAGGTCGCAAACGGCATTTTGAACTCAATGGAGGTGGTCTCGAGTCCTAATTCGACCGTATGCAAAAAGTAGGTTTTCTGACCAAAATCCGACGAACGATATAATATTTAAATAAAATATTTAAATATAAAATCGATAAATATGCGGGTTGTTACATTTATTTACAATTGATTTAACTTACATAAGTTCTTTTAGTTATGACTCGAGTGTTTTGTCTTTTCAATTCGCTCGGATCAGCCTGAGCATTTCAGGATTTGAAGAATTGTTTTTGGAGGATGAAGATGAAGATTGTATTTCCACTTCATCATACTGTTCTGCTGCAATGTTTATTTATCTCTGAAATGTGTAACTCTGATTTTGTGTTGTATAAGTATAATCAAATGTTTTGTAAACAGCTTCATGAACTGTTATTTGATTATTATATTTTATCATTCTACTGCAAGATTCTCTTTTTTTTCTTTCTCTTCTTTTCCTTATTTACCCCATAACAATTCGCCCTTTTGAATGGTTTGAGTTTGACGCGTGTGTCTACTTAAAACGTCCAAAAAGGCAAGTCGTTACAGTTGGTATCATAGCTTTGGTTTAGCGATAACCTTAGCTTTGTGGGGTCTGCCCCTTTATTAATACAGTAGTAATACACTAAAATGAGTTGCTGAGTGTGTATATATGGGAGAGCATATGTTTTAGAGTTATAAAAGAGTTTTTATGTTGCGTTAATTTGTTCCCTTTTAAATTTATAAATTCTGGTTGGTGCATGGGACGCTATGATATTGATGGGAATTTGAAAACACTTAATAGGATAGACCGACACAATATTTGTTTTGAAATATAGATAAACGAAATAATTTTGCCTATCGTATATTTTGCTTATAAAAAAATAAATTTTATAAAGGATATATTTGGCTGTTATATATTTGTTTGTTAGATAATGAAATTTATACATGCTGGTTGAAAATAAAGATGTGTAAATAAAATAAATGTAAATTAGAGATTTTAGAACTTAAGTTCGAGGATTTTTGAAAAATTTCTTTCGAATGATTTTGGAATATAATAATAATAATATTTAGAAGTATTTTTTGATATAAATAGTTCAACATAATTTGAAAGATCTGTTTTAAATGAACATTGGAAAGGAATAAATTCTGTGCTCCCCTCTCTGTCGTTGGAAAATAATTTCGGTGATGAGTGCATGCATCATCGACATTCATTTTCGAGTTTCAATGTGGGAAGACTGTGGTAGTAGTAACTACACAATTGTTTAATTAATAAATCTTGATTTTAATTTTAAAATATGATTTGATAGATATATATATATATATAAGGATATGGTTATATATATTATTTTTAAATGATTTGAAATAGAACCCTGCGTTTAGTTCATAAGTTTCTATAAATTAGAGATTTCAATTATTGTAATGGAATAAAATTTTGACTATTTAATAACTAGAACTTCTAAAGTGGAAAGTAAGAAATTAAAATGATAAGTTTTAAAGAAAATATATAAGAAATTTAGAATTTGTAACTTGTAAATAAAAAGAATATGAAATTCAGAAAGATGTGATTATTAAACAATTTTGTTAATTAAAATAATTGAGATAAACTTGTGTAACTTTCAATTGCATTCTTAAAGACATACATATAACTTACCATTTATAAAAAGGTTGAAATGTTTAATAAGAAAATGTAATAGAATATTATACAAGTAAAACTTAAAGTAATGATAGTATTCAATGAATTACTTTTACAAATAAGAATTTGATGTTATAGTTGTTATAAATTTAAGTAATAATTTAAATGTTACTATAATAAAGTGTGATAGAAAGAAAGTTTTGTAAGTAAGTAATTATAAACTTAAGTAAATGAATTGACATGCAAAGTAATTGAATTGAACATGAATACTATAAATAAATGGATGTAAATAAATGAAATTAAGTAATAATGAATGAATGAACATAATGCAATAAAAAGAAACTGACGTGCTATGAATAAATGAAAATGAATTTTTTAGTAATAAATGAAATAAACACTAAATGAATGAATGTAAACAAATTTTTCTAAGAAAAAAATTGTAAAATTAAATAAAGTAACCACTGAATGAATGAAAAAATTAACAACAAATCTTTTGAAAAGAAATTAATAAGAATACACTTAAATAATGATAGAATATGTTGTTTGTTTGTTTATGAATTCTTTGGGAAATGATACTTCTAATTGTTTGAATATATGAATAATCAATTGAGTTTTATCTAAGACTGTTGAGTAAATGGTATAGTTAGTACTTATTTGTTATTTTATGTGATTAAAAGTGTCGTAGCCTGAACAAACTATTTATTTTGGTTGATATGGATAGATAATTGATTTGTATTGATTTCATACGATGATTGTATGTTGTGGTTGCAAGTGATTGTTTTTTATATTGATTTGTTTGTTAGTGGTTGAAATAACTTTATCTATTTCGTTTCATATAATTATTAACTCATTTTAGATTATATAAGCGAAATACAGGTTATGTAAGCAATTGCTACTGCTTTTGGTTTCATCAATAAGTGTTAATTACCCAATTAATAGGTACGTTCTCGGATTACGGTTTTCTAGCGATATTATATTGTTTTTCGCGCTGTTGGGACATATTATTTTGAAAAATTATGATATATATTGTTTTATTGATATTATAATTTCTCCTGAGCCTTTCCGTACAAAGGATACTCTGCCAAAAAATTCCATAAATTTTGGATTTAGAAAATTTTGTGAAAAGTTTTCCAAACTTTTGATGACTTGAGTTTAAAAGGATTTAATTGTTATAAATTGATATAAATTATTTAAATTATTTAATTTTGTAAATTTATTTGTTATAAATTTTATATTTTGAATTAGATATATTGACTTATTAATTCCTTTTTCCCTCATTTTTTCCTTTTCGGCGACGAAAAGTTTTGAGTGAGGGAGAGTGTAATGACCCATGAATTTCGATAATTAAAAATGGTTAATTCAATAAGATTCTGTGATTAAGTATTGAAATAAATAGAAATTGGTAATTTAATAATGAAGCAATAACTAAAATGAATGGTAAATATGATAATTATTAACAATTTGGATGTAATTCCAAATAAATGGAATAATGTAAAAGTTATACTTGGTTATAAAATTGAATATAAGAAACAAATGTAAATAATTAATTATTGTGTAAAATGTATAGTTAATGGTAATTAAATAAAATCAGTATTATATAAGAATTGTAACATGTTTTTGTGACTAATGAATCCATAAGTGTAATCAAAAGTTATGGTAACTATTATTATATGTTACCTATTTATTTGGTCTATTAAGTTTAATTGGAAATCAATTGCAATCAATCCACTTAATTTGTGCAGTTAATATAGGTTAAGTTGATAATTCAAATGTTGGTTAGTTAATGGAATAAGGTGTAATTAATTGTAATTTAAATTAGTAGTAGCTATGACAATTTATTTGTAAATAATAAACTTACATGTGTTAAAATGTAGTAATGGTGGCAATTGCTGTTAGTTACCAATATATTTAATCAATTTGAATTAAATGAACTTTAATGTTACATTAATAAGATTTAGACAATAGCTGATATGTGAATGTAATGAAATGAATAAGAAATGCTAATTTTATTCATAAAGTAATAATTGATGTAATAAAAGAATGGAACTAATATAAAACAATTAATTGAAATTAAAATCTTAATTCATATGTGAAATTGACAAATTTACAAAATAATTGAAATATAATCATTAATACAAATAAAAGATGGGAATTGGAATATACTAATGTAGTGTAATATAAAACAATGTAAAACCATGTCAATAGAATAATAGCTGATTTGAGTATAAAGATTGAAACCAAATAAAATAATTTATTGGAATTAAATTATAATTAACAGGATTAATGGCAGTGTAAACCAAACACTGTAAATTTTGAAATAGTCAATAATGAACTGATATAGAGATTTGTTTTAGAGGATTATAAATTACTAAGTGATTTAAGGTGATATAAATTGTGAATTATAAAATTTGAATTGAAAATTTTATTTAATTAATTTAATATTAATTTATTTAATTAATGTGAAAATAGCCATTTTGGCCACTGTCTCGGATTTCGACGAAACTAGTTTCATCGGATCCGTAATGGTGAATTATTGTAAGGTTTTAAGTTTCATAGTGATCGTACGGACTCGAAATGCCTAGAAATCAAGTTAATTGAAATCAATTTGAAATAAGCTAATTTTAATATAACTTCTTCATGCGATAGAATTTAGACTTGAAACCTGTTCCATTGATTTTAAAAATATTGAAAACTTCTGTTTTGATAGATGGGATGACCCATTTTCGTTCGGAAGATAGAACGAGCTTTTCGGACCATTTTTCGTTCAACGTGTAAATCAAATCTTGTCCATCCATTCTATTTTCAACCTTGTCTATAAATAGCCTATTATAAACCCTCGCCACTCCTCATTTTAATTTGTATGTACGTACATTTTAGTCTTCTCCTCCTTCTCAATGGCAGTCAAATGAACCGAACTTCTCAACCCAATTTAAAAATCAAATTCAAATCAATATTTCAAACTCCACAAAGTTTATCGAATAATATATAATTTCGAAACTCTCGATGAGCGTAATCTTCTCAACAATTCGTTTTTCATTTTGGATCCCCGTTAGTCCAAAAATTGAGGTTGAACCTACGCCGTTAATTTGAACTTTTGACGATCCAACGGTGAATCGTCGAGCGGGGAGCGACGTTGGGAAGAGGGCGCAAAGCAGGCCTCTGTGATGTTGCGCGTTGTTCGGGATGGTCTATGATTTTTTTCGGAATTCGGCAATATAGGGCACGAGCAGTGGCGGAGCTAGGGATGACCGGAGGAGGCCTAAGATGGTGGTAGTTGTGGCCTGAGATGAGGAGACCGACGGTGTTCTTTGATCTTGCTGTAGGCCGTCGCTGGCGATGCAATGGTCGGCCAACGGCATTCGAGAGTGGTGGCTCTGAGATGTTTGAAGTCGCGTACGCATTAGGGTTTACGTCTTCTCAGATGATATGGTAAAAATCTTATTGTTCTGTTTTTTATTTTAATTTCTTAATATTCTAACGCGTATAGATTTCGCATACGAGGTCCATTTCATGCGTGGTTTATTCCGCTGGGATCATATTGAAATTATGGACATTTTAACGTTGGTTTGAACGAATTCTTAGACTGTTTGAATTTTGGACTTAATTTGGATTTAAATTCAAAGTTGAGTGTTTTTACCCACTCACAACTTCTAAAATTTCTTATGCTTATTAATTAAATTTATGATGTGATTGGAAATTTATTTATGACTATTTGGTATATTTTATAGCGTCATCTAAGTTAATTTGAATTTATTTGAATTAAACCGTTATTTAATTTATTATTAAAATCAAATTGCCACTTAAATACCTGTTATTGTAAATTAGTTAATTGCTGATATTTATTTGGATGCTTGATTGTTGTTATTGGATGAATGGATGTTGTATTTTATGTCGTTGTAAACTACAAGTTCAATATGGGTTGAAATGATAGACTCGAGCGATTTTATGGATTTTATTGTTAAATTCGAGATTGCGCTTTGAAATGACATACAATAGTAAAATTATAAACTGTGGATTGAAATGATAAATATCTGTAAATTAATCCCAGGGTAGAGACTTATATACGGACACCGGATTAGTTAAATTAAATGATTTTAAAATCCTTAAATTTTGAATTTAAATCAAACGATATTTTGAAATAAAATTGATTTATGTAAATTGAAATATTATTGGAAAATCAAGTTTTATGTTGAAATGTGAATTTGTTTAAAGGAATTGCTTCAATAAGTTAAGTTTAAACTATAAAGTTAATTTTCAAGTATAAATGAAAATTTATCAGAATTGGGCTATTCAATTTGTTTGAAATATAACTTGAAATATTTTGAAATTCGAGTAATCCGAATCGATATTTGAACATGGGTTGAAACGATATGAAATTCAATAGTTTATGGAAATTTTAAATTGAAAGGTTTGGATTTGGTGTTGATTTAGAAATTTAAAATGGTCCAAATGTGTTGTGATGAATTAAATAGTTTAAATTGATAAAAAAAAGTTCAAATTCATATTCTTAATATAAACTATTTTACAAAAATATATTATCTTAAAGACTTTAATTATTAAGATTCTCAAACTTTTAAACTAACTAACTCATTTTAACTTATTTTAAATCTAATTAATCTATTCTAAAGCTATTTAATCTATTTTAATTACATTTATTCTATTTTAATTCTATTTAACTATCTTAAAACTATTTAACGGTATCTTTAATTTTTAGCTAAACTATTTTAGAGTATTTTACAAATTATAACTATTTTAACTACTTATCATTGTTTAAACTATTTTCTAAATTCTCTGACAAAGTGGAGGGAAGTGTTCAAATCCACTGGTTTAAAAGCAAATACGGTTAAATGGTGTTATAAAAAGTTATAATTAATGGAATATGATGATTTTGAAGTAAGGATTTAACCTATTTCGAAATTATGATTTTGAAAGAAATTATGATTTTGAAAACAATATGATTTCAAAAGGTAAATATGATTTTAAAGGGAATATGATTTCGAAAGTATTATTGTTTTGGGAATATGATATTTCGATATAAATCGTGAATCGACTTTTGAAATGTAAAAGAATTATCCGGTGTGTAATAAGTGATTGGTTGTAAAGAGACCAGGATCGAACATTGTTATATTCTCTGCCAATACCGAAAACCACTTTAACAACTGCGTACATGGTGGAGATTCTAGAAATGAAGTAGGATTGTGTGGAGAATGAATTCTGTAAAGGTATGACGTGACCCTGGTTCCCGCGAGTCAGCTTAGATGTGCCTAAAACAGGAGTCATACCGGGCTAAGTGAGGTCATTTCTCCTAATCGACACATTTCCTCGATACCATATTTTGATTTTGTGATTAATTTGGTGGCCACACCTCGATTTTTATATGGGATTGTGTTCCGAGGTGGACAATAGTAGCTGCTATGCGTTACCACTAGTCCGAGAGTGCAATTGGTATATCTACCCTGGCATTGCCTCGAGTGCCGTGTTCACATGCCCTAGCGCGCCTTCTACAAGTTTGTTTTGTACCATACCTATGGGGTGCCCTCTGTGCAAACCTCTCGGAGGAGCGTACGGTACTGTATATACCATGGGAATATATAAAATGTGTTAATGGGGATAGGGTGATGCCTTAACGCTATTTTAATATTTTTACGTTACAGTAGATCTATTATAATAGCATATTTTACTACATAGTAGATAGTTTAACGGATCCTTAGAAGATGGAAATCCCGTACAACTCTTAAGTTACTACACTCACGTTAGACACTGGATAGGAGATGTCAAAACCCTAAACATCTCTGACGCCGTTGCACTCATATTTATCTACCGTTGATTTAACTTACATAAGATCTTTTAGTTTTGACTCGAGTATTTTGTTTTTTCTTCGCTCGGGTTAGCCTGGGCATTTCAGGATTTGAAGACTTGTTTATTGTCATGAACTGATTTTTCAACGCCCGAAAATCGACATCAATACATCCAGTATTAAATGTCGAACAATCGAATGCCGGAAACCAGACTGTAAGGGAAAGAAGAAGGAGGTAGAAGAAGAGAAATCAAAACAATATCAGAATCTTACAATCGCAGCAGAACAATATATAATAGTTAAATGACTGATCTTTATACAATATCTGTTTAATACATTACATCAACAGAACGATCAATAGAAAAATACTGGACACTTATATTAATTTGCCCTCACAAAAGCCGACTATACAGCTTATACTACACAGTAGAATATATATCGAGTACATGTGATACGTCTCGCCATCCCGCTCGTTTCCTGAGCAACACAGCGTCCTATCCTGTATCCTATAATACTCGGTCCGACTCAAGCATTATAGTGAAAGAACACCCGAGTCAGTCACACTCGAGTCAGTCTGGAAAACCAGAGTGAGAAAACACACTCAATTGGATTATTAAAGTTTTCAAAATCCTTTGAAATCAAAGATATCTCATAAGACCACGCTACAAATAAACATGCCGGGTTTTTACCTTACGATAACCAAAACATTGTTATCAAATTCGTCTGATATGATATTAGTGTCTGTAGAAAGTAAAATAGAATCTAGCTGAAATGCTTGCATCTCATGTTCCAGCATAGTTAGGCACAATCAAAACCGTACAGACACTTGTTGGAGATTGGATTCCATATAATGGCAGGGCTAATGGGGTACCGTTTGTCACAGTACCTGGCCTAGAATAGACTACCGAGGATCTCTCCCAATCCCCTACAATACAAGACAGGAGCTACGCTTTACTGGGTAGTCCGAATAAGACCACCCCGCGGTTGGGATCAACAACCGCCCACATAGCCAAAATCAAACAGGGACATCTAGACAGGGATGACCTTACCCTAATTGGTTGCTAGCCACTTAGCCTTGCTGCACCTCCCCTGTTTTAGCCATTCCTGGTTGATGAGTCTTGAGGCTATACGTTACCTTTTTTAGAACACATTTCAGTTAGAATGCTCATCGTCCTCCCAACGATGGTCTGATAGCATTCGTCCATACAAGTTGCCCTGGGTCTAGACAAATTCAATCGCTGTCTTCATCATCTTCACGGTCTTCATTCGCAAGCGTTCAAACCGGATCGAAGTGGTTTTCGGGTAATTAAGCCCGATCCCGGTCTCTTGAAACGATCAGCGCATTGGCCAATATTAATAGTCAGTTATTTAATTATCAAATAAACAATCATTCAACCAATTGTTTTATTTCCACTGAAAAGCACCAAGTCCTTTAAAAAAAATTAGCTTTTAAACAAATTAAATCACTTTATCCAATACACTTAAGATATTAAAAATAAACTACTTAAAACACTTTATTTAAAATACTAGTTATAAAATTTTATAATAATTTCTCAAATAAAAGTTTAGCCAAACTACCTTTAAAATAAACTATAATATAGGATATAAGCATTCAATAGTTATCCCATACATCAAAATACTAATTAAACCTTTTAAAAATAATTAGTACTGTAATTAACTTAAATAAATAATTACTTTTACTTTAGAAATTTTAAAACAACTAAATAATAATTTTTCTAAACATTCTTTCGAAACCGCTTTTAAAACTTCTATTCATACTTAAAAATCTTCTGGAAAATATACTTGGCTTTTCAGAAAAATACACTTTCCATTCAATATAACCCAACTAATAACTTATAAATCCTTCTCGATTATCCCAATTTAATTTACGTCCCAATTCCATAAATTTTCTTTCCACGCTTTTTAAAAATAAAATCACTATTTATTTTTAAAGTAATTTATCATCTCCTTATGAATTCCCACCATGAATTTATATTTTCAAATTTATCCACTGATAAAATTCCACCTTATTTACAACCCCATTTATAAATTCCATAATCTCATTCACCTTTAATTACAGTTTCAACACTTAGTCGGTTTTCAAATTGATTTTCAAAGTTAACTTCGTTTTAAAATAAATTTTTTTTACTTACCCAAATTTATTCCAAAACCCATTTATCCCATATTCACACCATTATTTAAGATTTAAAATCTTACTTAAATCGAAAATACCAATTTCATTTTATTTCAAGGTTTTCCCATCATTTTTTCCCAACTCATTTTAAATCTGGAATTTAAAAATAAATCCTTTAATTCTTACTAATATGTCCTTAATTTTAAAACCTTTAAATTTACATTTATTTCAAAGACTCTATTCTTACCCATATTTCCAGAGTTTATTAAATAGGATTTAAAATCAAACTATTTTCTTTTTCCCGATTCTTTCCATTTTAAAATTATCCATCTTTACTATAAGTTTCTTACTTTAGATTTTCCTTTTCAATATTTATATTTTAAAATGCTACAATATATCCAGCAATAGGTTAACATCAAATAAATAAATTTCCAACATAATATATCACAGTACTACTCACATCTCATATAACTGAAATGAAAATAAATTCAACACTTTTGAGCAATCCAGTTGGATCCCTTCAACCTGTTTCCTTGCATCCACAGATGTTAGTCAATAAATAAAATACCAATCCCACTTTAAGGCGGGACATCGCGGTATATGGGGTCATCCGCCATTATACAGGGAGCATAGGGTCTCATTTACTTCATAATGCGAGAATATCAATCACAACAATATTATATATATAATTTCACATCTAGACAGATAATAAATTATCAATGCAAGCAATCAACCAATAATTTAAATTTGACTATTTAAATTAACTACTAATCCAGATGAGAGAGAGATTAACTCACCTTTGCTTTTCGTTTTGCAATCTGACCCAAACCGGCTAATTCCTTCACGATTTTGGACCTTGTAACAATATTGTATGGTTTATTAATATTCGAACTAATCGGAAAATAAATTACCATTTATAAATATAGTTTAAACTAATAATTTAATTTTAAACCCATTTTCCTTTAATAAATTATCTTTAGTGACTAAATTAAATAAGCTAATTAACAAGTTAATTGCCTTAATATAATTTAAAAATTAAACAATAGGACTATAATCTATATTTAAAATTAAAGATCTAATTTTATTATACAACTCTTCAACATTTAAAATTCTTATACTTTCCCAAACTCTTATATATATATATATATATAATTGTAATAGAATAAAATTCCTTTCAACCCTATATCTTAAATAAAACGGAATTGTTTCAAATATCTTACTGTACAATATTATTTTATTTTCTTCATTTTTCTTTAACATATTCATATACATAAGTTATTAAATCTAAGCTGAAACATATGCATTGTTGTCCTATATATATATATATATATATATATATAAACACACATAGTTGATTCAAATTTTTTCTACAAAAAAATAAATCAAAACTATTTTGAAATCAACAAATTTAAAACTTACTGTTTTCAAAAACAACATCTTCAAATTGTGTTAATATACATTACTGCTATTAATTTTTTTCAAACCAGACAAAGTTCCTACTTTAACTTTACATATAATTTTTTTCAATCTATATATATATATATATATTTACACATTTATTTTGCCAAGTTTAATCGAAATAAATAAATCGAACACCTCACTTAGTCTATCGATTCGAGATATCCAAGCCCTCAACACCACCCCTGACCACCATCGTCGTCCTCCCTCCTTGCAATAGCACGCACCTCGAATCGTGTCTACCTCCTTCTACCCAAACTCCATCTCATCGCAGCAACAAGCACGACCAAGCTTCGCCACCTTCGGCCTACACGAGCTCGAGAACAGCGCGATAGGCGCATCGTGCATCACGACCCTATGTGGTGCCGCGCTTGGCTTCGCATGCAACAAGAAAAGTCGCGACTCCCTCTCTCAAAATCAATTTGAAAAATCTACAGCTCGCTCTAATTTTTTATTTGAATTGATTTCGTGAAATTGGGTTTTTAATTTTTGAAATTAAATTGGAAAAGAGGACGGCCATTTTTTTGACTTTTAAAATGATTTGTTCTCTCGCGCAATTAAAAAATGAAGGGGGGACAAGACACGATGCTGAAGAGAACACGGCGTGTTGATTAAACATGCTACAGTGATCACGAGATGACAGCCAAAAAGGTCTGATGGAAATACAGATTTTGAAAGATTGAGTATATATAAAGTTTTATTTAAATTTTAAATCGTCCGAAATCGCAACTCAAAATCTCGATCACCCATCGGAGAATGCCGTTAGACATTCATAATGTTATACCCATATTTCGAATGCAATGGAAAAGGCTTTGAGTCCTAATTCGATCATATGGAGAAGAGAGATTTTATGACCCAGTTATTATATTGAATTGTCGATTTAGATTTCAGCGCGTTAATGTGACGACTCAGAATTTTCAAGCATTCAAAATCAAAATATTTAATTGATTTTAAATATTCAATAGGGTAATTTTAACTTGAATTACGAATATCACAGTTTATTTGATAATTAAATTATTGAATTAAATAACTTGAAGTTGAGTAAATGTTGAATCTGGGATTTTAAGCCTGTTAAAAATAATTTGAAGGCTTATAAAATTTATATTGATAATACTGAAGACAATAGAAGTGTTAAAATTGAATTTAACAATGACATGTTCAGTTTTGAAATTTATATCGTTTAAATTGGATTTAAAAATAACCTTCCGAGGCATAGTCTCGGAATTCGACGAAACCAGTTCCGTTGGATCCGTAATAGTTAATTATTATCGGATTTCAATCTTCGTAGCAATCGGAGTTGTCGTTTGACCCCAGCAGCTTAAAACGCTTATAAAATACCTTAATCGATTTAATTTAAAATTGATCATTTATTTCCGTAACTCGTGCATACGAGCAAATTAGCCTCCGAAACACGTTACATTATGTTCGTAACGTGGGTAAAACATTATAGGTGTCTGCCGACACGCGTTGTTTGGAGTTCGTTTGAAATGATCGTTAAAATTGAAAATAATATTAAATAATTTACTTATCTTATCTATATTCATAGGGTAGGGAAACCCTAGTTATATTTCGTGGCCGCCGTTTTACCCCTAAAATTTTAGACAAGAACGAGAAACCCTACTGCTCCTTACCACTTCTCAACGGAATCTCCTCAAGCTAATTTCTTCGAAAAAAAAAGAGGGAATCGCCGATGTTGACATGTCTGTTGCGGACTATCGTAGACACCTTGAGTGATAAGCACGGCTAGATCTGGAGCTTCTACCGCTTTCGAAGCCTGGATCTGTCATCCTCTGACAAGTCGTGACGGCTGTAGGTGATGCCGCATGGATGACGAAGAACGCACTGTCGCCGGTCTTGAGCATTTCCTGTTTCTGAAGCCATGCTTGATGCTTCTTGTAGATCGATTCTCTGGTGTTGACAGTTGCCTGAGTACCGTGAGTTGGAGCTTGTTGAATCTGTGTTTGGTGGATAAGCTTCTAAAGCTGAAACAGAGATCCGGTGATGCATAATCCAGTTTGTTGAGGAGGGTTGAATTTGGTTGATGATGGGATGCGGCGCGACGTGGTGAGGCGAAGATTCAGGCATGGCCAAGCTGTTCGCGTCAATGATGGTCGCGATTTCTCTGGGGCGCGCGTGGTAGAGTAAGGTTGTGGGGCGGTGAGTGGTCGTTCGACAAGATGGCGGTCGATTTGGGAGCTTGCAACGAGGTATGAAATTTACCTTAAATTTTATTATTAAAAATATAAATTTTATTAGTTAAATAGTAAAGTAAATTTGCTGCAGAAAGGTATATAAAAATAAAAATAAATATATAAGTAAACAAGAAGATATATATAGATAAGATTTTTGAAATAGGAATTTTAAATGTTGAAAGGTTTATATATAAAACTCAGGTTTTTGAAATCTATGGTTCATTTCCATAAGTATAAGTAGTTTAAATATATCTATATGTATAAATAACAATTTTTAAATTTACTATTTTATTTATCAAAATAAAAATAAAATGAAAATGATGTATTACGGTTATTAACTCATTTAATAAACTTACTTAAATTTTAGTTACTAAGGATTGTTATTTATACAAGGTATGAAATAGTGAAGAAACAAGTCGGATTTTGAAATGGGTTGCAAACGGGAACCAAAGGTGAGTTAATCTCACTCAGTTAAATTTAAATTTAAATGATTAAATTTAAATAATTGTTCGAATGGTTGAAATTGATTGATGTGCTACAGTATGTTATATTCTGGAATTGGCATATTATTGTGCTGACATCTTTGGATGCAGGGAAAACAGGTTGGAGGGATCCAACTGGACCCCTCGAAATTATTTAGATTATTGAATATTCTGTGTTCTGAATAGTTGATATCCCGTGATGATTTTATGAATAATTGAAGTATTGAATGGTATGGTTGGATTGAATATCACAGTAAAATAAATTGTAAAATCCCTATAATTGTATTTTCGAAAGAAATAAAAGAGTAAATTTTTAAGTAAAATAATTCTGGTGAATTGGAATAAATTAATAATGAATTGAAAATAAAATAAAATAAAAGTGATTGCAAAGCTCTAACAAATTTGGAATAAGAGGAATTTGAATTATTATGGGTAATAATAAATTTTAAAGCTTAAGTGATATTATTTGAATGAATAAAGAATTTATTTAAAATGAGATTTTGAAATTTTTAAACTGGGTTATCAAGTAAAATAAAATGTCGGTGGATATGTTAAATATGAATTCAAAGTGGAAATTTATAAAGGAATGGAAATTTGTTTAAAAATAAATAGTGATTAATTTTAATGATGTGAAAGAGAAGTGTGTTTCACTGGATAGCCAAGTACGATTTTTAAGCAATTTTAAATGTAAGTTAAAGGTTTAATGTTCATTTAAAAAGCATATCTTAGAAAATTTATTATTTTTAAATGTTTAAATTCTAAAATAAATATTTTTCAAAACTATTATCGTAGTAATTATTATATGACTTGGTATTTGTTTTTAAAGAAAATCTAGTTTTATATTTTAAATAAAAGTAGCCTTATTTATTAAATATTCCTTAAGTATATAATTTAATTAAGTATTAAAGTAGTTTTAAATTTTTAAGGCTATGAAGTATATTTTATAAATAAGTGCTTTTAAATTATTTTAAAGCTAAAAGTATTTTATACTTGGCGTTTCAGTGGAAATAAATATTGGGAAATTATTCCAGGAAAGAATATGTTTGAAAACGTTTTCAAACGGGGTTTGAAAGTGAAATTTATCTTGTAAAGATATTTTGAGATAAATAAATAATTGGGGGAATTATTTATTGGTTGATGGATGTTTATGCATATTAATTGATAGTTAAATCACCGACTATCAATATTGGACAAATGCGTTGATCGTTTCGAAGAGACCGGGATCGAGATTTATTTCTCGAAAACCACTTCGATTCGGTTTGTACGTTTCGTGTAAACGATTTTGGATTCGAAGATGGAGCGGTAAAGTGCAAGGGCTAATCGCTACTAATCCTGAGGATATTTCCAAAATGGATGTAGTAGGAATAGTGCCTTCGGTTCCGTTCGAACCCGGGACGGAGTTGTATGAATGAATGCTTGCGAAACATCGTCAGGTGGACGATGTGCATTCTAAGGGATATATTCTAAAAAGGTAACGCTTAGCCTCAAGCCTAATCAAATGGGAATGACTGAAAATCAAGGGTTATGCATCGAGGCTAGGTGGGTAGCACCCAAGCAGGGTGAGGTCATTCCAGTCTAGATGTCCCTTTTTATTTCGGCTTAGTGGGCGGTTGCTGATCCCAACCGCGGGGTGATCTCACTCGGGATTATCCAGTAAGGGGTAGTCCCGGCCTTGTGTTGCAGGGGAGCGGGCGTACTCCTCGGTACGGTGATCTAGGCCCCGTACTGTGACAGGTGGTACCCCAGTGCCTAGTCATTAGTTGGAAATCCATTCTCCCTACGAGCCTTGTACGAGTTTTGTTTGTATTACCCACTCTGTGGCTAGTAGCTGGAATTTAATGAATGTAACAATTTCGGCTATGTTATAAGTATTTGTATATAGACCCTATTATAATATCAGAGGATTTCTATAAAAATTGTTTTAGCTATCGTAAGGTAAAAAACCCGACATGTTTATTTGTGGCGTGGTCTTACGAGATGCTTTTGTTTTCAATGGATTTTTGGAAAATTTAATAATCAATTGGCTGTGATTTTCTCACGCTGGTATTCCAGACTGACTCGGGGATTATTTAATTGTAATGGTCGGGTCAGACCGAGTATTATAGAATACAGGATATGATGCTGTGGAGCTCAGGAGACGAGCAGGATGGCGATACGTATTCCCGTATTTGTATATTTATATTATTCCGCTGTGTTTGAGTTGTTGGGTATCTTGAGTTGTTGTGTATTCATTGTATGATATTGATGTTGAGTTGTGATTGATGTATTCTGATGATGTAATATATTTAAACAGAGATATTTGATTCGAGTAAAGATCATTTATTTTCTATTATATTTTATTCTGCTGTGATGGTTAGATTCTGTTGTTGTTTTCTGTCAGGACACGATTCTTCGTCTTCCGAAAATTCGACATCGACACTCACTTTATCGACTGCCGAGAAATCGAACGACGGAAAACCGAACACTGAGGGTTTTTAAAAAGAATTTAAGAAAAGAAAAAGAGAGAAAAAGGTAGAAGATAGAGGGAAAAGAAGATAGAAAATTTTAAAATAGAAAGAAAAGAGAATAGAAAATAAAACGGAAGAGAAAACAACAGAATCACATCAGAATCTCACAATTCGCAGCGGAATAACATATAATAATAAATGAATAATCTTTAAACAAAGAACTATATCAGTTATTACATTTTATACATTTCATTTCATCATATCATCAGAGTGTACCACAATAACAACAACAACAGTGCAGCGGAAAAAGAAGTATTATATAAACTAGTAATACGCCATGCCATCCAGCTTGCCTCCAGCAACTCCAGAATATCCTGATAAACCTAACTCTTGACTGCCCGTGTGTAAATTGGTGGGCACCCAGAGTTTAGGAAGGAAAACAATAAACTCCAAGTCAGTCATGTGACTGGTGTGAGAACTCAAAACAGTTTATCTATCTTTAAAAATCAAAATAGAGGAATATTTTTAAATTCAATTCGAAATGCTTTTAAAAATGAGACTACCATAAGGCCTCCCGCACACATACACAATGCAAACGCAGAATCGGAGGAGATTTCTCCTTATGATAGTCAAAGATGCTTGATACGCATTTAAAAGAACATTTCATATTATTATTAGTGCATAGTGTAGGAAAAATTCATTTCGAAAGTAGAATATAAATCTTAGCCAGCATAGGTACCATTATATTATGCCTACTAATAGCTACCATATTAGATGGAAGGTTCTACAACTAAAACCGTACAAGTCACGTATTGTTTCTTTCGATTTCTAACAAATGATCAGGCCAAGGAACTTCCCATTGCCACATGAGAATGCCTCTGGAAAGACATCCCCGAGAACCAAACCGGAACTCTGCCAACACAAGGCCGGGTTACCCCTAATTGGGTAACTACTGACACGAGCACGCCATTCCCCGATCGTAAACGACCTTTCTCACGGGATCCCGAAAACCAACAACCACAAAGTAATAAATTCGTAGTAACCACATAGGTTAAATATCTGGGCTCCATACCATGATACCACCTCTATCCAGAAGGAAATGTACATACCCTAAAGGGTGCTACCCCTCATAACCTTGCCGTATCTTTCCTGTTTTGACCATTTCCGGGGTGTGAGGCTCGACGAAGTCACGTCCACAAAAACATACTTTATACAAAAGCCATGCTTTGGGTCAACAAATGATCAACACAATGATCACTAAGATAGACGATCAAATAAACGATCCTATCACAATAATCAACACAATGATCATTTACAGCATCACTCAGCATATCACATTACCAAATTGGGAATATATCGCTGATAACATTCAACTACATAACCTCTGAGCTCGTACGTCTCAGAGAAGGGTGTTAAGCTAAAAGAATAAATTCTCCGCCACCAACAGAAATATATTTGAAAGAAATCGGCTTTATATCCCAACTTGTAATGTCGGACATACAATCCATACAAGTCTGTTCCGGGCTCGAACAAAACCGAAGGCACTTACAAAGAAGTCCTTGCAATCCGGATATTCACAATCCTGATCGGATTCACCATCACATATGGAGAACTCTATACCGTAGCTACTCGGTGCAGAGTAAATCGACAGGTCATCCTATCGCTCTCGCAAATACCGGCTCTTCAACACCGATCTTCAATGCAATTCGTAACGACGTATCACATATTCGGAATGGGTTATACGACCCCATGGTCCTTTCCCGGTTAACTCGAATAGTGAGCGCTTATTCAAAAATAAGTGTAGCATTCACATTCAAACAAATCACGTCAATTACCCATTCAAAGGGAAATATCGATAGTCGGTTATTGAACTATCAATGGATATGCACACATCACCAGATTCCAAATAATTCTCCAAATTATTTATTTTCCAAAATATCTTCACTAGATATGTAATTTCAATACTTCAAAAATAAATCAATATTTATTTTTAAACCAATTTCACTTTCTTTTATAAATTCCTTAGTGAATTTACATTTCACAATATCTATTGATATACGTTTTCAATTATCCATTTTCAATTTATCTTCAAAAAGATAAATTCTCAAAATATTCACTTTATATTGGAAAACATTTCCATACTTATTTATTCATAAGTAATTCACAATTTTTATTTATTTTCAACACTTGGAAAATATTCAATATACTTCAATCGAAATTAAGTATATATTTCATTCTATTAAGGAAATCATTCTCTTCAACATATTTATTTGGGCCAAAACGAATGTTACGTAAAACATCGTTACGACAACCCAAAATCACTAGTATAGGGATTCAAAAATTAAAATAGATATATAAATCCCAATACTATACAAAACATTTCCTTTCGGAAATCATTTACTATAACAACAGTGTTATAGTCCACCATTTCCTTTTCATTTCTCGAAAACGTCTATTTCAACAATAAATGTTGAAATCTATGGTTTCGAATCTCAACACAATTAAAACTTCGTTAGATCGTTTTAATTCTATTTCAAATATCACATTCAAAACAATTTCTTTAATATCTTATTCACTATTCAAAAACGTGAATATACTACGTTAACAATTTCATCCTTTTATACATTTTATTTAAAAGAATTATTCACTATTCAAAAATGTGAATATAACTCCATTAATAGGTTTCAACAATTTACTTATCAAAATAAGTCGTTTGTGAATTTATAAAACAACGTTTATAAATTCCTTTATTAAACTATTCAATTCCATATCTCAATGATATACTAACAGTTCATCTTATAGGTTAAATGCTTATAATTTCTTTGTTTACAAAAATCATTCTTTTTAAACTTCCCAATATAAAAATCTTATAACTTATAAGATTCATTCATTTATCCAAATATATTCTTTAATAACCTCACAAAATTCATAAATCTTACTATTTATAAATTTCATTTATAACTTCACCATTTATAATTTTATAAATCCCATTCACATATGCAATCCCTTTTCACTTCATTCAAACACTTATAAAAACTCGTTTTATAATTCAAATGTTTTAATTTATAAATATCAATTTATAAATCCTTTAATATAAATCAATTTATATTATTCTTTAAAACGTCTTTAATTTCCTTTATAATTTCATCCTTTCTCTTGATTTATAAAATAATCAAATTTTATAAATCCTATATTTAAACTTTTCACAATAATTCTAAAATATCACGATTAAACTATTTTATAAAATCAATAGCATCATATTCTCAAAAATCAGTTTTTAACTGTATTTCACAAAAATCATAATTTTTATAACATTAAAAATTATAACGTTTATTTATTTAAAATGGATCAATTCCAAAATTATTTTATAAAACGTATACTTTCTAAAATCACTTTAAAATCATTTTAAAATCCCAAAATCTGGGTCCAATGATGCTACACACCAAATAGTCAATCACGACTACAACGATATCATATATCAATATGAAAATAAATCAAATATCAAAATATCTGAAATTAAATAAAAACTGTTGAGGAATCCAGTTGGATCCCTCCAACCTGTTTTCCTGCATCCACAAACATTAGCACAATACCAATTTCGCTCCAGTACGAAATTATCGCGGTATATGTTCTTATTAAATATTATCCGCTTAATAACGGCGCAATAGGGTCTCATCCGCTAAATAAAAAATGCGGGAAATCAATAACTCCAATATATACATATGCCAATATATATATATATATATTGATATTGTATATAATACCAATTTCACTGTTTATGAAATATTCGCGGTATATGTTTTTAATAAATAACATCCGCTTACTAACGGCGTATAATGTCTATTTTAACAATCAATAGATATTAATCATCATTCAAACATGCATTCAAATATTTTAAATCTAACTATTTAAAATAAAATCGAAACTGATTCGATTGAGTGAGAAATTCTCACCTTGATTTTAAATTCCGTTTTAGCGATTTATTTCGAATAAAATTAAACGGACGTTTAATTTTACCCAAAATTCTCACTAACTCCAAACGACTCCAAACCAACTCCATCGCGTAGTGCTCGTCCATACGATTCCAACACAACTGGTTTCGCGCGTTTTCGACCTCGTATGAAAAAGTATGAATTTATGAAGTTTGCATGATTTTTGCTTAATAAATTTACAACATAAATTAAAATTTTATAACCTAAACCATTGGATCCTTCATCATGAAATCTAGCCCGTCCATCCCTTCATCTTCTTCACGCGCAAGAACACCCAGTATCCACGTTTAGCCGCCGAACCCATTTCTTATACTAGGGTTTAAATTCGTGCCCAACACAAGCCACTACAACACGATCAACTACTACCATCTTGCTCGCCTCCCCAACCTCCATGCTCGGCCTGAACCTTAGAGAGCTCGGCCCCCCCTTCCACCTAGAAACGCGTGCGCAGGCCATGGAGGACGCGGCCTCCTTTCTCACAAATTTCAACTCCAATCTCGATCATGACCGTTGATCTTGTAGTTCGTGTTGCCCTCTTCAACATTGTAGTTGAACAATTTTGGAATAGATCAATGGATTTCGAGTTAATTAAGGAAGAACGACGACAATTTTCGGCCATCCATTATCAAGTGGCGGCTGTAGTTCAAAATTAGGGTTAGGGTTTCTTTTTTTATTTTTTTGGATTTATGAGCCTATTTATAGAAGAAAATCGAACACTATTCATCCGTAAATTCCGAACTCCGATTTGCGCATCGTAACCAGCGTTTCTAGGGTTTACCCCGCATTCCGGACACAATGGAATAGGTTTCGAAAGCTAATTCGGACATCTGTGCGAGTTATGGCTATAAACGCTCAATTTAAATTAAACCGATTTAAGCGATTTTCTAGGCGTTTTAATTTGTACCGGACAAACGGTAAATCCAATTGACTTGAAATTTGAAACCTTACAATAATATCACATTACGGATCCGATGAAACTGGTTTCGTCGAAATCCGAGACTTTTTGAAAAATGGCTATTTTAGCTCGCCAAATTTAAATTAAAAATAAATCGATGTGTTTCGAGCTGCCACGATCAAACGATAACTCCGATTGACACGAAATTTGAAATCCGGTAATAACTAACTATTACGGATCCAATGGAACTGGTTTCGTTCAATTCTGAGACTGTTCAAAAATTGACTATTTTCACTAGTCGATTTTAATATTAAAATATTCAATTTTCACAAATTAACTTTTAATTCGATTTTAAAAGTTCTAAAATATCGTTCTAACTCCCATATGATAAAATAAAATTTCCCAAATTATTTTCAATCATATTTAACTCAATTTTCCATTATTTCCATAATTTAACATATTAAATTATCGATTTAATTACTCAATTAAATCCAATAATTCAAATAAAAATTTATTCGACTTATAAATTCACTTATTAATATTTAAAATTAATTAAATATTAAATTTTTAATAAATTAAAAATTCTGGGTCGTTACAATCTTCCCCACTTAAAAGAATTTCGTCCTCGAAATTATTAAGTAAGAAAGTTACAAAATTTATTAATTTTCCCAAAATTCCATAGTTAAATTTCTTACAATAACTTACTGAGTTTTCAAATCATACTTAGTTATCTTTTCAAAAACAATTACTAATGTTTAACTTTCAATTCCAAATCAAAGTTAATAGTTTTCAAAATTTTCCAATTTTCTCAAAAATTTTCTAACGCCTTAAATTTTCGGAAAAATTCGCCATAGTCTCCTTTGCGCGGCTCGATCCAAAAAAAATGACAGTATATATATCACAAATATACATCTCATCAAGTAATGAGGCATCCCGAAGGGAAAAAAGTGTAAAAGTACTATATTTAATCCGAGGTATGTACCTTATATTTTATTAGCAAGCATATACGGCTAATATAGCGCGAAATCGAGCTCCAAATGCGAAGCAAACGCGATCCGCACCTACTAATCACTCAACAAACAACATGAGAACATGCATATATGACAATAGTATCAATATACAACATATAGTAACATAATAACTATATATGTCAACATAGCAAATGTAAACAAACAACAAATGCAACCATCAACCAACTAGCATCCAACAATTCATAACCAATATATATTCATTTATATTCTCATTAATATTAATGAATTGGTCTTCAATTTAATCACATTTGATTTATTAATAGTGGATGTTTTTATTAACATTTATTCTCAATTAGTTTATGTTCACTAATTCATATTCAAGTTGGTTCACTTCCAATTCAAATTCAATTCTATTTAAGATTCATTTAACTTCCAATTGAATTTCAATTACTTTAGCTTCCAATTTCATTAATTCAATTTCATTAATACTTAATGAATTATATACAATCAACTAACTAACAACCATATAACAATCAATGTATATTAATTACAACCAAATTACTTTGCTTATCAATTGGTTTAATTAATTGATTTTCATTCAACTTCCAATAACATTATATTTTAAATGAATTAACACTTATATTCATTATTTCATATCAACTTAATTCACATTCAATTGATTAACATTCAATCCATTCATTCAATTCTATTACAAAAGTTGAATTCATATATATAACTTAAGTTTATATTTATCACTTAATTTTATTAATTTACTTTGATACTAATATCAACTTCATTCAACATCTCTTAAGTTATACTTCATTTACAAACATCACTTTGTTTTACTTAACCTAATTCCCACTTGTAAATAAATTCAGATTTCAATTCTAAAGTAAATTTTCCATTTAACTTTAAATTCACTTTTATTTACAACTCATTTATAAATTTATTCATATAGTTTCACTTCTTATATATATAAGTTTATTTCACAATTGTAATCACTTTTAATTATAATTCAATTCTTATAATTCTTTTTACTTATACAATTATTCTTTAATTTAGATTATTCAAACTACTAAACAATCCACTTATATACACTTTAATAATTCTGAAAAATTATTTCTTTATATATATAAAATATAATCAAGGTAAAATTATTTCGTTTACCCAATTTAAAACAATATTATGTCGGTTTATCTTGTTTAAGAGTTTAGAAACTCCTATCTACGATAGTTAGCTAGACTACATCGACTGGAATCTATAAACAATCAACCGATAAGTCAACATAATATAAAGCAATTTATATTCACTAACAAATACGCTCTCATATCTATTATTACACTCAAACTCAATCTAGAGTACTGCTGACTCTATCTCTAATGAGTAATACCCAACAGAACCATGGTTGTCGCTTAACCATATGCTCTGATACCACATTGTCAGGACACGATTCTTCGTCTTCCGAAAATTCGACATCGACACTCACTTTATCGACTGCCGAGAAATCGAACGACGGAAAACCGAACACTGAGGGCTTTTAAAAAGAATTTAAGAAAAGAAAAAGAGAGAAAAAGGTAGAAGATAGAGGGAAAAGAAGATAGAAAATTTTAAAATAGAAAGAAAAGAGAATAGAAAATAAAACGGAAGAGAAAACAACAGAATCACATCAGAATCTCACAATTCGCAGCGGAATAACATATAATAATAAATGAATAATCTTTAAACAAAGAACTATATCAGTTATTACATTTTATACATTTCATTTCACCATATCATCAGAGTGTACCACAATAACAACAACAACAGTGCAGCGGAAAACGAAGTACTATATAAACTAGTAATACGCCATGCCATCCAGCTTGCCTCCAGCAACTCCAGAATATCCAGAATATCCTGATAAACCTAACTCTTGACTGCCCGTGTGTAAATTGGTGGGCACCCAGAGTTTAGGAAGGAAAACAATAAACTCCAAGTCAGTCATGTGACTGGTGTGAGAACTCAAAACAGTTTATCTATCTTTAAAAATCAAAATAGAGGAATATTTTTAAATTCAATTCGAAATGCTTTTAAAAATGAGACTACCATAAGGCCTCCCGCACACATACACAATGCAAACGCAGAATCGGAGGAGATTTCTCCTTATGATAGTCAAAGATGCTTGATACGCATTTAAAAGAACATTTCATATTATTATTAGTGCATAGTGTAGGAAAAATTCATTTCGAAAGTAGAATATAAATCTTAGCCAGCATAGGTACCATTATATTATGCCTACTAATAGCTACCATATTAGATGGCAGGTTCTACAACTAAAACCGTACAAGTCACGTATTGTTTCTTTGGATTTCCAACAAATGATCAGGCCAAGGAACTTCCCATTGCCACATGAGAATGCCTCTGGAAAGACATCCCCGAGAACCAAACCGGAACTCTGCCAACACAAGGCCGGGTTACCCCTAACTGGGTAACTACTGACACGAGCACGCCATTCCCCGATCGTAAACGACCTTTCTCACGGGATCCCGAAAACCAACAACCACAAAGTAATAAAATCGTAGTAACCACATAGGTTAAATATCTGGGCTCCATACCATGATACCACCTCTATCCAGAAGGAAAAGTACATACCCTAAAGGGTGCTACCCCTCATAACCTTGCCGCATCTTTCCTGTTTTGACCATTTTCGGGGTGTGAGGCTCGACGAAGTCACGTCCACAAAAACATACTTTATACAAAAGCCATGCTTTGGGTCAACAAATGATCAACACAATGATCACTAAGATAGACGATCAAATAAACAATCCTATCACAATAATCAACACAATGATCATTTACAGCATCACTCAGCATATCACATTACCAAATTGGGAATATATCGCTGATAACATTCAACTACATAACCTCTGAGCTCATACGTCTCAGAGAAGGGTGTTAAGCTAAAAGAATAAATTCTCCGCCACCAACAGAAATATATTTGAAAGAAATCGGCTTTATATCCCAACTTGTAATGTCAGACATACAATCCATACAAGTCTGTTCCGGGCTCGAACAAAACCGAAGGCACTTACAAAGAAGTCCTTGCAATCCGGATATTCACAATCCTGATCGGATTCACCATCACATATGGAGAACTCTATACCGTAGCTACTCGGTGCAGAGTAAATCGACAGGTCATCCTATCGCTCTCGCAAATACCGGGTCTTCAACACCGATCTTCAATGAAATTCATAACGACGTATCACATATTCGGAATGGGTTATACGACCCCATGGTCCTTTCCCGGTTAACCCGAATAGTGAGCGCTTATTCAAAAATAAGTGTAGCATTCACATTCAAACAAATCACGTCAATTACCCATTCAAAGGGAAATATCGATAGTCGGTTATTGAACTATCAATGGATATGCACGCATCACCAGATTCCAAATAATTCTCCAAATTATTTATTTTCCAAAATATCTTCACTAGATATGTAATTTCAATACTTCAAAAATAAATCAATATTTATTTTTAAACCAATTTCACTTTCTTTTATAAATTCCTTAGTGAATTTACATTTCACAATATCTATTGATATACGTTTTCAATTATCCATTTTCAATTTATCTTCAAAAAGATAAATTCTCAAAATATTCATTTTATATTGGAAAACATTTCCATACTTATTTATTCATAAGTAATTCACAATTTTTATTTATTTTCAACACTTGGAAAATATTCAATATACTTCAATCGAAATTAAGTATATATTTCATTCTATTAAGGAAATCATTCTCTTCAACATATTTATTTGGGCCAAAACGAATGTTACGTAAAACATCGTTACGACAACCCAAAATCACTAGTATAGGGATTCAAAAATTAAAATAGATATATAAATCCCAATAAAATACAAAACATTTCCTTTCGGAAATCATTTACTATAACAACAGTGTTATAGTCCACCATTTCCTTTTCATTTCTCGAAAACGTCTATTTCAACAATAAATGTTGAAATCTATGGTTTCGAATCTCAACACAATTAAAACTTCGTTAGATCGTTTTAATTCTATTTCAAATATCACATTCAAAACAATTTCTTTAACATCTTATTCACTATTCAAAAACGTGAATATACTACGTTAACAATTTCATCCTTTTATACATTTTATTTAAAAGAATTATTCACTATTCAAAAATGTGAATATAACTCCATTAATAGGTTTCAACAATTTACTTATCAAAATAAGTCGTTTGTGAATTTATAAAACAACGTTTATAAATTCCTTTATTAAACTATTCAATTCCATATCTCAATGATATACTAACAGTTCATCTTATAAGTTAAATGCTTATAATTTCTTTGTTTACAAAAATCATTCTTTTTAAACTTCCCAATATAAAAATCTTATAACTTATAAGATTCATTCATTTATCCAAATATATTCTTTAATAACCTCACAAAATTCATAAATCTTACTATTTATAAATTTCATTTATAACTTCACCATTTATAATTTTATAAATCCCATTCACATATGCAATCCCTTTTCACTTCATTCAAACACTTATAAAAACTCGTTTTATAATTCAAATGTTTTAATTTATAAATATCAATTTATAAATCCTTTAATATAAATCAATTTATATTATTCGTTAAAACGTCTTTAATTTCCTTTATAATTTCATCCTTTCTCTTGATTTATAAAATAATCAAATTTTATAAATCCTATATTTAAACTTTTCACAATAATTCTAAAATATCACGATTAAACTATTTTATAAAATCAATAGCATCATATTCTCAAAAATCAGTTTTTAACTGTATTTCACAAAATTCATAATTTTTATAACATTAAAAATTATAACGTTATTTATTTAAAATGGATCAATTCCAAAATTATTTTATAAAACGTATACTTTCTAAAATCACTTTAAAATTATTTTAAAATCCCAAAATCTGGGTCCAATGATGCTACACACCAAATAGTCAATCACGACTACAACGATATCATATATCAATATGAAAATAAATCAAATATCAAAATATCTGAAATTAAATAAAAACTGTTGAGGAATCCAGTTGGATCCCTCCAACCTGTTTTCCTGCATCCACAAACATTAGCACAATACCAATTTCGCTCCAGTACGAAATTATCGCGGTATATGTTCTTATTAAATATTATCCGCTTAATAACGGCGCAATAGGGTCTCATCCGCTAAACAAAAAATGCGGAAAATCAATAACTCCAATATATACATATGCCAATATATATATATTGATATTATATATAATACCAATTTCACTGTTTATGAAATATTCGCGGTATATGTTTTTAATAAATAACATCCGCTTACTAACGGCGTATAATGTCTATTTTAACAATCAATAGATATTAATCATCATTCAAACATGCATTCAAATATTTTAAATCTAACTATTTAAAATAAAATCGAAACTGATTCGATTGAGTGAGAAATTCTCACCTTGATTTTAAATTCCGTTTAGCGATTTATTTCGAATAAAATTAAACGGACGTTTAATTTTACCCAAAATTCTCACTAACTCCAAACGACTCCAAACCAACTCCATCGCGTAGTGCTCGTCCATACGATTCCAACGCAACTGGTTTCGCGCGTTTTCGACCTCGTATGAAAAAGTTATGAATTTATGAAGTTTGCATGATTTTTGCTTAATAAATTTACAACATAAATTAAAATTTTATAACCTAAACCATTGGATCCTTCATCATGAAATCTAGCCCGTCCATCCCTTCATCTTCTTCACGTGCAAGAACACCCAGTATCCACGTTTAGCCGCCGAACCCATTTCTTATACTAGGGTTTAAATTCGTGCCCAACACAAGCCACTACAACACGATCAACTACTACCATCTTGCTCGCCTCCCCAACCTCCATGCTCGGCCTGAACCTTAGAGAGCTCGGCCCCCCCTTCCACCTAGAAACGCGTGCGCAGGCCATGGAGGACGCGGCCTCCTTTCTCACAAATTTCAACTCCAATCTCGATCATGACCGTTGATCTTGTAGTTCGTGTTGCCCTCTTCAACATTGTATTTGAACAATTTTGGAATAGATCAATGGATTTCGAGTTAATTGAGAAAGAACGACGACAATTTTCGACCATCCATTATCAAGTGGCGGCTGTAGTTCAAAATTAGGGTTAAAGTTTCTTTTTTTTATTTTTTCGGATTTATGAGCCTATTTATAGAAGAAAATCGAACACTATTCATCCGTAAATTCCGAACTCCGATTTACGCGTCGTAACCAGCGTTTCTAGGGTTTATCCCGCGTTCCGGACACAATGGAACAGGTTTCAAAAGCTAATTCGAACATCTGTGTGAGTTATGGCTATAAACGCTCAATTTAAATTAAACCGATTTAAGCGATTTTCTAGGCGTTTTAATTTGTACCGGACAAACGGTAAATCCAATTGACTTGAAATTTGAAACCTTACAATAATATCACATTATGGATCCGATGAAACTGGTTTCGTCGAAATCCGAGACTTTTTGAAAAATGGCTATTTTAGCTCGCCAAATTTAAATTAAAAATAAATCGATGCGTTTCGAGCTGCCACGATCAAACGATAACTCCGATTGACACGAAATTTGAAATCCGGTAATAACTAACTATTACGGATCCAACGGAACTGGTTTCGTTCAATTCTGAGACTGTTCAAAAATTGACTATTTTCACTAGTCGATTTTAATATTAAAATATTCAATTTTCACAAATTAACTTTTAATTCGATTTTAAAAGTTCTAAAATATCGTTCTAACTCCCATATGATAAAATAAAATTTCCCAAATTATTTTCAATCATATTTAACTCAATTTTCCATTATTTCCATAATTTAACATATTAAATTATCGATTTAATTACTCAATTAAATCCAATAATTCAAATAAAAATTTATTCGACTTATAAATTCACTTATTAATATTTAAAATTAATTAAATATTAAATTTTTAATAAATTAAAAATTCTGGGTCGTTACATTTTCTCTACTTTCTTCTTCTACCTCTTTTTCTTTAACCCAAATGGTTCGTATTTCTGTACAACATGAGTTGATTGTTGTAGAATAGTGTTGACTCAAAGGGTACGGATTTGCGGGTCATTTCACTTGGTATCAGAGCATAAGTTGGTGATAACGTTGGCTCTGGTGGGAATTACTCATTTAAATTAGAGTCTGTAGTACTCTATAATGAGTTTGAGCGTATTAATAGATATGAGCGTGTATTTGTTAGTGAATATAAATTGTTTTAATATCGCGTTGATTGATTTATTGAGTGGCATATGAACCTTCGTCGACACAGTCTGCGCAACTGTATCGAAGGGGTTTCTAAACACTTGAATAGAACAATCGACGCGGTATTGTTTTAAATGTGGGTAAATGAAATAATTTTACCCAAAAATATATTTTCGATATAAAGAAAGTTTTTGTAAACTATGTAGCTAATATATGATTGCTTGGATGTTAGAAATGATAATATTAAAGTATTATCATTGTTAAGTGAAAAATTTAACTAGAAATTATAAATATAATCAAAGATTGAGAAGATAAGTTCAATTATGAAATGAAATTTATAAATATGAATTATAAATGTAATTTATGAATTGAAATACAATTAAATGGAAATTTGTATAAGCATAAAACTGTGCAAATGAATTATAGTTAAAATTGATTTAAGCCCATGCTCTAGAAATTTAAATCCTGGAAATTTGGAAGTGTTTATGGAAGTATTTGAAGATAAATAATCGCATTATTGTTTTAGAGATATTTCTGAAAGGAATTTGTTTTAAATGAATTTTGGAAGTGAGATAGCATTGAATTCACTTCAGTCACTGGAAAATAACTTCGGTGATGACTGCAGCATCATCGATGTTTATTTTCGCGTTTCTAAGTGATGAATTGCTGCCAAATTATTTGTTCAGGAAAACCTGTTTGTTTTTGAAATTTCAAAGGAAATTTGTTGGGAATAAAAATAGGGTTGGTTTAATTTTTGAGAATTTTGATTTTGAGATGTTGGAGGTTTCAAAATGTTTGAAACCAATAACCGGGTGTTTGAAAAATCCTGATGAAATAGGTTATAAACTTATAAATTTGAAATGATTTTTAAATCATGAAAGAGACATAAGCTTTGAATAATGCAATTTATATTTAAAATGAAAATGAAGTTAACTTGGATTGGGGAATAAAATTTGACTGGATTGAAAATTAATTGAATAAGTTGAAAATAATATCCAATTGTATTCGAATTAAGTTAAAAACCGGATTGAGTTAAATAAATCTAATTTAAAATAAAATTGAATTATTGAATGGAATTATATTGAGTTAAATAAATTAGAATGACTTGTAAAAGAATTAAAATCCATGGAAATAAAGAAATAAATATGCTTGGGTTATAAATAAGCATAAGGCTTGAGTTAAAATAAAAGAAGAATATATTCAAGCTTATGATGAATGGAATACAAAGCCCAAAATCAATATTTTGATGTATTGAAAAGTGAAAAGAAAATCCAAACTTGAATTATAAAATAAATTTGAACTTAAGAAAATTTAAATGAAGAGATGTTGAGATTAAAATCAAGTTTTGGATTATAAGTTGGGGAATGACTATTTAGATAATAATTAGATAATGAAATATGTAATGAGGACCCAATGCAGTTAAATAATAGCTGAATTGTGAGATAATAATGAAGTTTGGAAAATAAACTCAAGTTATAAATTGAATTCGACTTGCGTTGTCAATAAGTAAATGTAACTGAATTGTGAGATCATGAAATTTGGTGGTAAATTGAAAATGGATAGTGGATTCAGAACTTGAGTTATTAATTAGAATTTAATGTGAGGTGTTAACAAATTAAGTATAACTGAAATGTATCGAATAAAAATGTAAATGGATTAAAATAGTAATGGTATGAATTGCAAATAAAAATCCAAATAAGTGAAGATAAATTGGAAATTGGCCATGTAATAAATTGGATGAACTGAATCTGGAAAGTTAAGTTTTATAATAACTAATCATATGAAATTGTAAATTTTAAAATGAGATTTAACTGAGATGGAATTAAGTTGAATGAAAGAGAAAGATTTACTCGTAAGATGAAACAAGTTTAAGTATAAAATTTGGAATAAATTGAAGAAAATTGACTTAAGCTAAATGAATGAAGGGGAGTTGAATTGAATTCAACTTAAACAAAGTTTAATAATATTGGATTGGTTTTAAATCAAGTGAAGGTGATTTTTAATCGAAATAAAATTCGGTGAGTTATAAATAATATTAATGGAATGAAATTCTAGAATGAATAACTGTAAACCATTTAAAATTATTAAGGAATTGAAATAACTTGAGACAATAAGAAAGTAGAATGTTTCAAGTTTAATAGAATCGATTTAAATGAATGTGGATAAGAAATGAAGTATAAATGAGTGGACTGTGAATAAAATTTAATAGGTAATGAAGATGAACCTAAGTTGTTAATGGTTTTGAATAAACTAGTTTGGTTAATAAAATGAAACGCAAGTGAATGATTCAAATCTGAAATGCAATGAAAATGAGAATATATGAATTGTGAATAAATTTTAAAAACGGAATAGAATTGAGTTGAAATCCATTTAAAATGGTTATAAAACATAAATACTTATTTATTCACATAAATCTCGTCAAATTGCATAGAATTAATTGTCATTTGATGTAAATGGAAGTAATTAAAAATTCTATGGATTGATAGGAGTAAAATAAATTGATTTTGAAAGTAATTGAATTAAATATGAGTTCAGTTTGCTTAAGAATAAATTAAATGTAAGGGATTGAGTTTTAAACCATTTAAATTGATGAAGTGGTATATGAATGGATTGAAAACCATTCAAATTGAATGAAAATGGTTTATAAATTAATTGAAACAATTGACTTAGAATGAAAGTTGTAAAAATTTCTTACGGAAAATGTTGGATGTGCATTTCTTTAGAATCCATATGTTTTAACCATTGCAAATAAGTGATACACTGTTAAACTTCATATATTTGGCACTTACATGTTTAAATTGAGTAAGTACAGGTACCTGGAAGCCATGTGGCTGGATTTGGTAGTGCTATTTGCTAAAAATAATAAGCCGCTTGCTTAAAATGCTAAATAAGGTACGCCTACGCAATACAAATAGGAAATATGAACTGTTTTTGGTTTTTCCGACCGTGTGGGTCGATGTATATATATTTATCTCTTTTGTCAAATTGCAAAAGCTCCTCCGCACAAAGGGGACTCTGCCAAAAAAATTCAGAAATTTTGGGAGTTAGAAAATTTTAGAAAAACTTTGGAAAATTATGTTAACGACTAGCGAATTCAAATTAGAAACTAAACTGAATTAGTAAATGAAACTAACTAAAACAATGACATAACTTAGTTTTAAATGACAAATAAAATTTATATATTCAGAGTTAAAGATAAATTGAATTCGTATTGAAATGAAAGAATTAATGTGAATAGAAATAGATATAAACTGAAGTGGTAAGACAGAAATAAATAAAGAAACATATTACATGTTTATGTTAACTTAAGTAAGGAGCGGTAAATTCTTAATTGGAAACTGGATGTTGCAAACATATTCTAAGTTGATATTTGGATGAATATTGACATTTGGTAAGGAAGTCGATAAAATGTTTTTGGAATGTTGTGATTGGATATTAGTGCTAAGCAGGATATGCAGGTATTATAAAAGGAAAGAAAAATTGGTTTTGATTTCAGATGATAAAAATTGAATGGCCCGACCAAAAAGGTATGTGTTTAAATGTTTGTGAAATTTGATTGGGATTTTGATTGAGCCACTTGGCTTTTTATTTTCTTTTTCGATTTGGGAGGCCTTAGAGTCATTTTGTAGTTGTACCGAGCTAGCCGCGCAAAGGAGACGCTGGTGAAATTTTTCGGAAATTTAGAGAGTTAGAAAATTTTTGAGAAAATTTTGATGATTCAAAATTTGGTTTTAAATTGAAATTTGAATGACTGGGCAAATAGGATTGTTTGCAAACTAGGGAAAGGTTTGAAAAATTAATAAGAATAATAATGGGTCTTTATAAAAGATAGTTGGTTAGACGTCGAATTGTTAGTTTTGAGAATAAGTTAGCGGGTTTTGGACCATTCTTCCTAACTAGTAATTTCGGGGACGAAATTCTTTAAAGGGGGAAGGAATGTGACGACCCGGAATTTTCAAGCATTCAAAATCAGAATATTTAATAGGGTAATTTTAACTTGAATTACGACAATCACAGTTTATTTGATAATTAAATTATTGAATTAAATAACTTGAAGTTAAATAAAATGTTGAATCTGGGATTTTAAGCCTGTTAAAAATAATTTGAAGGCTTATAAAATTTATATTGATAATACTGAAGACAATAGAAGTGTTAAAATAGAATTTAACAGCGATCTGTTCAGTTTTGAAATTTATATCGTTTAAATTGGATTTAAAACTATACTTTCGAGGCACAGTCTCGGAATTCGACGAAACCAGTTCCGTTGGATCCGTAATAGTTAATTATTATCGGATTTCAATCTTCGTAGCAATCGAAGTTGTCGTTTGACCCCGGCAGCTTAAAACGCCTATAAAATACCTTAATCGATTTAATTTAAAATTGATCATTTATTTCCGTAACTCGTGCATACGAGCAAATTAGCCTCCGAAACACGTTCCATTGTGTTCGTAACGTGGGTAAAACATTATAGGTGTCTGTCGACACGTGTTGTTTGGAGTTCGTTTGAAATGATCGTTAAAATTGAAAATAATATTAAATAATTTACTTATCTTATCTATATTCATAGGGTAGGGAAACCCTAGTTATATTTCGTGGACGCCGTTTTACCCCTAAAATTTTAGACAAGAACGAGAAACCCTACTACTCCTTACCTCTTCTCAACGGAATCTCCTCAAGCTAATTTCTTCGGAAAAAAAAAGAGAGGGAACCTCCGATGTTGACGTGTCTGTTGCCGACTATCATCGACACCTTGAGTGATAAGCATGGCCAGATCTGGAGCTTCTACCGCTTTTGAAGCCTGGATCTGTCATCCTCTGACAAGTCGTGACGGCTGTAGGTGATGTCGCATGGATGACGAAGAACGTGCTGCCGCCGGTCTTGAGCATTTCCTGTTTCTGAAGCCATGCTTGATGCTTCTTGTAGATCGATTCTCTGGTGTTGACAGTTGCCTGAGTACCGTGAGTTGGAGCTTGTTGAATCCGTGTTTGGTTGATAAGCTTCTAAAGCTGAAACCGAGATCCGGTGATGCATAATCCAGTTTGTTGAGGAGGGTTGAATTTGGTTGATGATGGGATGCGGCGCGACGTGGTGAGGCGAAGATTCAGGCATGGCCGAGCTGTTCGCGTCAATGATGGTCGCGATTTCTCTGGGGCGCGCGTGGTAGAGTAAGGTTGTGGGGCGGTGAGTGGCCGTTCGACAAGATGGCGGTCGATTTGGGAGCTTGCAACGAGGTATGAAATTTACCTTAAGTTTTATTATTAAAAATAAAAATTTAATTAGTTAAATAGTAAAGTAAATTTGCTACAGAAAGGTATATAAAAATAAATATAAATATATAAGTAAACAAGAAGATATATATAGATAAGATTTTGGAAATAGGAATTTTAAATGTTGAAAGGTTTATATATAAAACTCAGGTTTTTGAAATCTATGGTTCATTTCTATAAGTATAAGTAGTTTAAATATATCTATATGTATAAATAACCATTTTTAAATTTACTATTTTATTATCAAAATAAAAATAAAATGAAAATGATGTATTACGGTTATTAACTCATTTAATAAACTTACTTAAATTTTAGTTACTAAGGATTGTTATTTATACAAGGTATGAAATAGTGAAGAAACAAGTCGGATTTTGAAATGGGTTGCAAACGGGAACCAAAGGTGAGTTAATCTCACTCAGTTAAATTTAAATTTAAATGATTAAATTTAAATAATTGTTCGAATGGTTGAAATTGATTGATGTGCTACAGTATGTTATATTATCGAATTGGCATATTATTGTGCTGACATCTTTGGATGCAGAGAAAACAGGTTGGAGGGATCCAAGTGGACCCCTCGAAATTATTTAGATTATTGAATATTCTGTGTTCTGAATAGTTGATATCCCGTGATGATTTTATGAATAATTGAAGTATTGAATGGCATGGTTGGATTGAATATCACAGTAAAATAAATTGTAAAATCCCTAGAATTGTATTTTCGAAAGAAATAAAAGAGTAAATTTTTAAGTAAAATAATTCTGGTGAATTGGAATAAATTAATAATGAATTGAAAATAAAATAAAATAAAAGTGATTGCAAAGCTCTAACAAATTTGGAATAAGAGGAATTTGAATTATTAGGGGTAATAATAAATGGTAAAGCTTAAGTGATATTATTTGAATGATAAAGAATTTATTTAAAATGAGATTTTGAAAATTT
This sequence comes from Allium cepa, assembly GCA_030765085.1. Taxonomy (NCBI): domain Eukaryota; kingdom Viridiplantae; phylum Streptophyta; class Magnoliopsida; order Asparagales; family Amaryllidaceae; genus Allium; species Allium cepa. Next base: position 504,278,107 of record CM060934.1, on the reverse strand, counting down.
TAAACTGGGTTATCAGGTAAAATAAAATATTGGTGGATATGTTAAATATGAATTCAAAGTGGAAATTTATAAAGGAATGGAAATGTGTTTAAAAATAAATAGTGATTCATTTTAATGATGTGAAAGAGAAGAGTGTTTCATTGGATAGCCAAGTATGATTTTTAAGCAATTTTAAATGTAAGTTAAAGGTTTAATGTTGATTTAAAAGCATATCTTAGAAAATTTATTATTTTTAAATGTTTAAATTCTAAAATAAATATTTTTCAAAACTATTATCGTAGTAATTATTAAATGACTTGGTATTTGTTTTAAAAGAAAATCTAGTTTTTTATTTTAAATAAAAGTAGCCTTATTTATTAAATATTCCTTAAGTATATAATTTAATTAAGTTTCAAAGTAGTTTTAAATTTTTAAGGCTATGAAGTATATTTTATAAATAAGTGCTTTTAAATTATTTTAAAGCTAAAAGTATTTTATACTTGGCATTTCAGTGGAAATAAATATTGGGGAATTATTCCGGGAAAGAATATGTTTGAAACCGTTTTCAAACGGGGTTTGAAAGTGAAATTTATCTTGTAAAGATATTTTGAGATAAATAAATAATTGGGGGAATTATCTATTGGTTGATGGATGTTTATGCATATTAATTGGTAGTTAAATCACCGACTATCAATATTGGACAAATGCGTTGATCGTTTCGAAGAGACTGATATCGAGATTTATTTCTCGAAAACCACTTCGATTCGGTTTGTACGTTTCGTGTAAACGATTTTGGATTCGAAGATGGAGCGGTAAAGTGCAAGGGCTAATCGCTACTAATCCTGAGGATATTTCCAAAATGGATGTAGTAGGAATAGTGTCTTCGGTTCCGTTCGAACCCAGGAAGGACTTGTATGGATGAATGCTTGCGAAACATGGTCAGGTGGACGATGTGCATTCTAAGGGATATATTCTAAAAAGGTAATTCTTAGCCTCAAGCCTCATCAAATGGGAATGACTGAAAATCAGGGGTTATGCAGCAAGGCTAGGTGGGTAGCACCCAAGCAGGGTGAGGTCATTCCAGTCTAGATGTCCCTTTTTATTTCGGCTTAGTGGGCGGTTGCTGATCCCAACCGCGGGGTGATCTCACTCGGGATTATCCAGTAAGGGGTAGTTCCGGCCTTGTGTTGCAAGGGAGCAGGCGTACTCCTCGGTACGGTGATCTAGGCCTCATACTGTGACAGGTGGTACCCCAGTGCCTAGTCATTAGTTGGAAATCCATTCTCCCTACGAGCCTTGTACGAGTTTTGTTTGTATTACCCACTCTATGGCTAGTAGCTGGAATTTAATGAATGTAACAATTTCGGCTATTTTATAAGTATTTGTATATAGACCCTATTATAATATCAGAGGATTTCTATAAAAATTGTTTTAGCTATCGTAAGGTAAAAAACCCGACATGTTTATTTGTGGCGTGGTCTTACGAGATGCTTTTGTTTTCAAAGGATTTTTGAAAACTTTAATAATCAATTGGGTGTGATTTTCTCACGGTGGTATTCCAGACTGACTCGGGTATTATTTAACTGTAATGGTCGGGTCAGACCGAGTATTATAGAATACAGGATATGATGCTGTGGAGCTCAGGAGACGGGCAGGATGGCGATACGTGTTCCCGTAATTGTATATTTATATTATTCCGCTGTGTTTGAGTTGTTGGGTATCTTGAGTTGTTGTGTATTCATTGTATGATATTGATGTTGAGTTGTGATTGATGTATTCTGATGATGTAATATATTTAAACAGAGATATTTGATTCGAGTAAAGATCATTTATTTTCTATTATATTTTATTCCGCTGCGATGGTTAGATTCTGTTGTTGTTTTCTCTACTTTCTTCTTCTATCTCTTCTTCTTTAACCCAAATGGTTCGTATTTCTGTACAACTTGAGTTGATTGTTGTAGAATAGTGTTGACTCAAGGGGTACGGATTTGCGGGTCATTTCAGTTTACCTACCGTACAATCACTTGAAAACTCCAAACACTACGAAATTTGAAATCCGATAATAATACACTATTACAGATCCAACGGAACTGGTTTCGTCGAATCCCAAGACCGTGCCTCCGAAGGCTATTTTTAAATGTCTATTTAAACGATATATTTTTAAAACTGAACAAATCACCTTTAAATTCAATATTAACACTTTTACTATCTTCAGCATTGCTAATATAAATTTTATAGGCCTTCAAAATATTTTTAACGATCTTAAAATTCCAGATTCGGCATTTATCCAATTTCCAAATAATTAAATTCAATAATTTAATTTTTCAATAAATAGTTATATTTGAAATTCAAGTTAAAATTAAGCTTTCAAATATATAAAATCAATTAAATATTCCGATTACGAATATCTAAAATTCCGGGTCGTCACATTCCTCCCCCCTTAAAAGAATTTCGTCCTCGAAATTTCTAGATAAGAAGAATGGTCCAATACCCCTTTACTATTTTTCCATAACCAAACCGTTTTTAACAACTTTCCAAAACAAATCTTTTTGTTAAAGTCACACGAACACCCTTACTAACTTTCCAAACTCATCCCTAGGTTCCAAATATTATTACCTACCCAACCATTCAAATTATAATTTAAAACCAAATTGAAATTATCAAAATTTCTTCGAAATTTTTCTAACTCCTTAAATTTTCAAAAAATTTCGCCAACGTCTCCTTGGCGCGGCTTGCTTGGAACAACTTTAAAATGCCTCAACGGGCCCCCAAATTCCAAAAGAAAACAAAATGCCAAGCGGGAAGATAAGAAACCTTCGAATTTCATATGCTAATTTAAATACATACCTTTTTGTCTGGCAATTCTATTTATCTTCTGAAATCAAAAATACCAATTTCCTTTTGCTTTTAAAAACACCTGTATATCCTACTTAGCAATAATATCCAATCACAGAATTCAAAATCATTTTATTCTCTTTTCTTCAAAATTTTCAACATTTTCTTTCTTTAAGCCCGAAAATGCACATATATCATCCATATGCAATATCAAATCCGATCGCTCACTCGATCACACAATTTCATTTACGAACTAGTATCGTCCACCCGACACACTAGTGCGAACATAGATCTGATTTCTTGATTAGAAACCGTCATTCTCCTTTTATAGCCATATATTATGGTAGAGAATTTCCAATCAATCAAAATTCCAAATCCAGGGTTTGCCATCGAAAATCGAGTGAAAAATCTCAACTCGGATCGATATAACTATCTCGAAATTCAATGCTCGAATCTGGATCAAATCGCTATGCAAATAAAATAATATTTGTACATCCTACGCATTTTATCTCAATTGATTATAAGCTATATCAATTTTCTTTTTATTCACATTTATTTTGATTTTCAGTCACTCATTCACAATTATCCCATTTCACAACTTTACTTAACCTTTATTCAGTATTAACTTAGAATATTTTCCTAATATCAAATTTTACTTAAGAATTTTACCTTTTCTTCTTAAGTTCAATATAAATATTTTATATACTTCTTATATTTATTTTCACTTCACCACTCAAGCTTTCATATCTTTTTTCATTTAACTTAAATTTCCAATTCCAGTTTGAACTCAATATATCTCCAAACTTTAAATATCATCCCAATATCAATTTCCAATTACTTACCAATTAAATTAGTTTGTTCGTTCCACATTTATTTGCAACTTAATGAATTTTTTTATTTCAATGTCCACTTACTTAGTCTTCTTAGATTTTTCTTTAAATTCACTTTTATCTTACTTGATTTAGTTACACTTCAATTTAATTAAAATTTTAACTTCTATAAGTTTCTCAATTTACCTATAGTCCATTTACTAATCTCTTTAATTCACTTCCTTTAATTGGTTTACTTACCCTTGTATTTTATTGTCATACTTTCCTTTACTTAAATCCTTCCAAGTTAAATTTAATTCTAACAAATTTCAAATTTTATAAGTTATCAAACCTATTTTTACTTCACAAACATTTTTAAATAAGATTCCAGAGTTTTAAACCATTACTTAGACAATCAAAATCAATTTTGAAAACATATATATCCAGATCTATTTATTTCAAAATCAAATCCAATTTCGCTAACAAATACCAATCCCAAATATCCATGTAGCAATCTCTTTCTTGGAAACTCGAAAATGAACACCGATGATGTCGCGATCATCATCGGAATTATTTTCCAGCGATCGAAGCGAGGGTGCTTTTATCTCGTTAAAAACATTTTTCAAATATTTTTAATTCCAAATTTTCCTGGATTTCATATCCAGTTCAAAAATATTTTTGAATAACATCACTATCATTCCTCCAAAGCCTTTGAAAAATCATTTTCAAACTCGAAAGGAATTCAGATTTCTCCCAAATTTCAAAATTTCAAATTCTTCCAATCTATATTCATATATTACTCTGCAAATTTATTTCAGACCATAAGTCCCATTATAAATCACATTTTTAATTCACATTTACAGCTCCCTTTTGTTATACAAATTTATTTCTTAACTTCTGGTTATAATTTCAACCTTTATTCAATTTCCACAACACAATAATAATAATTTAATATTATTACTTCCTAACAACTAAGCAACCATATACTTACAATAATTTTCGAAAAAATATTTCTTTTATATATAAAAATAATTGGGTAAAATTATTCTATCTACCCTATTTAAAACAATATTATGTTGGTTTGCCTAGTTTAAGAGTTTAGAAATTCCTATCGATATAGATGTACAGACTGCACCGATCAGAATCAATAAACAATCAACCAATAAGTCAACACAATATAAACAATTTATATTCACTAACAAATACGCGCTCATATCTATTAATACACTCAACTCATTCTAGAGTACTACTGAGTCTATCTCAAATGAGAAGTCCCCACCAGAGCCAAGGTTCTCGCTTAACCTTCGGCTCTGATACCAAAAATGTCACGACCCGATTTTTCGACGTCCGAAAATTGACATTAATACGTTCACTATATTAAATACCGAAAAATTGAATGCGGAAACAAGACCGTAAGGGAAACAAGAAGGAGGTAGAAGAAGAGAAAACAAAACAACATCAGAATCTTACAATCGCAGCGAAACAATATATAATAGTTAAATGACTGATATTTACACAAAAAGAACTATATCTGTTTAATACACTACATCAACAGAACACAATACAATCAATAGCAAAATACTGGACAGTTATACTAGCTTGTCCTTACAAACGCTGATTATACAACTTATACTGCACAGCAGAATATATATCAAGTACGTGTGGTACGTCTCGCCATCCAGCTCGTCTTCTGAGCTCCACAGCATCCTATCCTGTATCCTATAGTACTATGTCTGACCCGAGCATTATAGTGAAATAATATCCGAGTCAGTCTAGAAAACCAGAGTGAGAAAACACACTCAATTGGATTATTACAGTTTTCAAAATACTTTGAAATCAAAGGTATGTTGTAAGACCACGCCCCAAATAAATATGCCGGGTTTTTACCTTACGATAACCAAAACATTTTTACCAAATTCGTCTGATATTATAATAGTGTCTATAGAAAGTAAAATAGAATCTAGCTGAAATGCTTGCATCTCACGTTCCAGCATAGTTGGGCACAATCACAACCGTAGATGCGCTTATTGGAGATTGGATTCCATACAATGGCAGGGCTACTGGGGTACCGCCCGTCACAGTACCTGGCCTAGATCAAAGTATCGAGGATCCCTCCCAATCCCCTATAACACAAGACCGGAGCTACCCTTTACTGGATAGTCTGAATAAGATCACCCCGCGGTTGGGATCAGCAACCGCCCACACAGCCAAAATCAAAAAGGGACATCTAGACAGGGATGACCTTACCCTAATTGGTTGCTAGCCACTTTGTCTTGCTGCAGCTCCCCTGTTTTAACCATTCTTGGTTGATGAGGCTTGAGGCTATGCATTACCTTTTTAGAACACATTTCACTTAGAATGCTCATCGTCCTTCTGATGATGGTCTGATAGCATTCGTCAAAATTTTCATAAATTTTTGGACTTAGAAATTATACTTTATTTATTTAAGTATAAAAGATATAATGATTATAAAATGGGTATATTTTATTTAAAGTAATAAATTTTGTAAATTATAGTTTATAAGTTAATATTTTGAATAAGATGTATTGTTTCATTTAATTCTTCCTTCTCCCTTCTTTTACCTTTTCGGGGACGAAAAATTTTGAGTGGGGGAGAGTGTAACGACTCGTAATTTTTGTTAGTATAATTTGTCATTTTAATAAGATTTAGATAATTTAATTTTGAAAGAAATAAAGATTTATAATTAATAATGAAGCAAATGTTGGAAGTGAAATGAAACCATGGAAATTTAAGCTAAGTATTAACAGTCGATATAAAATAACGAATAAATTGAAGTGATGTAGATCGTGATAATTGAATATAAGAAAACAAGGGTAAGTAGTGAATTTATTTAATGAATTAATAATATTAGATAGTAAATTGAATTAAATCAATGTCTTGTAGTAATTGGAGTATGGTTTGGAAATGAAAGCTTTTAAAGGAAAGCATTTAATTTACAAATGAAATCAATGCATTAAATTTTTGTAACGGAATGCAAAATTATGATATTTTTGTAAAGGTAAGTTTATAAATAATTAATTTGCGCAAACCAAATTAATTGTAATAACTGAAAGGTCAAAAAATTTGTTTTCATTAAATAAATTGGGGATTTATTTCTATCAAAGGTAGTTAAATATTGTCTTAATGTAAGATTTAGATAAATTCTGAAACTAAATGCTAACTCCATTCAGAATATGACAATGGGTGTAATATTTTGATTGTAAGCAACAGTTTAAGTTACATGTTTAATTGGTTGATGAAATTTGAATTTGAAATAAATGTTAACAAACTAAATAAAGGTTACATTAATATGAAAAGTAATACCATGTTTAGAAGTTGTTAATATAGAGCGTGTTAATACTTAGAAATGGAAATTAGGAAGTAGTTGAAATTAAATGAACTTTAATGTGTATTAATGAGAAATTTACGCTATAACTGAAGGTGTGATGGAATAAATACAAATCAATGTGAATTGTAACTATGAGTTATTGCAAGAAATGGAAAGTTGAATAGAATTCTAATGAATGATAATAATGGAAAACGTATACAATCAATGTAGGTAATTAGTAATTACAATGTTGTTGAAATTAATAAATGTTTCTTTGTTGATAATTAATAACGTAACGGAAATGTGGATGTAAAGTAATTTATGTGTGTGTGTATATACATATATACATATGTATATATATACATATATATTTGGCGATTAAATCAAGTCAATCTATAGAAATCAATGTTAGATTAATTGGAAGGAAATATGTAATAATTGCACTTATTTGTAAGTGGATGAAATTTATTTTTATATTAATTGGATATTGGAATAAGATGATAATTGTTAATGTAAAAAGAGTAGGCAAATAATAACTCTCACATAAATGGATAATCGATTCAATAATGTAATACTATCCATAATATGGCAATTAGATTGACGATAGAATGGAAAGTCTATTAAATGGAAATATCAAAAATAGAATTTGTAATTTCTAAATTTTGGAAATTTGAAGCAAGGGTAGTAATTATTGTAATAATTAAATGGGAGTCAATTTGAACTTAACAAACCTTAATGTATATTAATGAAATTGTGGCAATAGTACAAAATTTTAATCATTTACCCATTCATTAATGCATTGAATTTGGTCTCAATCAAATAGCAACATTTGGCTGGTTATTAATAGCTTTTAAGTGAAAATAAAATGTTAATGAAAACAAGTATGTTAAGATTAACCTTCTAGTTAGTATATTTAAATTATAACTGATAATCGATTGTAATAAATAAAAATAATTATTACATTAACGTTTATTGAAGTAATATTTGAAATTATGTCAATTCCAATTAAATGATAACTATTGGTTGAATATAACGGATGAAATAAAATTTTATCAAAATATTGTAATTTAATACACAATAATAGGAGAGAGAATACTAATTATAAATTAATAGGTGTAAATAAAAGCAGCATATGTTTTGTGAAAATATAGGGAAAGTTTGATTTAATAAAAAGAAAAATTTACATCAAATAAAATGAATGTTTCATCTGTGATTGTACGTTTAATTTTATTAAAATAAGAACAGAAAGATTGATTTTAAAGAAATAAATATATGTTTATTTGAACTGTGTTTTAGCTTACATTACAAGAATAGGAAAATAATCTATTTATTACTCTTGTGTATAAACAATAAATTTATAAACGTGTTTAAATAAACAATTGTTCTATTTCTTTATCCATTTTAGTTGTTTGTTATAAAATTTAAGTAACTGCAATTAATGTAATTCAAATGTTTCAATTAAAAAGAAAGGAAACGTTGATTGCAATAAATAAATTTAATAAAAGAAACGCACGTTTTGTGTTTAACAAAAAGGGTGTTTTAATGGAAATAAAAGATCATTTTGAGAAAACAAAATTGAACGTTCTCATTTTTAAGGTAAGTATAAATATTTTATTATGCGTAGATAAAAACCTAAATGCGTACAAAATTCTACTTTCGTTTGCAAACTTTTCCATTCCTACGTACATTCTCTTATCTATTATTAATGCCTGAAGCTTTAATAATAAAACGTGACATTTATTTTTGTCCCTCCACATTCATTTCCTAATTATAAATAACATACATCTTATTTCTTCTTCTACATTTTGTTTCTCCTAACACCTCATATTCAAAAGCTCTTATTCTTGCAACTCCAAAAAACATTCTTTTATAAAAATGATTTTTTTTTTCATTTTTCGTACACTTCCTATCCTCATCTTAGTTGTTCTTCAATCTTTTCCTGAAGCCTCATCTTGAGAAAACATAAGTATTAAATTTGTTTATTTATATATATTTTTAACGCGTACTAATTTTTATTTTAATAATATTTCTTGTAACATGAGAATCTTTTGCATATAAACTTTGATTCACGTGCGATTTCTTCTGTTGGATTCAAATTTATATTCCGAACAACATGAAATTGAATTAGTTGAATTTGGAGGTTGTTGAGTTTTGCGCTTCGGTTTGGATTTTTATGGGCTAAAATCAAAGGTGAGTGTTTTAACCCACTCACAACTTCTAAAATTTCTTATGTTTGTTAAATTGATTTATGGTATGAGTAGAAATTTATTTATGACTGTTTGGCATATTTTATTCATCACCTCAGTTAGATTGCATTTTATTTAAAATAAATTGTTATTTAATTTTATTATTGCATATAAATTTACAGTTAAATTTATTTATTTTTGCATATAAACTTCCAATTAAATAGTTATTAATTTATTAGTGAATATAAACTGTTCGTTGATACCTGTTATATTTTTATATGCTATTTATTGATGTTTGTTCAAATTTGATGATGATTGTAATAAATGGTTGATGAATGATGTTTGGTGAATGGATGATGTGTTCTATATTTTATAATCTGCAAGTTATCATGCATTTCATTTCATTCGGGATTGCGGTTTGAAATGATATACAACCGCATTTTTATTTTTAATTGCGGATTGAAATGATAAATATCATATCACTTGACCATAGGATAGAAAATTTTCATACAAGCACCGCGGTATATATATATATATATATATATATATATATATAATTATTTTTTTGAAATGATTTCTATGGTTTGGATAGGATACGATTCAATAAATATTAAATTTTGATATTATATAAATATTATTTTATAGTTATATACATATAGTTAAATTTTGAATTTAAGCTATGTATAATCTGTTAAATAAAAGTGAATAAGTTGAATAATGGAGTTTGAATATTTATATTATATGGTTAAATACGTGTTAAGATATTGTATGTATATATAGCTAATGGTTTAAATCAATTAAGATTGGAAGGTGAATTAGAATTTAATTGGAATTGAGCGTATTTAAGAATTTAACTCCATATGTTGATGTAGAACTTATAGCTTGAAATTTTAAAGTATGATATGTAAAACTGAAATTTTATTCAAGATGAATTAAATGAATATCTCTATTATAAATGAATTAAAGGAAATATTTAGTTATAGGTAATTTGAGTTTTATTTAAATGGTTATGGATTTAGTATGCTATATTTCAAAACTAAATAATAGGACATTTAATTGTTGAATAATAATTTCCTATCTTAAATTTTGGAAGTGTAATACTTAAAGTCTGAAATATATAAAATTTGAAGTGGTTTTGGAAACTGAAGTGAATTTAAAATGTATGGATTAGACTTAATTTAAAATGAATAAATTTGTAAAGCCGTGGAAATTATTTACTTTATAAAGTAATATAAAATCAACTATTTTACATACCGTTGAATATCCAAACCATTTAAGTTTTAGAAGTTATGGTTTTAAAGCTATGAATTTTGAAGTATTATGTTTTGAAAGTTATAATTCAAATGTCCAGTTTCCAGATATTAAAATTCTTAAAGCAGTATGATTTTGGAAAAGAAATATATTTGAAATAAAATGATATTATTGATTTGGGTTTTATAAAAATAATATCAAAATGAGTTGTTTTGGAAATGGAAATAATATCGTATTTATGGGTTTTGAAATGGATAATTATTTTTTGGTTTAAAGTATAAACTATTTTAAAGACCGCGGTGTTATAATAACGTTTGGTTGTTGAAGAGACCGGGATCAGAAGTTGTCATAATCTCTGCCAACTCCGAAAACCACTTTAACAACCGTGTACGCGGTGGAGATTCCAGAATGAAGTAGGTTGGTGGCAGCGTTTCCTGTAAGGTAAATACGTGGACCCAGCTCCCGTGAGTTGGCATAAGGTGGCTAAAATAGGAGCGATCGACGGGTTAATGAGGTAGCACCTCTGATCGGACACTTCCCTTCGATATTATACTTTGGATTGATTCGGTCGCCACCTTCATTCTTGATTTCTTTGATTTGGGGTAGTTTGTTCGAGGTGGGCGGTAGCTGCGCGCTACGCGTTACCACCGACCCGGAAGCGTAATTGGTATATCTACCCTGGCATTGCCTAGTTGTGCCGTGTCGCCTACCCTATCGCGCCTTGTACGAGTTTCTATTTGTGTCGTACCTATGGAGTGTCTTCTCGTAGTCTCCCGGTCAGGAGGTATGCAGGCACTGTATAGACTATTGGCATTATTTGTGTTAAGGGGAATATTGGTTCACTCCTCAACGCTATTTTAAAGTAATTTTATTTTACAATTAGACACTATTATAATAGCGAAGTATACTACATAGTAAATAGTTTAACGGATCCTTAAGAGATGTAAATCCCGAGCATCTTTTGAGTTACTGCACTCATATTTATTCCTGTTGATTTAACTTACATAAGATCTTTTTGTTTTGACTCGAGTGTTTTGTTTTTCAAATTCGCTTGGGTCAGCCCGAGCGTTTCAGGATTTGAAGATTTAGCTCTGGAGGACGAAGACGAAGATTTGTATTATTATTATTTATATTATTGCACTACACTCATACTGTTCTGCTGCATTGTTATTGGTATGTGTAACTCTGATATATATATTATATAATTAATCAAATGTTTTTGTAACAAATTTATAAAGTGTATATTTGATTATTATATTTTATCCTTCCGTTGTGAGATTCTGTTTTCTTTTTTCTTTCTTGTTTTTCTTATTTACCACTAACAATCCGCCCTTCCGTATGGTTTGAATTGGCATGTGTGTTGATTTAAAGCGTGCGAAAAGGCGGGACCGTTACATTTGGTTTCAGAGCTTTGGTTTAGCGATAAACCTTAGCTTTGTGGGGTTTGACTCTTTATTAACAGGGTAGTAATACCCTATGGGAGTCGCTGAGTGTATATATGTGAGAGAGCGTATTTGTTAGTGTTATAAAAAGGTTTTAATATTGTGTTTATCTGTTCCGTTTTGTATTTATAAATTCTGGTTGATGCATGGGACGCTATGACATCAATAGGGATTTCTAAACACTTATTAGGACAGACCGACATAATATTTGTTTTAATATAGGTGATGAAATAATTTTGCCTATTATATTTTCTATATATAAAATATATTTTTTCAAATGATATCTATATTTGGCTGCAATAGATTGGTTGTTAAGTAACAAAGTGTATAAATAATAATAGAAATAAGATTGAAAAATAAAATAAATGAAATTTGGAAATTTAGAACATAAGATCCGAGGTTTTGAAATTTTTTTGAATAAATTTTGGAATATAATAATTTTGTTTATAAGTATTTTCTGATATAAATATTTAGTATAATTCGGAAGAATTGTTTTAAAGAAGATTTTGGAGAAAATAAGTTTTGTACTTTTCTCTCTGTCGCTGGAAAATAATTTCGGTGATGGCGGCCGCATCATCGACTTTCATTTTCGAGTTTCGAAGGGGAAGGCCACTGTAGTAGTTTTACTGCAGATTCGTTTTTGATAAAATATATATATATATAAATTTTGAATTGTTTAAATATAATTAGAGATATATAAGTTGTAAGAATATATTTATCTATTATTTTAAAATAATTTGAAATTTAACCCAGTATTAAATTCTTAAATTTCCATTAATTAATTGTTTCAATTATTTTAGTGAAAGGAGAAGTAAGTAATTAATAATTGAAACCTCTAATTTAGGTAAGAGATTTAATGCCAAGTTATAAAGGAAATAAAATGGAAGTTGAAATTGTAACTTATAAGGAAAAAGGGTAAAAATTTATCGAACAACGAATTAATTAAAAGAAATGAGAAAACTTGTATAACTTTCAATTACATTCTTTAAAAACATATGTATAACTTACCAAATATTAGAAGTTGAAATGTTTAATAAGAAATGTAATGTAAATTGTGCAGTAAAAATATGTAATGAAAGGTTTCAATAAATTGCTTTTATTTATTAGGATTGGTGGTATAGAGTTATAAACTTGAGTTTAAATTGAAAAGACTACAAATTGAAATAGAAAAGTAAGTATTGTAAATGGAATTTAGAAGAAAAAAAATGAAATGAATGATAAATAAATGAAATGGAGTAGTATAAATGAATGATAATGAACTTAAGTAAACAGTTGAAGCTATTTATAAATAAAATTAGTAGGAAAATAAATACTGCAATAAATGAAATTAAGTAATAAACAAATGAGGACATGCAATAATGAATGAATGAATAATTATAACGAAATAAAAGAAACTGGCATGACCTGAGTTAATGGGATTGAATAATTGTAATAAGTAAAAATAAATGAAGCAAACATTTAATGAGTAAATGTAAAGTAAAAACATAAATTACTGTATAAATAAAAAGAAAATCAAACAACAAAGGTATGAAATGAAATTAATAATAAGTTAAGTTGATTGTTGTTGGATTTGTTGTTGTTTAGTGATGGTTGTTTGGCTAAGGATACTTTAAAAATTGGATTTGGGGTGAATGGATAATCTATTTAGTTTTATATAAGACTGTTGAGTAAATGATACGCTAGTAGTTTATTCTTCATTCCGTACAACTTAAAGGTTTTGAACCCGAACAACTATTTGTTTATTTGATGGAATGGTTGTTTTGTATTTGTTGTGTATGCTGTTTGTTGAAGGTGATGGTTGTTGTATTGATTTGTTGTTAGTGATTGAAACCACTAAAATATTTCACTTTATATAAATAGTTAACCCTTTGGATTTTATAAGTGAAATGCAGGTTATGGAAGCAATTGCTACTGTTTTTGGTTCCATAAATTAGACGTAAATTGCCCAACAAATAGGTACGTTTCGGATTACGGTTTACAGCGCTATTTTATATATTTTTCCCGGGTTGGAATATAATATTTTGAATAATATGTGTAATATTATTGATATATTTAATATTATATTTCCTCCCGAGCCTCTCCATACAAGGGAGACTTTGCCAAAATTTTCATAAATTTTTGGACTTGGAAATTATTTTGAAAATGTTTTTCCACACTTTATTTATTTAAGTATAAAAAGATATAATGATTATAAAATGGGTATATTTTATTTAAAGTAATAAATTTTGTAAATTATTGTTTATAAGTTAATATTTGAATAAGATGTATTGTTTCATTTAATTCTTCCTTCTCCCTTCTTTTACCTTTTCGAGGACGAAAAGTTTTGAGTGGGGGAGAGTGTAACGACCCGTAATTTTTGTTAGTATAATTTATCATTTTAATAAGATTTAGATAATTTAATTTTGAAAGAAATAAAGATTTATAATTAATAATGAAGCAAATGTTGGAAGTGAAATGAAACCATGGAAATTTAAGCTAAGTATTAACAGACGATATAAAATGACGAATAAATTGAAGTGATGTTGATGGTTATAGTACGCTAAGAATTGAATATAAGAAAACAAGGGTAAGTAGTGAATTTATTTAATGAATTAATAATATTAGATAGTAAATTGAATTAAATCAATGTTCTGTAGTAATTGGAGTATGGTTTGGGAATGAAAGCTTTTAAAGGAAAGCATTTAATTTACAAATGAAATTAATGCATTAAATTTTTGTAACGGAATGTAAAATTATGATATTTTTGTAAAGGTAAGTTTATAAATAATTAATTTGCGCAAACCCAATTAATTTTAATAACTAAAAGGTCAAAAAATTTGTTTTCATTAAATAAATTGGGGATTTAATTTTATCAAAGGTAATTAAATATTGTCTTAATGTAAGATTTAGATAAATTCTGAAATTAAATGCTAACTCCATTCAGAATATGACAATGGGTGTAATATTTTGATTGTAAGCAATAGTTATAAGTTACATGTTTAATTGGTTGATGAAATTTGAATTTGAAATAAATGTTAATACACTAAATAAAGGTTACATTAATATGAAAAGTAATACCATGTTTAGAAGTTGTTAATATAGAGCGTGTTAATACTTAGAAATGGAAATTAGGAAGTAGTTGAAATTAAATGAACTTTAACGTTTATTAATGAGAAATTTACGCTATAACTGAAGGTGTGATGGAATAAATACAAACCAATGTGAATTGTAACTATGAGTTATTGCAAGAAATGGAAAGTTGAATAGAATTCTAATGAATGATAATAATGGAAAACGTATACAATCAATGTAGGTAATTAGTAATTACAATGTTGTTGAAATTAATAAACGTTTCTTTGTTGATAATTAATAACGTAACGGAAATGTCGATGTAAAGTAACTTATGTGTGTGTGTGTGTGTATATACATATATATATACATATATATATACATACACACACACACACACACACACACACACATATATATATATATATATATATATATATATATTTGGCGATTAAATCAAGTCAATCTATAGAAATCAATGTTAGATTAATTGGAAGGAAATATGTAATAATTGCATTTATTTGTAAGTGGATGAAATTTATTTCTATAATAATTGGATATTGGAATAAGGTGATAATAGTTAATGTAAAAAGAGTAGGCAAATAATAACTCTCACATAAATGGATAATCGATTCAATAATGTAATACTATCCATAATAGGGCAATTAGATTGATGATAGAATGGAAAGTCTATTAAATGGAAATATCGAAAATAGAATTTGTAATTTCTAAATTTTGGAAATTTGAAGCAAGGGTAGTAATTATTGTAATAATTAAATGGGTGTCAATTAGAACTTTACAAACCTTAATGTATATTAAAGAAGTTGTGGCAATAGTGCAAAACTTTAATCATTTACCCATTTATTAATGCATTGAATTATGTCTCAATCAAATAGCAACATTTGGCTGGTTATTAATAGCTTTTAAGTGAAAATAAAACGTTAATGAAAACAAGTATGTTAAGATTAACCATCTAGTTAGTATATTTAAATTATAACTGATAATCGATTGTAATAAATAAAAATAATTATTACATTAACGTTTATTGAAGTAATATTTGAAATTATGTCAATTCCAATTATAAGATAACTATTGGTTGAATATAACGGATGGAATAAAATTTTATCAAAATATTGTAATTTAATACACGATAATTGGAGAGAGAATACTAATTATAAATTATTAGGTGTAAATCAAAGCAGCATATGTTTTGTGAAAATATAGGGAAAGTTTGATTTAATAAAAAGAAAAATTTACATCAAATAAAATGAATGTTTCATCTATGAATGTACGTTTAATTTTATTAAAATAAGAACAGAAAGATTGATTTTAAAGAAAGAAATATATGTTTATTTGAATTGTGTTTTAGCTTACAGACTGATTACAAGAATAGGAAAATAATCTATTTATTACTCTTGTGTATAAACAATAAATTTATAAACGTGTTTAAACAAACAATTGTTCTATTTCTTTATCCATTTTAGTTGTTTGTTTTAAAATTTAAGTAACTGCAATTAATGTAATTCAAATGTTTCAATTAAAAAGAAAGGAAACGTTGATTGCAATTAATAAATTTAATAAAAGAAACGCACGTTTTGTGTTAAACCAAAAGGGTGTTTTAATGGAAATAAAAGATCATTTTGAGAAAACAAAATTGAACGTTCTCATTTTTAAGGTAAGTATAAATATTTTATTATGCGTAGATAAGAACCTAAATGCGTACAAAATTCTACTTTCGTTTGCAAACTTTTCCATTCCTACGTACATTCTCTTATCTATTATTAATGCCTGAAGCTTTAATAATAAAACATGACATTTATTTTTGTCCCTCCACATTCATTTCCTAATTATAAATAACCTACATCTTATTTCTTCTTCTACATTTTGTTTCTCCTAACACCTCATATTCAAAAGCTCTTATGCTTGCAACTCCAAAAAACATTCTTTTATAAAAATGATTTTTTTTCATTTTTCGTACACTTCCTATCCTCATCTTAGTTGTTCTTCAATCTTTTCCTGAATCCTCATTTTGAGAAAACGTAAGTATTAAATTTGTTTATTTATATATATTTTTAACGCATACTAATTTTTATTTTAATAATATTTCTTGTAACATGAGAATCTTTTGCATATAAACTTTGATTCACACGCGATTTCTTCTGTTGGATTCAAATTTATATTCCGAACAACATGAAATTGAATTAGTTGAATTTGGAGATTGTTGAATTTTGCGCTTCGGTTTGGATTTTTATGGGCTAAAATCAAAGGTGAGTGTTTTAACCCACTCACAACTTCTAAAATTTCTTATGTTTGTTAAATTGATTTATGGTATGAGTAGAAATTTATTTATGACTGTTTGACATATTTTATTCATCATCTCAGTTAGATTGCATTTTATTTAAAATAAATTGTTATTTAATTTTATTATTTCATATAAATTTACAGTTGAATTTATTTATTTTTGCATATAAACTTCCAATTAAACAGTTATTAATTTATTAGTGAATATAAACTATTCGTTGATACCTGTTATATTTTTATATGTTATTTATTGATGTTTGTTCAAATTTGATGATGATTGTAATAAATGGTTGATGAATGATGTTTGGTGAATGGATGATGTGTTCTATATTTTATAATCTGCAAGTTATCATGCATTTCATTTCATTCGGGATTGCGGTTTGAAATGATATACAAACCGCATTTTTATTTTTAATTGCGGATTGAAATGATAAATATCCGTATCACTTGACCATAGGATAGAAAATTTTCATACAAGCACCACGGTATATATATATATATATATATATATATATATAATTATTATTTTGAAATGATTTCTATGGTTTGGATAGGATACAGTTTAATAAATATTAAATTTTGATATTATATAAATATTATTTTATAATTATATACATATAGTTAAATTTTGAATTTAAGCTAAGTATAATCTGTTAAATAAAAATGAATAAGTTGAATAATGGAGTTTGAATATTTATATTATATGGTTAAATACGTGTTAAGATATTGTATGTATATATAGTTAATGGTTTAAATCAATTAAGATTGGAAGGTGAATTAGAATTTAATTGGAATTGAGCGTATTTAAGAATTTAACTCCATAAGTTGATGTAGAACTTATAGCTTGAAATTTTAAAGTATGATATGTAAAACTGAAATTTTATTCAAGATGAATTAAATGAATATCTCTATTATAAATGAATTAAAGGAAATATTTAGTTATAGGTAATTTGAGTTTTGTTTAAATGGTTATGGATTCAGTATGCGATATTTCAAAACTAAATAATAGGGCATTTAATTGTTGAATAATAATTTCCTATCTTAAATTTTGGAAGTGTAATACTTAAAGTCTGAAATATATAAAATTTAAAGTGGTTTTGGAAACTGAAGTGAATTTAAAATGTATGGATTAGACTTAATTTAAAATGAATAAATTTGTAAAGCCGTGGAAATTATTTACTTTATAAAGTAATATAAAATCAACTATTTTACATATCGTTGAATATCCAAACCATTTAAGTTTTAGAAGTTATGGTTTTAAAGCTATGAATTTTGAAGTATTATGTTTTGAAAGTTATAATTCAAATGTCCAGTTTCCAGATATTAAAATTCTTAAAGCAGTATGATTTTGGAAAAGAAATATATTTGAAATAAAATGATATTATTGATTTGGGTTTTATAAAAATAATATCAAAATGAGTTGTTTTGGAAATGGAAATAATATCGTATTTATGGGTTTTGAAATGGATAATTATTTTTTGGTTTAAAGTATAAACTACTTTAAAAACCGCGGTGTTATAATAACGTTTGGTTGTTGAAGTGACCGGGATTAGAAGTTGTCATACTCTCTGCCAACTCTGAAAACCACTTTAACAACCTTGTACGCGGTGGAGATTCCAGAATGAAGTAGGTTGGTGGCGGCGTTTCCTGTAAGGTAAATACGTGGACCCAGCTCCCGTGAGTTGGCATAAGGTGGCTAAAACAGGAGCGATCGACGGGTTAATGAGGTAGCACCTCTGATCGGACACTTCCCTTCGATATTATACTTTGGATTGATTCGGTGGCCACCTTCATTCTTGATTTCTTTGATTGGGGGTAGTTTGTTCGAGGTGGGCGGTAGCTGCGCGCTAAGCGTTACCACCGACCCGGAAGCGTAATTGGTATATCTACCCTGACATTGCCTAGTTCTGCCGTGTCACCTACCCTATCGCGCCTTGTACGAGTTTCTATTTGTGTCGTACCTATGGAGTGTCTTCTCGTAGTCTCCCGATCAGGAGATATGCAGGCACTGTATAGACTATTGGCATTATTTGTGTTAAGGGGAATATTGGGCCACTCCTTAACGCTATTTTAAAGTAGGTTTATTTTACAATAAGACACTATTATAATAGCGAAGTATACTACATAGTAAATAGTTTAACGGATCCTTAAGAGATGTAAATCCCGAGCATCTTTTGAGTTACTGCACTCATATTTATTCCTGTTGATTTAACTTACATAAGATCTTTTAGTTCTGACTCGAGTGTTTTGTTTTTCAAATTCGCTCGGGTCAGTCCGAGCGTTTCAGGATTTGAAGATTTAGCTCTGGAGGACGAAGACGAAGATTTGTATTATTATAATTTATATTATTGCACTGCACTCATACCGTTCCGCTGCATTGTTATTGGTATATGTAACTCTGATATATATATATTATATAAATATAATCAAATGTTTTTGTAACAAATTTATAAAGTGTATATTTGATTATTATATTTTATCCTTCTGCTGTGAGATTCTGTTTTCTTTTTTCTTTCTTGTTTTTCTTATTTACCCCATAACAATCCGCCCTTCCGTATGGTTTAAATTGGCACGTGTGTCGATTTAAAGCGTGCGAAAAGGCGGGACCATTACACCCACCATGAATTAGTATTTTCAAATTTATCCACTGATAAACATTTCACTTTATTTACAACCCCGTTTACAAATTCAATAATCTCATTCCCTTTAATTACAGTTTCAACATTTAGTCGGTTCTCAAATCGATTTTCAATGTTTACTTCATTTTAAAATAATTTTCTTTACTTACCCAAATTTATTCCAAAACCCATTTATCCCATATTCACACCATTACCATTTAAACTCTTACTTAAATCAAAAATACCAATTTCACTTTATTTCTAGGTTTTCCCTTCATTTTTTACAAACTCATTTTAAATCTTGAATTTAAAAATTAAATCCTTTTATGCTTACCAATATTTTCTTAAGTCCTTAATTTTAAAACCCTTTAATTTACATTTATTTCAAAGACTCTATTCTTTCCCATATTTCCGGAGTTTACTAAATAGGACTTAAAATAAAACTATTTACTTTTTCCCCGATTCTTTCCATTTTAAATTTATCCATCTTTACTATAAGTTTCTTACTTTAAATTTTCCTTTTCAATATTTATATTTTAAAATGCTACGATATATCCAGCAATAGGTTAACATCAAATATATAAATTTCCAACACAATATATCACGGTATTATTCACATCTCATGTAACTGAAATGAAAATAAATTCAACACTTTTGAGGAATCCAGTTAGATCCCTCCAACCTGTTTCCCTGCATCCCCGGATGTTAGTCAAAAAAATAAAATATCAATCCCACTTCAAAGGGGGACATCGCAGTATATGGGGTCATCCGCTATTATGCGGGGCGCATAGGGTCTCATTTGCAATATTATGCCGGAATATCAATCACTCCAATATATATATATATATATATATATATATATATAATATCACATCCAAACTGATTGTAAATTGTAAATGCATGCAATCAACCAATAATTTAAATTTGACTATTTAAATTAACTAGTAATCCAGATGTGAGTGAGATTGACTCGCGTTTGCTTTTTGTTTTGCAACCCGACTCAAACCGGCTATTTCCTTCACGATTTTGAACCTTGTAACAATATTGTATGATTTATTAATATTCGAACTAATAGGAAAATAAATTAGCATTTATTAATTTAATTTATACTAATTATTTAATTTTAAACCCATTTTCCTTTAATAAATTATCTTTAGTGACTAAATTAAATAAGATAATTAACAAGTTAATCGCCGTAATATACTTTAAAAATTAAATAGTAGGTTTACAATCTGTTTTAAAATTAAAGATCTAATTATTTTATACAACTCTTCAACATTTAAAATTCTTGTACTTTCCTAAAATCTTACATATATAAATTAAATTCTAATAAAATAAAATTCCTTTCAACCCTATATATTAAATAAAATAGAATTGTTTCAAATATCTTAAGTACAATATTTATTTTATTTTCTTCATTTTTCTTTAACATGTTCATATACATAAGTTATTAAATCTAAGATGAAACATATGCTTGTTGTTCTATATATATACACATAGCTCATTCAAATTTAAAAAAAAAACTGTTTTGAAATCAACAAATTTAAAACTTGTTGTTTTAAAACACAACATTTTAAAATTTATGTTAAAATACAGTACTGCAATTAATTTTTTCAAACCAGACAAAGTTCCTGCTTTAACTTTACATATAGTTTTTTCAATCTATAAATGTATATGTACATATAGATATATATACAAACATTTACTTAACCAAGTTAAATCGAAATAAATAAATCGAATGCCTCACCGAGTCGATCAATTCGAGATATCCAAGCCCTCATCACCACGCCTGACCACCATCGTCGCCCTCCCTCCTTGCCCTATGCACGCACCTCGAATAGTGATTACCTCCTTCTATCCAAAGCCCATCGCGTCATGGCAACAAGCACGACCAAGCTTCGCCACCTCCGGCCTACACAAGCTCAAGAACAGCGTGATATGCGCATTGCTCCTCGCCTCACACGACCCCATGCGGTGTCGCGCTTGGCTTCGCATGCGACAGGAGAAGTCGTGACTCCTTCTCTCAAAATCAATTTGAAAAATCCATAGCTCGCTCTATTTTCTTTTTATACGAATTGATTTCGCGAAATTGGGTTTTTAATTTCTGAAATTAAATTGGAAAGAGGACGGCCATTTTTTTCGACTTTTAAAATGATATGTTCTCTCGTGCAATTTAAAATAGAAGGGAGATGGACAAGACACGATGCTGAAGAGAATGTGGCGTGTTGGTTAAACATGGTACAGTGCTCACGAGATTATAGCCAAAAAGGTCTGATGGAAATACAGATTTTGAAAGATTGAGTATATGTAAATTTTATTTAAATTTTAAATTGTCACGAAATCGCAACTCAAAATCTCGATCTCCTATCGAGGCATGCCGCTAGGCATTCATAATGTTATACCCCTATTCTAAACGCAATGGTAAAGATTTTAAGTCATAATTCGATCGTATGGAGAAGATGGCTTTTTGGACCCTGTTGTTATAGGTTCTAGATTCAGTGTTTATCCAATTTCAAAATTATTAAATTCAATAATTTAATTATCCAATAAATAGTGATATTTGAAATTCAAGTTAAAACTAACCCTTCAAATATTTAAAATCAATTAAATATTCCAATTTCAAATATCTAAAATTCCAGGTCGTCACGAAGACGAAGATTGTATTATTATTTACTATATTATTCCACTACATCATACTGTTCCGCTGCATTGTTTATTTATCTCTGATATGTGTAACTCTGATTTTATGTTGTATGAGTATAATCAAATGTTTTGTAAACAGCTTCATTAACTGTTATTTGATTATTATATTTTATCATTCCGCTGCAAGATTCTCTTTTGTTTTTTTTCTTTCTCTGCTTTTCCTTATTTACCCCATAACAATCTGCTCTTTTGAATGGTTTGAGTTCGACGCATGTGTCTACTTAAAACGTCCAAAAAGGCAAGTCGTTACATTAGTTCTATTCTAAACCATACGCGAAGAAGAAGGAGAAATAAAAGTAAACTGAAAATAGAAGAAAATCCAGGGCATAGGAAGAAGATATAAATAACGCATATTAACAGTAAATATATTAAAATAATGTAAATAAACTATAAATAAATGGAAAAGCTATAATTAACAGAAATAAACTAAAATTATTGAAAAGAATAGCTGAAAAGAAATAGACTGAAAATAATTTTAAAAAATGTAAATAAACTACTGAAAATGTTATTCCAAAGATCGTAGTAAAACTACAACTATTGGAAACTCTATTATTTTAAATTACTTAAAGAAATCTTAAATAATTATAATCACCCACCTTCGGTCCTAAGCTCTTCCTTTGGTCTTCCCGGATCAACTTGGAGTTGTAAAATTTAATTTATAATGATTTTCTCCGTTGGAAAAATTATTTTGTTTAGGGTCCTTCCTAGAAAGGTGAACCCAATTGGAGAAAAACTAGAATGAGAAAAAGTGTTAGGTCTAGGGGTCTATTTATAGCGGTAGAGTGGATCTTGGACCATTGGATTTGGAGATTGAATGGGATGCAACCACGTCATAGGCTTAATAAGAGCCATCAGATGCAAAAATGAAGGACCAGATTGAAATAAAGAATGCAAATGATGTGCAAAAGGTTCGTTGGAACATACTGAAACGAAGGAACGATTCTTTGTTCCTTTACCTGAGGAAGGTCGATCGAGCGGTCGACCTCCCCCTTGCCCGGGTCGACCTGGCCCTTTTTTCCCTTTTTATTTTGTTTCTTTGATGGTCTCATATCTTGCTCATATTGGCTCGATTTCTAACGTTCTATGTAAGGAAATTGATCAAAAAATTACTACGGACACAATGGTGCAACTCCTGTGGCTCGATTTTGATAATTTCACTGAGTTATTTTATCATTTTATTTATTCGTTAACTAGTTATTGTAGTTTATTTTTTCGAGTTGTTACATTCTCCCCTCCTTAAGGGATTTCGTCCCTGAAATCTCTAAGGATAAAAGAATGTACTAAATTTTTTCATCCAATTCTACAACCAACTACTCAATCATCACCATTTATCCAATGTTCTTTACAATTTTCTAATGCAATTTATGAAACTTATGCAATTAGTGTAGTGTAAAGTTTCTAACAAATGCAAAAGATTAGGCGGTCCACTAATTCAGTTGACTTCCTTTTATGCAATCATGTCCATGCCATGTATCTAAATGAATACGAAAATTTCCTAATGTTACTGATAATTCTATATGTGTGCTACAAACATCATCAAAAGGCAACAATCATGTGAGAAATATCCATTTATAGCAACCACTGAAATAAAATAAAAATGCACACACATCAATATGCATATGCTCTAGTGTCCTAATTAGGCCAATCCCTAAAGAATGATAGTGCCTAGTATACCTATATGCGTCCATTAGCATCCACTAGCAAATACTTGCAATCACTGGCATACATCATTCATAACATGTTCTATTAACATGTTTACATCAAATCCTACCATCCATAGGTCAAACCCTAGGTTCTGCAAAGGATAATAAAGGAAATAATTATTCAAATCTAAAGATGGAAAAAGGAAATTCTAAAACCTATTATGAAAATGGATATGAAATACGAATTTTCTCCTAATCAAATTAGTCTCCTTTAAAATCTCTCTAACCATGCCAGAACCCAGAAGCGACCTTTCCATAGACTCCAACCAACTTGAGACGTCTTACACCGCCTTCCCAAAAAGAGCATCAAAAGGTGTCATTCCAATGCAAGCTTGAAAACTACTACCATATGAATTCCACTAAAGAAAGACGCTTTTCCCAAGTTCTTCCAAAATCAAGAATACCCATTCTTAACCATGCTTGACTTACTATCCTAATAATTCCATTTTACTGTTCTTCATGAATCAACATTCGTAAGTTCATACTGGTGTCCTATACACTTTACGGAAACTTCCATTATTGCTTCTAAAAGTAATTACTGCTATTTCCTTACACCTTTTCCGTTACTCCTAAGAAATGATTCTTATCTACTACACATTTAAGAGTTTGGTTTGGTATTTATCACCTTGTTTTAAAAACTGAGGTTTCTAAAAAATTAAAAACATCAAATCCCAAAATCTTTGTCTTTAAAAGTGTTATCTTTTCAGTTTCTATTCATTTCAAAAATATTTAGTCACTTAATATTATTTCCCAAACCAAGAGGGAGAAACTTCAAAATTTTTAAGTCTAAAACTTATATCTCTCTTTATTTTGAAGACTTTTACAGTTTTCTATAACAAATTGAATTTTCAAAGTTTAATTTTATTAAGTTTTTCATTTCAAAAACTTGCTTTTTCAGCAAACCACTTTAAAATATCTTTTCAATATCCTTCATGTCTTTTCAAAACAAATTCTTATTACACCTAACAGTCTCATATCTTAATGTATTGGAACTACTTTCTCTTATGAGAAGTTATTAACACTAAAATATTCTATGAACCTTAAAAGAGAATTTCATGTTTATGTGAAATTACAAGGAATTTATTTTATATTTTTAGGAATAGGCTACATAAAATATGGTGTTTTTCATACCTTGTATATCTCTTTCATGTATTCCTTGTAACTTACACAAAACCTTTTTATTGTTTTCATAGAAAATCATATCATTATTCTTTTCATTCCAATAGATTAAAATATGTTTAAATTATATTTTCCCTGACAAATATTTTCAAATATCTAACTTTCACATTTTCCTTTCAGAAAAAGTCATCTTCAAAACTGTTTTAATATTCCCTTGACTGCAAAAACACTTCCTAATCTATTACTTATATAGGAAAGGAGGAACCACACTCTTATCTTCTTCCACGTGTCATTTCTAAGAGATCGTATCTTTTTCCTGCAAAATGGAAAGACCATCGTGTCATTTCTCACTCAATGTTTTGAAGTCGGTTATTTTATTCCTAAAGCTAGAAAACCAACATCGTTGCATTCTATTTTCTCCCCAGAAATTCAAAACAATTTGCATCCCATTTTCTTTCCCAAATTCTACAATAGTCATCAACCACCTACCATTCCACATCCATTTCGATCTCCTCCAAGTTCGAAAAAATTGATTTTTGGAGAAGTCAGTAGACACATTATCAGTGGTTACAACCAATCCCTTCGCGATTAATTCAGAAAAAATCAATTGAACAAACGCTGCCTAATTTTAGGTTAATAGTTCAACTGATTTTCAAAAAGTGCTCAACTGGTATTTTTTTTTTTTTTTTTTTTTTTTTTTGAAACTGGGTACTTATATTTACAAAGTAGGCAGCACACAAGTCTGCAAGAATCATCATGGCGCACAGTTTAATATGCCAGAGGCAGGGATCGAACTGCCGACCTTGTCGTCAACAGCCTGGCGTTTTACCACTGCACCAAGGCCTCGGACTGCTCAACTGGTATTTATTACTTCTATCATCTGATTTTTCTATCTTCTGATTTTTGTTTTTGATTTTTACAACCCTTGAGGTCGAAACAAAGGTAAATTCAGTCGTTTATGGTCTGAAATAAAACCACCATAGATATTTAGTCAGTCCTTATTCCAATGTTTATTTTCACAAACATATATTGTAGTTGCTTTGAAGATGATATGACAATTGAAAGTGATTTTCCTCTACAACCATGAAGCTGGACTTTGATGAATTGATGTTCTTACTATGGTCAATTTGGTTTTTTCATAGACAACCTGTCTATTTAAATCCATTCAGCATTTGCTAATTCAATTTTTAAGCGGCCTACGGTTTGTTGGTTTAAACGATATATCCATCCAGTTGAGTTGTTTTTTAAATTACAGGCTGGACTTTGACGGTTATACTTTAAGTCATAGAGAAGTGAGTGATTTAAGCAACATTAAGTGGTGAACTTACTACAAATACCCATAATAGTACTCAAAGTTAACAAGTGATATTGCCTATTTGATCAAGCCATCTATGTATTCCCAATCTATAGTGCATATTTTTTTTCACTGTATTCATAGTTGCTCATGTATGTAAAAGTTATACACATAATATTTATACACAAAAGGAATGTTAAAGGGTGCAAGTTATTTGCAGCAATGAAAGTTTTTCCATTTTTAAATGAATTACTTATTATGATAGTTACAATTTTTATGCAGAACATGCATGTCGAATTCTGTTCCGCTTATGAAAAGTTGGTTAGTTTGAAAATAAAGGCAAATTCTCCTCGATTTTCTCTCCTTTTTACATCGAAAAGGTACATATTAGCCTAAAAATAAATCTATTTATTTCCTTGCATGCATTCATATATATTTGCCTGCATACACTCATATTCACATATACATACACACACAAAGAGACTGATGCATATTGTATATTTGAGCACCTTAAGTGCTTTGATAGCCTTTGTATTGGAAAAACATATAGTTGATTTACAATCTTCATAGTTAACAATGTGGCTTTACTAAGTTCTTCCATATTTTGATGAATTATGCATTTTGAAGCTTACATTTTTTGTATAAATGAAAGATGACCACATTATATTTATTGCATTATACCTTTTACATTGTACGGCCAAAATTCTCCATCTTCACTTATTTCGAATGGAACAATTTGATATTTTATAGATTTGGTTGTAACTTTTGGTTCATTAAATTTTCCAACCTTATTATTTTAATGTTTTATCAAATGTTGCTACTATGCATGTTGGTTAATAAATAAGGCAAAAAAATTCATAGGCCCGGAAAAAAATCTATTTCAGTTTTAGGCTTCGTTCAAAACTATTTACAAAAATGGATTATTTTCGTACATCAGCAATTTAAACTTAGAAGAGATGATTAAAAAAAGTAGTATTTCATTTAATTTCATCCTACTCCCGACCACCGATCTTGAATCCAAAACCGACTGTATAACATTCTGCTCAAACATACATTTACTACAAATCATGTTTTGATCCAATTTATCACTGTCTGGTTGGTTCAGGTAATTTTCTGATCTTCTCTTGTTTAACATTATCGTTTTTATGTGTTATTTCTAAATATGGTAGTTTAAAATGTGAAATTTTATTTTACTGTCATCGCTTATTTATTTTTTAATGTATAAACCATATTTCTATACCAAATTTTGCTCATAATTGTTATACTAATCCTATTATTAGGTTTTCTATACGACTTTTTTTTGTTCAAATATGTTTAATTTTACTTATACATTTGGAGAAATGGATACTTATATTTATTTCACTTTTTGGATTTCAGTCTCAGGTTTAGTGCAATGTAATTGTTTCGTCTAATTAGTATTATTTTTATAATTACTACTGCTATGGATATTATTATATTAAAGTATCTTCATGGCTTTTTTTAACTATTTACGTCAAACTATTTTGTGGTGGTACAATAGTATTTGCATCATTTCTCTATGTTCTGGTCTTCATTCAATAAAAGATATGTTATTCATTTCCTGTTGAAACTAGCAAGACCTGCCATTTTAGTTTAGTGCACTTTATCGCATAATCGGTTCCCATTACCATATTATTAGTAATAAAAATAGAGTGAGAACCGATCGTCCATGACTACCATTGTATGATCGTTTTAACTACAGACATGTAGCATTACTAATTAATTGATTTTACTGGATTTAAGTATACGGATTTATTGAAACTTCAACCAACATGGTTTCACTAGGAACTATATTTTGTTAATTCTGACCTAATGATTTCATAACTCTATCTACTCAAATTCCTCCACATTGCTAGCGCCTTAGTCAAAGAAGTGTCGCCCGTGAAGGTTAGGTCCCTTTCAATTGGTGTTGAGTTAAAGCATTTGTGATTCTGTTATGAATTCATTACCCATTATGCACCAAATAACGATCTTAAGCACTTTCTTCCATAACCAGTCACTTAGTCATTGCGGTTGACTTAACAAAATATGAATATAGTTTTTCCAATATATAGTTCATTATATAATGACTTCAATTCCTATCCAATATTTATTGTTAATATACCTTTTTTACGTTGTGATTTGTATATTACATGGTAAATAAGTTTATTGTAAGTTAAATTTCTCTCTGTCACTAGCTTTTAAACTTTAATTTTTCGATGCTACTATAGAGTAGACAGTCAATTCCTAAATTTGTTTATCAATAACCCATTTGGTCTACTATTGTGATAAAGAATGGTAATATATCAAATGGTACACACTCTTGCATGTCAACTTTTGCAAACCACATTAAACTACAAGCAGATGATGTTTTTTTGTATATCCATTAACTAACATCAAACATATTACGTACCACATAACCATTTGTAAACTAGGTTTCTTACGTTTGTGTTTTTCTTCAAAATAAAAGTTAGAATACCACACATGTTATTAGTTTGTTCTTCTAGAATAAGCGCACATCACCATATAAACGTAGAATCATGATTTTTGCACAACTTACCAAGGATAAATTATAATCTAATTGTGAATAAAATGATTTTGCCTTCAACATCTTTTGATGAACGATCAGATTCTGTACTCAAAATGAATGTATCATGTAAGGTACTAAAATTATGAGTTAGTTTATTCTACAAATTATATCTTGGAATATTTAACCTACATGCCATCGTTTAGCTTCAAAAAAGGTGGTTATTATGTTTGTGCTTATGTTATTTTATTATATCCATTGTTTACCATTAATATGTCATCGCCGATATTAGCATAAAAGTATTTCTCATTTAGACCCTTAATTTTATGTTAGACCGTTATTGTAGTATTATAATGTTTTAGGTCACCGTTGTGTACTTGGCTACTCTTACCTCGCTATTTTTACCTCTGGTTGACTTTGTTGATATGCATGTTTGATTCAACACTTTGGCCTACAATGAATATGCAAACGATACTTGCAATATATTGGATTATCTCAAAAAGTGTTCATGATATGGTCTTATGTTCGTATTATTAGCATAGGCATATTATATTTTCATATTTAAAGTACAAATAGTATTTAAATCATCTGATGATAAAGTTGTACATGCCAGGCTACAATAAAGCTTTAGTTCCCAAGTGGTATCTATTGAAGATTATATATTGTTATTTCAACTACATAGAGAAGAGTCACAACATGATCAGCATGCAACTTGACAAATACAAACAAATAGAGGATATGGTAATAGACTTAGCAATGCATTATGCAAAAATATGAGAAGCTCCAAATATGACTTGCAGAAGAGCAAACGATATGTAAAGGAAGACAGAGTTATGAAGACAGAGAACTATATGGACGTTCTGCTTAGTTCGACCCACTTCCCAACCTTACACTGTCTGTTTTGTGTTATTATTATAAGCTGTAATTTTATTTCAGCACGGTTAGTGTTAGTCCTATTTGTGCTTTTTTAATGGTTTGTAAATTTAGTTCAATTTGGTTGTCATTGTTGTAAAAAAAAGAGCTACGGTGTACATTCCTATTTTCATTTTACTTTCAATTTGGTCAACATAAATTTGTACCATAACACGTTTGTGTTAATTCATTTCCAGTACAATTGAACCTACTCCATACTTTTGCGTTCGGTCGCCCTATATGCCAAACTTGATTATCTTCTAACAAGCTTTAAGAATACTTTTCCTAATATTCATATTTTCCCATTTTGAAAAATTGCTCTTATATCCAATAATACAATTGTCTTTATCCCACATCGAATTAACATGACTGCCATACTCGGATAGGTTGTTTCCTAAGGAATATTTATTACCTTGCAAGTATTTACTAACCAACAGCTTTACTTTCGATGAATGATTGAATCGACGGTCTGATTCATTGTGCGCAAATATGTCAACTACCTGCTAATTTCTCTTCAAAATCAAATGGTACACATCCTTATGCTGTTATAAATATTCTGTCAATCATAATCAACTTGAATTAATTATTGTACAATAGTAATCACTACGGTTTTTTTCAAAATAATTACTTTCCCATTATTTCCCAAATATACCTGGTCTAAAAACTAACGGCCCATTTGGATGGCCTTAAAATAAGTTAATTTTTTTGCTTTTTTTAATTCAGAATCAATTCATGTTGCCTTTCAAAAACTAAAAAATATCTTATTTAAATCGATCCAAACAAGATCTAAATATCCTTCAAATAATTTTTGAAACGTTAACGGGTACAAACTTACCAACTTTCTTTGTTGCACGAAATGAAAAATTCTACAATACTTAGAAATTACCCTTTAAAAATAATTTTACTTGGGTTAAAACGGATGTTGCGTAAAACATCGTTACTACAACCCAAAAAATACTAATGTATGGATTCAATTAAATAAATACCAATAAATCTCATATACCTATGTAAAAATATTTCTCTTGAGAGTCACTTACTATAACGATAGTGTTATAGACTATGCTCCTCTTATTTTCCACGAAAACATTTATTACAACAATAGAAGTTGTAATCTACGTTTTTGATACTTGATACACTTTAGGTTTTTGTGTTTAAAATCTTTGTTTACCTACAATGAAACTAGTGAGTTATATATTTATACACACACTCCATAGTTCTTCAAAAATAATTCCAATTTTCATTATATAAAAACCAACTAAAATTTCATAACATTCTTTAAAAACACCATGTTTAATTTTTGAAAGAAAATATCAACAATGAAATTTTTTCAATTCCAACAATAACAATTTTTTTCAAATTTTCAAATTTCAAAATTTTCATTTTATTGGGCTTAGCATAAAGTGGGTCTTCCTACTTACTACCCTCGGAGTACCTTTCCTAAACTAAAGGCTTTTACTCCTATTCCTCTTGTATACTCATATTTATTCTAAGGCATCACTGCCAAATCCACTTGTCTGGGACAATTCTAATTTCTACAATTTCCTACACATGGACTTTCTTCTCTACTTATCTACTGAATTTTATTGTACATCTCTAACTTTTGCTTGCCTCTCTTTGGATTTCCATAATTCGAATCCTAAGTGTACAAAATCATTCCTACCATGTGTAGACCCTCTCTATGCCCCCAAAAAAGAACTTCCTTTGGCCTAAAGTGTCACTTCAAGAGTTCTATCTTCAGCTGTATGAAGAACCTCCTTAAGACGATAACATTCCCCTCCATACTTCTTGGAAAACAGAAAAATATTGTTCACGAATGCCACCGCGAACTTTATTTTAGGATACCTCTAAAAACATGGCTCATCAAATCTACAAAATAAGCTAGGGCATAAGTTAGTCCAAAAGGCATAACCAACAACTCAAAGAGTCTGTTGGGTGTCCTAAATGCGGTCTTATTAATGCTTATATCAATGATACTAAGCTGATGAAATCCAGTGACTAAATCAAACTGGGAGAATACCGAAAAGCCAATTAACTTGTCTAAAAGAATCATTTATCCTAGAGAGTGGATAAAGGCTCTTCTTTGTGTTCTTACTCAATTCTATATAGGCAATGAAAAGTCGAAGAGAACCACCTGCTTTGGTAGTGAAGATGACTGGCGCTCCCTATTTCGATATGTTTCTTATTATGAAACCTTTCTCCAAAGCTATGATTTTGCTTGCTCAATCCCTTCCTTTCCTTAGGTGACATATGCCCTACGGGTGATGCTACTCGCTAGCGAAATAAATCCTGAAGTCAAACTCTCTTTTAGGGAGTAGTCCCTTAACCTCCTCAAAGACATCTGCAAAATCTCCGATGACAAGAACCGAATGGAACTCTAATGAAGATGAATCGAGGGAATAGAGAAAACTCAACATAACTGACCCTTGCAGGTTTTAAGGAATCTTGAGAGTCCTACCGATGCATCTCTTTAGTTTAACGACTCTCCTCTCGCAATCTAATATAGCTCCATATGTGGATAGCCAATCCATTCCAAAATCATCCCATACCCTAAAAATCCCAAAATATAGGCGTCGTAATCAAACTCTACGCCTAGTATAAAAATTTTCAAACCCCTATAAATCATAAACAAGAGTGTTGATCCTCCCATGGGGTTTGAAACAACAATGGGGTCTACTACTAAAGAGATGTCTAAGTGAAACAATCTACCAAAGAACTAGAGATGGAAGATTGTGTTGCTCTAGGATTGAAAAGAGTCTGAATGGGAAAATCTGAAATAGAAACCAAATTTTCTTACCTCGATCCGGCCCACTACTGGAGGTGTTGCATCCAAAGCCTAAATCTGCGTTGTAGGTGCATTCGCTCCCTGCCCCATCTTCTAAGGTCAAAACTTAAAAAGATGACCGGGTTGTCTACAGCTGTAACACTTCTATACCTTCTCTCTCTTACAGTCTCTTGCGTAAAGACCAGTCATTCCACAATGGTTACATCTTCCACTTTTCTTGATTTGCTTCTGAGGGCCTTCCTTTTTCCTCTTATCCTTCTTGCCCTTCCTCCATGGCTTCTTAGAGCTTGTAGGAATCACCTTAAGCTCTTCTTCCAACCGACAAGATATAGGTTAACCACTTTGTCGGTCCTCCAAACCTAACCACCTAAACTTTCTCTCCATATCTTTCAACCTAGATTATGTCTCCTTGAAATCCTTCGTGCCAAAAAACGTTCCGCCCTCTATACTAGTGAAGTCCTTGCATAGCTTAGAAAAATCGGCCGCTTTAGGTGGATTAAAGAGATTTCCACCTACCAGTGTTGTGTTGGGCACTCGCCCTTGCACCTCTGGTACCGTAGATCTACAGAACCAGTCAGCCATACCATGCAAGGAAAAGGAAACATAGGCTCGAAAGAATTGAAAAAAAGGTTGAGCTGGACTTTCAGGTGATTTTTTATAAAAAATCTTTTATATTAACTATTATTTCTAAGAGTTCTTTTCTGAAAAATGCTTTTGAAATAAGTTATTTTGGAAAATACTTTACTGTTAAAATAAATTTTTAGGAATTCTATAACCTTAGACTTTGATACCAAGTGAAACACCCCACACCCCTTAATATACGCAAAAAGACACATTAAAAGGCGTTGTGCGTTGTAGGTATAACTAAAGCCAACGAAGACTAAGATTCACAAGACAAATATAGATAAAAATAGCGAAAATCTTAAAATAATTACAATCACTTACCTCCGGTACTAACCTCTTCCTTTGGTCTTTCGAGATTCACTTAGATTTGTAAAATTTAATTTATAATGATTTTATGCTTTTGAAAAATATTCCGTTTAGGGTCCTTTCTAGAAAGGTGAACCCAATTGGAGAAAACCTAGAATGAGAAAAACTGTTAGGTCTAGGGATTTATTATAGGGATAGAAGTGGATCTTGGACCGTTGGATTTGGAGATTGAATAGGAAGCAACCACGTTATAGGTTGAACAGGAGCCATAGGATGCAAAACAAGAAGGACCAGATTGAAATAAAGGATGCAAATAACGTGCAAAAGGTTCGTTGGAATATACAGGAATGAAGGAATGATTTTGCGTTCCTTTATTTGAGGCGGGTCAATCAGCCCATATTTTTTTTCCTTTTTTATTTTGTTACTTTGATTGTCTCATATCTTTCCCATACTAGCTCGGTTTCTAACGTTCTATATATGGAAATTGACCAAAATATTACCATAGACACAATGGTGCAACTCTCGTGGCACAATTTTGATAATTTCACAAAGTTATTTTATCATTTCGTTAATTAATTATTATAGTTTAATTTTTCAGGTTTTTACACGGACATTGGATTAGTAAATTAAATGGTTTTAAAAATCTTGAATTTGAATTTTTGATTAAATGATATTTTTTTCAAGGAAATAAATTATGGACTTATATGAACTGAATTATTTTCTAATTCAAGCTTCGAAAGTTAAAATTGCAACTGGTTAAAAGAAATTATTCAAAAGAATTAAATTGGAAATGTAAAGTTATAATCGATATATGACTTTAATTCGGAAAAGTGAATTATTTTGAAGATTTGGATCTTAAAATTGAACAATGAGTTTTAATTCGATCTAAGTGTTCAAATCAGTAAATTGAAATTGGACTTGAAATCGATATAAACTAAGATGATTTAAAATAAGAATTGGATTGTAATTTAAATGATTGAAATGAATTGTTGAATAGAATTTGAAGTAAAAAATGAATGTTTCAAGAATTGAAGTTAATTCGAATTGAAATTGAAATCAAGTAGATTTGAAGCTAAATTGAAATTGAGTAATTGAATTGAAAGTTGGAAATTGAATTTTGTTGATTTGAAATTTGGACATGGGGCTAGATTGGTTGAAATGGAAGAAACAGTTTGATTTGACACTATTTTCAAAATAAATTATTTTAAGATAAACTGCTTAAAATCTATTCTTTTTAATATCCAAATTATTTAAAAAATTTCAAACTATTTTACTATATAAACCATTTTCAATATTCAAACCTTTTTATATTAAACTATTTTATATCTTTGAAATATTTATAACTATTTAAAATATTTTAAAAAAAATTCAAACTGTGAAAGTTGGAATGTTGTATTTGAATCGTTGATTTGAATGCAAATGTGGTTAAGTAAGGTTATAACAATAATTGGAGTTTGAAATGATATTTTCAAGTGAAAATGACATATTTTGAGTAAATTTGGTACTTTTAAATGAAGTGAATATGATATTTTGGTATCAAATATGAACCCGTGTCAAAATGTGAAAGAATCAGCCGGTGTGAAAAATGACGTTTGGTTGTTAAAGAGACTGTGGCCTCTTATTGGCATACTCTCTGCCAATATTAGATCCGCTTTAACAACTACATCAGGGTGGATAATATCCATTATGTAGAGGTCGAATTAGAGGCGTTTGCTAGATTTGAAGATAAAGAACAATGATGGATGACCCTGACACTTGTGTTAATTTGAAATGATTAAAACAGAAGCCATACCGGACCATTGAGGCAAGCTACCTCTAGCGGAAATACCTTTTCATATTACTGTATTAATGTTGGCTTAATCGGTGCAACTTGATTTGATTTTTCGGAGGTGTTGGACGCGGTGGGCCGTTAGGGGTTACCACTAGTCAGGAAACGCAAAACTATCCTACCTTGGGAATCGCCTCACGTGCCTTATCATACTCTTTATCCTTATTTGTGCCCACTACGATTTTATTTTAGTATGGCACCTATAGGGGCTCACTAGCTACCGATGTTACTGGTTGTGTTACAGGACCTTCATAGACTACCTACTTAAAAATGCATTAAGGGGGGTCAATGTAAAGCCTTACCGCTATTTTAATACTTTATATTACAGATAGACATTATATATATAGAGTATTTTACTACATATTGATAGTTTAATGTATCCTTAGGAGATGGAAAATCCCGTAACATCTTTTAAGTTATTGCACGCACGTTATACACTGGATATGAGAAGTAAAATCCAGTAAACATCTCTGAAACTATTACACTCATATTTACTTGTTGATTTAACATACATAAGAATTTTTAGTTATGACTCAAGTATTTTGTCTTTTCATTGTGCTCGGGTTAGCTTGAGCATTTCAGTGTTTGAAGACATTATTTTTGGAGAACGAAGATGAAGTTTGGTATCTTATATTATTAGTATTAATGGTATGTTATTGTTTGTACTCTAATTTTGTTGTAAAAATTATGTAATCAAATGTATAAAATAAAACAGCTTCATGAACTATTTATTTGATTATTATATTTTTTTCATTCTGCTGTAAGATTCTATGTTTTTATTTTCCCTTCCTTTCTTTTATTTTATTATTAATTCTCATTGACAATACTCTCTTTTGAATGGTTTGACTTAGATATATGTGGTTTATTGTCGATTCAAACCGACAAAAAGGTGGCTCGTCGCATCAATGTCCCCTAATAGATAAGACTCTATTATAGTGACTATGCTATGAAGGTGTTTCCTTAAGTGTAAAACGAAAAAAAAGTCATGGACTCCTACCAATTTATCTTGTAGCTCCACACGATAAACAAGCCTTCCTATTCTTTCTAAATTGGGAAAAGCCCAACAAATTTTGGTGCCAATTTTCTTGACTTTGTAATTCTCACGACCCTTCTAAGAGGGAAAAGTTTGATAACCATCATATCCCCTACTTGGAACTCTAACTCTTTTCTTCGCTTGTCCGCATATGATTTATGGCGATCCTATGCGACCTTCATTTGCTGCCTAATCAATTGTATCCTTTTCGTTTTGGCGTGTCAAACACCTAGCGGAAATACTGCTACCTTCTTCTTCATCCCCGTCCAATAGAAAATTCTCTTCATATCTCTATTCATCCTATCTCCTCCGAGGTGAATGGTCAACCTTGAATGGCGTCACCGCACAAGCTAATTTTGTTGGGTTAATGCATCCTTTATTCCTAGTTACTAACCTAATTTCCTCATTAACTTTCAGTCTTACCTATAGTTTATCGCTAGTTAAGTGTCCTTATGAAATTTCCTTATTTATGTTGTTTTTCATTATGTGTATAACTACTTAGCGGTCTAGTCTTATCTATAAAAACAACCTAATGATAAGACATGAACATATCTTTTACCATATCGTACGCTTTCCAGTAACCTAAGGGAGACAACTAGCAACAACAATCCCAAAAATTCTATAAAAAAATTTTTCTAGAAGTTGTCATTTATCATCAACTGGTATTAATGAGGTTGTGATCCTAACACTCCTTAATAAATTACGATGAACATTCCCGGTGTGTCATTCCACTTAATTCTCCATCTTTCTTAATTCTCCTTCTTGGTTTCTAGTAAATTCTATTCATGCATTGCTTCTGTTAATATATCCATAACAATTGATCATTAATGCCAAATTTGGACTCTCCCTAATCAATCATCCAATCAAATCCTTTTAATCTTTTTACCAGTTTCAAAACCAATTATTATGCTGATTCAATTCCTCCACCAGTGCCATATTAAATTCCTTAATCGGTCACCATTTAATTTCCTTTGATTCTCTATTAGTTAGAAACTTATTTCCCATTAAATCTGTAATTAATGCCCATAAATCTCAGTTTTATAATAACTAATATGAACACCGTTGTAAATTACGCTATTTATATATTTTTATCTTTATAAATTAAGCACGGTTAGACATGTGTGTGTGTGTGTGTATTTCTTATTTCTAATCACTAATTTCTAAACTAGAACATTCTGTTCATATTTTAATTTTTCAAGACTATCCTTCTAACAAAGATTATCGTTATAATTTTCATAAATTAACCAAAATGAGATTATCGTTAATTCAAACAGAAAGCTTTTATATTTATTTTGGAGTTGGATAATTTGTGGAATTTACACGGAACTTGCTCATATAAATCAAAATATAGAAATTTACATTCCAAGTCAACTAGGGCAACCTAACTTACAACCCAATTATAAATCTGGAATATCATCACAACTTTATCAATATTCTACAATTAAATGTATTGGACTAATTAAAAATTTCCAGATCAGGTTGTACATGCTCTTTCTACTTTATTCATATTGTAAAACCTTTACCCTGTCTTACCTAGACAATTATCCATATCTACTCGTAAAATATTTTTGTTTGGTTTATTCTCACCATTCTTAAAACTAAAATTTCATAATTATAAAGTACCTAATTAGAACCTTTATCTTTATAAATATATACTTGAAAACCCTTTTTATCAATTTCAAAATTTTCTTATTTGCCCAAAGGAGCCATGACAATTTTTCCTTTTTCTAAACAACTTTTCACTTTTAAGGACTTTCTACAATAGATATTTATTTTTTCTAAAGTTGGACTTTTAGTTTAAAACATTTCAAAACTCAATAATGAAACCTAACTATTATTAAATCAAAAATTCAAAAAAAGTTAATTCCATAAAGGAGCAAAATAATTTCTCTTCTCAAAATTTTTCTGCACCATGCAAAATAATTTTCAATAAGTTGTTTACTTATAAATAAATTTATGATATGGAATTCAAAATTAGCATTTAATACTCCATTAATTTATGAAATCATGGCCAATACTTATGAAAAAATTGACTGCCGTTTTAGGATTTATATTATTGTTATTATTATTATTATTATTATTATTATTATTTTCCAATTTTAACTCCTTTTAATCAATTACAATGATTAAAACTTCAATAGCATTTCAAAATAACAGATTTTACTCTATTAGACATTTATTGTTTCAAAGAAATTTATAGTTACAAGACAAATATTTTAATGGACTTCAAACCACAATCTATTCACGTGCATGCCAAAGTTCTAATTTTAAGTGTTTATATTATCCTAAAGATATACAACAACGTCTATTGTTTTATTACTTAAAATGTACTATCACTTAACAAAATACTTTCTATAACTTTATTAAACTCCTATAATATTTTGCAATCCTTTTCTTATCAATCCCAATTTATTTCTCTTTCATTACCATTTTAAAATCAACAATATTTTATTCTTATACCAAAAATACTAAAGAGAAAGAGGAATATATAAAATTTTCATCCTTGTTTTAATGCTTTGCCTTATAACATTCACAACATTACCCTAACTCATTTATTAATTATCATCATTCAATTCCATCCAATTGTTAAATTGTTTTTTCAAAAACATCTTTTATAACCTTAAATAATGAAAAGTGGAGTAGACAAGGATAACTTCTATCATATTAATTTCTAACTAGATTACCTATTTTATTTCTATCCAAATCACCCAATATTGCCTCTATTTATTTTTCTCCTACCTAAATTATTGGGCATTCTTACCCTTTTATTCTCTCTACCTTTTTTTAGTCAAGTTCCACTTCCATTCGTTCCCATTTTTTAAAGAATTTTTTTAAAAGAAGAACTTCCAAATATATGAAATACAAAAAATCATCGTACAATCTCTGCTCTATTTTACATTTATTTCAAAAACGAAAAATCAATTTATCAAAAAACATAAACTAATATTTTTTGACTCAACAAAAAATTTTGAACTAGGTACTTTCAAATTTCCTTACTTTTTCAAAACAACAACCTCCCGTTTGAAAGACGCTATGTGGTAGGATCTATAATATGGTATAGTGGAATGGTCTAGGTAGATAGCAATAAGCAGTAAGTAAAGTAGACACTAAGACTTTATACTGGTTCGGACCTCTTGTCCTACGTCCAGTCCTTAAGCTCCTCTTAGGAATTCAACTAACCAACAACCCTCACTTAACCCGGACGAATAGGTTTACAACTTACCCGAACAACCGAACAGGATTTATTGCCTCACCTACCGAAGAGGACTTTAACTAGATACAAAGAGTATTTCTGACTTGTTGTGTTCTTGATAACACTAATGAGTCTAATTGAGTACAACTTTCCTATAATCTTATCCTTAAGAATATGAAATGTGTTTATGAAGATTTAGGAAATATAGATTGCTATGAATCAAAAGAGTATTTAAGATAAATCAAAGATTCAAGCAATTGAAGTGGTTTGAGATTGCTTTTGAAAAACTTAAGAAATCTGAAAATATGATTGAGGCAATAGAGAGATTAAAGCAATTAGAATTGGTAATTTGCAAATGATAGAAACATATATTTATAGGTGTAGAAGAGGTGTATCTATTTGCAAAAGGTTCAGGCAAGAGATGCATCCATTACCATTGGAGAATGGTTGCAACTTTTGGGAAGAAGAAGGTGTCCCTTCATCAAAAATTCACGGGTTCAAATTCAGTCGACTGAACAGAGAATTTCAGTCGACTGAAACTGTGCATGTTGTATTTGTGTAACAGGTTCAGTCGATTGAAATGTCCTGTTCAGTTGACTGAACTGATGATTTATGCACAGTGAACACTTTAACTAAAATATTAAGTTATGTAATGTGCTTTTGTGTTTATGCAAGCTTCTTGAGGATAGAATTTAACAATAAAACTAAGACTAAGACCTATATATAATAAGTACTCATGATATCATTGGTCTTCATAGTCCTTCCTTTAGCTTTGCACATATCTCTTCCTTTTTGTTGAACCACATTGTCATTGATCAAAATATAGCATATCAACACTCTCCCCCTTTTTGATTGATGACAACACCTATGTTTGTAGAGATGTAATTATCTTTCCTCCCCCTGAATATATGCACTATCTTTCCTACAAAACAGAGTTAATGACATAGACTTTTCTCCCCCTTTGTCATCGACAAAAAGGAAGTAATAATTTGTAGAAGTATATAATTGTCAAATAAGGCAACCATATGCATGCATAAATATAGTATGAATCATACAAACCATAGTGTAACGCCCCACTCCTAGACCCAATCTAGAAAAGAGTATTACGGGGTAATACCGTCTGCTAAAGCGGAGAATGGAGTATAATGGAAGCGACCATGTGTAATCAAGCTATAACTATCTACTGAATACGTCGAAATGTGGTATCTACTTTTTTTCTTAAGTGGTTCGACATATCCAATAAATATTTATAACGAAATTACAATGGCTAAAGATCTATCAGAACAAACATAATAACTAAATGATAAAATCATCACAGAATAGAATAACATAACAGACACAGAGTCTCAGAACAATACATAGTCAATACATATCCAAATATATCATAAGTGGGTACAAGCCTCTTCTCACACATGTGAGTCAAAAATATGTACAGATAAGTCTGAATAACAAAGTAGCATAAAGCGGACAATAAAAAAGCTATCTAACAACATAGCAGATAAGTCCTGAGCAGAAGCATAGAGCAAGCTAAGTCCAGAGACCTAACCTGAAACAACACGGTCCGACCCGAGCATAAAACACTCGGGTCAGGCTAGCTAAATAATCAGTTAGATAAACCGAGATATAATAATGCGGTAACATAGAGGATAAGGTACTTCTCCATAGAGAAGAGCGATGTAAACCACATAATATAATAGACGATCACATAATCATCAACCAATAATAAACTCTCCAAAGAGATAATCAGCACTCAAGTGTTGAGTAAACAATAATGCCTCATATCATCGGCGTAACAAAAGCTATAAATAGTTGCCCATAAGCGATAACACATAATATGGAATCTAACCATAAAGCAATGCCAAAGCAAAGATATATCGCCAAAGGCAAAGGGAACATACCCCAAAAGACAATACAACATGGTAAAACACATATCACTCGAGCGGTGACGAAGGACCAACTCCAAAAGTGACATAGAAATCATCAGAAAAATGCACGTGCACGACCAGAGTCGTTATCGCCAAGTACTATAGTTTTGTGGCACACACGCCCAGGGGAAAACGCGCGATTGGTGACACCCCCGGGGGTAAATGCCCAAAGGCACGCACCAATAATACTGCTCACATGAGCAGAATGTCCAGAGACCGCCAAAAGGCAAATGACCCAGAGGTCCAGTACTGGCCGCCAATAGGCAAATGTCTCGGAAACATCTAGAAAGGAACCCGAAAAGGATTAACGCAATGTCCCATACCACTGGTTCGCCCTAATCGGTTTACTTACCTTCAGCCAACTCCATACTCAAAACAGTAAACAAAAGTTTATCTCATATCATCGATAAACTGCTTCAAAAGGCAAAACGATAAATCGAAATGGTCGGGTTTAACCGAAAAGGAAATACGCTCAGTTCCATAGGCCAGGGTTTTTCCCAACCGTTTCTCCACTTCGCTTGAAGTGCACAAAAGTGAGTGTGGAATTTTATTCTAGAAAATAGTTGCGAAAAACGGATTTTTATTTGGATTGAAATCGCTTTTAAAACGTCCTTTTAAAATTTCTCCTATTATGGAGTAATTAATTTAATAATTAAAGTAATACTAAATGATAGTTTCGAAGGCCATTTCGAGTGAAAAATCCTTTTAAGATGTTTTTATGAAGTCCGTGCGCGATATCCAGAAACAAATCTCAAGAAATCGATAGATCCAGAAAAAACCTCAAAAAAATATATTCTAAATGTTGGAAAAATAAGCCAAATATTTTTGCGAACCCATGTTCGAAAAAATATTCGGACAAGCAAACTGAATCCAAATGTCATGAAAATTTGCAGGAATGTAGTCCAG
Organism: Allium cepa; assembly: GCA_030765085.1. Taxonomy (NCBI): domain Eukaryota; kingdom Viridiplantae; phylum Streptophyta; class Magnoliopsida; order Asparagales; family Amaryllidaceae; genus Allium; species Allium cepa. Next base: position 504,235,458 of record CM060934.1, on the reverse strand, counting down.
CATTCCTACTTCAAGTTGCAAAAAGAATTGCTCAATTCCGACTTGAAACGAAGGCGCAGCGACGTTCGAAGGCCATCTGGGTTCAATTTTGACAAGAAATTCGATGGGTCTAACGAACTCAGATGATGATCAAACTTTCCAGATACAGAGTTCGTAACTCCATCTTTCCAACGAGACCAAAGCTGTCGAATTCCAATAATGGACGTAGCCATGGCGGAGTCACGAAGTTGCAACCCAGAACAGAAACAGGGTAGTAAAACACAGCTGAAGGAATATTTGCTCAGGCCCAAACGGGCTTTAAGCCTGGAACAGCAACCCCATCCCATTCGGGCTAGGTAATTAAATTCTATTCCATTAAAAAGAATGCAAATGGAATTATCGAAATCATCAAAATATCATCAAAAATCCGGAGATTACACATTATACTAATTTCACCTCTGCTGTAAAGAATTCATATTTTAATATAACAAACTTCAAAATCAAAAAAATAATTATTGAAGGAAAGTTGTTCTACCAAGTGTAAGCTTTCAACAATATGAAGTTCATCAAAATCGGACTTAGTATGATGAGATATGACGATTACAATTCTCAGATTTGTAAATTCACTGTCACTGTCGTTTATTCTCAAGACAGCGACAAATAAATGAGGTTTCGACTCTCTTAACCTCAGAATTTTGCAAAACACAAAACATGAAAGTTGTAAATTAGTTTCTAAGCTTTTTAGAAAGTCCAAAATCATTCAATACTGAATAGCGGCTCAAATGTTATGACCAAAATAGTTTCAGTTTCATCCACAGAGCTAATATGTGTATCGCTCTCGGGAAGATAGTAGAAAAATCAATTTTTGACATAGTTAGCCTCAAAATTACAAAAAACTTACTGAATAAAAATTGTAGCATATGTTTTAGGCATTCCGGAACATCTGAAATTATCTAATTCGGATTAAAAAGGTGAGAAATATAGGCAAAACAATATTAGATTGAAACTCAGGATAACCTGTTAAAGACAGAATTGGTCTTCTGTCTTCGAACGCATTTCAGGTCATCTAAATGGCAAAATATCAAAATATAACCTGAAGAGAAAGTGTTCCTCATTGAATCTAATTTGCAGCACAGAAAGCCTGACCAAAATCGGATGAGAAACGTGTAACTTATGGCCAATACAATTCGCCGGCCTGAGATTGTTGTTGCTGTCAATTTACTCTCGAAATAGCAACAAACAAGCAGATTTTGATCTAATAAATGGCAAAATTTCAGAAAAATCTGTAAATGAAACTTATAGCTATGTCTAAGCTTTCCAGAACATTCAAAATTATTGAATTCGGCTGAGAAATGAAGAAGTTATGCCTGATTTCGTTTCAGCTACAATTCCAAAACGAAAATTACAGAAATGATCTTTAATTATTATTTTTTCCTCAAACCTCTCATTAGCATCAAGTAAAAAGGGATTTTTCTAGCAATTTTACCTCAACCAATGCAAGAAAAGTATGCACAAACACTTGGTGTGCACTCCACAAGCTAGAGAGAGGAGATCAAGAGGCTTCATAACAAAAATAAACCGAAAACCATGTATTAAAAATTAATTTCAAAAATTAGAATGAAGATTAGAGAGTGATTAGAGAAGAATTGCTTTACCTTTTAGCTTGTATTAACCTAGATTAGCTATGTGGAGAGGAAAATGGATCTTCTACCAAATGGAGGCCATTAATTAGGTTTTTAGGAGGTGTTTAGGGTTTGAGGAAATTATGAAAAGGAGGGTTAGGGTTTAGGGTGGGTTTAAGATAATATATAGAGGTGGGTAATGGGTTTGGTTTCACTAATTGACCCAATAAGAGAAGTGACATCCTAATGTTCACTACAACTATTTAATGCTTCTTTAGCCAACTAAAACCCACCATTATAAAACCACCCGTTTTTTTTCAAATAACTTTATTTTAAAGAAATTATCCTATCCAAAAAAAATCCATTTTAGCTCCATTTAAATTAAAATCATAATTTTAATTTATTATTCGGTAATTGCAATCCCGGATTGTTACACATAGTGTCTCATGAATAAAGAAGGCTATTTATACAAGCCTTTTCAGAAGTATTTTAAAAATAAAATAACAAAGAGTTACGAAAATCAAACCAATAAAATTATCAAATATCCCTATCCCAATCATAAGATCCTTCATGTCCTCCCTCTGGTTCACGAATAACAGGGCCACCGGTTGGTTTTCTAAAAGCTCTCCCTCCTTGACCACCACTATTGCCACTAATGCTGCTGCTTGGATTCTCCTCGAAAGATGTCCACGTGGATGTTGGGGCTGGGCGCCTACCGCGTGAGGTAGAAGCAGAAGTGGTGCTGGTGTATGAAATGACATCCCAAAGTTTGTTGAAGAACCCTTTAAACCTATCAAGTTTGTGATCAACCTTTTTTAGATGAGTATCAAGGATTTTTTGATTCCTTGATATAATTCCCAATGATTGATTTGTAGTGAAATCAGGTTGAACAAGACGGATTTCATCATCTTGATCAAGAGGTTCTCTTGGTGGAGCTTGAGGTTGAGGTTGAGGTTGAGGTTCCTGTTGACGTGCTTCCCATTCAGCTAGAGACATGATACGAGGAGGCCTTACCGATAGTTGCATGAGACTAATAGTACGAGGATTTGATGAACCATCGTATTTTCTGAGTTGGGCATTGGCGTATCAACTTCTAGGAGAAGTCGCATTATATACTCGTCAAAATATATCGTTCTCATTTTCCCATTGTTGAATGAAAAAAATTCATCAAGTATTAATTACACCCGATTTACTTTAATATTTCCCCATATAGATTATAGTGCTCGGTAGTTATTTGGGTACACTATTCCATAGGAGCCGGTGCGTGGGGTAATGGTCCTTATCAGGGCTCTGTGTAAAAGCCTAGCTCTTGGTCTTAAGGAAGTGGATTTAATATCTCTGTTATTGATCTCATCCTATAAAAATTGATGATTTATATTGTCACGAATGTGAGGATTGAAATCTATTTCCTCAAGCCTGCTACCAATGTTTGGGGATCCTAGAATATGAGCAATGCGGTTAAGAGAAAACCATACATTTTTCCCGCATACCATACTCCAAACACTGTCATTTGGATTTCGTGGAGTTTGGTGACCGAGGTTGAGATTGGCGTAGAATAATTTGACCATAATATGGTCGATGGCATGGTCATTACGATTTATGTCTAAAAGTGCTGTCAAATTTGCCTGGTCTGTTAAAGCTTGAAGATTGTAGGTTTGAAGACCTTGAAAATCAACAAATGAATGCTCAAAAATCCTTGACTTCTTCATCTTGTTCCAACGAGTGACTGCAACTTCATTGAAAAGTCATTAAGCGATTTGGGCATCAATTGGTTCGGAGAAGGTTGAGGTTGAAGCTCTAGAGCGCTTAGGAGGCATAGTTGTTAAAATTTTGAGGAACAATTTGAGAAAAAAATAGAAATTTGGGGACTAGGGTTTGCTTAGAAATGGGGAAGATGAAGTTTGGATACGGTGAAAAACAAAAGTAAAAGTGAAAGAGATGGATAAGTAGGTGAAAAAACTGTGTAATATAGCGTTCAGTCGACTGAAATTGTCTGTTCAGTCGACTGAACTGTAACGAACGCGAATCTTCGACGCCCGAAAACCGACATCAATACGTCCACTGTATCAACTGCCGAGCAATCGAAGGCCGAAAAACCGTACGGTTATGGTTAAAGAAGAAGAAAGAGGATAGAAGAAGAGAGAAAAGATAGAACAGAACAGAAAGAAAACAACAGAACAATATCAAAATCTCACAATCGCAGCGGAACAACATATAATAGATAAATGAATAATCTTTAAACAAAGAACTATATCAGTTATTACATTACATTACATTATATCATCAGAGTGTACAACAACAAACAGCGGAAAAGAAATACTATATACTAGTGAATACGCCATGCCATCCAGCTTGCCTCCAACAACTCCTGAATTCCAGAATATCCTGATAAACCTGACTTTTGACTGCCCGTGTGGAAATTGGTGGGCACCCAGAGTTTAGGAAGGAAAACAATAAACTCCGAGTCAGTCATGTGACTGGTGTGTGAACTCAAAACAGTTTATCTTTTTAGAACAAAGTACAGGATAAAAAATTTTAAAATAGATTCGCAATGCTTTTTAGAAAATGAGACTACCATAAGGCCTCCCGCACACACACACAATGCAAACGCAGAATCGAAGGAGATTTTTCCTTATGATAGTCAAAGATGCTTGATACGCATTAAAAAGAAACATTTGATATTATTACTAGTGCATAGTGTAGACAAAATTCATTTCGAAAGTAAAGATATAAATCTTAGCCAGCATAGGCATTCCGCCCTTATGCCTACTATAGCTACCATCCAAACAGTGGGGCGCCATCATAAGTGAATGATAGGTTCTACAACTAAAACCGTACAACATCGTATTGTTTCTTTGGATTTCCAACAAATGGTCAGGCCACGGAACTTCCCATTGCCACATGGAAACGCCTCTGGAATGACGTCCTAAGAACCTAACCGGATCTCTGCCAACACAAGGCCGGGTTACCCTTCAAACTGGGTAACTACTGACACGAATATGCCATCCGCCGATCGTAACCGATCTATATCCGAGGATCCTCGATTTCCATCAACCACAAAGTAATAAGTTTGCAGCAACAACATAGGTTAAGTATCTGGGCTCCATACCATGATACCACCTTTATCCAGAAGGAATGTCATACACTAAAGGGCGCTACCCCCGATAACCTTGCTGCATCCATCCTGTTTTGACCATTTCCGGAATGTGAGATCCGACGCAGTCTCGTCCACAAAGCTACGCTTTATACAAAAGCTGTGCTTTGATTCAACAAATGCTCAACAGCACTTATCATATCACACTACCGAATTGGGAGTATATTACTAATAACCTTCAACCACATAACCTCTGAGCTCGTACGTCTCAGAGAAGGGTGTTTAGTTAAGAGAATAAATTCTCCGTCACCAACAGATATGTATTTGAAAGAAATCAGCTTTATATCTCAATTTGTAATGTCAGACATACAATCCATACAAGTCTGTTCCAGTTTCGAAAAGAACCGAAGGCACTTCCAAAGAAATCCTTGCAATCTGGATATTCACTAATCACGTCCGGACTTCCCATCACATATGGAATCTCTATACCGGGGCCATTCGGTGCAGAGACATTCGACGGTAATCCTTCCGTTTTCAAAAATATTTGGTCTTCAACGCCGGTCTTTAAATACAATCCATAACGACGTATCACATATTCGGAATGGGTTATGCGACCCCAAGGTCCTTTCCCGGCTAACCCGAATAGTGAGCGCTTATTCAAATATAAGTGTGGCATTCAAATTCAAGCAATCACAACAAATACCTATTCAAAGGTAAATATTGATAGTCGGTTATTGAACTATCAATGGGTATGCACAACATCACCAGATTCCAAATAATTTTCCAAATTATTTATTTTCCAAAAATATCTTTACAAAATATATAATTTCAATACTTCGAGAATAAATCAATATTTATTTTTAAACAAATTCCCCTTTTCTTTTATAAATTCCATAGTGAATTTATATTTCAAAATATCTACTGATATACGGTTTTCAATAGATTTCAAATATTCAATTTCAATTTATCTTTACAAAGATAAATTCTCAAAAATATTTCATTTCATATTGGAAAAGCATTTCCATGCTTATTAATAATAAGTAGTTCACAAATCTATTTATTTTCAACATTTGGAAATTATTCCATATACTTAAATTACAATTAAGTGTATATTTTATTCTTTAAGGAAAAACATTCTCTTAAACACATTTACTTGGATCAAAACGAATGTTACGTAAAACATCGTGACGACAACTCAAAATCATTAGTATAGGGATTCGAAGTTAAGATAGATATATAAATCCCAATACTATATAAAACATTTCCTTCCGGAAATCATTTACTATAACAACAGTGTTATAGTCCACCATTTCCTTCTATTTCTCGAAAAGGTCTATTTCAACAATGAATGTTGAAATCTATGGTTTCGAACCTTAACACAGTTAAAACATCATTAAATCGTTTTAATTCTATTTAAAATATCACATTCAAAACAATTTCTTTAACATATTATTCACTATCCAAAAACGTGAATATACTTCGTTATCCAATTTCATCATTTTTATACATTTTATTTTAAAGGATTATCCATGCCCCAAAACTGTGGATATAACTCCTTTAATAATTTCTACATTTACTTTATCAAATTCAATTGATTTGGATTTATAAAACAATGTTTATAAATTCTAATTCTATTTATTTTATAACAACTTCATTTTATAAATCTCCTTTATTAACCTATTCAATTTATAACCCAATTATATACCAAAAGTCCATATTATAAGTTAAATACTTATAATTCATTTGTTTACAAAATCGTTCTTTTAAACTTCCCAAATTATAAATCTTATAATTTATAAGATTCATTTATTTACCCAAATCTATTCTTTTAATAACTTTACAGCATTTTTAAATCTTACTACTTATAAATTCCATTTATAACTTCACCGTTTATAATTTTATAATATTCATTTATGAAATCCATTTACACTTCATCCTAACATTTATAAAAACTCGTTTTATAATTCCAATATATTAATTTATAAATATCAATTTTATAAATCTTTTATACAAATCAATTTATATTATTATTTTAAAACATCTTTAAACTCCGTTATAATTTCATCATTTTGATTTATAACATAATCAAATTTTATAAATACTATATTTTAAACTTTTAACAATAAATTCAATTATCCCAATTTAAACTATTTTATAAAATCATTAACCCCATATTTTCAAACATCAACTTTTAACTATATTTCTCAAAAATTATAATTTTTATAACATTAAAATTATAACGTTTATTTATTTAAAATGAATCAATTCCAAAAATATTTTATAAAACGTATACTTTCAAAAATCACTTTAAAATTCTTTTAAGATTCCAAAATTGGCCCAATCACCACAAGAAAAATGATTTATAACAGTACAGAAGCTCAGCGTTTGGACGCCTACTGCAGTTGAAAATGAAAAAACAAAACATACAACGTTGTATTAAGCACACTGTCCAGTAAATTTCCGAGCCCGCCTAAGTTCCCTCCTTGTTTTCATTCACCGCTTAAAATATGTCATCTTCTTCCCCGTAACAACAAACCCAAAATCTCAAACCCGCTCGTCTCTACAGATCTTGCCAAACATCTAGAGTAGCGACTTCATCAGAAATCCTTACCGTGCCCTAACATCACAGTTCATTAAAATGCTCCAGTTAATGTTAGCAATTTTAGGAATCAATCCCAAGCACCTAGGGCCGGTCTTTCACCAAAGTTGGAAAAGCAATGGCTGTGGGCCACGGAACTTCTAGGGCACCATTATATCACCAAAACACGCAGCCAAAGAAGAAAAAAATTCCATCCGATTTGGATTCGAAATCGCAACTCAGGAAGAGTAGCAGCGACCAACAATTGCAGACTCCGACTGACGTCCGCCTGTAGCGAATCGGCTGCGTCGCCGACTAGGCAGCGACCCCAATCCTACAGTGCCCAAATTCATCAATGCACAGACATATTCGGTGACTGACCGACTTGGTTGTCTACTTGTTGAAAATTTAAAGGTACTAAATTTTGGACCTTGGCAATTGGGAATTGCATTGTTTAATTTCATAATTTGTTGCAGTCTTGCAAGGCAAAAATCGAATTTAGTGAACTATTGTGCAGTTAATCGAATTAGTGGATTGCTAAGAGTTATCGTTTAATTTCATGATTCGTCACTGTGTCTCCGTTAGTACCTAGTTTCAGTTTTAACTGAATTAGTTCTTATTTGTATTTTAAGCCTATTATTGGGAGTGGAATTAGCACCGTTTGCCATTGGAAGCAGTTTTTCTTCAAAAAAGAAGCTAGGTAAAAGACCCTGGATAGCTTATTATGCATATGAGCGTGGGATAACCAATATGATCCTTCATGAGCTTATGTGGGTTGTCTTTGTTACCTTTTAGGACTTTAGTCTTGCATACTGTGAAACTTTACATAGAGCTTTAGCAGATCGCTTTGTTGCTAACTTATTAAAATGATCTTTATGTAATTTGACTACTGCATTTTTACATTTGAATTTCTTTGCAGTTTTAAAACAGTCTCATTAGATGAAATTTTGACAAGGTGAAAATCCGTAAATGACATCATGTTAGGAAAAAATCTAACAAAGAAATTAGAGAAAAGAAACAGGAAGACGTAGGTTAACAAAATAAAAAATTGTTCGGATTTCTTGAAAATAAATAAGATTGGTAAAGCATATCCTTAATTATAATGAAGCATAGAAAATAGGTTTTGGATCCATAATACTAAAAAAGATGCTGCATCCGTAGAAAACTTGAGTAATAAACAGCTGTGGTTAAATTCTACTTATAAATTTTATTTTATTATCAGGGTCTGCTGCAAAATGACATTATACATGAGATTTGTAAAAATAAAGTTACTATAAATTTTGCATATAAAATAATTATTTAATAAAATATAACTTTCGTCTTAAGTTTTGTAATATGGCTATGATTCGTAAATAAGTGATATAACTGCATTCGATAAGAACTAATAAAATATGTGATAGACTTTGATAAAACATGAAATGGTCTGTTTCATTATTGGGTTCTAGGCTGAAAAAAGAATGATGCTTAACATTAAAGGTAAAAGTAACAAGATTGAATGGTTTGGCACTGTTATCGATTGGACAAGATATGATCAATGAACTTGAATATAAAATATTATTATTGATTTTGCAAGTTAGATGGCTAAAAAAAATTTCACAAGCAATTAAAAGTAATTTTACTATATATGTTACAAGAAAAGTGGTTGGTTATTGCACAACAAGATAGCATGTTTGGCCATACCGCAATTTTTAGTTATTTTTTCTTAGGGAGAATAAGTGTGACTTATGTTGTCATTCTTTCATGTATAATGACTTCTGTGGGTGGAATCATCTGTGGATAAATTTTATATAAATATTTTTTTTACTGATATTGGAATTACAGGTTGCGTTTTTACCTCTTCCTTAAGTTTTGTATGCATTTATTATATAAATATTTTTTCTTTTTATACGCATCTCAACATTATTATGTAGTTTGCAGGCTCTGGAGCTGGAATATGGATGCAAGCTTTGTTTCAGACCATACATAACAAGTGGCGAGGTGATATTATATAACATTTTCATATTTCACATTTTACTTTTCTAACTACTGTATCAAATTTGTTGTCTTTTCCTTTCTCCTTAAGACAGTTTAATTTGTTGTCTTTAATTTTTTTTATAGAATAAGTGTTGTTATGATGTGTGTAAGTGAAGGAAAAAAGTGATATACAAAAGACTAAGGGTGGAGAACAAGAAATTTAAGATGGTATAATTATTATTCGTATAGCTTAGCGAATAATAAATTCCATACTATTATTTTTATTTTTATTTCACATCATAAATTGTTGCTTTTACATTGTTGCTGTAAAGATTAAAGAAAAGAAGGTACTAAAGCAAACGAGGAGGGAAATGATGCCACATGCAATTCTTGTCTCGGCAGTTTTAACTACACAACTCTTTGATTTAGAAGAACAACCAAGTTGAAGGTATATTTTCTATTTTACTTGCACTTTGTTCGATTCACTATGTAAAATAATTGCATCTAATTGTGTCTCTTCGCTATTTCAATAAACTGGCTGATTTTAATAAGTCAACAGGTGTACACAACCTATGATTTCATCTACATAGTAACAATTAATTTATGAGTTTTTAGGCTTGCAAAACTTTGGTAAAAAGTATTGTAGTTTTTGACATGAAAAGGCTTGCAAAATCCTGTAAATTCCATCATAATTTTCTAGGAACATAGCCCCATCGTCGTAGAATTCAAACTTTTGAACCATGGCCATATAGGGGTTGATTACGGTGTATGGTAATTCAAACTTTTGAAACATAGCCCCATCATAATTGAACTTTTGAATGCTAACATGGAACAAAATTTTATGACAAAATAATTATGGTAATTCAGTGTATGAAATAATGTGTTTTACTCGTCGATTAGGACATAGATCAGTGAGATGGGGGTGGAAGGTTGTTAGTGTGAAGCATGAAGGAGTGTGATGTTTGGCATGCCATTAGATTCCAGAAGAAGGAGTGTTTCATTTGAAGTTTCAGGTAGAGGTTTGTAGTTGATAATCAATGTTCAGGGTTATTTGAGATGACCTATAACAAGCAATATTAGATGGTTATGGACAAAGTACAAACTCAGCTTGGTTTGATTGTGTTGTGAACTGATTATGTATTGTTCACCACCGACCATTGAAATTAACAGTTTGTTATTGTAATTTTGAGTTCAAGTATTTGACTTCTAGTATGTTATAATTAGTAGTAAATATAATTGATCGTACGTAGATTATTACTGCTTACACGGAATGAGTTATTACTATTATTAAGGATGGATTGGATCTTTAGATGGTTTCATGTTGTATAGTACATTCTGTAGAATTGCAGGATGAGAACATATGAACATTTCTTAAATCCTTTTGCTGCTTATATACATGTTCTGTTGGCATCCCTTTTTGTAATAAATTTGGTGACTACAATGAAATGTACTCAACCCATAACCCCATAGTTGTATAAAAACATCCTTTTACCGACCCTTTCATCATCCGTTCCTGAGTCACCTCATAGTTGTATAAAATTCACTATATATTCGCTACTGACTTGCTTACGTCCTCCAAAATAAAAACGTATAATGCAACGTGGTTGCTTATGCAGGAATTGGATATTATAAAATAAAATAAAATAAATGTAACTTCTTTAATAAACTAAATGTTGAATAACTAACCGACCTATAAATGCAATCACTTTCCAAGTCAGTCAATTCTTTCTTCCATAATGACTGGAACCTTGTAATCCTGAACTTATATATGGTGAAATATAGAGAATGCAACCAAATAAAAAATTTATTTTATTTAAGTCGTATAAAATTATTATTATAAATTATTGTTTTAACCATTTATCTTAAAGCCAAGTATGTATTGAATATTAAATCAGCCTTCTCTAACAGTATCTAGCTTATAATTAAATCCATAATAAAAATGAGTTGGCTCTTATAATTCATGATGAGCCATTAATAATATGCGTATACAAACAATTTTAATGCACATCAGGATAAATAAATACAAGTTATGATATCACTGTCACATTCAAACTCGCTGACGCTTGAAAAATCCTTGGGGCTGCTGGCTGCATAATATTCATTTGTTTTGATTGTGAAATAAAGTAACAAAAGAGATCATATTACACACAAATATACAAGTAGTTATAATCAAAGAGGATAGATAGTTAGACCGTCACCGCCAGAAAAGCTGTTTAATTGGAAAATTTCAATCATTCTCACGTGTTTTATAATTCACCCTTCTAGAAATGCTACAACGTAAACTGCTCTTTAGACCCTGTAACAGCAACCCGTATTTAACTGCTCCAAATATTTTACGGGGAATCATCACGTCCACTGCGTCCATTCTCTCTTTTTAACAAATGATAGGCTAAGCAGCTTCTCAACGAGCTTTTGTGTTTAAGGCAACAGGCTCTTCATGCTGCTGAATCTTGATTGACCTAGCTTGGAGCCTTGGAGGTAGACTTTAGTACGAGCAATAACGTTTTAAGACCATTTGAGTGACGCTTTTTGCTTTTTCCTATCATATGCTATGTACAGATCCTCTGTCCCGACAATTCCTGTCCATGTGTGCCCCGTCAATAATAGTTTAACCCATAATCAAACATTCTACAGTAAAGTTCATCTCGGGTCATAACAGCAGACTCTTTTATAAAATTCCTCGCTTCCATAAGCTAGCCTTGTGTGCATGGGCATGCACAATCAACTTTTTAATACATCTAACTATAGGATTATTGTGCAGACAGAGCTGGAATAATATTTGAATATCCTTCTTTATGTTTCTTTTATATCAACTTTTAAGTAGTAAACTATTTATGATTATTTATATCAACTCTTATGAAGTAGACAATTTTAGTCGGTATAAACATAATTGTTTCTTCTATTTGATAATATAACTAAATATTGTTGTTTTTTATGTTGCTAGATATTTATGATTTATTTGTTAGATGTCAATTAGAATTATGTGGTAACTAACAAATGAAGCATCAATACATTAATCAAATTTACAGAAGGTAACTGTTCCATGAAGCTGAAGACCAGTAATTTTCCTTTTGTTTATTACAATAGAAATTTCATTGATTCATACACCTGATAATCTTAGAAATATAATTACAAATTTAATTTCATATGTTTAATAGTCTTAGTATTTTTATTATGTACCTGGCATATCATTAATGTTAATAACTATTTTCATGATCATTTCTTCTCAACATTGGAATCCAGTCTGTTAACTTTATGTTGGTAATCAAGTTTCTTCTCCTTCTTAAACAAAATACTAGTGAGACTGAGAGTGACCATATAGTCAAATCCTATTAGAATTATCTGTCAATCTCTCAATAATTGGATGAAAAAAAATAAATCTGAAAATAATTTTTCAGCTCCAAATTGTCCATTTTGACAACTCTATTCGTTTCCTCCTTTTGATTACATACAATGACATTAAAATGAACCTCGGATTAGTAATCTGAATGAATGGAAGCAGAACTTAGTGCCAAGAGCAAAAATACTGAAATGCTCAGTATAATGGAAGTTTGACTTATTTTGTCATCCTTTCATGTATAATGGCTTCCATGGGTGGAGTTATCTATGGATATGATATTGGAATTGCAGGTCACATTTTATTTGTTTTTTAGCTTTTATATGAAGTGTTATAACACAATCATATCCAAATTAGACTTACATATAAATATTACTAGGTGGACTGACATAGATTGTGCCATTTTTGAAGATATTCTTCTCTGAAGTGTACAAGAAAATGGAAGGAGATGCAAATATGACCAACTTGCAAGTTCAATAGCCAGCTTCTAACTTCCTTTACATCATCTATATATTAAGCTGGACCTATTGCTTCATGTTTCACATCTTCAGTCACAAGATCGTACGGTCGAAAATCATTGATGCTAATTCGAGGGATCCCTTTCTTGGCTGGTGCTTCATTAGGAGGTGTTGCTGCAAATGTTTATATGATCATCTTAGGCAGAATAAGTATGATGTATTTTGTCATCCTTTAATGGGTAATGGCTTCAATGGGTGGAATCATCTATGGATATCATATGGGAATTACAGGTCACTTTTTACTTCTTTTAGTTTTTGTATGCAGTATTATAACATAATCATATCCAAATTAGACTTACATAGTTACATACAAATATTCTTGATCCTAAAAGGAAATTGATTCGACATCGTGTTTTTCGTGAATCATGTGTCTACGTGGATGGTAATTATATGAAAGATTTGTCGGTTCTTGGTCGTGATTTGGCACGGGTTATCATCATTGACAATTCCCCTAAGGTAAATGCTTTCCCTGTGATTTTAGGTTTAATCGATTCACCAATTCAGGTTTTAATTATATTTTTCTTTTGCGTTCTTTTAGAGATTCTAAAATGCATGTAGTTGTATCTTCTAAAATACGAATAAGTAGGAAAAGATTACAAGAACTAGTCATACTCTGTTAGTTACTTTTATCTTAAATTTTGACCCTTGATATATCAATTTATTGGGGAAGTTATTTTATTTTGCAATTGATTCATGTTGCAAAAAGCTTTTTGCTTCACTAAGAGTAATATAAATCGGCATTTTTCATGTCTTATTTCTTGTACTGTCCTAAGAAATGAAAAAAAAAACTCAAATAGATAAATTCTTTGATACAAAATATAGAGATGTAGAGAACTGAAAAGCTTTATAAAAGATGAAGGAAGCAAACAAAGAAGAAGCATGGTGATGATCTCCAGGCATATAAGCCTATAAATTTCACTTGAAACCCCACGTATGTACTTTACTTAAGTTATACTTCTTACCAAAATTTTGCTCCCGAAACCAGATAGCTTACCCTCTTACCAAACTTTTTTTATGAAACAATCAAGCAGTAAAATGAGATGCTTAAATGAAAATGCATTGTTATACGTGACATTTTCTTCAGGCTACTCCTCTAGCTATAATTTTTATAAAGATTTTCACTTGGGTTTATATATGTGGAATTATGAATCTATGATGTGTGCTTTATTTACAGTAAAAGTGAAATGAGTTGTGGCCATAGGGATAATTGGACTCGTACCTACGTGCGTTTCTGAAGGTACAGCATCTAGTTGAGTAAATCCCGATAAGAAATACGAGAATCATTACACTAAGAATAAAATGCTTGTGCTGGTCTTTTTTCACTTGCTCTTACACTCTTGCTTTGTAGGAATCACACCTATAACAGAGAATGGTTGCATCATTGTTCCATCTGTAGCAGTATTTACCATGTCATTACAGGTGTCTCTGAGTCGTGGGTGTGTGATGTTGGTGGCTTGCAACATCCAGACTATATATTGAAACAGGTACATTCATCAGGTATGTATTATGGCTCTTAATAAATTCTCGACATGCCTTTTATTATGAAATAGGACTTGTTGCAATAGGTTATAGTGCAATTGTTGTATTTTAAGTGCTTTTCAATGCTAAAATAGAGCAACGCTCTTCTTCATGCAACAAACTTGTCAATTTCTTCATTTCATATTACTTAAGGATGTTTGTCATTAAAACAATTGAAAAATATGACCATGACGAATCTTCGTGCTGAAAAAAAAGCTTATATTCATGAATTAATTAGAAAAGGTACGAAGCTGGAGGCTGATTTAAAAGCTCTAGAACCATTAAGAGACAATGTGATACAGTTTCGTGCTGAAGTTAAGAAGCTGAATGCTACAAAGCAATAACTTGCTGGTTAAATTCAGAATCTGATGCAAGACCTGACCAAAGCATGAACTGATAATAATCAAATCCCTGTTATGCGAACTGAGATCGAAAATATCAAGCAGGAAGTATCATGTGCAAGTTTGTATCACTAACTCGTGGTTTGTTTACTGGCCACTGCAATTAAAGTATCTTGTTTCTCATATCCTCATGTGATCTCCACTGTAATGAAAGTAATTTACTCGTGGTTTTTATCAACATTTCCACTGTAATTAAAGTAATTTACTCATGGCCATGTATTATTATTATTGCAGTTACTACAGTTGTTGGAAATGATAGTC
This sequence comes from Allium cepa, assembly GCA_030765085.1. NCBI lineage: Eukaryota > Viridiplantae > Streptophyta > Magnoliopsida > Asparagales > Amaryllidaceae > Allium > Allium cepa. The sequence goes on along the minus strand of CM060934.1, from coordinate 504,220,197 downwards.
AAAAATAGTGGCAATGTAGTTGATAAGGGCTATTTGATAGGGCAAAGGATAGCTACCATTGGTATATGATACACCATTTTTCATCTGGTTTTACAGAACCTTGGCAGTGAAAGTAATGCTATTTTTTAACTCAACATCGATGGTATTTTGTGAAATTAAACTATTTCATGTTTATCTTCATAAGTGAATTATTTGAATAATTAAGTTGTTTAGGTCTTAATATATATCATAAAATTTTAAAGACGAGGATTGTAGAATGCAAAAGTTTAAGTTTTAACACTATATGAAATGATTGATATTTGACTAGGAATAAATTTATTTGATATATCTTATGTCTCCACAGCTTAAATATCCGGATGAGAACCATTGAAACCCCGCTGACTTTCTAGATCTATCGGTTTGCTTCTAACATTGAGTTCATAATATTACAATAGGTAACTTCACAATTGATTCAAGGGCTGCTCATACTATTTCCAACTCTTTCTTTCTGGCATTAAACTCAGTTTCTACAGCAGCAGCCTCGTCATGTTTTGAAACTAATTGCTTCTTCTTCGCTTTGAGCTCCTTCACATAGTGTCTAATTTTGGTATTTAGTGGCAACTGCGCTAATGTTGGTTGCCTGATCAATTTGAACCTGGTATGTCCAACATGGCTTGAAGTGAAAGACAGAGGCTCGAGTGGTAGCGTGCAAAAGTACTTGCTCTACATTTAGATCACCGAGATACTGCTGCACTGGAAGCTTTGGCAATCCTTAACAGAGTAAGTCAACTACTTATTCCAGGATTTCCTAGTCTGCTTGCATGTTATTACTTATTCTTGGTAGGGCACATCGGTAAGCTTAGATGGAATATGGTGCAGTTTGGGTAGTTGGGGATGGAATATGGTGCAGTTTGGTTTGATGTTCACTGGTGATGTGCACTGGTTTGTATTGATTATAGTGGTGGGTTGTTAAGCATTTACTCACTGATCACTTCAAATTTTTAGATCCATATAGTGATTTTTTGGCGCAGTTAAGCATTTTAGCATATGAAACTTCAAATTTTTAGATGGCGTTTACTCACTGATCATTTCAAATTTCTTCATTGCAGGTAATTAAAGATGGCGATGACACATTCTTCTTCCGTAGCAAGTAGCAAGTAGCAAGCATATGAAACTTTTTAGATGCACGTTTTGTTGTAGGCATTTGGTGTGGACTTACTGTATTGATATTATACTTTTACTTAACATATAACGTGTCTTTGTTTAACAGAATTTGTGGCAACTTGGTTTACTTTGTTATTTTTGTTTATGGATATTATTGAAACTTGGTTTATGGATGTCTTTTGTTTATTAATATTGTCTTAACTAGTTTATGTAACCAATTAATAGTTATTAGAACCTGTTATATATACTAGTTGCTTGAATATGCTTAAAATATAGTTTTGGAATATTCAAAAATAGAGTGGAATATTAAAGCTGTTATATAAATAGAAGACAACGTTTGATTAATGTTGTCAATGAAGAAACAAAAGCGTTTAATTCGTGCTGTAATTATCTTGAATTTGTCAATAACAGCGTTTTTTACATGCTGTCGAAATAGTTGATGATTCAATAACAGCGTTTTTAACATGCTGTCGAAATTGTTGATGATTCAATAACAGCGTTTAGAAAAAGCTGTTGTAAACAGTTAAAGTAGAATTTGAACATCTTCGACAACTAAATTATAAACGCTGTTGAAACATAATACAACACGTCTGAAAACGCTGTAAAAGCATTATTGACAGCTCGTAATAAACGCTGTCACAGAGATGTTTCAACAGCGTTTATAGAAAAGCTGTTGTAAGTTATGTATATACGACAGCATGTCGTTATACAGCGTTTGAAATAACGCTGTTGTATCATATTACAGCGTTTATCAAACGCTGTTAAAAGCCTTTTGTGGTGTAGTGAATGATGCTACACACCAAATAGTCAATCACGACAACAACGACATCATATATCTGTATATGAAAATCAACAAATATCAAAATATCTATAATCAAATAAATACTGTTGAGGAATCCAGTTGGATCCCTCCAACCTGTTTCCCTGCATCTACAGACATTAGCACAATACCAATTCCGTTTCCAAACGAAATATCGCGGTATATAGGATTTAACATATTATCCGCTATTATATGGCGCAATAGGGTCTCATCCGCTATATAATGCGGGAAAATCAACTCCAAGTACATATATAATACCAATTTCACTGTACTGTGAAATATTCGCGGTATATGTTTTTAATAAATAACCTCCGCTTACTAACGGCGTATAATGTCTATTTTAACAATCAATAGATAACAATCATCATTCAAACATACAATCAAGAATTTTAAATCTAACTATTTAAAATTAAAATCGAAACCGATTCGATTGAGTGAGAAGTTCTCACCTTGATTTCAATTTCGTTTTCAGCTTTTATTTCGAATAAAATTAAACACGCGTTTAATTTTACCCGAAATTCTCACTTACTCCAAACGACTCCAATCCAGTTCCATAGCGTAATGTTCATCCATACGAACCTAACGCAACTTGTTTCGTGCGATTTCGACCTCGTATGAAAAAGATATCATATTTTAAACATTACACGTTTTAAATATAAATAAATTTCAATTTTTCTTTTATTGTTTTAACCTAACTACCATCGTAGCCGTACATCTTACCCTTGCAGATCCAAGCCGTCCCCTTAAGCCTCTCCCCCTACCCAGAAACACGCTCGAGAAAAAGGAACCCACGGCCGCCCCTCTTCCTTGAATTAACGAGCCATCACCACGACGTTTCAGCCCGATCAACTACCACCACCACGAAGCCAACGCTCGACTCCACCCTTCCCTGGAACAGCTCGAAGCTCGGCTGCACTTCAGCCTCGAAGAACGCGCACGAAAAACGAACGAACGGAAGCAATTTGTCTTTGATCCACTTGACCAAAAACGATCATCACCGTATAGAATTAAAGCCCTCACGGATCTCTACAACATTGTAGTTGAACATTTCTTCAATTGATTTGTGGATTTGAAGTTAATGGGGGAGAAAGATGAACAATTTTCGGCCATTGGTTTATATGGAAGCGGCGGCTCTGAATTGAAACCCTAGCCCTTTTTTCTTTTGCAAATGTGAATATTTTGGGGCTTTTATAGAAAAAACGACAAATACTATTCATCCCGGATTTTTCCGGACTCCAAACGAAGCGTGCCGATTGGCGTTTCTAAGGTTTACCCCACGTTCCGAACACAATGGAATGTGTTTCAGGAGCTGATTCGATCATCTGTGCGAGTTATGGAAACGATCAATTTTAAATTAAATCGATTTAAACAAATTTCTATGCGTTTTATCTTGCCCCGGACAAACGGTAAATCCGATTGACACGAAATTTGAAACCATAAATAATATAATATTACGGATCCGATGAAACTGGTTTCGTTGAAATCCGAGACTATTTGAAAAATGGCTATTTTAACTCGTCAATTTAAATATTAAAATATTCAATTTTCACGAATTAACTTTAATTTCAATTTTAAAAGTTCTATAACATCATTATAACTTCAATATGATAAAATAAAATTTTACGAATCAAATTTAATCATATTTAACCCAATTTTCAATTATTTACGTAATTTCAAATATTAAATTATCGATTTAATTATCCAATTAAATCCAATTTTTCGAATAAAATTTATTCGACTTATAAATTTCACTTATTAATATTTAAAATTAACTAAATATACAAATTTTAATTAACAGAAATTCTGGGTCGTTACAAACTTCCCCCCTTAAAAGAATTTCTTCCTCGAAATCACCAAGTAAGAAAAAGTTACAGAATCTATTAATTTTCCCAAAACAAACCGTTCAATTTAGATTTTTACAAATCCCTTAAGTGTTTAACTTTCCCAAAATTCATAGTTAAACTTCTTACAATAACTTTACTAAATTTCCCAATCATACATAGTTATCTTTTCAAACCAAACTATATTGTTTAACTTTCAATTCCAAATCAAATTTTAGTTTTCACAAAATTTTCCAATTTTTCTCAAAAATATTCTAACGCCTTAAATTTTCGGAAAAATTCGCCAGAGTCTCCTTTGCACGGCTCGATCTGGAAAAAAAATGACAGTATATATATCACAAATATACATCTCATCAAGTGATGAGGCATCCCGCAGGGAAAAAAGTGTAAAAGTACGATATTTAATCCGACATATGTACCTTATATATTATTAGCGAGCATATACGGCTAATATAGCACGAAAGCGAGCTCCAAATGCGAAGCAAACGCAATCCACACCTACTAAACACTCAACAAACAGATGAGAAACATGTATATAGACAATAGTATGGATATACAACATATAGCAACATGATAACTATATATGCCAACATAGCAAATGCTGTAAAAGCAATATACTCAACCATCAACCAACTATCATCCAACTAGCATTCAACTAACATCCATAACCAATAAATATTCATTCATATTCTCATTAATATTCAATGAAATGGGTTTTCAATTTAATCACATTTGATTCATTAACAGTGGATGTTTTTACTAACATTCATTTTCAATTAATTTATATTCACTGATTCATATTCAAGTTGGTTCACTTCCAAATCAAATTCAATTCTATTTAAGATTCACTTAACTTCCAATTGGATTTCAATTACTTTAGCTTTCAATTTCATTAACTCAATTTCATTAATACTTAATGAATTATATACAATCAACTAACTATCATATAACAACCAATGTATATTAATTACAACCAAATTCCTTTGCTTATATTCGTTCAATTTGGTTTAACACCTTTACTTTCAATTGGTTTAATTAAATTGATTTTCATTCAATTATTCAAAAAAAAATTATAACATCAGATTTTAATGAATTAACACTTACATTCATTATTTCATATCAATTATTTACATTTAATTGATTAACATTCAATCCATTTATTAATTCAATTACAAAAGTTGAATTTTCATTTATATAACTCAAGTTCACATTTATAACTTAACTTTATTAATTTACTTCGATACTAAAATCAACTTCATCTAACATCTCTTAAGTTATATTTCATTTTATAAACATCACTTGGTTTTACTTAACTTAAATTCCCACTTATAAATCCAATTCAGATTCCCAATTCTGAAGTAAATTTTTATTTACTTTTACCAAAGTCGAATTTCATCATTTATTCAAACTCATTTTTTATTTACAACTCATATTCATAAATATATTCATATACTTTCACTTCTTATATATATAAGATTATTTCACAATTGTAAATCACATTAATTACAATTCAATTTTTATAATTCATTTGCTTATACAATTTATTCTTTTATAACATGTTTTATTTAACTTATTCAAACATCTTTTAAATTTACTTATATATATATATATATATATATATATATTTACATTTTCAACAACCAAACAATCAACTTATATACACTTTAATAATTCTGAAAAATTATTCCTTTATATACAAAATATAATCAAGGTAAAATTATTTCATTTACCCAATTTAAAACAATATCGTGTCGAATTGTTCTGTACAAGTGTTTAGAGATCCCTATCAACAACATTAGTTACTCGTATTAACCAGAATCCATATACCACTCGACAAACCAATCATCACAATATAAAAAAAATTTATATTCACTAACAAATACGCTCTCATATCTATTATTACTTTCAACTCATTCTAGAGTACTACTGACTCTATCGTTAATGAGTAATACCAAACAGAGCCATGGTTGTCAATTAACCATATGATCTGATACCAAATGTAACGAACCCGAATCTTCGACGTCCGAAAACCGACATCAATACGTCCACTGTATCAACTGCCGAGCAATCGAAGGCCGAAAAACCGTACCATTATGGTTAAAGAAGAAGAAAGAGGATAGAAGAAGAGAGAAAAGATAGAACAGAACAGAAAGAAAACAACAGAACAATATCAGAATCTCACAATCGCAGCGGAACAACATATAATAGATAAATGAATAATCTTTAAACAAAGAACTATATCAGTTGTTACATTACATTACATTATATCATTAGAGTGTACAACAACAAACAGCGGAAAAGAAATACTATATACTAGTGAATACGCCATGCCATCCAGCTTGCCTCCAACAACTCCTGAATTCCAGAATATCCTGATAAACCTGACTCTTGACTGCCCGTGTGGAAATTGGTGGGCACCCAGAGTTTAGGAAGGAAAACAATAAACTCCGAGTCAGTCATGTGACTGGTGTGTGAACTCAAAACAGTTTATATTTTTAAAACAAAGTACAGGATAAATTTTTTTAAAATAGATTCGCAATGCTTTTTAAAAAATGAGACTACCATAAGGCCTCCCGCACACACACATAATGCAAACGCAGAATCGGAGGAGATTTCTCCTTATGATAGTCAAAGATGCTTGATACGCATTAAAAAGAAACATTTGATATTATTACTAGTGCATAGTGTAGACAAAATTCATTTTGAAAGTAAAGATATAAATCTTAGCCAGCATAGGCATTTCGCACTTATGCCTACTATAGCTACCATCCAAACAATGGGGCGCCACCATAAGTGAATGATAGGTTCTACAACTAAAACCGTACAAGATCGTACTGTTTCTTAGGATTTCCAACAAATGGTCAGGCCAAGGAACTTCCCATTGCCACATGGAAACGCCTCAGGAATGACGTCCCGAGAACCTAACCGGATCTCTGCCAACACAAGGTCGGGTTACCCTTCAAACTGGGTAACTACTGACACGAATATGCCATCCCCCGATCGTAACCGATCTATATCCGAGGATCCTCGATTTCCAACAACCACAAAGTAATAAGTTTGCAGCAACAACATAGGTTAAGTATTTGGTCTCCATACCATGATACCACCTCTATCCAGAAGGAATGACATACACTAAAGGGCGCTACCCCCGATAACATTGCTGCATCCTTCCTGTTTTGACCATTTCTGGGATGTGAGGTCCGACGCAGTCTCGTCCACAAAGCTACGCTTTATACAAAAGCTGTGCTTTGATTCAACAAATGCTCAATAGCACTTAGCATATCACACTACCGAATTGGGAGTATATTACTAATAACCTTCAACTACATAACCTATGAGCTCGTACGTCTCAGAGAAGGGTGTTTGGTTAAGAGAATAAATTCTCCGCCACCAACAGATATGTATTTGAAAGAAATCAGCTTTATATCTCAATTTGTAATGTCAGACAGACAATCCATACAAGTCTGTTCCAGGTTCGAACAGAACCGAAGGCACTTCCAAAGAAGTCCTTGCAATCCGGATATTTACTAATCACGTCCGGACTTCCCATCACATATGGAATCTTTATACCGGGGCCATTCGGTGCAGAGACATTCGACGGAAATCCTTCCGTTTTCAAAAATATCCGGTCTTCAACACCGGTCTTCAAATGCAATCCATAACGACGTATCACATATTCGGAATGGGTTATACGACCCCAAGGTCCTTTTCCGGCTAACCCGAATAGTGAGCGCTTATTCAAAAATAAGTGTGGCATTCAAATTCAAGCAATCACAACAAATACCTATTCAAAGGTAAATATTGATAGTCGGTTATTGAACTATCAGTGGATATGCACAACATCACCAGATTCCAAATAATTTTCCAAATTATTTATGTTCCAAAAATATCTTTACAAGATATATAATTTCAATACTTCGAAAATAAATCAATATTTATTTTTAAAAAAATTCCCTTTTTCTTTTATAAATTCCATAGTGAATTTATATTTCAAAATATCTACTGATATACGGTTTTCTATAGATTTCAAATATTCAATTTCAATTTATCTTTACAAAGATAAATTCTCAAAATGATTTCATTTCATATTGGAAAAGCATTTCCATGCTTATTAATAATAAGTAGTTCATAAATCTATTTATTTTCAACATTTGGAAATTATTCCATATACTTAAATTACAATTAAGTATATATTTTATTCTTTAAGGAAAAACATTCTCTTAAACACATTTATTTGGGTCAAAACGAATGTTACGTAAAACATCGTGACGACAACTCAAAATCATTAGTATAGGGATTCGAAGTTAAGATAGATATATAAATCCCAATATTATATAAAACATTTCCTTCCGGAAATCATTTACTATAACAACAATGTTATAGTCCACCATTTCCTTCTATTTCTCGAAAAGGTCTATTTCAACAATGAATGTTGAAATCTATGGTTTCGAACCTTAACACATTTAAAACATCGTTAAATCGTTTTAATTCTATTTAAAATATCACATTCAAAACAATTTCTTTAACATATTATTCACTATCCAAAAACGCGAATATACTTCGTTAGCCAATTTCATCATTTCTATACATTTTATTTTAAAGGATTATCCATTGTCCCAAAATCGTGGATATAACTACTTTAATAATTTCTACATTTACTTTATCAACTTCAATTGATTTGGATTTATAAAACAATGTTTATAAATTCTAATTCTATTTATTTTATAACAACTTCATTTTATCAATCTCCTTTATTAACCTATTCAATTTATAACCCAATTATATACCAAAAGTCCATATTATAAGTTAAATACTTATAATTTATTTGTTTACAAATCGTTCTTTTAAACTTCCCAAGTTATAAATCTTATAACTTATAAGATTCATTTATTTACCCAAATATATTCTTGTACTAACTTTACAACATTTTTAAATCTTACTACGTATAAATTCCATTTATAACTTCACCGTTTATAATTCTATAAATTTCATTCATTTATGAAATCCATTTACACTTCATCCTAACATTTATAAAAACTCATTTTATAATTCCAATATTTTAATTTATAAATATCAATTTTATAAATCTTTTATATAAATCAATTTATATTATTATTTTAAAACATCTTTAAACTCCTTTATAATTTCATCATTTTGATTTATAAAATAATCAAATTTTATAAATCCTATATTCTAAACTTTTTACAATAAATTCAATTATCCCAATTTAAACTATTTTATAAAATCATTAACCCCATATTTTCAAACATCAACTTTTAACTATATTTCTCAAAAAATATAATTTTTATAACATTAAAATTATAACGTTTATTTATTTAAAATGAATCAATTCCAAAAATATTTTATAAAACGTATACTTTCAAAAATCACTTTAAAATCCTTTTAAGATTCCAAAATTGGCCCAATGATGCTACACACCAAATAGTCAATCACGACAACAACGACATCGTATATCTGTATATGAAAATCAACAAATATCAAAATATCTATAATCAAATAAATACTGTTGAGGAATCCAGTTGGATCCCTCCAACCTGTTTCGCTGCATCCACAGACATTAGCACAATACCGATTCCGTTTCCAAACGAAATATCGCGGTATATAGGATTTAAAATATTATCCGCTATTATACGGCGCAATAGGGTCTCATCCGCTATATAATGTGGGAAAATCAACTCCAAGTACATATATAATATCAATTTCACTGTACTGTGAAATATTCGCGGTATATGTTTTTAATAAATAACCTCCGCTTACTAACGGCGTATAATGTCTATTTTAACAATCAATAGATAACAATCATCATTCAAACATACAATCAAGAATTTTAAATCTAACTATTTAAAATTAAAATCAAAACCGATTCGATTGAGTGAGAAGTTCTCACCTTGATTTCAATTTCGTTTTCAGCTTTTATTTCGAATAAAATTAAACACGCGTTTAATTTTACCCGAAATTCTCACTAACTCCAAACAACTCAAATCCAGTTCCGTAGCGTAGTGTTCGTCCATACGAACCCAACGCAACTTATTTCGTGTGATTTCGACCTCGTATAAAAAAGATATCATATTTTAAACATTACACATTTTAAATATAAATAAATTTCAATTTTTCTTTTATTGTTTTAACCTAACTACCATCGTAGCCATACATCTTACCCCTGCAGATCCAAGCTGTCCCCTTGAGCTTCTCCCCCTACCCAGAAACACGCTCGAGAAAAAGGAACCCACGGCCGCCCCTCTTCCTTGAATTAACGAGCCATCACCACGACGTTTCAGCCCGATCTACTACCACCACCACGAAGCCAACGCTCGACTCCACCCTTCCCTGGAACAGCTCGAAGCTCGGCTGCACTTCAGCCTCGAAGAACGCGCACGAAAAACGAACAAACGGAAGCAATTTGTCTTTGATCCACTTGACCCAAAGTGATCATCACCGTATACAATTAAAGCCCTCACGGATCTCTACAACATTGTAGTTGAAAATTTCTTCAATTGATTTGTGGATTTGAAGTTAATGAGGGAGAAAGATGAACGATTTTCGGCCATTGGTTTATATGGAGGCGGCGGCTCTGAATTGAAACCCTAGCCCTTTTTTTCTTATGCAAATGTGAATATTTGGAAGCTTTTATAGAAAAAACGACGAACACTATTCATCCTGGATTTTTCCGAACTCCAAAGGAAGCGTGCCGATTGGCGTTTCTAAGGTTTACCCCGCGTTTCGAACACAATGGAATGTGTTTGGGAGCTGATTCGATCATCTGTGCGAGTTATGGAAATAAACGATCAATTTTAAATTAAATCGATTTAAACAAATTTCTATGCGTTTTGGCTTGCCCCGGACAAACGGTAAATCCGATTGACACGAAATTTGAAACCATACAATAATTTAATATTACGGATCCGATGAAACTGGTTTCGTCAAAATCCGAGATTGTTTGGAAAATGGCTATTTTAACTCGTCAATTTAAATATTAAAATATTCAATTTTCACACATTAACTTTAAATTCAATTTTAAAAGTTCTGTAACATCATTATAACTTCAATATGATAAAATAAAATTTTACGAATCAAATTTAATCATATTTGACCCAATTTTCAATTATTTACGTAATTTCAAATATTAAATTATCGATTTAATTATCCAATTAAATCCGATTTTTCGAAATAAAATTTATTCGACTTATAAATTTTTAATATTTAAAATTAATTAAATATACAAATTTTAATTAACAGAAATTATGGGTCGTTACAGAACTGGAGGCCGAAACTTTTCTGGCTAAAGTTTAGTCGACTGAACAGAGTTTTTCAGTCGACTGAACTGTTGGCTGAAAGTTTCTGTAATATTTTTAGTTGACTGAGCAGAATTATTCAATCGACTGAATTTTACATTTTTGGTTTTTCTTGACTTTTTGAATGAAAATGATTTATTTAATGAAATAATTAAAATTATATATTAATATTATGATACTATATCATTATTTTGACCACAAAACCATCATATCTTGGGGGATATAGTCTTGGGGGATGGAGTCTTCTTCTTTGGTGTTTTATATCCTTCATTCGCCATATTGTTTTTGTCCCATGAATTTGGACTATATTGAGATCTTTGAGGCAAGACCCAAGGATTTATTGGATCGTTTGATGTACAATACGACGAAGATGGATCAAATGGATTAACTAGTCGTGGTAAAAGTTCACTCACGTCCTTTTTCTTCGAGCTACAAAACTTCAAACCAATTTGTTCAAGAAAGCTTAAGCGTTTTGTCGTTACTTTCTGTTCAAAATACAATTCTTGTTGAGGGTCGATTTGCTGCTGTTGATAATGATGAATTTCATCGATCTTTTTCTTCGTATCGGGAGAAATAAATAGCGAACGTTTGGCCTTCTTGGAATTCGGTGTATATCGATTCGATAATTTTCCCATTTATAAACAGGCTCGTGTGTTGGTGTTGGCGTAGGAAGTTGAGGTGAATCAGCTGAGCTATCGGTTGAAAAAGTTATGATGATGGGAGAGTTTGATTTATTGGAAGACATTTTTCTACAGAGATTGATCTTTTTTGAAAAAGAATTTGTATTGTGTTTAAAAGTTTTAACATGTTTATATAGGTTTAGAGTTAAAAAAAATATGGTGTAAAATCATTATGGATTTAGAACCAGAAAATGATTTAATGGTTAATAATTTTCTTTGAAATGGATGGTTATGTTTTAGTGTATGAAATATTAGCTAATTCAAATGTATAAATTAAAAACCCATACTTATGTAAACTAAATTCATGTCTGTCTTTTAGATGAAGTGAATTAAAGTATGAGATATATTACTCATGTATTAGGTTCCTTACCATTATAATTCTTGTTATTATACATCTTTGAAAGAAATTATTCCTAATTCTCATCATAATTTTATGAATGAGTTTTCTAGTAATGGTTTAGTAAATATATCAGCAATTTGATTTTCGGTAGAAATATATTCTAAATTGATAATTCCGTTTTCGATATTGTCACGTAGAAAATGGTGAAGAATATCAATATGTTTTGTACGAGAATGATTTACCGGATTTTTAGATAAATTTATTGTCCTTGTATTATCACAATATATTATAGAGTTTGTTAAATTTATATTAAAATTTTTAAGTGTTTGTTGCATATATATGACTTGAGTACTAGCTAAGGCGGCAGATATATATTCCGCTTCACAGGTTGAAAGCGAGACACAATTTTGTTTCTTACTAAATCAAGGTACAAGTGATTTTCCAATGAAACGGCACGTACAACTTGTACTTTTTCTATCTATTCGAGATCCACCAAAATCAGCATCACTAAAAGAAACTAACTCGAATGGACAATCTTTTGGATAGAAAAGACCAAAGTCCTTAGTATTATTAAGATATCACATAATTCGTTTTACGGCTCTTAAATGTGATTCTTTTGGATTAGCTTGAAAACGTGCACATAAACATACACTCATCATTATGTCTAGTCTACTAGCGGTTAAGTAAAGTAAAGAGCCTATCATGCTTCTAAACAACTTTTGGTCTACATTTCGCCATTTTCATCTCGATCGAGATAAGTTGTGGTACTCATAGGGGTAGGTTTACCAGAAGTGTTTTCCATTCCAAAACGTTTAATTAGATTAGCACAATATTTTTCTTGGTTTAAGAAAATTCCATTCATTAATTTTTTAATTTGAAGTCCGAGAAAATAAGATAATTCTCCCATATGTGACAATTCGAACTCCTTAGTCATTATATTTGAAAATTCTTTGCACAATTTTTCATTAGTTGAACCAAATATAATGTCAACTACATATATTTGAATTATCAAAATGTCTTTAGTAGTGTTTTTAATGAATAAAGTTTGATCTACTTTTCCGATTTGAAATCCCAAATCTAGTAGATAGCTCTTAAGTCTCTCGTACCAAGCACGAGGTGCTTGTTTAAGACCATATAAGGCTTTCTTTAATTTATATACATGATCCGGATATTTTTCATAAGTGAATAAAGGGGGTTATTCTACATATACATTTTCTTTTATAAAACCATTTAAAAAGGCACTTTTAACATCCCTTTGATAAAGTTTAAACTTGTGAAAACAAGCAAAGGCTAATAAAATACTTGCTTCAAGTCTTGCAACAGGAGCAAATGTTTCTTCAAAGTCGATACCTTCCTCTTGATTATATCCTTGTGCTACTAGTCTAGCTTTATTTCTAGTGATATTTCCTTGTTCATCTACTTTATTTTTGTAAACCCATTTTGTTCCTATGACTGACTGATTATTAGGACGAGGAACTAATTCCCAAACATCGTTACGTTCAAATTGATTTAATTCTTCTTGCATAGCAACAATCCAGTAGTCGTCTGTTGACGCTTCTTTAGGATTTTTAGGTTCTATTGTTGAAATAAAGGCAACATGTCCCATTTGGTTTAGTTGACTTCTTGTTTGAAATTGTGAGTCAATCTCTCCAATTATATTTTGTGTAGGATGATCTCGTAGAATTCTAGGAGGAGATCTAATTTGATTGTTATCGATTTGATTAATATTTTCATTATTTTCAAAACTTATATTTTCTGTGTTGGATATAATTTCTTCATCATCTTTGATGATTTTATTTTTATTAAAGTTTTCAACAAAAGATACATGTAAAGTTTCTTCTATTACATTTGTTCGTTTATTGAAAACACGATATCCTTACTTCGTTCTGAGTAACCTACAAAAATACCATGGTCAGCTTTTGCATCAAAATTTTCCAAGTTGGTCTTTTGTGTTGAGAATAAAACATTTTGACCCAAATATTTTTAGGTACGAAATATTAGGTTTTCTTCCATTAAAAAGTTCATATGACGTGTTTTTAGTTAAAGGTCGTATGGAAATACGATTTAATACATAGCACGCAGTTGCTACAGCTTCTGCCCAAAAATACTTTGGTAATGTACTTCCATTTAATAATGTTCTTGCGCATTCTTGAAGAGTTTTATTTTTCCTTTCTACAACTCCATTTTCTTGTGCAGTTCTAGGAAATGAAAAATTATGATTTATTCCTTTCTTTTTACAAAATAACTCAAATGACTCATTTTCAAATTCGCCTCCATGATCACTTCTTATATTTTTTAATTCTTAATATTTTGAATTCTTTTAATAAAAATTTTGAAATATTCAAACGTATCACTTTTGTTTTTCGTAAAAATAGTCCATGTATATCTTGAGAAATCATCAACTATTATAAAAACATATCGATTATGGTTAATAGATTGAACCTGTGTTGGTCCGAATAAATCCATATGTAATAATTCTAATGGTTGTAAAGTTGAAATAACTTTCTTAGATTTAAAAGATGATTTAGTTAATTTTCCCAATTGACAATCATCGCAAATATTATTTATTTTAAAATTTATTTTTGGTAAGCCTTTGGCTAATTCATTTTTTGAAAATTTTTGTATAGTTTTAAAATTAATATGACAAAATCTTTTGTGCCATAACCAAGGATCATTATCTTTGACCATTAAACACATATCATTGTTATATTAATTTTCATGTTTAAAACATAAATATTTCTATCTCTCTTTCCTTCAAAAATAAGATTTTGATTTTGATCAAAATACAACTTTTATTTTCAGAAAAAGTTATTTTAAAACCTTTGTCGCATAGTTGACTTATGCTTAATAAATTATGTTTTAAGTTTTTAACTAAAGAAACATTTGTAATAAGGGGTAAATTTGATATACCGTAGTTGCACACATCTCCTTTGCCAATGATGAAACCATTTGAGTTATCTCTGAAGGTAACAGAGCCACCATCAAAGTATGAAATATTTGTAAGCATTTCTTTGTCTCCGGTCATGTGTTTTGAGCAAACACTATCTAAAATCCATTTTTTTTCTTGAGTGGGACCTGCAAAAAATATTAATAAATACATTGGTACCCACCTTTTAATATTGTCCAAAGAGTTAGACCTTAGGAAGCCAAACCCAAGTGGGTTTAGTATCCCTTTTAAAAATATAATTTTTATTGTTATGAATAGTATTCATAAATGTTTTAACATATTTGTTCCTAATTAAATTATTGTTAGTCTTTGGAACCCAAATTTTAATTATCTTAGTTTCTACTTTTATTTTAGTAGGTGCTCTTAATGATATATTATGCTTTGAGTCATTATTTCTCTTAGTATTTTTCTTTTGAGGAATTTTTGACTCCTTTTATATCCTAATCCATGTTTATTTGAGGGAGATTGAGAATTTCTAAAATCTTAGATAAATTTTCTCTTCCTTTGTTAAAATTAGAAACATTTTTAGTAATGTTGTCTAATTTAATTTGAAGACCAGAATTTTCTAATTCAACTTGTTTTATTTTATTTTTTAAATTCTGATTTTCAGAAATAATTTCATCATTTTTTGCTTTTTGAGTTTCAATTTCTTGACTCAAAAGTAAAAGTTGACTATCTAAGTTTGAGAGAGATTCTTGGACTTTTTCAAGTTCTTCTCCCAAAAAAATTTTCATCTTTTAACATATCTCTTTCAAATTCAGCTTTGTTCTGATTTTCACGTGTCCTTTTAAGTTTCTTTTCGAGAATTTTTATAGTATTTAAAAATTCAGTGTTTACTTCTATTAAATCATCATAAGATAAATCACTAACCTCAGATTCTTGAGTCATGAAGCACACATTTGCTTGTTCATTGTCGCTATCACTATCATTTTCTGATGAAGATGAATCTGAATCGTCCCATGTTACAGAAAACGCCTTCTTTTGAATTTATCCTTCTTGTTTTTGTTGTTGAAGCTTTTCTTATTTTCCTTCTTTTGTTCTAGACAATCCTTGTGCATGTGTCCTTTCTTGTGACAATTGAAGCATTCTATATTTGAGGATGAAGGTTTGTTTAAGAAATTCTTTTTGAAACCGTTTTTATTTCCTTTTCTATATTTTAAGAATTTCTTGAAATTTTTAGCAATAAATGCTAGATCCTCATCTTCAGACTCCGATTCTTCCTTCTCTGCGTGAAAAGCCACATTTTTTCTTTCCTGTGATTGATCTTTCTTAGCTTGCATGTTAACTTCATAAGACAAAAGATTTCCAATTAATTCTTCTGGTTTCATTTGCAGATAGATCGTTTGCTTCCTCGGTTGCTAAGACTTTTCTCTCCCATTCATCAGTGAGTGAATTTAGGACCTTAGATACAATATCAAAATCCGTAAACTTTTCTCCTAATCCTATTAAGGCATGATGAATGTCTTGAAATCTTGAGTACATGTCATTGATGGATTCATTTTGCCGCATTTTAAAGTTTTGGAACTGGTTCTTTAGCATGAAAATCTTTGTTTGTTTGACTTTGTTTGTGCCTTCATGTATGGTTCTAAGTGTATCCCATATCTCATGTGCAGTAGTACAAATGCTAACACGATTGAACTCATTTCTATCCAAAGCACAAAATAGCATATTCATAGCTTTGGCATTTGCACTAGCTTCATTCTTCTAAGTTTGTGTCCATGTTGAGTAATCAGTTATGGGTACAACGAACTCTGCTTGAGTTGCATTCCAGGCTTCAAACCTTGTTGCCTGCGTATAAATCCTCATCCTTGTAGCCCAATAATTATAGTTTAGTCTATTGAATAGAGGAGGTCTTTGGGTAGATTGTCCTTCTGCAAATGTAGAGCTATAGGCAGTTGTTGTGCTTGTGCTTGTGTTATTTTCCATATTATCGATATGTCAAATAACGGTGTTATGGTAATAGGACGGCCTTGCTCTGATACTAATTGAAAGACGCTATATGGTAGGATCGTATAATATGGAATAGTGGAATGGTCTAGGTAGATAGCAATAAGCAATAAGTAAAGTAGACACCAAGACTTTATAATGGTTCGGACCTCTTGTCCTACGTCCAGTCCCTAAGCTCTTCTTAGGAATTCAACTAACCAACAACCCTCACTTAACCCGGAGGAATAGGTTTACAACTTACCCGAACAACCGAACAGGATTTCTTGCCTCAACTACCGAAGAGGACTTTAACTTGATACAAAGAGTATTTCTGACTTGTTGTGTTCTTGATAACACTAATGAGTCTAATTGAGTACAACTTTCCTACACTCTTATCCTCAAGAACATGAAATGTGTTAATGAAGATTTAAGAAATATAGATTGCTATGAATCAAAAGAGTATTTAAGATAAATCAGAGATTCAAGCAATTGAAGTGGTTTGAGATTGCTTTTGAAAAACTTAAGAAATCTGAAAATATGATTAAGACAATAGAGAGATTAAAGCAATTAGAATTGGTAATTTGAAAATGATAGAAACATATATTTATAGGTGTAGAAGAGGTGTATCTATTTGCAAAAGGTTCGGGCAAGAGATGCATCCATTACCATTGGAGAATGCTTGCAACTTTAGGGAAGAAGAAGGTGTCACTTCATCAAAAATTCGCAGGTTCAAATTCAGTCGACTGAACAGAGAATTTCAGTCGATTGAAACTGTGCATGTTGTATTTGTGTAACAGGGTCAGTCGATTGAAATGTCATGTTCAGTCGACTGAACTGATGATTTATGCACAGTGAACACTTTAACTAAAATATGAAGTTGTGTAATGTGTTCTTGTGTTTGTGCAAGCTTCTTGAGGATAGATTTTAACAATAAAACTAAGACTAAGACCTATATATAATAAGTACTCATGATATCCTTGGTCTTCATAGTCCTTCCTTTAGCTTTGCACATACCTCTTCCTTTTTGTTGAAGCACATTGTCATTGATCAAAATATAGCATATCAACACCGTTAAGTCCTTTGAAAAGCTCATTCAAAACATTTTAAGGAATTTTCCTAAAACCTTTTATCAAATTCTTTTCCATGGGGTTGGATTCAGAAATTGACTTCAATAATCCTTTCTTTTGAACTTTCTTCTTACCTGCTCATTTTGTACAAAAATGTGGTTATCTCTTTATGATGATTAATGTACACCTTCATATTGGAACTTGCTCTACTATGTCTTGCTTTACTCCTATCATTCCTTACTTTCGGATGTTTAAAACACATAGGTTCTTATCTCCTAACTAGTTTTTTGCATTGGGCTGAGCACACTACTTTCTGTCGGTATAATTAAGGCTAAATAATTTACATAATGACGATTATACTGCCTTAAAATATTTAATTGCTACCTAACATGTTTGTTTGATATTTCTATAAATGTCAATTGTCCATAATAAATGATTATTATTTTGATGGATAATTTTTTAAGATAATTTTTTATTCATTCAAATTTTACCTATTATGTCTTTCTTATCTTTCCATAGTACATTTAATAATCTCTTAAATCCACTTATATCCTTTTTAAATTCTTGTAACTCCATCTACATTCCCAACGATAGTATTATATGCTAAAGTAAAGGTTTACCTAGTGTTTTTTGCATACAATAAGTATATATAGTAGGATATTTGAAAAATACTTTCAAAAATAACAAGTATGCCACTCATACGTATACCTATCCATGTTGATTAGGTAACCTAAGCTCTGATAATAAATGTGATAACCCACCCCGAAACGGACCTAATTCCGACCTAGAAAAGGCCCATTGAAACTTACACCCCGTCCAAAGCTGGTTGTTGGTTGGTATAAAGAACAATACAGAGCTATTTATCTAACAAATTTCAGAACCCATGGCGAAAGGATAAAATATAATAACAAAAACACTAACCATTGTTAGTCCGTGAGATGATGGTTTTGATGACAACAACCTTAGAATAGATTATAAAATATAAATACTAACAGTATAGTTTAGATTTATATGTATATGCAGGATTTAACCATGTAGGTACCAAGAATGAAGACTGTACAGTATAGAGATTCAAGATATCAAGATTGAAGACTCATGAGTAACAAGAATATCATGATTATCAAGAGTTCAAGATTTCAAGTAATTTACTTTTTAATTGGAAATTTTGTTAAAACTCCTAGAAAAGCACTGGCATCTTAAAATCCAATTTATTCATGGAATGGAATCCACTTCGAGCCTGTTAAAGGGATGGAACCCTAAGTAGGATGGAACCTACGAAAAATCTAGTGGAACATTGTTTTGTATCCACTAACTTTTTATTCAAAATTAATTTTTCAAAATTATATCCTGTTTTCAAAATGATTTCAGAACCTTCCTTTTAAAAGCATCAAAAACATCTATCCTGATTTCAAATACTTTTAGCCTCAAAATAATCTTGAATTTCAAAATCAAATTATCCTTGGTTTTAAACTATCTTTTAAAGTAAAAGTATATTTAATTTTTTTAAATATAAAATTATAGTAAAATTATATATATATATATATATATATATATATTATTCTTTATATTTACTTATGTATTTTAATTATAGTCAAGTATATTTATAAAGTTTAAAATAGTTTTAATATAAAATAAAGGTTATTTTCAAAGAAAATCAAAACATCAAAAATCCCTTTGGGATGTCGACATACTCAAGTACCCCATGTCGACATGGTGTCAGTTGAGTTCAAAATTTAAATTTCAAAAGAAGTGTCTATTCGTCATAACTCTTCACGAATGGACATGGCTGTTGTTCTTCTGTAAATAGGGGCTAGTTTCAACGAGTTTTAATTCAGTTTTTCTGGTTTTTCAATCCTCTTCTTCTTCCATATTTCTATATACATACTCTTACCATTACTCTACCAAAATCAGCATTGAATCTAACTAGATTATCTCTGGTTTGATTCTCTATCACTATCTCAACAAGATCCTCGGTGCTATTCAGAGTTATAGGCTTTTTGTAATCAACTTAGCGGTAAAAGGTGTGATTGTGGCCTTGGAAATCAATCAAGCGAGATAAGGTGTGATTGTAGCCTTGGGAAATCAATTGGGTGAATTTGTTGCCCGAGAAATCAAGTATCTCTACCTAGAGGATTGTGATTCTGGAGGGTGTACCTCGTTGCCTTGAAATCGAGGGTGTAATTGTAAAGATTATTTTTTGAAAGGAAATTTGTACTTGTATACGGGGCTGGATGTAGGGCAACTCTGAACCAGTATAAAATCCGGTGTGTTCTTTCCTTTACTGCTTTTACTTTATATTTGCATCTGTGTTTGATTCTGTGATCATATGTGTCTCAATATTGCATACATTTGTGTTCAAATTAACAAAAACTCAAAAAGATTTAACAATTCTCTAAAACACTATTCACCCCTCCCCCTCTAATGTTTATTCTAGCCTTAAGATCCTTAATCTGCATTTCTCGCATTTGGTATCAGAGAAAGGTTTTCAAAGTTTCATAATCTAATTTTTGAAAAAGTTTTCAAAATGGCTACCAACATTGGTATTGTTACTAACACAAGTATCCCTGTCACTAGTTCATTTGTAGAAGGTCGGTCTACTGTCAGACCACCACTTTTTAATGGCAGTAACTATGCATATTGGGCATGTAGGATGAAAATATATTTACAATCTATAGGATTAGACACTTGGAATATCACACAAACTGAATATTCTGAACCCACAACTGATTTTGCATAGTGGACCGCTGAGCAAAAGACTGTTGCACAAAACAATTCTAAAGCAATGAATATTCTGTTTTGTTCACTAGATAGAAATGAATTTAATAGAGTGTCAGTTTGTAAGTCTGCATATGAAATTTGAAAACTTTGCAAGTGACTCACGAAGGAACAAGCAAAGTTAAACAGACCAAAATTTCCATGCTCACAAATCAATTTTAATTATTTAAAATGAATCCTAATGAGTCTATTTCATATATGTATAGCAGATTTCAGAATATTGTGCATTCTTTAATATCCTTGGAAAAGGAATTTTCTGAAGAAGATCAAGTCGGAAAAATTTTAAATTCTCTTACTCCAGAATGGAATCAAAAGATACTTGTGATCGAAGAGGCAAAGGACATCAGTACCTTAAAAATAGAAGAATTAATTGGAAATCTAATGTCATTTGAAGTCCAAATGATCGGGAGAAGAGAAAGCAAAGCATCTGAAAAGAAATCAATGGCATTCAATGCATTGACCTATGGATCAGACTCTAACAGTGATAATGATGAAGAGATAGCCTTTATGAACAGAAATTTTAAGAAATTCCTGAAATACAGAAAGATGAATAATCTCAAGAGAGACAACTATAAGAACTCTGGAAATCAGAATGTAATGCCAAATAATGTCAAATGTTTCAACTGTGATGAACCAGGCCATATCAAAAGAGACTGTCCTTATCCAGATGGGCAAAATCCTCCTATGAACAATGATTCATAAAAGAAATGGGAGCGTTCATTTACTGCTACTCTAGATGACTTGGACTCATCCTCAAGCGATGATGATCAGAAGACAGATAATTCAAATTTGTGTTTCATGGCAGTTCACGATTCCGATGAAATCAGAGAAATAGACTCAGAAAAAGGTACACATTTACAATATAATTGGTTGAAATTGCATGCTTAGAATTAGATGTTTGATTGCTTGATTAATTGATTTTGAATTGGTGTGTTATTTGAATTTTAAAATTTTTACTATTATTTTATTATTTTTATTATTATTTTATTATTATTTTTATTATTATTTTCATAGTATAATAATATATTGAAAATACTATAATTCTAATAATATTCCAGATATATATACATTAAATATAATAAGTGTGTGCGTGTGTGTATTAGAGTACTTAGGAAAAATAAATCACAAAAATTCATAGGCACATGTCGACATGGTCCCCACCATGATGTCGACATGGGTACCAGAATTTGAAATTCAAAATTTGAATTCAAATGGTTGAATTTCCCTCCACCTTTTCACTTCATTCAATTCTCTGAAAAGGCATCTTTTGACCAGAGAACACGTCCTTTGAGAATCTATTTATTCACTATCTTTTATCATATCTTTTCACTCTCATTTTCAAATTCAAACTCTCTCTTCAAAACTTCAAGCTCTCTACTCCCTACTTTAATGGCTTCTTCAAGCAACCCCTCCACCACGAGAATTTTCAAAAAGATAAAAGAGCAACTCTTCAATGATCCGGAGGCAATAAAAGCATACATCAATTATGCTAATTATGCTAAAGTCCATCCCGGAAAGTTTGCTATCTTTCAAGATTTTTCTTGTTATGAAATTGATTCTCTTTTCGCACATAATCAAATTCTTAGTCATGTTGATGCTTCTGAAAATGATTTTGTTTGCTATCCAAACCTTGTCAAAATTTTCTATGCAAATTTAAACCGTGGATTTTATAATGGAAATGAGGATGAAATTTGGAGTAGTGTCAAAGGCACTGGAATTATTTTGAATTATGATCTTTCGGGTACCATTCTCAATTGCAAGAGTATGGGAATGGATCTTTCTAATTTTAAAATCGATGAAAATAATCATGAGACATTTCATCACATTTTCGAAGGGAATGATAATTTTAAATTCAAAAATCGAAATTTTCGACCAAAAGCAAGAATTGTCAATCTTCTTTTGCTACATACTTTGACTCCAAGATCGGGGAATTTTAACAATCCTACTTCAAAAGTTTGCAAAGCACTTTTTGCAATTTTTGAAAATTATGACATTAATTGGGTGCAGGTTATTTTGGATGAACTTCGTCCTAAAAATCTTGAAATAGGTGAGAACACTTTGCATCATGGAATTTATCTCACTCGGATTTTTAACTATTTTGGAGTGGATTTAAAAGGCGAAGAATTTGTTTCTAGAAAAGTTTTCAATCTTTCCAACATTTAGCTTATGAAAATTCTATTTGTTTTTCAACCTTATGAGACTCTTGCCGAAAAGGAAGAGCGATTGGCTCATGAGGAAATGGAAGAAGAGGAAGAGGAAGAAGAAGAAGGGGATGAAATGGAAATTGAAGAAGGATAAGTGGGTGAAACCTCTTTGGAAAGCATCGACAATCCTCCTAATCCATCCAACAAAACCCTTCTCAAAAACCAAAAGACGATTGTTGAGAATCAACGGATTCTTAAACGATCCGTTAGTAAGAAGTTGGACAAAATTTCATCCAAGATGAACAAGTTCATTTCCAAAGTCAGCAAGAGACTTGGACTTTCTTCATCATCATCCTCTAACTAGTTCTACCATTTCATATCTTGTTGTATTTGTTTTAGTTTATTTTGATTTGAATGTTCATGTAGTTCTTTATGATTAATTGTTGCATCGTCTTAGTATGAAATGAAATGGAATTTCTTCTGTTATCTAGCTTATCTTATCTCCAGAATAAATGTTAGTATATTATATAAATATATATATGTTTATATATATACGCACACAATTATTCACAAAATCAAAATAGATCATCAAATTTCACTACACCATATCAACATACCCCCTATGACCATGTCGACATGCACTGGTCAGAAATGACAATTCTTTTTTAATTTGAATTTGAATAACTACCATATGTTTATTCATTTCAAACGAATTCCTACACCTATAAATACCTATTTCTTCCAGAATTCATCACTGAATATTATTTCTTATCTTCTCTATCTCTCATTCTTCTCACAATTTCAAATATGGCTAATCCAATTCATAACTTATCCAAAAATCTTGAAGACACTCTTAATTTGTTCAAGAATATTCTCTCGTTCATTGTTCGTAACCAGCGACACTTAGAATTGAGTCAAATGCAGATGATCAAGGAGCAAGAAAGGCATTTCGATGCAATACGATGGATGATTTTCTCCCTACACAAGGATGATAACGAAGCACATCCTCCAGTCTCTCTCACTAACGAAAATGAAAATTGGGATGCTATTAAGGCTGGCCCCAACTTTGGAGAAGAATGAGGGGTGGAAGTTCCTCGTAACGTTTGATTTTATTTGGTTGCTTCGTTTGAATTGTTTGCTTTGATTGATTTCATTTCATTTGCTTTGGCTTGGTTTGATATTGATTGATATTTAGTGTGGATTGATGTTTGTCGTACTAAACATGTATAATTATACATTGATATGTATATAATCTTTGATTCATTATTGTGACTATCAATATAATTATCTCTTAATTCCATATTCCATTATATAAGTTTATTAATGTAGGTATTTTAGTCCAAGAATGAGGGGGAGTTATATAGTTTGGTGTTATATAGTTTAGAATTAGTTTTTTTCGTTGATGACAACGGGGGAGAAGTATAAAATAGGGTAGTTAGGCATAGATTAAGGGGGAGTTATTAGGGTAGAAGTAATATTTTATAAACAAAGGTTTTCATCATCAAAAATGGGGAGATTGTTAGTCCATGAGATGATGGTTTTGATGACAACAACCTTAAAATAGATTATAAAATATAAATACTAACAGTATAAGTTTAGATATATACGTGTATGCAGGATTTAACCATGCAGGTGCCATGAATGAAGACTGTACAGTATAGAGATTAAAGATATCAAGATTGAAGACTCATGAGTAACAAGAATATCAAGATTATTAAGAGTTGAAGATTTCAAGTAATTTACTTTTTAATTAGAAATTTTGTTCAAACTCCTAGAAAAGTACTGGTATCTTAAAATCCAATTTATTCGTGGAATGGAATCCACTTCGAGCCTGTTAAAGGGATGGAACCCTTAGTAGGATGGAACCTACGAAAAATCCAGTGGAACATTGTTTTGTATTCACTAACTTTTTATTCAAAATGATTTTTCAAAATTATATCCTGTTTTCAAAATGATTTCAAAACCTTCCTTTTAAAAGCATCAAAAACATCAATCCTGATTTCAAATACTTTTAGCCTCAAAATAATCTTGAATTTCAAAATCAAATTATCCTTGGTTTTAAACTTTCTTTGAGAATAAAAGTATATTTAACTTTTTTTAAATATAAAATTATAGTATAATTCTATATATATGTATATATTATTCTTTATATTTACTTATGTATTTTAATTATAATCAAGTATATTTATAAAGTTTAAAATAGTTTTAATATAGGATAAAGGTTATTTTCAAATAAAATCAAAACACCAATGGTTATATTTAACTTTTTGGACTATGGATACACCTCAGAGCTGCAGCTGGATATGGAGAAGTATGTTAAATCTAAGACATGTTTTCCTTCCAATGATACTTTATGCTGTGAATTCTAATATGCCTGTAAGTTTTTGGCATGACCCATGGGTTAGAAATGGTCATATCCTATACAATGTATGTGATCATGCTCAGATGATACAGTCTGGAATACAACAAAAGGCATTAGCTAAAGACTATCTTCATAATGGCAAAATACTGTTACCAAATACCAGTAATCAAGTGCTAAAGTTGTTGTGGGATGATATACAACAGCAATATTATAGTGTGAAGCAGGGTACTTGTGTAACATGGGATAACAAGCCTCACACTGTCAAAACTGTTTACAATTACATTACTGATGGTGTTCCTCTTATAGCTGCCAAGTGGTACAAAGTGATATGGAATACTGATTCAACTCCTAAACAAAATTTAATGATGTGGAAAGTCATAAATCAGGCCTTACTAACTAGAAGTGTTATCAGTAGCTTTGGAATGGTTTGTTCCAACTTGTGTCTATTCTGTCAAATACATGATGAGACAACTGAACATCTGTTTTTTGGTTGTCCTGCTCTTCAGTTCATTATTGACAGGATTTGTAGTATTTCTGGATATCACTTAACTGGATCAACTACTAGTACTCTTTGGCATTTAATCTATAAAGCAACTAAGTGGAGAAAGGAGCAAGATAGAGCACTTACAGTTGCATTGAAAGTTAGTATGAGTGTGATCTGGAAAGAGAGGAACTCTATGGTATTTGACAATACTAGAAGAACTGATGCTATAATATGGAAGGATATCAAGTCACGTACTCATTCTCAGCTTGAATTTAGTGATGCTGTTTTCCCTTCTTCAATGGTTGATGCTTGGGGATGAGGTTGATGTTTATGTTGTTTTCTTTTTTTTGTTTTTTTTCTTCCTTTATGTTGTAGCCTTTTATTGTTATGCAATAAATCTGGTAGGGGTCCAGTTAACCCCGCTGGCTTTGCCAAAAAAAAAAAACACCAAAATCCCTTTGGGATGTCGACATACTCAAGTACCCCATGTTGACATGGTGTCAGTTGAGTTCAAAATTTAAATTTCAAAAGAAGTGTCTATTCGTCATAACTTTTCACGAATGGACATGGCTGTTGTTCTTCTATAAATAGAGGTTAGTTTGAACGAATTTTAATTCAGTTTTTTATGGTTTTTCACTCCTCTTCTTCTTCCATATTTCTACATACATATTCTTAGCATTACTCTACCGAAATCAGCGTTGAATCTAACTAGATTATCTCTGGTTTGATTCTCTATCACTATATCAACAAGATCCTTAGTGCCATTCAGAGTTATAGGCCTTTTATAATCAACTTAGCGAGAAAAGGTGTGATTGTGGCCTTCGAAATCAATCAAGCAAGATAAGGTGTGATTGTAGCCTTGGGAAATCAATTGGGTGAACTTGTTGCCCGGGAAATCAAGTATCTCTACCCAAAGGATTGTGATTCTGGAGGATGTACCTCGTTGCCTTGAAATCCAGGGTATAATTGTAAAGATTGTTTTTTAAAAGGAAATCTGTACTTGTGTGCGGGACTGGATGTAGGGTAACTCCGAACCAGTATAAAATCCGGTGTGTTCTTTCCTTCATTGCTTTTACTTTATATTTGCATTTGTGCTTGATTCTGTGATCATATCTGTGTTTGAATATTGCATACATTTGTGTTCAAATTAACAAAAACTCAAAAAGATTTAACAATTCCCTAAAATACTATTCACACCCCCCCCTCCCCTCTAGTGTTTATTCTAGCCTTAAGATCTTTAATCTGCATTTCTCACAACCATTTCATTAAAAATCTAAATGTCATAAAATCCATAACACAATATCAATAGCAAACGTCGCATATTTGTAGTACAACATTTTCAAAATACATCATTATTCTTTAATGGGTACATTATAAAATAAAAAAAGTAGATAAAAAAGTAAACTGCCACAAGTCTCCTCCTCACCTTCGCTTTTACCTTCGCCTTTCCTAACATATGTTGTAATAAGGAGGTAGTCAGAACAACATGTATCTAATGAATAAAAATCTCGAGCATTGCTATAATAGTATTTATGTGGTATAATTTAAATAGAAATATGTCTTTCGTATATTGACTTTATTCTAAGTCTTTCCAACTTTAAGCCCTAAGGCTTTCTAAATTCCAATTCCATAATTGTTACTCTTACAATCCAATTACCCATATATAGTCAATATTGTCCTACTAATGTAAGAGATAATACCCATGCCACATAATACCATTTTAATAGGAACCAGGCTGACTCTAACTATTTTAATACCTCATTTAAGACACGTCCCCATCATTTGATACTTATCCTAAAGCGGACTCCTCACCGGTACTTATCAAGTTGGTATTGCATGGAATCACTTCGATCACTTAATACTTCATATCGAAGCGAACCCTTTCCAAGATATCCACTATCATGCCTAACTATTAACCTCGACCGTTTACTACTTCCTACATAGAGAAGAGGCGGACCCTCACACAGCCACTTAATACCTTCAATCCATAAAGCACGTCCTTCGTATTATGACATGTATCTCACAATGACGTCTCACATTAGTCTGACTATTCATAGGTACTGGTAGCCGGATTAGTCGAGAAGATTTACCTTACAAAATTTGAGACTAACCTCACGTCGTCCATAGTTACTTATTATAGGCAATGTCGCGCATCAGCTGCAAAGTCACATTATTGGTGGCCAAATTAGCTAGGCAGACTTCGGTATGCTTTTGACTGACCTTGCATCCCTATAACTTAGTCATAATTTATAACATTCTCTTAACATATTATCACACATCTCACTTTATCCATTATTAAGGACTTATAAGAAAACTTCTTATTTCGCATCTACAATTAGTTACCTGCCTATGCAGGATTCGATAATAATTAATAACCTATTAACTACGTAATTAATAGGTTATAATTATACATTATTTATGCTAATTTATAAATATACACATACACACACATGTACCTAGTATATTTCTAAGTGTGCAGAGATTATACCCTAAACTAGCTTTAAAATGTCAAATCTTCAAAAAATTATGCAAGTCTTATTTCCATATTAGCAAACATACCATAAATACAGTATCCATAACTCAATCAAGGGACATGTATAAAATAGAATGCAAACCCAATTTATTTTATACTAAAATAATAGAATAAATCAATATTAGAAACTTACAATTATAATTTTTACGCTCTATTCAACTTCATTTTACATGAAATTAAACAAAGAGTTTTCCTATTCAAATTGCAAAAAAATGCGGTGCAAACAATGAATAAGAATTTGCATCTTAAACATAATTTCCTATTCAAAACCCTTAGTTTGATCCAAAGAAAGAGATAAAAAGTGTAAAAGAAGGTAAAACATTGAAATTGTAAAATCTACACAAATTCTATTATTTTAATATATAAAAACAATTGAGATTCCAACCTAAGAATTGACATTTTGCTTTGGGGGAATTTTAGGGGTTTCAATGTGATATTTTTGCAAAAAAAAATTCCCAAGACATATATAAAATCCCAACTATACTATTCATTTACTAAAATAAGAAAGACTAAGCTTTTCACTCACAACAGGTCCTTGGCTTTTTCTCTTTTGGACTTGTCACATCTTTAGTAATCTCATTCAGATCTCTCCGTTTTGATATATAAAATAAGGGATTTGTATGTAGATTAGATTTTTAGGGGTTATAGAATAGAATTAGAAACAAAACAATAAACATCTAAATTTTGTTACTTAAAACCCTAAAGAAATTTACTGAATCTTTGAAGAAAGAGACTAACAAAGCTTAGCTTGGTTCCTAAAATAATTTAGGAATAAAAGCGGAGGGGCTAGGCTCTTATTTGGAATGCACCAAAATTGTCGGATCAAAGTTGGTTAAAAATAATAAAATATGGTACGTTCGTTTGCATAAAACCCTAGCCGCCAAAAACAGGGATGGGTCGATCGCTCCTACCCTACGGTCGACCGGCCTAAGGTAGGTGGTACACCTGTGATCCTATTTTAGGAACGTTTTTAATTGTTGTTGACTTATTTATTTTATTCCTTAACTACTCTGTTTACGTTAATGTTAATTTTAACGATTACTTAACTCCAAGTCCAATTACTGTTGCTTTTCAAATTTGAGAATTATTTACTTATTTGAATTTGAATTCTATTTAAATTGTTTTAAATCCAAAAATTCCAAATTTACTTTTTCATTTGAGCTCTGTTTTAAAACCATTATGCATGAAAATTGATCAAAATTTCTCCATAAATGCAATGGAATATCTTCTATGTCTAAATTCCGACTTTTGAAATTTTGTAATATTTAACCTTATCTTGTTTAAAAATTTATCAGTTTTATTGTTTCTTATTCATTTTTATGGGGTGTTACATGTAAGTCCCTCTACGTACATGTGTGTTGTCTAGTATATATGTACATATAGATATAAATAAATATATACATAATAATATGTATATTGTAAAATAAAACATATGTATATGTATAATGTAAGTGATTATACTATTTATTCATTTATTTATAAATATATATACATACCTTATTATAAAATAAAATAATTGTAATGATAATATAAACAATTACAAAATTAATTTCAAATTTGAAATTAAATTTCATATTTAGATATAGATAGATCTAATAAAATCCAGTAATGACAAAATTCAAATTTAATATATTATAATTTGAATAAATATCTATATAAAATTTATATACATTTTGAAATTAATTTTTATGTATACTTTGGCATATAGGGTCATAAAAAATTACCATTTCGGTTTCAATTGTTTTGCTAAAAAAATGACTTTTTTATTATTAATTTTCGTACAGAAATCAATAACAAAAGTTTTTTGTAACGATTGGGATTTTCGACCCTTGAAAATCGACACTGATACGTCGGCTGTATCACATGACGAGTGATCGAATGCCGAAAAACCCGATTATTAGGGGGAAAAGAAAGAAGGAAGAAGATAAGAAGAAAACTATACAACATAGAATCTCACAGTGGAATGAATAATCTATTATATATCACAAGTCTTTACACAAAAGCAAAACTGCAATATGTATACATACAAACATCAATCAGAGTATACTAACATATTTCAGCCTAGACAGTTATAGCAGTCTGTCCTCATAATTGCTGACAACACACCAATGAATACAGCGGAAAATATAACCATCTACGTGAATACGTCTCTAGGTCTCCAAATCGTCTCCTGAGGCTCCAAGCATCCAAACTAATCTGCAATATACTTAGTCTGACCCAAGCATTATAATAAAATAACACTCGAGTCAGTCTGGAAAACCAGCGTATGAAAAAAAAACCCAACTGGATTTAAAGTTATAAGAAATTTTTTGAAATAAAATAGTATCTTACAAGACCATGTCACACATTAACACGATGAGTTTTTACCTTATGAAAACCAAAAACTTTCATATCAAAATCATCTTATATAATAATAGTATTTATAGAAAATAAACTATAAAATAGCTGAAACGCTTGCATCTCACATTTCAGCATATTTGGTATACAACTAAAACCGTACGAAGCTTATTACAGAATGGATTCCATACAATGACTAGCCACTGGGGTACCACCTATCATAGTACACGTTTAGAAAATGTACCGAGGACCTCGCCAGGATCCCCTGCCAACGTAAGACCGGCCTAACCCTGACTTGGATAGTACCGAATATGTCATCACCCCAGTTTCTTTGCAACCCTTTTGAGATCCCATGCTCAACCAATCCATAAATATGTAGATGTAGTATCTAGAAAGGCGACGACATACCGTAATGGGTGCGACCCACTTAGCCTTGCTGCATCTCCCTTGATTTTCAGTCATTCCCGGTTAATGAGGCTTGAGGCTATGGTTACCTTTCGAGATATTTACTCTTAAAATGCTCGTTGCCCTCAAATGCTGTGATACTCAGTCTGACCCGAGCATAAAGCAAAACACAAAACACTCAAGTCAGGATTAACATTCTTATACTAGTAAATCAACTCAAGTTAAACACAAAGTAACTCAAAGGATTTTTGGGATTCCCATCCTTTAGGGATCCATTAAACTATCTACGTACATAATACAATATGCTACATATATAATGTCTGTAGTAAAGTAAACTATTAAAATAGCGTTAAGGCATTACCATATCCCCCTTAACACATTTTATATAATGCCATAGTCTATATAGTACTGCAAATTCCACCAAACCGGTGGTCTATTAGGGAGCACTCCACAGGTACGACAAAATACAAACTAGTAGAAGGTGCGATAAGGTATGTGACAAGCCATGTGAGGCAATTCCTAGGGTAGGAACTACCGTTTAGTGGATCTGAACTGATGGTAACGCATAGCAGCTACTACTGCATACCTCGAGACACACCCCCAAATCAAAAGTGCACCCAATCAAATCACAAAGTAGTAGAATGGTATCGAAAAAATGTGCCGGATCGACGGTGCGACCTCACTTGGCCCGGCATGGCTCCTTTTTTAGCCATAGCAAGCTTACTCGCGAGAGTCAAGGCTGCGTTAATACCTCATATAGAATCGACGCTAACCATCCTACTTCATTCTGGAATATCCACCACACACACAGTTGTTAAAGTGTTTTTCGATATTGGCAGAGAGTATGACAATATCATATCCCAGTGTCTTTAACAACCAACCGCTTATTTCACACCGTGATCATTTTATTTCAAAACAGTTCACACTTCATATCGAAATATCATATACATTTCAAAATCATATCACTTTCAAAATCATATTACTTTCAAAAATCATATCATTTAAACATTCATGTTTACTTCAAAAATCATAACCACAAAATAGTTATACCATCATATCAAAGTATTCGCATTTAAATCCATTAAATCTAAATCATAACAGTTCCAAATTAAACTATTTAAAAGGGTTTATATATTTAAAATAGTTATAATTTGAAAATAGTTTATATTTAAAATAGGTTATAGACCAAAAATAGTTTATATATTAAAATAGTTTGTGTTAAAAGAGTTTATACCAAAAACAGTTTCAAATTAGAATTGTTTCGTCCAATTCCATAAATCGATTCAAATAAACTTTAGTTCGAAAATTCAATTTAAATCAATTTTAGTTCATCAACTACAATTAAATTCAAATACTCAGTTAAACCAGTTTAATTTATATTGGTTTCAAATCCAGATTTGAACTACAAATTTTAAACCATTTTTCGATTCAATAGGTTTCAAAGTTAAATATTCAACAATCTACAATAACTCAATTTTATAAATTTTATTTATGTTCCAAAATTAAACTTTAACTTTATTTAAATTTGACATAATCACATAATTATTTCTAATAACATTTAAATAAACCTCAAATTAAGAATGTAAATGAGATCAATAATTAAATATCTAACTTCAACTATATTTAATTCTAAAAACATTCACCTAATCCATTTCATAATCATTTAAATAAAACTAAAATTTCACATTTAAATCAAAAATAAATATTCAATTTCAATTTATTTAAATTCGAAAATACTCATTTAATCAACTTTAATCAATGTTTGCGCCAATATTGGTCACAAACACCCAATTGCCAACGAAAGCACCCATCCACAATCACAGATAGAAAGTATGTAGAAAATATAAATGTGAAGAACATCCAAAATTAAAAAGGAAAGCAGTAAAGACACAAGGTTTATAATGGTTCGGCTATCTTCGGCTACGTCCACGTTGAAAGGTTGCTGCTTTATTACTTATCACTCGCTGGTTACAATGAATTACAACTGATTACAACAGTACAATTGAAGTGTAGTGATGATTCTGTAGAGTCTGGATGTAGAAGAACCAAAAAGTCCATTTTAGTAGGTCCTAGGCTGCTATTTATAGGCGTCGGCTGCAAATATCTCGCTCAGATCTCGGAAGACCTCTTTTCTCACATAGGAGGGACCACATGATCGAACCATGTACGTTTGAACTCGATCTGTGATAGATACAGATGGATTTTGTATTGATCAAGAACGTTCCTGAGGTTGTATGCAAGCTCTTGTGCAAATTTGGGGGCGTTTGGACTTTTAGATTTTGAGTTATGATGGATGCAAGTTTGGATTTGTTGAAGGCTGCTGAATTCGCATTGCTTCCCGTTTGCATTGATCTGTTCGCATCGCTTCTGGACACATGATGTCTGATGACGTGGAGCTAACTTTTTGGATCGATCCACTTTCCATGCAGAGTGACCAAGTCTTCTATATTTACATGCTTTGTTCATATCGATCGTTCACCCTTCTTCATATCGATGTTTTGTAAACATTTTGTATCGATACGAACCAGTGCATTTCTTATCGATGACCTGGATGCTGTTTCGTATCGATCATTCCTCAAATCCTTCGTATCGATGATTTTAGTGGTGTTTCGTATTGATCATTGGTTGATCGATACGAATTGAGTTGGTGACCGATACGAAGTACATAT
The DNA here is from genome assembly GCA_030765085.1 of Allium cepa. Taxonomy (NCBI): domain Eukaryota; kingdom Viridiplantae; phylum Streptophyta; class Magnoliopsida; order Asparagales; family Amaryllidaceae; genus Allium; species Allium cepa. The sequence goes on along the minus strand of CM060934.1, from coordinate 504,186,411 downwards.
GGATATCGATATGAAGCATTGCTTACCTGATGGATACAAAGTAGAATGAGCGTAAGTGGATAGATACGAATAAGCTGGCGGATGATGGATGCGAAGTGGAATACACCCGGATGAATACGAACAAGACTTCTTTCCTTGGATATGAACCACCACTTACCTTGATTGGCATCGATCATATCTTGAGCATACGAACCCCGATTGACCTGAAATTTGAAACGTAGCCTTTTTCTAGCCTTGTTCATCATCACCACCGTCTTGATTGGAGCTCAGTCAAATTTCGACAATATCGATCCATGTTTCCAATCGATCTTCAATACCGATTCCTGTCTTTTCTAGCCTATTTATTGATATCTCGGCCTTGACCAAAAGGCGGGATACCATTTGCCTCCCGAAACATGCCTTGTGGTAAGGAGGTGTGTTTTGAATAGCTCTAAATCCAACAACCAAAGACCATATTCCATCCATAGCCATACCATCTGATCCATAATCTAGTCTATTACCAAGTCATCCTATCCAAGTGTTGTAGCCATATCCAAATCTGCGACTGCTCTGAGTCAATGTCTAATTCAAAATCCTGTAACCAAATCCTCAACCAAATCCATAGGTATCCGAACCCATCAATGGAGCTTTAATCAATCCATAACCGTTAGCCAAATCTATGACCTTTCTATGTCGATATCCAAATTCGGGACCGCTCTGAGTCCTTTGCCAAATCTAGGATCTCACTGGGTCCATCTATCCTAAGTCAAAATTCAAATCCATAACCTCTTCGGGTTTAACTTCGAACCCGTAGACCTCATCGGATCGCGTTATCATGTTCCAGCCACGACTCTTTGATCAAGGGTTTATATGTTCTTCGGGATCGACTCTCCGGTCGAGGCTTTTATATTCTCCGGCCTTGGCTCTACGGCCGAGGACTTTTATGTTCTCCGACCTCGGCTCTCCGACCGAGGACTTTTATATTCTTCGGCGTCGGCTCTCCGTCCTAGGACTTTTATATTCTCTGGCCGAGGACACTTTTATATTCTCTGGCCTTAGCTCTCCGACAGAGGAATTTTATATAGTGTTCGAGCCCATTCTGTCGCTCTCGGACGAAGGGACTCATAATCTATGATCACTGCCCCATCTCCCCGTCCGGGACCATGATCACGAGACCTGTATTATTTGTTACATTAATGCAAATCCAATCATTTAAAAGTTTTTTACAGCCAGGGAAAGCCAAATAAATGTCTGTACATCCAAGGGAGAAACCAAAGTTTTCAGAAAAACGAAAAAGAAAAATAAGATTTAATAGGCTTGAGCAACAGGGTTTATCATCGTCTTAAAGCATGCCTAGGGACCGTCCTCGATCCCGTACATGTGTAAGTGACTTAGCTATATTGCTTCGAGTTCTATTACTTATTCAAAGTCATAAATCCAGTTAGTTGATGACAAGCCAGCGATTCCTAGATCTAGCTCCATCCTCGTTCGAGGTGGGTGGTGGCCGCTCCTGTTCCACTGCCACAGCTCGATTCCTTACATATTATTGTAGACGACGATTCCTTATATGCTCCTCAATTATATCCTTCAAATGTCGGCAATCGTTCGTGTTGTGCCCACCCAGTTTATGGAATAGGCAATGCTGCCCCGGTACCCGCTCGTATTCAGAAGGTTCCCTATTCGCCGGCTTTTGATAATGGAGGCACCCTCAAGTATCCAAGTAAATCCTTTCCAGAGTCTCGGTCAAATCGGTATAGGAAGTAAACTTTCTTCTATGGCCTTTTTAAAGTGTCACCATTACCACGCATTTTCCTTTTTCCTTTAGCATCTTGTTTGGATCCTCTTTGGGTGGAACTCCACCCCTTACTGCATAAGCTTCAGCCTCTCTCCCTTCTCTCTTAGTTTTTGCATCTTCCTACCTTAGAAACCGTTCTACTTCATGGTAGAACTCCCCGAGAACCATCGGTCGATCTCGCTCCAATGATATCTTAAAATCCAAATTATCTGCAATTCCAAAAACCGTCTCCATCAAAACCATCGATGGATCAGGTCGATTCAACGAAGCCACAGCCGCATTGATTCTGCTTAAGAAATCCCTGAGTGGCTCTCCTTTCCATTGTTTCATCGATGTCAAAGTCATCACATTCTTAGGTCGGATTATGTGGACCTGAAACTGCCTCATAAACCTTTCGATCGGCTCCATCCACGTGTAAATAGAGCCACTCTCCAGTTGTCTAAACCATACTACTGCTATATCCATCAAATACAAAGGGAAGCATCGCACTATGACCACTTCTGATTCCCCTAGTACCTCCATATGCCTCATGTACCTCATCAAGTGAACGGTAGGATCTGTTCTCCCATCATACATCTCCAGTGTTGGTAGTTTGAAATCTAGTGGGTTCCTAGCTTGCCTGGTCATTGGAGAAAATGGACTGTTATTCACATCCACCAAGTCCCTATACAACAATCTGCCTCTCATGGCTCACCTAACCATCTCTGCCAATCTATCGATGTCACCAAGCTTTTGTCCTTGTCTGTTGCCTCCAATCTACCCCCGAGTTCAAGAGGGATTCTTGGAATCTGCTCTTCTGGACGAGTATCCATTCTTATATCAATGCCACGTTGCACAGCTCCACTTGGTACTTTGCTCGAGATTGGAACAACATGCTCCGGGTGGGTGCCCCCTAGTTCTGGTGTTGCTTCTGATGGTCCTGCTCTGTTCTAAATTTTGGTTGCTCTATGCTCCCGACCTCTATCTCTAGCATCTCGTGCAGTTGCGTTCCCTTGATTCTGCATTCCATCTTGTCGAAGTAGATTATGCACCATCTCTTATTGTCTCTTTAGCATCATTTCCAACTCGTCTCTGGTGATGAAGATTGAGGCCTGATTCGCTCCCGATAGGAAGCCTCCTGACTCCCTTTATGCTGACTCCTTTCATTCCTTTGCCTTCTTGTCGATTTCCCTACCAAAGCTTTCCAAATCCAAGTCCTTAAGCTTTCAAATCTGAAATCCAAGCTTTTGAATTCCTAAGCGCTAGCGGTTCTCAGCGAAAGCACCAAAATATTTGCACCAAACTTGGTCACAAACACCCAGTTGCCGATGAAAGCACCCATTCATAATCATAGATCACAGATAGCAAGTATGTAGAAAATATAAATGTGAAGAACACGCAAAATTAAAAAGGAAAGCAGTAAAGACACAAGGTTTATAGTGGTTTGGCTATCTCCAGCCTACGTCCACTTTGAAAGGTCGTTGCTTTATTACTTATCACTCGCTGGTTACAATGAGTTACAACTGATTACAACAGTACAATTGAAGTGTAGTGATGATTCCGGTAGATTCTGGACATAGAAGAACCAAAAAGTCCATTTTTAGTAGGTCTTGGGCTGCTATTTATAGGCGTAGGCTGCAAATATCTCGCTCAGATCTCGGAAGACCTTTTCTCTCACGTAGGTGGGCCCACACGATCAATCGCTGGTCGTTTGAACTCGATTTGTGATCGATACGAATGGATTTCGCATCGATGAATATTTGGTCCAATCGAGTCGAGATCGATCATGAACGTTCCTGAGGTTGTAAGCAAGCTCCAATGCAAATTTGGAGGAATTTGGACTTATAGATTTTGAGTTATGATCGATGTAAGTTTGGATTTGTTGAAGGTTGCTGAATTAGCATCGCTTCCTGTTTGCATCGATCTGTTCGCATCGCTTATGTCTGATGACATGGCGCTAATTTTTTGGATTGATCCACTTTCCATACCGAGTGACCGAGTCTTCTATATTTACATGCTTTTTTCGTATCGATCTAGAGTATCCCTTTCGTATCGACGGTTGACACTTCTTTGTATCGATGCTTTATAACCATTTTGTATCGATATGAACCAATGCATTTCGTATCGATGACTGGATGCGGTTTCATATCGATCATTCCTTACATCCTTCGTATCGATGATTTTAGTGGTGTTTCGTATCGATCGTTGGTTGATCGATACGATTTTAGTTGGCGACTGATATGAAGTACATATGGAAATCGATGCGAAGCGTTGCTTACTTGACGGATACAAAGTAGAATGAGCATAAATGGATCGATACGAATAAGCTAGTGGATGATGGATGCGAAGTGGGATAAACCTGGATGGATATGAACAAGTCTTCTTTCCGTGGATACGAACCACCACTTACCTTGATTTGCGTCGATCATATCTTGAGCATACGAACCCCGATTGACTTGAAATTTAGCCTTTCCTAGCCTTGTTCATCATTACCAATCGATCCCGTCTTGATTGGAGCTCGGTCAAATTTCGACGATATCAATCATAGCCTTGTTTCCAATCGATCTTTAATACTGATTCCTGTCATTTTAGCCTATTTGTTGATATCCCAACCTTGACCAAAAGGTAGGATAACAATCAAAATCCCGTTATCAAATTATAAATCAAATCTTTAAAATCTCATAATTAATAAGTTCAAATCAATTCTTATTTAAATCCAATTCTTAAAAAAAAAAAATCAATTTCAATTTATCTTTCCAACCATACTTTACTAAATTTGTAACAAAATGGTTTTTAAAATATTAATAAAATTTTATATAAATACTTAAACATATTATATACATATATATATATATCTAATTAAATTAAATTTTATTAAATTAAATCTTGTTATTAAAGTTATCTTATATTAAATATTATTATATATATTTAAAAATAGTAAAATTATAAGAAAAAACTTAAAATCTATATTTTCAAAACTAACTTATAAATTTAAAGTTTTCAAATATAAAATTTTAAAAACCTAATTTTTTCACATATATAAAAATAAAAATTACGTATTATATTTTAAAAATCTATATTTATTAAAATCCATTTATTTCCTTTTAAAACCATAGACATAATTTTCAAAAATAGACCATAGGTGTTTGTATATAGTTTTCTATCTTATGGTCAAGTGATACAGATATTTATCATTTCAATTCATAATTATTTTAAATTTACGGGTTTATATCATTTCAACCCGAAATCCCAAAATTTGAAATTCAATAAAAATAGCTTGGGTTTATCATTTCAACCCATAATGATTTTTCTCTAATCTATAATATCATTCAGGTATGTATCATTTCAACCCATAGAGAATTTCTAATTATCAAAGAACTTGTAGAGTGAACAATATGATAATATATAACATATCAACAATATACATATATCATCAGCAACAAATTTAAATATAATATATACAGCAGGATTATGGCGTCATATATCATAGGTGAATAATTGTAGATAATGGCATATCATATTTAACAATTAGATAACTAATAATTCAAAATTTAGCAGCATATTTCAACCATATTTCATGTGAACTAAATTTACTAAATATAAGAATGTTAATCGTGAGTGATCGCTCACCATTCAAGGCTAGAGAGATAACAAGAACAAGATGCGACAATCCAAGCACAAATTCCAGAGCACGGCGCGATGAACACGAATTCGAGAACAGAGCAAGGATATATATAATTTTAAAAAGTCTAATATTTATCCCATATTAAAATAAGATTTTTTTTTCGATATTACATTTACAACACATATATAAATAAAATCTCTATTCATTATGGTTTTAAAGAAAATCAATATATATATACATATACGTACATACATATATATATATATATATGCATACAATAACAAATATGCAGATTATATTTACAAACAAATATATATGTATAATTAGACTACAACAAGTATGCAGACTATATTTACAAACAAACAAATATATATATATATATATATAATTAGACTACAATAATTATGTAGACTATATCCAAATGCAGACCATCTATAATATATCCGTGCTTCAAAAATTATATGCAGACCAATATACAAACTCTTATACTTAGATATAATATAAACTAAGATATAAACTTACATATATACACATTATATTTTAAAACCAATACATAAAATCAATATTCCCAAACACATACATTAAAACTGTAAGTAATTAAAGTATGAGATAAAGGAACCAAGTATAACATCTTATATATAAATAGCTTAAAAAATTATAAAACCCAAAGAAACAAAAAAAGAGCGGTTGCGAAGTGGAGGGGTAGGGGCCGACGATGGTCGGGTGTGGGCCGGAGCTGGAGGTTTGCCGTGGGTGGAGATAGGCGGCCGAGGCAGATTGCGTGGGTTCCGGGTGAGTGTGGCCACGATATTGGATGGCAGCGTGCTTGGCCAACGGTGAGGCAGGGCGAGTTTGCTATGGTGGGGTAGCTTGCATGGGTTCCAAACTATGGTTGTGCTAGGTGTTGTTGATTGAAGGTTGTGAGGTGGTGGAAGTCGTTGTCGTAGGTGGTCTGGGTGGAGGGAGGATTTGTGGTGGAGGCCGAGTACTATCGGTTGATGGGTGAGTTTGTTCACGAGTGGGGCAGGCTGTCAGTAGGTAAGGCGGAGGAGGAGAGGAGATGAGCGGTTGTTCTGGCGTCAGGGTGGAGAGAATGGATATGAGCCGGATGATGGTGAACTTGAAGGCGATGGGATCAACGAAAGGCAGTGCAGGCGGTTGAACGAGGGCAGGTGAGTTTTCGGCAAGCAAGCTCGCAAGAAAAAATCATGGGCAATATTATTATAGTTTATATATTTATTTTCCAAAAGCAAGAAAATATATGTAGGCTAAGTATTAAAATAATATAAATTTTCTTCTTTGAAGAAGACAGTGAACCAAACGAAAATGAAAGGAGTGAAGAGAATATATATCATCACATGGGAAAGGAATGGTCATGCGTGAACTCAGGTAAAGTAATCAAAGCAAGTGTTGTTTGGATTACTCGGCTGTCAATTTAAAAGACAACGAAACAAAATTTCAGATACGGCACCAATACGATAACTGTTTGTCGTTTTCCATCGCGTACCGGACACCGGATTATAGAAATGAATATACTGTGGAGATCGGTACGACGAGACAAACAGAATGATACACAAACATCCGCGATGTGATTATCCTATCAAAATTCGATATTCACTGCCAAACTACTGCTAATTCGCCGAAAACAATATAAATGAGGCTATAACGGTCCAAATTGCGAAACGAAATATGATGTCTCACTCAGAAAAATGATAAATGCTTTTATTAGGTAAGAATATTCAGGTTTTGAAAATATTTTATTTCCATCAATTTAGCTAATTTTAAATTTAAATAAATTTGCACAGCAAACAAACTAATGTATTTTCTGATGGAAAACTGACATTTGCTACGTTTAAATAGATGTACTCCAAATATCAAATTTTCATTTTTAAATTTTATTTTATTTTTCAAGAAAAATTCAGTTAATTATGTTATAAAAACCGTTAAAATTCATGGGTTGTTACACTCTCTCCTACTCCAAACTTTTCGTCCCCAAAAAGGAATGAGATAGGAGAATAGATGCAATCGAAAGGAAAGATTGATTCATAGTACTAGATACAACAGTTAATTCAAAATCATATAGATTTCATTAGTTTTTAAATTGATTTATATTCAACTAATTTGGTTTCAATCCATTCTGTTCGGTCAATAAATATCCATTGAATTCATTGAGGTTGATTTCAATTCAAAAACCTATTTGCTTTCGATTTATTAACAAATATTACAAAGTTTCTTTCAAAACAAATTTTATTTTTATTTAACTCGTTTGTTTAATCCATTTACCTTCAGTTAAGTTGATTCCACTTAAAATTCAATTTCAACTGTATTTAAGTTCATATTTATTTACTTAAATAGTGTTTCTCTTTTATTATTCAATCTGTTTCACTTACATTCTATATGTATATTATTCAATACATTCAAACTTTTCGCGGGTGGGTTTTGTTAATGTTTTAGAATATAATTGAACACCACATAGATTTACCTTTTATTTACAACATTTATGTTAAGCGAAATTTAGTTTAAACATTTTATTACTTAAATTTTCTCTTGTCAATTACATATTCATTAACAATTTAACTTTCTGAATATCTCAGGTAAGTTTTTTATCTATATGTGTGTGTGTGTGTGTGCATGTGTGTGTGTGTGTGTGTGTGCATGTCTGTGTGTGTTTTTAGAATGCAATTGAGTATTATACAAATTAAATTCTACCCTAGTTCAACTATTCCAAGTTGTTTCAATTCCATTTCTCATCTTAAACACCCCAATTATTCAAAAAAAATTACTTCATTTTAATAAACTATCACTTGATATAGAACTTAAGAGTTAATTTTTCGGTTTTCCTTCAAACCATTTTGAAATAATTATATACATATATATACACACATCAAATCGTACACAATAAACTCAAACCACATCCATTTTCCAAAACAAAAGTTTAATGAAGCTACTAAGTGGTCTCTCCACATTGAGACTCGAAAATGAAAGTTGATGATGCTGCGGTCTTCACCGAAATTATTTTTCAGCGACAAAAGAGGAGAGTACCGACTTACTTCTTCTAAAATTATTTGAAAACAAATTTTCATTCAAAAATACTTTCAAATAATATATGTTTCCAAAATTTTGAAAACCAAATTTGAAAAGTGCCAAAAATTTAATTCTCAAATCCTTAATTTAAATTCATTTCTTTTGAAAATTAGATTTACAAACCATATTTATAAAGTTTTATCTCCCTATAACATATGATAATAGTTAATGATTTAGTAATATCAACAAAACGGTAAATGATAATCTAGCATTATCATTTCTAACAACCAATTTCATTAACCATCTAGTTTCGTAAAATAATACTCTTATATATAAAATATGATTACAAATAAAATTATTTCATTATGGATCTCAAAAACAATATTGTGTCAGTTTGCTATGTTCAAGTGTTTTTGAATTCTTATTGATAGCGATGTTCAGACGACTCGATCGAAACCCTAACTCAAACTTAACAATTCAAACAACATAATATAAAACATTTTTATATTAATTACAAATATGCTCCCTCATAGGATGATTCAAGCATGAACGTAAAACAAGGATAGAGATTCAAATCTAGAGGAATCCTAATCAAAGAGAATCCTAACTAAGAAGATAGGCTCGAAACAAAGATAAGATAATTAAATTTCAAAAGAGGGAAGATAGTAGGCTCATATTAATCACGGATGACCTTAAATGGATCAACCGAGACTTAAAAGACGAGAATGTCATCAACGAAAATAAGACAGACTTGCTGAGAACATCACGACAGCCGCGATTCGCGAGATCAACAAAGAAGGCAAGAGCGTTGGTTAATCCAAAGTGCAATGACTAATCATTAATAGGAACCATTCGCCCGGGAGAAAGGACAACAGGTTGAGCACTAGGAATAAGACCGATGCGGAATTCAATTTCCTGCTTGGGAGGACAGACGTGACTTCACCAAACATTAGGATAATCCTTGACTATCTAGGTGGAGTCGAGATCCCTGGGCCGAGGATCAACGAAAAGATGAAACTGCCTGCATAATACCGAGGCAATCGACATTCGATCAGAAGAGAATTACCTTCGTCGTCGACTAAAGAAACGGTTCAAGCTTTGCAAGAGATAGCAGCATCAAAACCGAGGATATAGAAATCTTCGGTGAATCGATGCCTGTTGTAGAGAAGTTTCACCCCTTTACAAATCATACTAAGGTTGGCGGGACCGTCGATGGGAATAGTCACACACAAGGATGAAGTTGACAATTGAGGTTGAAGCTTTAGGATGCTCCAGTCTCGAAAGAACACGAACGGGACAAGACATGAATGGATTTCAGAACAAAGGGGAAAGTTCCAAATTCCAAGGAAACCCTAATCTAAGAGAACCCTAACGAAGGAAATTCAAGCTCGAATGAAGATGATTCTTTGATAAATTTTTACCCCATATGCTAAGTATTGCCCAAACCAAAGCTCTGACACCAACTGTAATGACTTGGCATTTCGAACCATTCAAATCGACAATAATCCACTCATATTAGACTTGAATTGCTCAAAACAACAGATTGTTAATTTATAATTAGCAAAACTTAGCATATACGGTAAGTAAATCAATCACAGAATCACAGGCACAGAGTAATATAACAATAAGCAGCGGAATAGATAAATAGTAGTTCATGAAGCAACTACAAACAACGGAGTTTGAAATAAAATACAACAGAAATCTCAAATACAGAGTTGTCTCAACTACAAAGTAACTGACAAGCTTGAACATAACCAACTGGAAATAACTGAGATAACTACAAAGCTGGATAGATAAGAGGTAGATCTTCAAGCAAAGCTCCAAACTCGAAAGGTGTGTCTCAAATGCTGTGAAACTCAATCTGACCCGAGCATAAAGCAAAACACAAAACATTTGAGTCGGGATTAACATTCTTATACAACTAAATCAACTCAAGTGAAATGTCAAGTGAAATACAAAGTAACTCAAAGGATGTTTAGAATTCCCATCCTTTAAGGATCCATTAAACTATCTACATATATAGTACAATATGCCACATATATAATGTCTATAGTAAAGTAAACTATTAAAATAGCGTCAAGGAATTATCCATGTCCCCCTTAACACATTTTATATAATGACGTAGTTTATACAGTACTGCAAACTCCACCAAATAGGTGGGCAGTCAGGGAACACTCCATAGGTACGGCATAAACCAAACTCGTCGAAGGCACGATAAGGCATGTGACCAGGCACGCGAGACAATGCACAGGGTAGGTACTACCGTTTTGCGGATCTTGATGGATGTTAACGCATAGCAGCTACTACTGCCCACCTCAAGACACACTCCCAAATCAAAGGTGCACCCAATCAAATCATAAAGTAATAGAATGGTATCGAAGAAATGTGCCTGATCGGAGGTGTGATCTCACTTGGGACGGCATGGCTCCTGTTTTAGCTACCGCAAGCTGACTCGCGGGAGTAAGAGCTGCGTTAATACCTCATACAGAATCGTCGCCAACCATCCTACTTCATTCTGGAATCTCCACCACGTACACCGTTGTTAAAGTGATTTTTGGTATTGGCAAAGAGTATGACAATATCCGATCTCGGTCTCTTTAACAACAAAACGCTTATTTCACAATGTGATCATTTTATTTCAAAACAATTCACATTCATATTGAAATATCATATACATTTCAAAGTCATATCACTTTCGAAATCATATTATTTTCAAAAATAATATCATTTAAATAATCACATTCACTTCAAAAATCATAACCACAAAATAGTTAAACCATCATATCAAAATGTTCGCATTTAAATCCATTAAATCTAAGTCATAACAGTTCCAATTTAAACAATTTAAAAAGGTTTATATATTTAATATAGTTATAATTTAAAAATAGTTTATATTTAAAATAGGTTATAGATTTAAAATAGTTTATGTTAAAAGAGTTTATATCAAAAATAGTTTCAAATTAGAATTTGTTTCGTCCAATTCCACAAATCGATTCAAATAAATTTTAGTTCCAAAATTCAACTTAAATCAATGTTAGTTCATCAATTATAATTCAATTCAAATACTCAATAAAACCATTTTAATTTATATTGATTTCAAATCCAGATTTGAATGACAAATTTAAAACCATTTTCCGATTCAATAGGTTTCAAAGTTAAATATTCAACAATTTACAATAACTCAATTTTATAAATTTTATTTATGTTTCAAAATTCAACTTTAACTTTATTTAAATTTGAAATATTCATTTAATAATTTCTAATAACATTTAAATAAATCTCAAATTATGAATTTATATAAGATCAATAATTAAATATATAACTTTAACTATATTTAATTCTAAAAACATTCACGTAGTCCCTTTCGTAATCATTTAAAAAAACTCAAATTTCACATTTAAATCAAAACTAAATATTCAACTTCAATTTATTTAAATTCGAAAATACTCATTTAATTATCTATAATCAAAATCCCGTTATCTAATTATAAATCATATCTTTAAAATCTCATAATCAATATGTTTAAATCAATTCTTATTTATGTCCAAGTCTAAAACAAATAATATATCAAATCAATTTCAATTTATCTTTCCAACCATACTTTATTAAATTTATTACAAAATCAATTTTTAAAATATTAATAAAATTTATATAAATACATAAACATATTTTATATATATGTGTGTGTGTGTGTCTATGTATGTAATGTAATTAAATTAAATTTTATTAAATTAAATCTTATTATTAAAGTTATTTTATATTAAATCTTATTATATATATTTAAAAATAATAAAATTATAGGTAAAATCTTAAAATTTATATTTTCAAAACTAACTTATAAATATAAAGTTTTTAAATATAATTTTTTTGACATATATAAAAATAAAAATTATATATTATATTTTAAAAATCAATATTTATTAACATCCATTTATTTCCTTTCAAAACCGTGGAAACCATTTTCAAAAATAGACTAACGATGTCCATATATACTTTTCTATCATATGGTCTAGTGATACGGATATTTATCATTTCCATCCGTAATTGTTTTAAATTTACGGCTTTATATCATTTCAACCCGCAATCCCAAAATTTCAAATTCAATAAAAATTGCTTGGATTTATCATTTCAACCCAAAACGGTTTTCTCCGAATCTATAATATCGTTCGGGTATGTATCATTTCAACTTATGGGAATTTCTAACTATCAGGGAACTTGTAGAGTGAGAACAATATGATAATAATATAACATATCAACAACAGGCATATATCATCAGCAACAAATTTAAATATAATATATACAACGGGATTATGGTGTCATATGTCATAAGTGAATAATTGCATATAATGCATATCATATTTAACAATTAGATTACTAACAATTCAAAATTTAACAGCACATTTCAACCGTCATTTCATGTGAATTGAATTTACTAAATATGAGAATGTTAATCGTAAATGATTGCTCATCTTATAGGCTAGAGAGATAACAAGAACAAGATGCGACAATCTAAGCACAAATTCCAGAGCACGACACGATGAACACGAATTCGAGAACAGTGCAAGGCACGATGGAGTTGAATCGATGGAACGATATATATATATATATATATATATATATATATATATATATATATATATATAATTTTGAGAAGTCTTAAATTTACCCCATAATAAAATAAGATTTTTTTTCAATATTCCATTTACAACACATATATAAATAAAAACTTGAAGAAAATCAATATATATATATAGTCTATATATATATATATAGTCTATATATATATATATATATATATACACACATACATACATACATACATACACATACATTGTATTTTAAAACCAATACTTAAAATCAATATTCCCAAACACATACCTTAAAACTGTTAAAACTGTAAGTAATTAAAGCATCAAATAAAGAAATTAAAGTGTAACGCCATATATATTAACAGGTTAAAAAAAAATATAAAACCCAAAGAAAAAGAAAAGGAGAGAGCTATTGCGAAGTGGAGGGGTAGGGGCCGGAGATGGTCAGGTTACGTGGGCGGAGATAGGCGGAGATAAAATCAATATTGATTACGTGGGTGGAGATAGGCCTCGGCCGTAGGTGGAGATAGGCGGCCGAGGCAGATTACGTGGGTTCCGGGTGTGTGTGGTCATGATATTGGATTGTTGCGTGCTTGGCTAATGGTGAGGTGGGGCGAGATTGCTATGTTGGGGTAGCTCGCATGGGTTCCAGGCTGTGGTAGTGCTAGGTGCTGGCGATTGATCGGCTGTGAGGTGGCGGAAGACGTGGCCGCAGGTGGTCTGGGTGGAGGGAGGATTTGTGGCGAAGGCCGAGTACTGTCGACTGACGCATGCATGGGTTTGTTCACGTGGAGGAGGGGCTGGCCGTCAGTTGGTAAGGCGGAAGGGAAAGGAGATGAGCAGTCGCTCTGGCAGTTATGGTGGAGAGAGTGGATATGAGGCGTATGATGGTGAACTTGAAGGCGGTGGGATCAACGGAGGGTGGTGCAGGTGGTTGAACGAGGGCGGGTGCGTTTTCAGCAAGCAAGCTGGTGAGCAAAAATCTCGGGTAAAATTATTATAGCTTATATATCAATTTCCAGAAGCAAGAAAATATATGTAGGCTTAGTATTAAAATAATATAAATTTTCTTCCTTGAACAAAACAGTGAGCTAAACGAAAATGAAGGACTGAAGAGAATATATATTATCAAATGGTAAAGGAAAGGTCGTCCATGAATTCAGGTAAAATAATTAAAGCAAGTGTTGTTTGGATTACTCTGCTGGAATTTGAAAAGTCAAGGAAACAAAATTTCAGATACGGCATCGATACGACAAACTGTTTGTCATTTTCTACCGTGTTCTGGGCACCGAATTACAGAAATGAATATACTACAGAGATCTACACAATGAGACGAATAGAATGATACATAGATATCAGCGATGTGATCATCCTATCAAAAGTCGATATTCGCTGTCCAACCGCTGCTAATTCACTGAAAATAAGATAAATGGGGCTATAACAGTCCAAATTTGACGAAATGAAATATGATATCTCATTGAGAAAATGATAAACACTTTTATCATGTAAAAATATTCATGTTTCAAAAATATGTTATTTCCATCAATTTAACCGATTATAAATTTAAATAACCGACAAACTTATATATTTTCTGATGAAACGTTACATTTGCAACATTTAAATAGACGTACTCTAAATATAAATTTTTATTGTTAAATTTTATTGTATTATTTTCAAGAAAAATTCAGTTAATTGCGTTATAAAAATCGTTAAAATTTATGGGTCGTTATACTTTAAGTTTTCCAAAAATTCCGTTATAAGATTTCTCTTACAAAATCACATCTGTTCAAATAAATCAAGTCACAAATCTTGAGAGTATTTGTAAATAAAATTTAATCACCTACTTTTAAATTCTATATATAATAATAATAACAATAATAATAAGTATTTTAAGCAAACAATTATTTTCCAAAAAGGCGTTCAAGTAATTATTTAAAAGTATCAAAACACTTCCCAAATAAAAAATGGGAATTGATTCTCAATTCATTACAAATAATATTTATTGACCTACAAGGGTTATTTATAATAAATTAAATTTATTCTAAATAGTTAACCTTTCCAAAATATTTTAAATACAAATAGTAGTTTTAATATAACACTGTTTAATAAATAATCTCTTTTTAAACAAATTTTACTACTTGATTCCAAGAATTTATTTTTAAAATTCTGATATAACCGGTTTCAGTTTATAATCTCACTTGATTTATACACCTCGATTTACAATTCAAATTCCATAACCATTTCCAGTTTCCAAAAATAGAATCGTCTATTTTACCTAAACCAAATTCCTAAATCTCGTTATAAATCCATACTGCGACATATCCTCCCAAATTTAATCCATTTATAACTATTTCGCTTCATTTATAAATATCGACTATAAATTCATAACTCATTCTTGTTTTATCTATTAATAATAGATCCATATTTCAAAAGCCCATTTAATTCAATTTCTATTTAAGATCCCGTTTGGAAATCTCGTTTCAATAAATCCAATTATATTCCAAATCCCTTCAAAATCTCGACTGCAACTTCTAATTATAATTTAAGAAAATATTATTAAAATCCCTTATTTCAATTTCCTTGTATATATAAATATTTCAAAAATATATTAACTTTTGAAAACTCCTTACGAAATGTTTAAGTATAATTCCAAAATCAAATCTTTTATTTAATCCAAACCATTCCTTATTCGATATTCCAATTTCCATATAAATATTTTATTTCTAAAAATCACCTTTGTTTCTTTTTAAAATTCAAAAATATTATTTATGGTATTTAAAATACAAAAAATATGGTTAGCGCTACTATAGCATCCGATATATCAAATCACACAACTATCCATAATAGATTATTAAATCACATCATATATCACTATATATATGAAACAATCAATATATTTTTGAGGAATCTAGTTGGATTCCTCCAACCTATTTCCCCACAACCACAGATGTTATATAACATAAAATACCAATCTCGCTTCGAGGCTGGATATCGCGGTAATATAGAGTCATCCGCTATTATGCGGGACACATAGTGTCTCATCTGCTCCAACGGTGGGAATATATCCAACTACTAATATATATACTACTATATATAACATAACATCC
Source organism: Allium cepa (assembly GCA_030765085.1). NCBI lineage: Eukaryota > Viridiplantae > Streptophyta > Magnoliopsida > Asparagales > Amaryllidaceae > Allium > Allium cepa. The sequence goes on along the minus strand of CM060934.1, from coordinate 504,170,313 downwards.
CGCTGATAATAATTTATAAATTCATTCAATCAACCAATAATTAAATTTTAACATTTTAAATTATAACCAGCAATCCAAAATGATTGAGATTTACTCATCGAAATTTTCTGTTGTTGCTTTCACGTTCCATTTGAATTAAAATTACACAAGCGTTTAATTTTAATCCAAATTCTTGCTAGTTCCAAATTTTTTCAATTCAATTCCGTAATGAAGTATACATTATTATAAACATAATGCAAAACGTTGCATTCGAATCTGACCTAAACGAGAGAGTTATCGAGTTAATAAGATTTATGAATTTAAACATAATTAAAAATCCTTAATTACTTTAAACATTACCACTAGTCATCTTCCCCCAATTCGATAAATGTCTATGCATGACATTACAGTGCGCCATCGTGCACCATGCACCACCCTCCTCTCGACGATCGTCCAAAATGACCACGCCATCGCGCCCCTTATCAGAAACCGCGCCACCGAGACCCCACTTTGTTGTGCCATGACTTCCCAGACAAAATGCGACATCGAGCTTCCACACTGCTACAGTGGAATGTCGCCAATTGAAGAATTTAACTTCCCGAAACCAATTTGTAGAAACCTTATTATTACTTTTACTAAGTTCCAAATTCATCCATAGGTTATAACTAATATTATCCATTCAATCATTTCACGTTATCACTCAAAAATCAATTTTTAGTTATCAAAATTTCCATCAAAATAACTCTTTAAATTTTCGAAAAATTTCGACAGCGTCTCCTTTACACGGCTGGATCAAGACAACTACAAATCGCCACTATGGGCCTAAATCAGCAAAAGAAAACAAAAGCCAAGTGGCTCAATCATAAAACCATCTAATTCAAACAATGATTTAAACATGTACTTTTTTGTTGGGCAACCCAATTTTCTAATAAAATCAAAACATCAAATTAGCTCTTGTTTTTAAATACATGCATCTTATTTACCAATCCAGCCATAAAACTCATAATCATATTATTTTGCATTTTTTCAATTTCCAACATTTGCTTTACTTAAGCCTGTATGATGTACATATATCATCCGTACACAATATCAAATCTAATCGCTCACTTGATCATACAATTTCACTTCCGAACTAGTATTATTCACACGACTCTCTAATGTGGATTCAGATCTGGTCCGTTAAATATAAACCGTCATTCTCCTTTCATGGCCATAATCTATAATAGAGAATCCCAGAATCAATCAAAAATCCATGTTCACCATCGAGAATCGAGTGGAAAATTCCAACTCGGATCGATATAAATTATCTTGAAATTCTGTGCTCGAATCTAGATCAAACTGCCATGCAAAGAAAATAATATACATATAGCTTACATATTTATTTCAATTGACTTCTTAGCTACACCAAATTATTTTATTCACATTCATTTCATTTACAATTAATTATTCTCAATCAATTATTCTTAATCCATCATTCACATCTCTTATTTACTTAGTATATTCACTTCTTTGCATAGTATATTATGACTTAAACATCATTCCATAGAATTTGTTTACGTAAGTTCATTTTAACATTTTATATTACTTAAGTCTATATCCATTTTAACTCAATCCAATTTTATTTCACTCAATTCCATTGTTAAATTTCAATATTTCAACCATATTCCAAAATCATATTCACTCGCGAATTTCAATTAGTTCATTCCTTAATTCATTTCCAACAATAATTTGATTTAACCTAACTTAGGCTAAATTTCTTTCCATAATTCATTTTATACTTAAGTTAAGTTCAATTCATCATTCATATTCAACAATTTAACATTGTTTTAACTTGCTAATTTTCACATTTTATAAGTTATCAAACTTATTTCCTCTTATTTTCAGTAAAAGATTTTAAATCAAAACTCCAGAGTGTAAACACCTCGTTCTAAAGTATTTCAAACCATTTTTGAAATCACACACACACTATCCCTTGGTATATCAAATCATTCCTTTGGATTTAAAAATGAACGTCGATAATACTGCAGTCATTACCAAATTATTTTCTAGCGATTGAAGTTAGTTCAGTGCTTTCTATTCCTTTTCAAAGCTTTTAAATATTTCTATTCAAAAATATTTTTTAAATAATACTATTATTATTTTTCAAAAATTTTGATAAACATTTTCAAAGCCAACGAGATTTAAATTCCCAAATTCCCAGCTTTTAAACTCTTTTTACAAATCATATTTAGAATATACTTCTGAAATTGTGTTTCCTTTCAGTTTATAAATCACATTTATAAACTATAATTCCATTTGGTTATATAAAATAATTTCTTAACTATTAATCTTGTTTTCATTATAATATCAACTTTTATTCGACCACAACAGCAAGGAACAAATAATAATAGTTCAACATTATCATTTTCCTAACAACCAAACACACCATATATACCATAATAATTTTTGAAAAATTATTCCTTTATACATAAAATAATCAGGGTAAAATTAATTCATTTACCTAATTTCAAATAATACTATGTCGAATTTTTCTGTTCAACCGTTTAGAGATATGTATCAATGACGATAATTACTCGTATTGACCAGAATCCATAAGCCACTTAATAGATCAATCAACATAGTATAAAACAATTTTTATATCACTAACAAATACGCGCTCATACACACACACACACTCAAACTCATTCTAGGGTGCCACTAACCCTACCTTTAATGAGTTACCTAACAAAGACAAGGTTCTCGCATAACCTTCAACTCTGATACCAAATGTAACGATCGGAATTTCCAACCCTCGAAAATAGACACTGATAGGTCCACTATATCACATGTCGAGCAATCGAATGCTGAAAAACCCGATTGTTAGGAAAAAAGGAAAGAAGGAAAGAGGAAAGAAGAAAATTAAACCACATAAAATGTCACAGCAGAACGAATGTATATAATATATCACAAGTCTCTATACAAAATAAAAACTATAATATGTGTATATACAAACATCAATCAAAGTATACTAACCTATTTAAGCCAGGACAGTTATAACAGTCTGTCCTCGCAATTTCTATAAAACATCAATAAATATAGTGGAAAATATAACCATCTTCGTGAATACGTCTCTGGGTCTCCAACTCGTCTCCTGAAGCTCCAAGCATCCAAACTAATTTGAAATATACTCAGTCTGACCCGAGAATTACAATAAAATAACACCCGAGTCAGTCTGGGAAACCAGCGTGATAAAAACACACCCAACTGGATTTAAAGTTATAAGAAATTTTTTGAAACAAAGGGTATCTTGTAAGACCACGTCACACATAAACACGATGAGTTTTTACCTTACGATAACCAAAACCTTTTATATCAAAATTATTTGATATTATAATAGTGTCTATAGAAAATAAACTATAAAATAGCTGAAATGCTTGCATCTCATGTTTCAGCATATTTGGTATACAACTAAAACCGTACGAAACTTATTGGAGAATGGATTCTATACAATGACTAGGCATTGGGGTACTACCTATCACAGTATACATTTAGAAAATATACCGAGGACCTCGTCGGGATCCCCTGCCAACACAAGGCCGGCCTATCCCTGACCTGATTGTATCGAACATGTCATCATCCCGGTTGCTTTACAACCCTTTTAAGAACTCATGCACAACCAATCCATAAATATGTAGATGTAGGGTGTCCACAAAAGTGACAACATACCCTAATGGGTGCGACCTACATAGCCTTTCTACATCTCCCCTAATTTTCAGTCATTCTCGGTTGATGAGGCTTGAGATTGTGATTACCTTTCAAGAAATTTGCTCTTAGAATGCTCATTGACATCCAATGACAATGTGCCGATAGCATTCATCCATACAAGTTGTTCTGGATTTGAACAAACCGAGTCTCTAAGAACTTCGTCTCCATTATCTTCACAATATCATAATTCGTAACCCTCAAATCGAATAAAAGTGGTTTTTGAATAATTAAATTTAATTTCGGTCTCTTCGAAACGTTCAACGAAGTTGGCCAGATTTGATAGTTGGTTATTTAATTATCAAATTATACACATAAACTGTCACTAGGCCCATATTTTATAAAATGTTTTCAAAACACTCATTTTAAATATCTTTACACAGATATAAATTCAAATCCCTTTCAGTATTCCAACATTTGGAAACAAATTCAAATCCTTATATCCTTAATGGGATTTTTTACAAACCACATCAACACTTAGAATATTTCAGAATTCAGTTATAACACTTAGAAAAATATTTCTGTAACAATCATTTCACGCTTAAATATTTCCAAAATCCTCCTTTCAATACTTAGGAGAATATTTATAGCATATTTTCCAAGATCGTTTTAATATCAAACTTAGAAAATATTTCATAACTTATCTCATAAATCTTCGGTATTTATAATAATTCCTTTTACAATTTTCAAAATTGATTATACTCGCTTATAATCTCATCTAATCATTTATAACTTCTTTATGAATTCAGATTCATTCATGAAGTTCTTGTTTCTAACATTTCAAAATTTTCTTTAAGTTTTTCATAATTCCGTTATAAGATTTCTCTTATAAAATCATATATGTTCAAATAAATCTGGTCATAAATCTCGAGACTATTTGTAAATAAAATTAAATCACCTACTTTTAAATTCTATATATATAATAATTATTATTATTATTTTAAGGAAATAATTATTTTTCAAAAAGGCATTTAAGTAGTTATTTAAAAGATCACAACACTTCCCAAATAAACAATTGGAACTGATTCCCAATTCATTATAAATAGTATTTATTGACTTACAAGGGTTATTTATAATAAATTAAATCTATTGGAATAGTTAACCATTCCAAAATATTTTAAATACAAATAACAGTTTTAAAAAAACAACATTTAAAAAATAATCTATTTTTAAACAAGTTTTCTTCTTGATTCCAAGAATCTATTTTTAAAATTCCGATATAACTGATTTCAATTTATAACCTCTTTCAACTTATACACCTTGACTTACAATTCAATTTCCATAACCATTTCCAGTTTCTAAAAATAGAATCATCTATTTTTCCTAAACAAAATTCCTATATCTCTTTTTAGATCCATACTGCGACATATCCTCCCAAATTTAATCCATTTATAACTATTTCACTTAATTTATAAATATCGATTACAAATTCATAACTCATTCTTGTTTTATCCATTAATAACAGATCCATATTATATATATATATATATATATATATATATATATATATATTTCAAAAAAAAATTACTTTTGAAAACTCCTTACGAAATATTTAAGTATATTTCCAAAATCAAATCTTTTATTTAATCCAAACCATTCCTTATTCAATATTCCAATTTCCATACAAATATTTTTATTTCCAAAAATCATCTTTAAAATTCTTTTTAAGATTCAAAAATATTATTTATGGTATTTAAAATACCAAATTAGGGCCAGTGCTTCTATAGCATCCAATATATCAAATCACACGACAATCCATAACAGATTATTCAATCGCATCATATATCAATTTTCTGTTGAGTAATTTTCGAGATAAATTTTTTTGAAGTTTTATACAAAAAAAATTCGTTCTTTTCTGTTTGTCTATGTTTTAGAAAATTGAAGAGAGGGATGCATTCAAAAGGAAAGAGATAGGTACGAACATAGGTAGGGTGGCTGATGTAGATGCGGTTGATAAGATGTGTTGCACAGTTAAATCGAAGGAAACATAATAATCAAAAATTCAAAATATCTAGATATTTAATTTCGAACCCTGATGGAGGAGGGTCGCCGGTTATTCCTAAAGTTATACCCCTATTACAAACACAATGGGACTAGTCTCGAGCCCCAATTCAATCGTATGGAGAATATAGCTTTATGAACCCAATTATAATATTGAATTTTCGATATTAATTTTAGCGCGTTTCTATCCCGTATGACCAAACGATATGTCCGATCGCTATGAAATTTGACGGCGTATTATAATTCATTATTAGGGACTCAATGACACAGGTTTTGTCGAAATCCGAGACCGTGCCCTGGAAGGCTATTTTCACTCGTTAATTAAAACGAGTTAGTTTCAAAATCGAGTAAATCACTTTTAGATCAAATTTAAAAAGTTTTACTATCTTCATTATTATTCATAGTGATTGAATAAGCTTTCAAACTATTTTTATCCAAATAAAAATCCAAGATTTCAATTATTTAAACTATTTCAATTATTAAATTTGACAAATAAATTACCCTAATAATCATTATATTTGAAATTCAAGTTATTAAATCTATAAAATTAACTTTTAAATATTTAAAATCAATTAAATATTCCAATTTCAAATACCCAAAATTCTAGGTTGTTGTATTTTTTTAATTCTCTAAAACAATGTAAACAAGTATATATTTTATAAAACATTTTTGTGTATGTATTTACTTTTATACATATATTTATTTATATTTAAACATAAAATGTTTAAATTAAATATATAATATTCTATTTAAAATATATTTTTTAAATTCCATTAACTTTAAATTATATTTTTATAAATTAATGAAATGATAAACATATACTTTATATTATTGAGTTTGAATTCAAAAACTAATTTACTAAATAATCATTTTATAATATTATTATACATGGGAAAAAAATCTTTTTTATATTATAATAAAGTCGCGAGCTTCATAATAAACAAACACCCAATTATGGTTTAATTTTCATATAGGATCCATTAAGCCTTTATTAATTCTCTATAATTAATAAAATCACTTTATAAAACTTAATCACAAGATCTTTTCAAAACACTATTCCCAAACCCCTTGCATTTCCTTGTACACTTGAGAACATTTATATACTTATGTCAATTTTATATAAAAAAAACATTTTAATTTTCATGCCTTGAAAAGTTTGTAAATATACTTATACCAGATACCAAATGTTTTATATGAAATCACTTTGTAAAATATATTTCTTAGAACAATAGATGGAATACAAATACTTTTGGAAAAATAGTTTGAAAGTACGTGCATATGCACTCAGAATCACAATGAAAACATCACAGAATGAATCGTCAAAATTCATTAAAATCCCAATAGTGGATTCATTAAAATCTAGACTTTTATATAATAGAAGCAACTATAAAATAATCACAAGAAGCATGGTTTATCTCTTGAATAAGATAATACAACACTCAAGATCTATATTAAAATTTATCATCAAGACCATGCCTGAACAATCCAAGAAAATACATGATTCAATACTAGAGCATATCTAATATATATATAAAAGAATTATTATATACATATATATGTTATCATCAAATAACGACAACGCCAACATATGTATATATTCATGATAATTTCTGTAGCGACCTGCCTTTTCGGACGGTTTAAATCGACGATAAATCACACACGTCAGACTCAAACCATTCAAAGGGCAGATTGTTATGAGGTAAATAAGGAAAGAAGAGAAAGGAATAAAACAAATACAGAATCTCGCAGCGGAATGACAAAATATAATAATCAAAAAACAGTTCATCAAGCTGTTTTACAAATACATTTGATTATCTTTTACAACACAAAATTAGAGTTGCCTATAACAGGAATAAATAAATAAACGCAGTGGAACAACATGATACAATAGGATACATATAAAAAGTAATAAAAGTACAAAATTTTCATCTTCATCCTCTAGAAAGTAGTCTTCGATAAACTGAAAAGCACAGACTGACCCGAACGAATTGAAAAGACAAAACACTCGAGTCAAAACTAAAAGATCTTATGTAAATTAAATCAACGGTAAATATGAGTGTGATGGCGTTAGAGATGTGTATGGGGTTTGACATCTCCTATCCAGTGTCTAGAGTGCAATAAATTAAGAGATGTTCGGGATTCAGATCTCCTTAGGATTCGTTAAACTATCTGCTATGTCGTACAATACGCTATTATAATAGTGTCTACAATAAAGTAAAGTATTCAAATAGCTTTAAGGCGTTACTCATATCCTCCTTAACACGTTTTTATATATTCCCATAGTATATAGAGTACTGTAATTCCTCCATAAACTGGAAGGCTATTAGAGGGCACTCCATATGTATGGTACAAACCAAACTCGTAGAAGGCGCGATAGAGCATGTGAACACGGCACTCGAGGCAATGCCAGGGAAAATATACCAATTGCAGAACCAGGCTGCTGGTAACGTATAACAGCTACTACCGCCTACCTTGGAACACACTCTCATAATCAAATCGAGGGGTGGCCACCAAATCATTACAAAGCAATACTATGGTATCGAAGAAGCATGTTCGATCGGAAGAATGACCTCACTTGGCCTAGGTATAGCTCTTGTTTTAGTCATAACTAAGTTGACTGACGGGAGTTAGGGTCATTTAAATACCTCATACAGAATTATTCACCAAGCCATCCTACTTCATTTCTGGAATCTCCACCACGTACACCATTGTTAAAGTGGTTTTCGATATTGGCAAAGACTATGACAATATTTGATCCAGGTCTCTTTCACAACCAAACGCTTATTTCACACCAGATGGTTCTTTTACATTTCCAAAACTATTTCATAATTAATATCAAAATATCATGTTCAATTTCTAAACATATCACTTTCGGAATCGCATTCAAATTTAAACCATATTGACTTCAAAGCCATATTTGCTTTTGAAATTATCGATAGAATAGGCTAATTAAATTCTCTTTCCGAAACCAGTATATTTACTTAAATATGTCATTTCACAAAAAGGTATCAATTCCAAATTCCAACTTAGTTTGTATCCCCATCAAGGATTTAAATATAAATACTTCAACTTCACATAGTTTAGAATTTTAGAAAATAGTTTAGATAGTCATAAATAGTTTTAATAATTTAAAATAGCTTAAATAGATTAAAATAGTTTAAATAGTAAAATAGTTTAAATACATTTAAATTTGATTTAAAATGGTTTAAATAGATTTAAAATTGATTGAATAGATTTAAATTATATTAAGTAGATTTTTAAATAGATTAAATAAATTTAATATAGATTAAATAGGTTTAAATTATATTAAATAGATTTAATAGATTAAATAAATTTAAATTATATTAAGTAGATTTTAAATAGATTAAATAAATTTAATATAGATTAAATAGATTTAAATTATATTTAAATAGATTTAAAATAGATTAAATAAATTTAATTAGTTTAAAATAAGTAAAATTGATTAAATTGGATTAAATAGGTTATAATAGATTAAAATAAATTGACCTAGTTTATTTGATGATCTCACTCTTAATCATAGCTTACTTTTGATTAAAGATGAATAGATCAGATCGGCCTCAATTTTGCTCTCCCCTGATAGTCTTAACTAGGATTTCATTTCATTCCTTTAAATACATATATATGTATATTTACTATTCAAATATACATATATATGTATCATTCTAATTTTTTTTCCTTACTCATGTTTCAGATACAGGTTTGGAAGATAGGATTTCAGGTTCTCTTTGCAGGTTTCTCCTGTCTTCAGGTTGCTAGATATCAGATTGTAGAGAGGCCATCAGAGCATTGATTCTTCATCCAGGACTTCTAGTTGTCTTCTCCTCAGATTTAGGATTCTACTATCTCCATTATGGAGTTCTTTTTCAGGATGATTTTTTCTCCAGTTGGACGCTACTTCTTCTTGATCAGAGCCTTCAGAGTGGCCTCTCTAGTCAGCGTATCCTCTTCGGAGCTAATGCTTATTCGCTTCTACTGATTCAGTCTTTTGGGCTTTCTTTTTAGTTTGAGTCCTCACTCAGTTTTATGTTCTTTCCCTTTTGTCTTTTTGGCTCTTCTTGCATCTTAATATCAGGCGGTGGCCACGCCGGTGCTTGATATGGAGATGCGAAGGGTGGTGTCCTTGCCAGAATCCATCTTAGGGGTTCCGAGATTAGTCTTATGTATTTTTGTTTTTGTTACCTTCCAGGCATGTTGGCAGCTCCTTATCCGTGACATGTATATATATATGTATATATGTGTATATATATATATATATATATATATATATATATATATATTCACATGTGTGCTCTCCTCTACATGTAGAGGATCACGCATTTTTCTCAAAAATAGATTAAAATAAATTGAAAATAGTTTAAATTGATTAAAATAGTTTAATTTAATTAGAATAGTTTAAATTAGTTTCAAATAGAATTCAAAGTTATATCCAAACATTTCCAATAACTCAATTCCGATAAATTCCTTTATAATTGACACTTCAACTTTGAAACTTCAATTTAAATCCTTTGAACAATTCATTAAATCAATTCCAATTTCAACATTAACGGTTGGATTATCAAAATTAATTCAGTTTATGTAAATCAATTTCTATTCCAAAATGCCAATTAACTGAATTCAAAATTTAAGGAAGTAAAATTATTTAATTTAACCAATCCGGTGTCCGTATATAATTTTCTACCATATGGTCAAGTGATACGAACATTTATCATTTCAATCCACAAATTTAAAAAAATTTCGGTATATATCATTTCAACCCGCAATCCCGAATTTAATAAAATCCATAAAATCGCTCGAGTCTATCATTTCAATCCACAACGATTTTTCCTAATCTATAGATCATTCAGGTATGTATCATTTCAACCCGTAGAGAACATGCATTGTTATAACAATATAAAAATATAACATCCAGTCATCCAATATCAATAATCAACATCCATCACAGTAATCATCCAAATCAATCAACAAACATCAACAGATAATTGATTATCAAAAACAGGTACTAAATTGACAATTGAATTCAATGTTAAATTAAACGACGATTAAATGCATGGGCATGGTCGTGGTCGCCGCTCCGTTCTAAAGAGCTCTGACAAGAAGTAACCACATGGATTGAATCTGCTCCTCACCTTCTACACGCCCATGCTATCCGATCGAGCCATCATCGAAGATCCACCATTAAACGGAACTATGGCCTATGGACGACGGAAACTAAATCATCGATTTGTGCACAAACGGTGATTTAATTACAAAAACAAATTGCACCAGTGGATTACGCTCATCGAGAGCTTCGAAATGGCACATAATTTGAAATGGTTTGGAGGAGTTTGAATTTTGAAATTGAAATTAGGGTTTGGATTTAGGAAATTTGCTTTCTGCCATTTATTGTCGTTTGAGAAAGAGGAGGCAGATAAAATATACATACACATACTAAGAAATGGCCGCTAGGATTTTTGAAACAAATCTATTTATATGGACAAAGCTAGATAAAAAACGAGTGGACAGATCAAAACAATTTGAACGATAAACGACCCAAAAAGCCCATTTCATTACCAAAACGAAAATGTGTCACCCATTTATCAAAATAGATGTTTTCGAAATTTTAAACTGAGTGGAACATATTTCAAGTCCTAATTTCATTGTATGAAGAAGTTTGCTTTAAAAATCAAATTGTTACAAATTGATTTCAATTGAATTTAATTAAATTGATTTCTACGCGTTTCGAGCTCGTAAGATCAAACGACAAGTCCAATCGCTACGAAATTACAAATTCTATAATGATTCACCGTTACGGATCCGATGAAACTCGTTTCGTCGAAATCCGAATCAGTGGCCAAAATGGCTATTTAATATTAATTAAATAAATTAAAATTAAATTAACTTAAATTAAATCACTTCTTAATTTCAAATTTAATAACTAAGAGTTTTCATCATTTTTTATTACTTGGACATTTACAATAATTTAAAACAAATTTACATATCAATTCAGTGTTAATTATTACACCAGTTGTAACGTTCAATTTCAATTGGAATAAATACAGTAATTATTACTTTAAATTCCAATAAATCCATTTGTTTGCATTTTCATCTTGTTATTCAATCAATAGTCATCTCATGGCTATAAGTAACATTTTTTTATATCTTATTACACTAAAAATCTAAGTTATCATCTTAATTTCCTTTGACATAATATCTCATTACATTTAATTTCAACAAATCCAATTAATAAAATTTAAATTCCAATAAATTGATCAAACTTTATTATATTTTTTATTCAACCAAATCATTATCAATTGGATACAATTAAGATTGGTTTATATCTCATTACATCAATATTCTCCAATTTCATCTTAATTTACACTGAATTAACATTTTATTACATTCAACTGCACTTGATTCCAAAATTGAATTCAACAATTTAAAAAAATCGGTAACAAATGACAATCGTTACCTTTACTTAATTTAATAACAATTGTAAGTGTGTTATCTACACAAAAATGTCATAACCACTACCATAACACTACTTTTTATCAATTACAATTAGTTACATACCATTTCATTGATTAATCAACATTTAAATTATCAATTGCTTTTTAATCCAATTGTCCATTAATACATACATTACTATAATTTATTTACAATCTAAACTCATTTATAACTCTTTAATCCTTTTAATTAGGAATTACATTTAAAGCAATTATCAATTTCCTTAAATTAATACTATTTCATTTTTCTAGTTATATTCTTATTATTAAATCACAAATTTTCATTTCTTCCAACATTAAATAACAAAACTTTATTAAATCAACTATTTTTAATTGTCAAAAATTATGGGTCGTTATAATTTCTAGCTAACTAGCGTATTATTTAATAATTAAATAAAATTTATATATGTTAATAAATAAGAGATGTACCTTTCGCTGAGAAATAGAATTTGCACCTTGAAACGATGAATTAAACTCCTTGCATCCAATTTCAAGTCCAGAAATTGCTAGCTCGCAAACAGCTTTATCATCGATGATTATACTTGATTTAATTTTGTATTTTAGATGCTTGAAAATTTAAGGAGAGGGGAAGGATGATCTCGGCCGGTAAGTGGATGGTATGGAGGCTCCCAGAAAGTCAGAGAAAAGTGTGGGTTGGAGATAATTAAATAAGGAGATCCTAAGAAGTAAAACAAGGGTCTAGATCCTCGTTTTTCTCAAACCATTTCTCCTCTCTTTTAATTCAATTTTCAGCCCACCTTAGCCATCAATATGGACGGCCGATCCTTGCTTTTACCATGGCGAAATAAGCAAGCCTTAAATGGGCCTCAAGTCTATTCAAGCCCAAGCAATTTTTGTTGTATTTAAATCCAATTTAAACGTATATCAATGTTGTATATCCATCAGTATATTAATAACTATTATGAACACACTATTTAATATTGTTCAACATACATCAAATAAATTTTTATAATTAATATTTCATAAATATTAATTATTTTAATTAATTTATAAAAATTACAAATTTATTAAATCGGGCGGTAAATGGAGTATTCAGCGTTTCGGTTGTGTGACTCTTAGGTGTAAATTTAATCAGTGATTAATATCGAACAATTCGAATATTAATGTTCGCACTTCACTTAGCAGATGATGTGACATAATGGCCAAATTTTATTTGGCATCGGTAAAATCCAATTTCACTTTATTAACCGTCACCGGGTTGTGATTAAATTTACAACAATTTTCTTCATTAAAACTGTCACTTTAGACTTACGGAATTTGTAATGGTCAAATTCTAATATCATCCATATTCAACTCTATAGTCTAAACACAAAGTCCTTGGTTCGATAATAACAATTATTATCAACTGAACTGCTCTGGCCAGTGACTTCGACTTCGACTTCGAGTTGACTTCAGTTGATTGTGATATCAAGCTCACATAATTAAGGAGATGAATCCTCTCCGGAATAGTGTTTCACTTCCAATGTGTCCACTCGACCCAACTATAGTCGTTCGATGGACGTCGTGCCACGATTAAACTATAATCAAAGTAGAGCTTCAACATTGAGGGTCAATAGTAATATCAAGTCGAGACAACTGTAAAATCATGTCACATCAATATTTTCTGTTTAACCTTAGTTATATTTGTTGGAAATAGGCCGGCACGAAGCGGGGTAATTGGGTAAATTTTTATTTTTTTACCTATTTGGATCTTTAATGGGCCCATGAGCCTAAATTTACTTAGAACTTTTCTAAATGTTCCTCTATATAAAATCATTATTTTATTTGATTCATAAATATAATATTTAATACCATTTGTATTATATTGTATATATTTGTATCATATCCACATATGTCTGTACGTGCACGTGCAACATAATAGGATGTATATGTTTTAACATGCCGGTATATAGATTTAGGGATTTACACCACAACAGACATGTTAGCCTCTCTCGTATACATGTGTTGTGTGTGTGTGTGTGCGTGTCTATATATATCCGTGTGTGTGCATATACGTAATATAATATAAACGAATATAAATATATATACATAATTTAGTACATATGTAAAATATTGTTTATAAATAAAATTTATATAATAATTTAAAATATGTATCTTTGCGCGTATGTATATATAATATCTATAAATATAGTTGATTTGCAACAATATTTTAAATAATAATTTACAAGGAGGTTTTGAATAAATATAAAAAATATTATTTAAAAATGAAATTTAGAATTATACATGAACACTTATGAATATACTGTAACGTAAACAATAATAATAAAATAATGTATACACTCTTATGTGTTCACAACTGGAATTTTTTTATCTCTATTAAAATTTGTTTAACAAGTTGTTTTTTTTTGTATAGAAATTTTGAATAAAATTCGTATTATTATTTTCAAAAATAAAATTTATGACATATTTATATTAAAATTTTATGTTAATATTTTACATTATATGTAAATATATGTAAGTATTTAATTGTTTGTATAACTAGATTTAAATTAATAAAAAGATAATGCGTAAATATTATATACGAATTATATATATATATATACATAAAAAATCCTTTTTCAAATTTCAAAATATTTATATACATATATGTATGTATGTATAAATATATATATATATATATATATATATATATATATATATATGTATATATATATATATATATTATAAATCATGTGGTATGTAGTTTTATTATGTTTGATTTTGACTTTCAACTAAAAGGAAAATCATTTGTTAATATATTAATTTTCGAATTTTGTTTTAAACAAGATCATGAGCAACTATGATGAATACAAATAAAAAATCATTTTTTTTATGTACACAAATATGTAACTATCCAATGCGACAACACACACACTCTTATGTGTATGTGTGTGTGTGTGTTTGTTATATTAATAGCTAACTAAACTAACATATGATAATAAACATATTAAACGTCCATATATGATAATAAATAAGAAATTGTACCTTTCACCAAAGCCTATAATTTACACCTTGAAACGAAGAACCTAACTCATTGAATTGAATACAGTATCCAAAAGTTGCTAGCTTCCCAAACACAGCTACCATTGTAATGACCACCCTACACCTATGGTGCAAAACGGTTATTAAAGGAACGAGAAGAAGTAAAGAAGAAAAATAGAAGAGAATACAATGGAAAAGAAGAAAAAGGAAACATCAAATGATCACATAAGCTTTCGTATACCTTACATCGCATCAGATAAGATATAACAATCAGCATAGATGTAAAACAATCGACATGGTAATAACAATGTGGACTAATCACCAGAGTATAAGATCCATAGAGTTATACAATAATGTAAAAAAGTTTATACAACTGATAAATAAACTCGATTGATAATTATCTCTAATAATAGTAAGTCAAACACTGTCAATTCTCCAAAGTGTCACAAAGAAAAATGTACAGTAAAAAACACAAATATAAGTATGAGTAAACCTCACCTCCTACTAGTCCATCTGCAGAACTCCATATGTCATCCACACTTGCTCTCTAGCCTGCTCATTTAAGACTACCGAAGATATCAAGAAGTAAAGCGTAAAACCTTGGGTCAAACAATAGTCCGGTACCAGTGATAAACAATCTCAAAATACTATAAAAGTTGATATAGTATATGGAACAAATGGTATATGAATCATACCTGACTTGTCTCTGCAACCAAAGAGTCAGCACATAACATCGATAATATACTACCCTTCAACATCATAATAGGGGTACTCCATATTTAGTAGACTATCGAGGTGCCTGGGTAACACCATCCATGATATCTACTCCATACTAAATAAAGTTGAGGTGTTTAGGCATCCTTATGCACAATACCTACCTCGTGTGACATCCCTAGGGTGATAGGTGGCTAGTGAAGTAACCATAAACAACATTATGAAACAATACTAATTGTCATCCAGTGTGCTCTAGATATATGATAACTCATATAGTCCCCATGCTAGAGACTGGTGGAAATCCCCCTTCTTTGTCATACTCTCGTATCTCGTAGCCTAAATCTAGATACGTGTCTCGCAGCCTAAAGTTGGACACTAGACCCAAAGCCACAGGACAAAGATATATAGATCCTTGCTACAAATTCATAAGCATCTCTACTATACAATACCCCTGCTTCGAGTACAATAGAAAACATTCTGAGTCACCAAGGATCCCTTAGCACATGCACATCCATCTAATCCCTACTAGCTCAATACAATTTCCACTATCTGGAACCCATAGCGTTCCTCCACTCCACGACTCCCACCGCGCGCCTCTTCGGTGCCTATTCCTTACTTGAGTCACGGACCAAAGATACAGTGTGTCTAATCTTCGGTACCTACTACCCTCACGATTCACAAACCAAAGATACAAGGCTTTGCATCATGTTGTTACATCAACATCCTCCCATGATGCGAATGAGCCAACACCTCCGGCACGATCTATAGAGTCCTGAACCTATCAACCTCGAAGCATACTCCATACACCATTGAGTCATAATCCGAAGTACCAACTTTCATGTTGAAGTGCTACATTGTCAAGTCACCGTCAAAATCACTCGCCCTAGAGCAATAATATCAAGATTCTAAGTCGGACGAACAAATAAATCATCAAATCACGCACCATGAAATCTTCTCAATGTCCAGCCAAAGATAATCCAAATCGCCAATCAAAATAGTGATGGACATTGACACTCTACAGTGGTCAATACCAACCACTTTGGTTGTGTACTTAACCAAAATGGATAAATACAAACTAAGTGGAAACATCTGACATCCATCCTAAAGTCCAAAGCCTCGTCTTCCACCTTCATATCAGTTGGCATGTATCAAAACACTACTCTACAACTTATCTCATTCATTAGGTTTTTCATACTATGTGTATGAAACCCCAACATACAAGATATCCTTTGATACACAATCATCGCTAATCAGCGTTTCCAATAAAAAACAGCCAAACAACCAAACAAGCAACCATGCAACCAACATCCATACACACAACGTGTACAATACTTCTATATCAACCAATCGGGAAATTGTATCTACAATAGCCCAAATCTAATAATTTCCTAAAAATGTCACGTCGAAGGAAAACATGGGATATTCTCTATAAATCATTTTAAAATACTTTTATTTTCTTTTATAAAATCAAGTAGGTGTAATAAGTATAGGAAAATCACATTTTAAAACCAAATATTATTCCAAAACATCGACCTAATGCTACATAATCAATCATAGTATGGTGTGAGACAACATCATTCACCTCCATAAAATTTATCCAAACCAATTCCAAAGCATAGATCTCTCCATCACGAGCACAATGCAAAAAACTGCATTCAAAACGGACGTCGTATGCAAAAGATATGACCAATATATGATAAAAAATTATTTAAAAAAATAATTCACTTAATTTATGATTAATTAACCTAATTACCTCCTTAATACATCTTCTCCAAATCATACATATGTATGTACACATCATGCACATCAAAGCCATAGCTGCAACTTCAAAACTCAATTTCTCTCTCGTTTGTCGACGAAATGATGCATCGTCTTCGCCAACAAACTCTACTTCTAAATCTCTCCACCGTAAATCCATTGAAAAAGAAGCTTGGTCGTCCCACCTATATCGTGACCCGGTGGCATGCTTAGTCCCATCAACATGTTGCATGCGGCTATAGGCGATTGGGTGTGGCCAAATTTTGTGAACGGATGCTTCTTTGTACAAGCCTCCTTCGGATCTGCCTATTGTTGCCTAAATCTCCGACGATCTCAAACCCTAGATCCATGGCGTAGAAGGTCGATGTTGCCAATGATGATGGATCAAAATTCTGCCACAGTCATCGCATAGCTCTCATCCATACGAGCTCATCAGATATGGTTTCACGATTTATCGTTAAGTAGATAATGAGATTTTGATTTTTGAAGTAAAGAAGATGAGATGCCATTATTTTCTAACAGAATGGTAAAATGGGAAATGAAATTGGAGGGAGAGTACTGACTTGTGATCTAAATAATAATATTTTATTCCATTTATTTAAATTCACAAATAAATAGTCGTACGTTTCGAGTTCGTACGATCACACGATGCGTTCGAACGTAATGAAACTCATCTGCATACGTTACCTCCATTTTCCTAATCCAACGGTATAAATCTTAGCGCTATTTGAGACTGCACCCCGGGATGCTAATTTCATGCATTTAGCGATCATTTCGGCCATTAGATTTTCGATCTTCAAATGTAACGATCCTTATGCTTATTTTAGTTACAATGTCAATCTGAACTCAATGGAAGTGGTCTCGAGTCCTGATTCAACCGTATATGGAAAATTCACACTTTTGGGGCTTCTATTTAATTAACGATTAGATATTTGAATCAATTACAATCATCAAAACACGGGTCATTGCAATCTCCCCTCCTTAAAAGAATTTTGTCCCTAAAATCACAAAGTAAGGAGAATGACTTCTCACCCATTGGCCATCAAAATCCCTCAGATTTCGGAAAATTCGACGGCGCCTCCTTTGCGCGTCTAGGTCCGAGCAAAATCCTAATACAATAAAGATATATACATCATGTATTTAAACATACTATATCATATATAGAAATCATCTCAAATAATTATGTTATATCAAACAATAACTATTCGGCATGCCTAACAACTATATAAGCATAGGTTATCATATCAAAAGCTAACAATCCAACATCAAACATGCATACAGAATATCAAACACCAAAAAGTAACATCCATGTCTATCCTAGCATAATGATACTAATCTATCTAGTATACAATATCGAATACGATATCCAATATGGAAGCCGATAATAAAAATGAAATATCTCCATCTAAAGAGCTCCGAACAAGTGGTCCTCATGCTCTTCTCAATCTCCCATATACAATCGCCTTCACTTTCTCTCCATCGAACCTCTACTACTCCACTATCCTCCTCCTAACTTGCTCTATATCACATCTATTGGTATGAATAGGCCTACAAGGCCTCTAATTCCTTGATTTAGTCTCGATTCGATTTGGTGCCAAATCCCAAACGCCTCTTGTGAGTTCTCTTAAAACTCACTATTGAACAGTGGGTTTCGGCCATTTACAATGCTCTTGGCACATAATGGAATCAAATTATCCATCCCACATATAAGTAAACAGATACGGATGTCGTTCTACTGGACTTAAGGTATACAAATCTAGCATTCTTCATCAACTAATTGATTGTGACTAAAATGCTACCATAACATCCTCAAACTTCGGTCATCCATTAATGTAGCCTATAGAAAGTAGTTTCCACTACTCGAGAATAAGAAATCTCTCATCCCTATAGATCCAAAAATCTCTGACTATAGATATTTGTTCCCACTACTCAAATGCTATCACCTCTACAAACACTACTGGTTTCTTTAATTTATCTATAATCTCCCCTAGTCTTGCTTTACATTTCTGACTTGTACCGATCTGTTAAATCAAAGTAGGTCTGATAGTCAAACTAGCCATCACCTTTGGCCCTAGCTCATTGAGTTCTGAAGTATAACCAATGATAAGCACAAGCAATGCTCGCTTTAGGAATACTGCTTCCAAACTTGTATGTCTTTCACTCAAAGCACCAACAGCTACATTTTACTTACGAATGTATAGGAAACTACAAATCCATAGGAGGCTAAGAACTCTAACTATGACGAGCCCACCGTTATACCTAGTTTATTAAAGAACATTACATGTAATGTCGTCTAATAATACAAAGAATACGGCTGTGTAGGGGCGATCAAATGAGAATATATCTATATGCTAACATTGACACGGTTTTATTACCTTTTTGAGGATCTGAACTAAATTTTTTTAACGCGTAGAATATTAGTACAAAGTGATAGACACATTGATTTTAAAATTTTCATTACAGTGTATAATATTGAAATTAACATCGAAGTTATATAGATCACAACGGAATAATAATATACATCATATGCATCATAAAGCATGAGTCCACAAAATAAGAGTGCTAGACTCACGATATATACATCATCCAAAATATAGTGTCAACACACTGACTACAAAACAACATATATGACATACGACCCTAGATGTCACTATATACATGAAAGAGTAAACTCAAATATCAATATGTCTACTCCAAACCTAGTAAAACATTCACAATCAGCGAGTCCCGGTAACTGTAGAAGCTCGGTCTAACCCGAGTATTAAAATATCAAACAGATCAGACTATATCTAAATAAAAAGATGAGATACTGATGATATAAGTATATGACTAACAACAACAAGATAAGTCATAGTATAAAAACGCCTTACAAATAAATCATCGGAAAAAGGCATATCAATGAAATCAACATTTCATAAACAGTTATCAAGTCTCAATAGACTATCATCTCAAAATATGGTGATAACCAATTAAAAATTCCTTAAAGCCATAAAGGATATAGAATATCCATACAAAAAATCTCTAATGAAATAAACATTAATAATGAAATAACAATGGTAGTCATCTATCATTTTAATACAGAGACATGAAATCTACCAAAAGAGACCCGCTAGATAGAAAGGAAGCCTATCGAAAGAGACTGCATATTAGGAACAGCTCTAAAAAAAAGAGCAGTCGTGTACCTAATTTGTCCTATGCAAATTTACCTGCCGAAAGAGGTAAATATAGTTTAACTATATAAAACAAAATAAACTGATAGGTTGTAGTATCTATAGACAATGATGCATGTAAAAATCTGCCTTTCGAAAGAGAACAACTGCATTTACACCATAACAGATCTTCCGAAAGAGACCTGCCTACCCAAATCTAAAAATGTATCGATTCTCGAATCGATGAAAAAGGGTTATTTTCTCTCAAGGATCTATTGGTCTGAAATCCGAACACCCTAAAATAATACAACTCTAAGTGTCAATTATTGTCACTCTAGTAATTACAAGAATTTAACTATTTGTCCCATAACAGATAGTAAATTCAAGTACTTACTAAAAGATAGTAATTTCCACTTAAACTCTATTTAACAAATTATAGTAATGAACGAAAGAATTGTATGAAGAGTCTCATACCAATCCGACAATTCAATTGTTTATTAAAAATTCTTTGTTTCACAGAAAATCAAGAAATT
Source organism: Allium cepa (assembly GCA_030765085.1). NCBI lineage: Eukaryota > Viridiplantae > Streptophyta > Magnoliopsida > Asparagales > Amaryllidaceae > Allium > Allium cepa. The sequence continues at coordinate 504,148,953 of CM060934.1, read as the reverse complement.
CAATAGAAATTAAAATCGAGATTTATTCATTTATATTTAAAGAGGAAAAAGAGTTAAAAGAAGATATATATTTTTGATCAAACAAATTTTATTATATATATATATATATATATTTCTACACGTAATAAGGAAATAATGTAGTATATAATAACTCAAAATTTCACTAAACAAAGAAAATTAACAAAAAAGATTAATTATTAATAAGGTTACTTAAACAATGAAGTAGAGAAGGAAACAAGATGCTACAAAAGCAACCAACGCCTCAAACAATAAATACGTATAGATCAAATAAAAATATAATGTAGTGGGAGTTTGGCTGTATGTGTGACCTCAAACAAAACAATACAAAATGCAAAATTTGTGAAGGTTAACATAATTGTATGTGTTGTAAAGTGTGCCACCTCAATGTTAATGAAAATGGAAGAAATGAATATACAGCAACTTTCGAATGTCTCAACATCCTAATGTACGAAAATTTCAACCAACTAAGCATAAGTCAGGGACGCAATTATCTAGGCTAGAAGAAAGTATAGCTATGTACAAATAAACTAATGTATGTTGCTATATTCAAAGTGATGTCAAATCACTTTGTTCGAATACATGCACGAACAGACAATTTGAATTCCATACTAAAAGATGGAAAGATTACTAACATTTCAAGACTTGCTATCCATATATCAACATAGTATTCTACTTTGAAGTAAGACTACTAAAGTAGATAAAGTTGGAACGAAATTTTCATTTGCAAGGTGCGTACGTACAGAATTTCAAATGGAAGCTAATATCTAAAATAAAAAAATTCGAAACTTATAAATGTAAAAACGTATTGATAGCTTGCAAGCACTAAAATTAATATATCTATATATATAGTCAACAGTTACATGTTATCTATAATTATAGTTAAGTTATGCTATACATTGAAAAGCAAAAGCATATAATATAAAAATGAAAAGTGCTTGTACAAGTCATTTAGTGCATGATCAAGGAAACCATAAATCTCAAAAGAAATGAAAGCATCATGTGCACTTATGTACTAATTCAACCATGCATATGTATACAGTAGTACAATATGAAAGAAATAAATAAATGAACAATGTACAGCAGTGAAAATTTCGAAAATAGCTAGCAGTGCAATCATCAAATTTTGAAATTTATCAAAGTAATATAAATAGAATTTTTGTGTGAAAGAAAAGTACAATTAAGGGACATTTCTAGTTTATATACATATATATGTATATATTTTTATCTATGAAAAGCTACGGTACTATATTAGGTGCTTTTATATATTTGATATGGTAGTACATGCAAAGCAAAGGTCAGGGACGCAATTATTTTAGCCAGTGGAAAGTGCAGCAATGAACAAATGATCTATATATATATATATATATATATATATATATATATATATATATATATATATATATATATATATATATATGTGTGTGTGACAACATGGCCATATATTGTACTAAAAAAATGAACTTCCAAATGTGTATATAATTTGGAAACTCGGCCAGTGAGAAGGTTGGTGCAAAAATCTAGATTTCACCATATAGTAAGGTAAGATATTTCCTTCTCAACTATTTTTTTTTTCGGATTTTTTTTCCATTTAGGCTCGTTTTAAAACTAATTATTGCAAATAGCCCAGTATCAAAACTAATATCAAATTTAGCCCTGTTTTGGCCAGCTCAGCTTCGAGCTGGCCAAAACATACTGGCGACTTTTCAAAAATCGCAGTATATTTTTTTTAACGTATAATATAGGCGACTTTTGGAAAGTCGTCCACTGTCGACTTTCCAAAAGTCGCATGTTTGTTTTAGAACAAACAGGCGACTTCTGGGAAGTCGCCCATTCGGGGCTCTGCAACAAAACCAGAGCCCTCATTTCTTTCTCCTTCATTCTAAACCCTTCATCTCCTTTTCCAAAAACCCCCAATACCCTCTATTCCAAAAAATTTGCCAAACCCAAAAATATTTCGTTTAATATTCTTAAAAGCAGTAGATTTCGAAGATCCGCCTCAAGCATAGCAAAACGCAGTACGGTCAAATCCAATCAAGGTATACAGTATAAACCTTAAGTTTTGAATTTAACTTGCAAACTAAATTCTTTTTTGCTTGATGTAGAATGACTCCTAGTTATATTCCAATTATATGCTATTTTGATGGTGAATTGGTTATTGACGATTTAATGTGTGGGAAAATATCTTGGTCGATCTTACAAACTGGCTAAAGTTCGAAAAGGATCTACTTTTGAGCAGTTTATGAAAGAGTCGGTTTATAAAGCAATAAAGATAAAACCGGAAGAGTACGAGATTGAAATAGTTTGCAATTGGCCAGCAAATTCCGGTTCCAAAGCAATCAAAATTTTTGACGACGACGATGTTGAATTAATGTTTGCTGCATCGACCAAATCTATTGAGTTGTTTGTTGGGAAAAAAAGGAGATCGATTGCAGGACAACCAACACGGGTACCCGTAACAAATTTTGGCGTTGAAGAATATTCTAGAATGGTGGGGAACATGAGTATTGGTCTATCATAACATGAAAACGGCCACCATCATCTTTACATAATGCTCAATTTTCCTCCTTTCCACCCAAACTTCTCTCTATCCAGTTGTGTGCTCTTATACTGCTGGTTTTAATTTTCTCACGAATCTTTAAGTACTCAATCTCCTCAGAGGCACATGCAGCAGCGTAGAATAAACCGGTCAATCATTTGTCTCTAAAGCCCGCTGCTTGAAAATTTGCTTTCAAATGTCTGACACAGTATCTATGTTTATGTGCGGTTAGCCATTTGCTCTGCAACGTTGTAGGTATTTCTTTCATTCTATCAGAAATGAAAGTAATACGACGATTGTTCACGCTGTGAATGAACCTTTGCATGCAGGCGAAAACCCAACCCCAACTATCAATGGATTCGGACTCAACGATGACAAATGCCAAGGGAAATAGCTGATCATTTGCATCAACGGTTGTTGCAACAAGTAAGGTGCCTTTGTATTTTCCATATAAATGTGTATCATCTATGCAAAGCAAAGGTCGACAATGGACAAATCCCTTAATACATGGCCCAAATGACCAAAATGCACGATCAAAAACTCCATAATCGTCAGTAGTCACATCATATTTCACCAAAGTATTGTCGTAGGTTGGAATATGACTCTGCCCAATCGTCGTAAATTCGTTCAATTGCCTTACTCAATGCTCTCCATGCTTTCAAATAGCTAATTTTTATAAATAATTGTTGCTCCATTAGAACTTGCACCGTTCCGTTGTAATGTTCAAATCAGATTTCACGAAAGGCATGATCTTCAATACCATAAAGGATTATGTGGCTCGCCTATGATTTGAGTTCACTGTAGGGTTAACACATGTATGATCACTGGGCTATTTTTTAATAACCCACCATCCAGCCTGTGTCTTTTTTAAGTCAATAGCATGTATTCTCTAAGGACAACTGTCATCGACGTTGCAAATGGCGGTATATTTTGCTTTGTTCGACCTTATTGGCTTAAAGGACACCGCATGTAAGATTGACCATTCTGATAGTTGTTGCAGAAATTTAGCTTTACTCTCAAACAACATACCAACTTTAAAACCAGTCTATACGCTGCAGGATAGAAATAATTCGCTGTTGAAGTTTACATTTGCTACAATTGACCTAGCCATAATTTGTGCACTGCACAAATCATCATCCAACGGTATCTCCATTTCTGCTTCATCATTGTCTACACGATCTGCTTCTGCACCTCCAAAATCATACTCTAGTGGATCATTATTTACTTGCATAGTTTCTATCCAGGTTGTATCAACCTCTGGTATTGACACAACAAACATACTATCAAGTGTAGGAACATCTACAGCTTGTACATCTTCTTCATCTTCTACATCCATATCATCATTGCACATAGTTTGACATGCTGGTTCATTTGGTGGTTGAATGTATGACTATGTAGTAGTGTTATTTGCCGCGCAGCTGCAGTAAATTAATACACCAATTTTAGTTTATTTCTTCATACCAACGATTTTGCAACATGTTGCAATATTTAACTTACTTTTGGCTTAAATGGTAAAATTCGGGTTGAATTGGCTGCATTCGTTCATTTGTACGACTACTCGATGCTCTAGCACTTCTTTGAATGGAATTCTGAATTGGAATAAAACTGCATGGGAATACAAATTAGGTTTAATAATTATATAAATTCAATAAAAAATATATCTATGTAATCACGGCTAAACGATACCTCTGACTCATTCGTGAAAAGCTGTCCTACGTTAAACGTGGATAGGTAAATTGGACATTTGGCTGCAAACTCATGAATGGATGAAAACCATAATACATTTGTTGTTGCCCGTATTGCGATATGTGCTGAGTCGGATTGCTAAAACTAGGTGACGGAATTCCTTGATCAGTACTCATGTTCTCCACCATACTAGAATATTCTTCAACGCCAAAATTTGTTACGGGTGCCGGTGTTGGTTGTTCTGCAACCGATCTCCTTTTTTTCCCAACAAACAACTCAATAGATTTGGTCGATGCAGCAAACATTAATTCAACATCGTCTCATCAACAATTTTGATTGCTTTGGAACCGGAATCTGTTGGCCAGTTGTAAACTATTTCAATCTCGTACTCTTCCGGTTTTATCTTTGTTGCTTTATAAACCGACTCTTTCAACTGCTCAAAAGTAGATTCTTCGAACTTTAGCCGGTTTGTAAGATCCACCAAGATATTTCACACACATTAAATCGTCAATAACCAATTCACCATCAAAATAGCATATAGTTGGAATATAACTAGGAGCCATTCTACATCAATCAAAAAAGAATTTAATTTGCAAACTAAATTCAAAACTTAGGGTTTCTACTGCATACCTTGATTGGATTCGACCGTACAGTGTTTTGCTATGCTTGAGGTAGATCTTCGAAATTTACAACTTTTAAGAATATTAAACGAAATATTTCTGGGTTTGGGCAAAAATTTCGAAATAGAGGGTATTGGAGGTTTTTGGAAAAATAGAGGAAAGGTTTAGAATGAAGGAGGAAGAAAGGGGGGCTCTGGTTTTGTTGCAGAGACTCGAATGGGCGACTATTGGAAAGTCGCCTGCTTGTTTTTAAAACAAACAGGAGACTTTTGGGAAGTCGCCAATGAGCGACTTCCCAAAAGTCTCATATATTATACGTTAAAAAAAATATACTGGCGACTTTTGAAAAGTCGCCGGTATGTTTCGGCTAGCTCGGAGCTGAGCTGGCCAAAACATGGCTAAATTTGATATTAGTTTTGATATTGGGCTATTTGCGATAATTAGTTTTAAAACGAGGCTAAATGGAAAAAAAATCCTTTTTTTCATAAAACTTGGCAAGGACATGTATGCCCACAAGAATGCAAGGAAGAACAACCTGAATAGCAACATACATTGCAGAGACATGTCCACTCAAATGTACAAAGCATGACATCCATAGTACAAGCAATTAATGGTAGTGTACAACCATGTATTAAATTTTTGCACAAAGAAAGGGATTTTTTCCATTTAGCCTCGTTTTAAAACTAATTATCGCAAATAGCCCAGTATCAAAACTAATATCAAATTTAGCCCTGTTTTGGCCAGCGCAGCTCCGAGCTGGCCGAAACATACTGGAGACTTTTCAAAAGTCGCCAGTATATTTTTTTTTAACGTATAATATAGGCGAATTTTGGGAAGTCGCCCATTCGGGGCTCTGCAACAGAACCAGACCCCCCTTTCTTCCTCCTTCATTCTAAACCCTTCCTCTCCTTTTTCGAAAATCCCCAATACCCTCTATTCCGAAATTTTTGCCCAAACTCAGAAATATTTCGTTTGTATGACTACTCGATGCTCTAGCACTTCTTTGAGTGGAATTCTGAATTGAAATAAAACTACACGGGAATACAAATTAGGTTTAATAATTATATAAATTCAATAAAACATATCTTTATGTAATCACGGCTAAACGATACCTCTGACTCATTCGTGGAAAGCTGTCCTACGTTAAATGTGGATAGGTAAATTGGATATTTGGCTGCAAACTCATGAATGGATGAAAACCATAATACATTTGTTGTTGCCCGTATTGCGATATGTGTTGAGTCGGATTGCTAAAACTAGATGATGGAATTCCTCGACCAGTACTCATGTTCCTCACCATTCTACAATATTCTTCAACGCCAAAATTTGTTATGGGTACTGGTGTTGGTTGTTCTGCAACCGATCTCCTTTTTTCCCAACAAACAACTCAATAGATTTGGTCGATGCAGCAAACATTAATTCAGCATCGTCGTCGTCAACAATATTGATTGCTTTGGAACCGGAATCTGTTGGCCAATTGCAAACTATTTCATTCTCGTACTCTTCCGGTTTTATCTTTGTTGCTTTATAAACCAACTCTTTCAACTGCTCAAAAGCAGATCCTTTTCGAACTTTAGCCGGTTTGTAAGATCCACCAAGATATTTCCCACACATTAAATCGTCAATAACCAATTCACCATCAAAATAGCATATAGTTGGAATATAACTAGGAGCCATTCTACATAAAGCAAAAAAGAATTTAATTTTCAAACTAAATTCAAAACTTAGGATTTCTACTGCATACCTTGATTGGATTCGCCATACAGCGTTTTTCTATGCTTGAGGTAGATCTTCGAAATCTACTACTTTTAAGAATATTAAATGAAATATTTCTGGGTTTGGGCAAAAATTTCGGAATAGAGGGTATTGGGGGTTTTTGGAAAAGGAGAGGAAGGGTTTAGAATGAAGGAGGAAGAAAGGGGGTCCTGGTTTTGTTACAGAGTCCTGAATGGGCGATTTTTGAAAAGTCGCCTGTTTGTTTTAAAACAAACGGGCAACTTTTGGGAAGTCGCCAGTGGGCGACTTCCTAAAAGTCACCTATATTGTACGTTAAAAAAAAATATGCTGGCGACTTTTGAAAAGTCTCCAGTATGTTTCGGCCAGCTCGGAACTGCGCTGACCAAAACAGGCTAAATTTGATATTAATTTTGATACTGGGGTATTTGCGATAATTATTTTTAAAACGAGGCTAAATGGAAAAAATATCCCAAAGAATGAAAACATCCAAGTCAAACAAGAGAAAGTATGTAACTGGGTATAAAATGAACAAAGTGATGTTTTTACATCATTGCTGTCGATTCATTCCTATTAGCGTCAATTATTTTCAAAAATTAACATCCAATATTAAATATAGTTTTGTGAGAGAATTTCTTACCTTGAATCGGAAGATAAACATTGTTTCTCCTTTGGATTTCAAAATAAAATTTTAATCCAAACTGCCTCTATTTCAAAAAAAATTCCAAAAATTAATACCAACTCAGATCATAAAATTGATGGTATATTTAGATAGAGAATGTAGAGTATGATACATGCCACCTTAACCAAGAATATACAATTCTACATGAATTGATTCAAATTTAACTAGGGTTGAAGGAGAAAACCTAGGTTGCTTTCTTTTTCTTAGCTGAAAATAAACATATAAGGAAGTAAGAACTTCAAAAGTTGGATTAAAGAAAGGTAATTTGGTTGAGGACTAATGGGCTTAAAATTAGTAAGGCCCAAACAAATAAAAAAATAAAATCAAAACATAAATAAGTTTTGATTACTTAAATTATTTAAACAAAAATTAAAGAAGTAAAGATCTAAATTTTCGACAACTTATTTATTTCATACTGTATATTTTTATAACAAATTTAGAAATTGTTTTAATTTAAATGAGATCCATTAAAATTTTATAAATTCATTTCTATTGTTTTTTTAAAAACCAATTACACAAATTTTTAACTAAAATTTCTCTATTAAATTCCCAATTTGAAATTAAAATTTTATAAATAATTAATTAATTAGGTAATCATTAACAGGGTTGTTATAGACTTACCCCCTTTAAGGAAATTGTGCCCTCGTAATTCCTATTTAGAAGAATCTATAACAATGTTTAATATTCAAAATTTTCTAATCAAATTTTAAGAAAGAATAAAAGAATTTACCTGAATCGTAACTCAAGTAATAACTCAGGATGGATCCGCTGCATATACTCATGAGTCTCCCAGGTACAATCCTTGGGATTCCCTGACCATTGCACTTTAACGAGCGGAATATCCTTTTTTTAGTTGTCTAATCTCTATAGCCACTATTTGGAGGGGCATTTGAGAATAGGTCAGGTTAGGAGAAATCTCGAGTTTCTCGATTTGCTGAGGCTCTAAGACTAACTCAAAATATCTAAAGCATTTTCGAGGCTGGGATACGTGAAACACATCGTCTATTCCAAATAAATGATCAGGCAAAGCAACACGATATGTTATGGTACCAATGTGCTCAGTAATGGAATACGGACCAACGTCTTGGGGATAACTTCCCAGATCTACTGAATCGCATCACTCCCTTCAGTGGAGATACTCGTACAAAGACATGATCTCCAACAGTAAGCTCCAAGTCCTTTATCCTCTGATCTACATAAGACTTCTGTCAGTTCTGAGCTTCTCTCATCCTTTGCATGATAATCTCTATCTTCTCCAAAGCTTCACCGATAGAATCTGGTCCAAGAACATATCTATCTCCTGCCTTCAACCAACATGATGGAGATCGGCACGGTCTTCCATGTAATGCCTCGAAAGGAACCATACCGATACTTGACTCAAAGCTATTGTTGTAGGCAAACTCCATCAAATAGATATGATCAACCCAACTACCACCAAAGTCCAAAATACAGGCATGGAGCATATCCTCTACTACCTGATTTACCCGCTTCGTCTGACCGTCGGTCTAAAGATGATATGATGTACTAAGGTTCAACTTCGTACCCAATGTTGTCTGAAGACACTTTCAGAATCCGCTCGTGAATAATGGATCCTGGTCTCTCACAATGGCACTGGGAACGCCATTCAATCTGAAAATCTCCTTAATATACAGTTTTTCCAAACAAGGAGCCATCCTAGTTGACTTCACGGGAATGAAATGGGCGGATTTAGTCAACCTTTCCACAATAACTCAAAGGTTGTTGCATCCATTCCTTGAATGAGGTAATTCTTCTATAAAATCCATGGATACCTGCGATTACAAAATTATTTGATCATTACTAGATCAATTGCTTATAAATTAATTAGGAATTCAATTTACTATTAAATCCATAATTACCTAATCCCACTTCCATAATGGAACCTCTAACGGTTGTAGAAGCCCACTAGATCTTTGGTGCTCAGCTTTTACAAGCTGACAAGTTATACACCACTTCACAAAATTCCCCACATCTTGCTTCATCCCTTTCCATAAGTACAGTCTTTTCATATCAACATACATCTGGCTACTCCTTGGGTGGATAGTGTATCTGGATTGATGACAATCCTTCATAATATCCTTCCGAAGCGTACCAGAATCAGGCACTATAAAAACATTTAGACAATTCAAACAAGAAATCCATCAAAAATACAACTTCAGAGCCAACATCGCTCTACAAATATAATTTCATAATACAGAATTATTTAACGATCCGAGTTGCTTTCCGACAACTCCGATCACTTCAATAATGCACAATCATCGTATAATTCAACTACAAAATCAAATGTATTTTTATGGTTTTCAATATACATGTCATTTCATAATCAACCATAAATCCAAACTTACAATGACAATATAAATCTCAACATATAACCTTATTTTAACCATTTGATTCAATTTTAACTATCTATTCAAATTTCATATTTTAAACAATAATTCAATCAAGTCAATCAAGTTGTAACGGCCCCACTATTATGCCCAGTTTAGAAAAGAAGATTACAAGTAATATCGTCTGCTAATTCGGAGAATACGGCTGGTTAAGGGCGATCGAATATGAATATGTCTTTATACTAATACCGACACGTCTTATTTACTTTTTGAGGATCTAAACTAAAATTTAGATGTGTACAGTATTAATACAAAGTAATAAACGGACTGATTAAAAATATTCAGAACAATATATAATATAGATAAATCAGAATCAGAGTCACAGATCACATCGGAATAATATACAACATCATATACATAATAAAATGTGAGTCTACAAAATATGAGTACTTGACCCATATAAATATATACATCATATCCAAAATCTTGTATTAGGTACAAAGTCATTACTATATAATATAAATGACATAAACTCCTAACTGTCAATATATACAAGTATGAAGTAAACTGAAACTGTTAAAATAGTCTACTTCAATGCTAGCCTAAAATCCAAAGGTCAATGGGTCCCTGTACCTGTAAAGTCTCGGCCTGACCTGAGTATTAAATAATAAACGGGTCAGACTATATCTAAATAAAATGTGAGATATTAATATCATAACTATATAACTTAAAATAATAAGCCATATAAAATATATCGAACAAACAATCATAATAAGAAATATTAATTAAATTCACTACTTTATAAATCCGTAAATGACTTAACTCTAAAATAAGTCATCTCAAAATATGGCTAAAACCCAAAAATCCAAAAAAACGTATCAAACCAGTAAATACAGATCTTAAAATTTGACTTAATAATAACCAAATAAGTCGTAACTAAAATATGCCTAAGACAAATACTCAAATAAGGCATATCTAACAGATGACCATTTCATAAATATATATCAAGTCTCAATTGACTATCATCTCAAAATATGGTGATAACCAATTCAAAATTCCTCAGAGCCATAAAGGATACAGAATATCCGTATTAAAATATCTAAAGAAATAATCATCAATAATGAAATAATAATGGTAGAAATCTATCGGTTTAATACAGTGACACAATATCCACCGAAAGAGACCCGCTACATAGAAAGAAAGCCTTTCGAAAGAGACTGCAGATTAGGGACACTGCTCAAAAAAAAGAGCAGCTGTGCCTATGAAAATTTACCTTTCAAAAGAGGTAAACATATTCTAACTGTATAAAATAAAATAAATCGATAGGTTGTAGTATCTATATGCATGTAAAAATCCACCTTCCAAAAGAGACAACCGTATTTACATTATAACAGATCTTTCGAAAGAGATCTACCTTCCCAGATCTAAAAATGTATCGATTCATAGATCGATGAAAAATGAGTTATCTCCTCTCGGGATCTATCGCTTTGAAATTCGAACACCCTAAGATAACACAACTCTAATTGTTAGCTATTGTCACTCCAGTAATCACACGAACTTAACTAATTATCCCATGTCAGATAGTAAATTCAAGTATTTTCTAAAAGCTAGTAATTTCCAATCAAACTCTATTTAACGAATTATAATAATAATTGGAAGAATTGTGCAAAATGTCCCATACCACCGACAATTCAATCGTTTACTAAAATTCTTTATTTCTTAGAAAATCGTGAAATTCAATAGAAATCCAATTCAAGCTTGCATAAAAATAGCCAAAAGGTAAATACAATAAAAGATAACAATAGTTTATATGGTTGACAATAACTAATATAATTTTATTATATAGAAAATGATTTCAAAAATATTTTATCTATAATTCACTTTTAAATTTCTCACCTTTGTTATTACATAATAAACAAAATAAAAGAGCTTTAAATTAGTTTTTTTTATATATACTAATGTATAATTTTTCTAAAATCACTTTTAAATCCATAAACTCATTGTAAAGAAGAGTTGCTTATTTGCAAACGCTTTGAAATTCTTTCAAAATCATTGTAACCAGTTCTATAACTAAAATTACCTAAAACTGAAATTATTACTTTCATAATGGCTTTTATAAAATAATGTTATATTTTATATTTTGCCTCTAAAACTGTCCCAAACTTATGTACTTAATTAGTAAACTTAAAAAGTTTTACAATTGAATATTACTAAAATTTGAAAGTTCTGAATATAAATTTTGAAATAATAATAAGTTAAAGAATTTAATAAAATTTTAACTATATTTTATAAATTAAATTTCAAATAAAGATTTAAATAGATAAAATATCATTTTAAAAATCTTTTAAATATATTTAAATAATTCAAACAATAAATCCATCAAAAAATCATTTTCTAAAGCCATGATCGCTCCAAAAAATATCATTTCATAATATAAAATTTCTTAGAGATCCGAGATGCTTTCCGACAACTCCGATCACGAGACGATATACAAGTATCGACGTACCATAAAAATTTAATTTACAAACAGATGGAATTACATTTGTAAATTTTCACTATCAAACTTTTCAAGGGATCAACTTCCTAAACCAATCAAGTTCATTTAAACTATGTGCAAAACATAGAACAATTCATCGCATGCATTCATACTTTAACTAATTTAATAATTAAAAATCAATAATTATCACTCAAACAACCATATCATGACATGCATAAGGATATGCATTTATGTAGATTTAGCAGTGTGAGTTAAAATAACTCACCGAAATGGAGGATGTAAGAATCAAGTAGTGTTCTAGCTTCCAATCTTTGTGCAGTTGCCATCACCACTAGCAGTAATGCTAACTGCCTCAGTGTCATCCCAACAGTAATACTAGCTATACTGTCACCCTCCCCCATGTCGTGCTCGAGACCATTCTCTGCCCAAGTTGCGCCTTATCACCGAACACATTATGGCTACAGCAACTGCATCTTCGTCCTTGTGCCCTGCTTCAATAATGACCAAGTGAACATTAATCATAGATGCACGAAGTTTGACCTCCAAGCCTAGTTGTCCGCACACGGTTGTTCGCTTATTCTCAACTCAGCCATCGCAGACTTACGTCATCATCCTTGAATCTGGTACGTGAGCATGCCGTCGTCGAGACCACTTGTCCTTACGATGAGGTTGCCTGGCACGAGTATTTGAGCATCACAATTTTCTTCTCTCTTTTTTCTCGATCGATTGTGAGAATGGGTGAGGGAAAAAATGCACCGGAACGGGTTGATTTTGGGATGAACATATGGAATTCGGGTATTCTGGGATTAAATTAGGTAGGGGAAAAAGAATTGTTATTCATGGGCTTGAGTTCACTCAATTGAGCTAGAGTTTAAATTCAATTTGGCTTTAAATTCTTTTCCTTTGCATTTATTAGCTATTTCCTTTTGCATTTAAATTTAACAATTAATAATTGCCATATATTTACAGTTATATCCCAACCCAATTTGAATTTGTTCACACTTCATTCGGCGAAATATAATTTGATGGCAACACAACACAATTCAACTCAATATTGTTTCATTGTATTTAATTATCCAATGAACTGATATAAACAAATTTATTCATCTTTGTCTATTTATCGATTTTAGTGAATGTCGAATAGAACTTCTTTTCGTCTATTACAATATATGTTTATTTATACCTTAAAATACTTTATATTCAATAATAACACTTTAATGTAGTTTAATATATCTTCTAAACATTATTTTATGAATTAATTCAATTTAAAAAAAATAAAAATCCATTATTACATAGGTTTCATTTTAAATAAAACCTTATTTCCAAAATACTAATGATCAAAATTTAATTCAAATACTTTTATTTTGATAAATTTATTTATTACTACGGCTTCAAAAATAGGGTTGTTACACTAAGCATTGCCCGTTGGCAAAGATTAAGATCTTTCTCAGAGAAGAGATGCTCCGATGATGCGGTATCATTGAACAGCTCTAACTCCTCTCCTAACAGATAATGCCTCCAACTCTCCAAAGCGAACTCTATCTCCCTCAACTCCGAATCAAAAGTCGGATACTTTCCCTCGTGCATTTTAGTTCTCGACTAACATGTGATAACCTTAGCTTCTGTATCAATACCGCATCCAATTAAGTACCACAGGCATGTGTATACTGCATCTCCTCTTTCCCGCTCAGAATGAGTAACATCGGTACACTCATCAATCTCTCGGTCGGACTTACTAACACGTGTCTGCACCTCGTGTCTCAAATAAAAGTCTGATCCTCTCTCATCAAATAGGTCAACAATGCTACTACCTTGGGTCTATTCAAATTCACGACTGCAGTAACTATAGGATCTACAGCGATGTCCTACTTTAAAATAATATGACACAAGCATCTCACTTCCCTCCTTCAAAAGTGATACTACCAAAATCTCATCATTAATTGGTGCCTTCTCAACATCTATGATACAATCATTAATCGTTCCTTGTGCTCTTCTTTCGTCCATAAGTAGACGAATGTATCATCAATGGCCATAGATTTACTCAAGTGATCCCTCGAACATGCCATGAGATTAATAAGGCATGCCAACACATTAGTTAGCCCAAATTGCATAATCAACCAATCATAAAGCAAGGTAGCATATAAAACACTATAATCGGCACACTCTCTCTAAATACTCTTAGTTGGTGAAAACCCCATCGCAAGGTCTAAATAAGAGAACATCCTTATTCTATAGAGATGATCGAACGGGCTATCAATAAATGGGAGTAGAAACTTATTTATTATCTCATTTAGCTCACGACAACCAACAGACAACCTAAAAGAGCCATCCACCCTAGTGGCGAATACTACATGTGCATCCTACCTAAATATGCTTCTACGAATGAACCATCACCTTAGCAGGTTATCCGCTCGCACCTTTGACTTCGCCTCCTCTTTGGGAGTCATATGCCTTTTAAGGTATAACTACTGGTCTAGCTCCTTTAACCAAACTGATATGGAACTCAATCCCTATGTGGTGGTAATCCGGTCACCTCATCGAATATGTCCAGACACTCTCTAGCTATAGGCACAGATGACAACTCTTCATGTGGAATATCGAGAGAAAATAGAAAAGCTAACCATATCTCACTCCTCTATAGGTAGCCAATCACTACTATCGGCTCCTCAACAATACTAATTGTCACCAACGACCTTTCATAAACCATCACTATTTTGTACCCCTTCGACCAGTCCATTCCCAAACTATAGGATCGAACCCGATCAAACCAAAAACAAATCAGTAGCAAATAAACTAACAAACATGCATGACTCACTACGACAAAGTCTTGAAAAACCATGCATAGGTTGTTGAGCCCTTAACTAGGTCCGTCACAATCGAAGGTCGGTTAACCATCTCGAGTCTCAATCCCAATATCTGTAACGACCCAGAATTTCTATTAATTAAAATTTGTATATTTAATTGAATTTAAATATTAACAAGTAAGATTTGTAAGTCGAATAAATTTATTTTGAATATCTAGATTTAATTGGATAATTTAATCGATGGTTTAATATTGGAAATTTCAGAAATAATTGAAAATTGGGTCTAATATGATTGAAAATGATTTGTAAAATTTTATTTAATCATGTTGGAGTTAGAATGATGTTATAGAACTTTTAAAATCGAATTAAATGTTAATTTGCGGAAATTGAATATTTTAATATTTAATTGACGAGTTAAAATAGCCATTTTTCAAACAGTCTCGGATTTCGACGAAACCAGTTTTACCGGATCCGTAATGTTATATTATTGTATGGTTTTAAATTTTGTGTCAATCGGATTTACCATTTGTCCGAGGCAAGCCAAAACGAATAGAAATTCGTTTAATCGGTTTAATTTAAATTTGATCGTTTATTGCCGTAACTCGCACAGATGATTGAATTAGCCTCCGAAACCTATTCCATTGTGTCCGAAATGTGGGTTAAACCCTAGAAACGCCAGTCACCGCGTGAGATTTGGAGTTTGGAAAATCAAGTGAATAGTGTTTTCGTTGAAATTTCTATAAAAGAACCCCTTCTCTTCACAAATTGCAAACCCTAGCCAATAACGTTCAGCCGCCACTTCAATTTTTAATGGCCGAAATTTGATTTTGTTCTCCCCTCAAAATCTTCAAATCCGTAAGCAATTACAACAAACTCCCAACTGCAAAGTTGAAGATCATCATGAGATCTACATATCCAACGGTTATGATCGAAGATAGGCGAGTAGATCAACGGCAATGTGAGCTTGAAGACGCATCGTTCGAACGCGTATCCCATGGCACAGGGACGACCGAGTCTGACCGTGCTTCGGGCGGTGGTGCCATTCGCGTAGGGCTTCAGCGTGGTGGTGTTTGATCGAGTGATGGACGATCTAGGTGTGTGCGGTTTAAACCCTAGGAAGTTTGTGATGGGTTCTTCTTCCTGAAGCTTGCGTTCGTGAAGAGGAAGGAGTAGCTCAAGGGAACGGCAACGATCTGCAGTTGCAAGATGAACGACCCTGATTAGTTGAGTTTAAAATTAGAAAAGAAATTGTAAATAAAATTATATTATAAATCGTGTAAACTTTAAAATATTATATCTTTTTCATACGAGGTCGGAATTACGCGAAACGAATTGCGTTAGCTTTGTTTTGTCGAGCACTACGCAATGAAACTGGATTGGAGTTATTTGGAGCTAGTGAGAATTGTGAGTAAAATTAAACGCATGTTTAATTTTATTCGAAATAAAACGCTGGAAATTTGAAACCAAGGTGAGAAATTCTCACTCAATCGAATTGTTTCGATTTAAATTTAAAATAGTTAAATTTAAAATTTCTTGATTGGATGATAATTTATTATCTATTGTGTTAAATAGACATTATACGTCATATATTAAGCGGAGGTTATTTATTAAAAACATATACCGCGATAATTCCAACTTGTATGGAATTGGTATTATATATGTACTTGGAGTTGATTTTTCCGCATTATATAGAAGATGAGACCCTATTGCGCCGCATAATAGTGGATAGTATTTTATAAATCCCATATACCGCAATATTCTGTCTCGAAGCGGTATTGGTATTGTGCTAACATCTTTGGATGCAAGGAAACGGGTTGGAGGGATCCAACTGGATTCCTCAAACATTTGAATTTGTTTCAATGTTGTGAGTTGATCTATTTATTGATCTATTTATAATCTGCGTGATTATCTTTGTGATTGAAATGGTTAAAGGCTAGATTTTAGCCGAATATATTTTTGGTATCGTTTGATGCCGAAAATAAATATAATTTTATTTTTGAAAATTAAGTTGAGAATTAATAATAAAATTTAATTTTGAAATTGATTTATTTTAAATGAATAAACGTTGAAATTTTTATTTTATAAAAATTATGATTTTTGTGAAATATAACCGAAATGCGATTTTTGAAATAAGTAGTCGATTAATTTATAAAATTGTTTAAATTGGGTTTTTTGAATTATTATAAATGATTTATATAAAAGATTTATAAAATGGATATTTATAAATTAAAATATTGGAATTATAAAACGAGTTTTTATAAGTGTTAAAATGAAAAATAAATGGATTTTATAAGTGAATGAAATCTATATATTTATAAGTTGTGAAGTTATAAAATGAATGGACTTTTGGTAAAATAAAAGATTTATAAGTAATTAACTTATAAACTGGATTTTTGGCGTATAAATGGAATATAGATAGAATTTGTTAATAAAGTGATTTTATAAGTTGAAGTTGTTATAAAATATAAATGGAATTTATAAACATTGTTTTATAAATCCGAAATCGACTTATTTTGATAAGTTCAATTATTATAGCTTATTAAAGGAGATATATCCACGATTTTGAATAGTGAATAATCCTTTAAATAAAATATGTAGAAATGATAAATTTGGTAAATGAAGCATATTCACGATTTTGGACGGTGAATAATATATTAAAGAAATATTTTGGGAAAGCAATATTTTAAACAGAAATTAAAACGATTCAAAAATGTTTTAAAAAGATGTTAAGTATCGAAACCATAGATTTCAACATTCATTGTTGAAATAGACGTTTTCGAGAAGAAAAGGGAATGGTGTATTATAACACTGTTGTTATAGTAAATGATTTCCGAAAGGAAAAGTTTTCTATAGTATTGGGGTTTATAGATCTATCTTAATTTTGAACCCCTATACTAGTAATTTTGGGTTGTCGTAACGATGTTTTACGCAACATTCGTTTTGACTCAAATAAATGTGTTTAAGAGAAGTTTTCCTTAAAGAATAAAATATATACTTAATTTGGATTTAAGTACATTGAATATTTTCCAAATGTTGAAAATAAATGGATTTGTGAATTACTTATTATTGAATAAGTATGGAAATGTTTTCCAATATGAAGTGAATGTTTTGAGATTATATCTTTTAAAGATAAATTGAAAGTGAATAATTGAAATCGATTTGTAAAATCGTATAAAAAGTGGATATCTGGAAATGTAAATTCACAACGGAAATTTATAAGGGAAATTTGTTTTAAAAATAAACATTGATTTATTTTTAAAAGTGTGGAAATAAATTTACGAATTTGGAACATAAATTTAATAAATCGGTAAGGATTTATTTGATTGGTTTAAATGAACCATTTTGAAATGAAAGTTGTAAAGGTGAAAATTGATTTGAAATTGGTTTTCAAATGGTTGAAGTGTGGAAATTATATCTTGTAAAGATATTTTTGAAAATAAATAATTTGGAAAATTATTTGAAATCGGGTAATGTTGTGAATATTGATTGATAGTTAAATAACCGACTATCAATATTGACCCTTGAGTGGCTATTTGTTGTGAATTGGTTGAAATTGAACGCTACACTTATTTTTAAATTATTGTGCTCGTTATTCGGATTACCCATTCCGAATAGTGATACGACGTAATGGATAGCATTGAAGACCGGTGTTGAAGACCGGGTATTTGTGAAAACGATAGGATGACCTATCGATTGTCTCTGCACCGTTAGCTACGGTATGGAGATTCCCTTTGTGACGGGAAATTCGATCGGGATTGTGAATACCCGGATTGCAAGGGCTTCTTTTGAAGTGCCTTCGGTTCTGTTCGAGCCCGGAATAGACTTGTATGGTTACGTGTCTGACATTACATTTTGAGATATAAAGCAGATTTCTTTCAAATACATTTCTGTTGGTGGCGGAGATTTTATTCTCTTAGCTTAACACCCTTCTCTGAGACGTACGCGCTCAGAGGTTATGTAGTTAAAGGTTATCAACGATATATTCCCAATTTGGTAATGTGGCATGCTGAGTGTTGCTGTGTGATGATTATTTATTGATCATTTGTTGATCAAAGCGTGGCTTTGTGGACGAGACTTCGTCAGACCTCACACCCCGGAAATGGTCAAAACAGGAATATGCGGCAAGGTTATCAGGGTCACTCCCTTTAGGGTATGTCATTGCCTTTTGGAAAAGGGTGGTGTCAGGTATGGAGCCCTGATGCTTAACCTATGTGGTTGCTCCAATCTCATTTTTCTGTGTGGTTGTTGCTTGGTGATAGAGGGCCCTCGGATAAAGGTCCCAAAGGACCGGGAGGTGGCATATTCGTGTAGTAGTTACCTAGTTACAGAGGTAACCCGGCCTTGTGTTGGCAGAGAACTGGTTTAGTTCTCGGGACGTCCCGCCAGAGTCGATCCCATTGACAGTAGGAAGTTCCTTAGCCTGACCATTTGTTGGAAATCCAAATAAAACAATATGCATATTGTACGGTTTTAGTTGTAGAACCTGTCATTCACTTATGGTGGCGCTCCACTGTTTGGATGGTAGCTATATTAGGAATAGTTCGGAATGTCTATGCTGGCTAAGATTTATATTCTATTTTCGAAATTCTTTCATCACTATGCACTAATAATAATATAAAAAATGATTTGTTTTGCGTAGTAAGCATCTTTGACTATCATAAGGAGAAATCTCCTCCAATTCTGCGTTTGCATTGTGTGTGTGCGGGGAGGCCTTATGGTAGTTACATTTTCCAAAAGCATTGCGGATATTTTCCACTTCTATTGTCGTTGTTTGTTTTTAAAAGATAAATAACTATTTTAAGTTCTCACACCAGTCTCATGACTGACCTGGAGTTTATTGTTCTCTTCCTAAACTCTGGGTGCCCATAATTTTCCACACGGGCAGTCTAGAGTCGAGTTATCAGGTCATTCTAGATTCAGGAGTGCTATGGAGCTCGAGTGGCGAGCTGGATGGCGAGGCGTATTACTTGTATATGATATTATCTTTCCGCTGTGTATTTCACTTGTAAAGACATGTGTGTATAACTGTCTATTGTTTTGTTGTGTTGTATATTGTTGTTGTACACTCTGATGATAATGTAATGTAATAACTGAGATAGTTCTTTTTGATTTAAAGATTATTCATTTATCTATTATATGTTGTTCCGCTGCGACTGTGAGATTCTGATATTGTTCTGTTGTTTCTTTCTGTTCTGTTCTATCTTTTTCTCTCTTCTTCTATCTTCTACTTCTTCTTTAACCATAATGGTACGGTTCTCCGGCATTCGATTATGCGGCATTTGATACAGTAGACGTAAGAATGCCGGTTTTCGAGCGTTGAAAAGCCCATTTGTTACATTTGGTATCAGAGCATGTGGTTAAGCGACAACCATGGCTTTGTTGGGAATTACTCATTAGAGATGGAGTCAGTAGTACTCTAGAATGAGTTTGAGTGTAACAATAGATACGAGCGCATATTTGTTAGTGAATATAAATTGTTTTATATTATGATGATTGGTTTGTTGAGTGGTATATGGATTTTGGTCAATACGAGTAATTAACATTGTTGATAGGGATCTCTAAACACTTGTGCATAACAATTTGACACGATATTATTTTAAATAGGGTAAATGAGATAATTTTACCTTGATTATATTTTATATATAAAGGGATAATTTTTTAAAATTATTAAGTGTATATAAATTGATTGTTTGGTCGTTAAAAATGTAAGAATATATATAAGTTAATTGAAAGATTGTTTGAATAAGTTAAATGAAACATATTGTAAAAGATAAATTTTATAAGCGAAGAATTATAAAGTATGGGATTATAATTAATATGATTTACAATTGTCAAATAATCTTGTATATAAAGGTGAAATTATATGAATGTATTTATAAATGTGAGTTATAAATAAAGGAAAATTTTTGAGAGAATATTAAGCACCGAATTCACTATTGTTGCTGAGAAATAATAAGGGTGATGACTACAGCATCATCAGTATCATTTTCGAGTCTCTATGTGATAGATTTGCTACCATAGTAAATTGGGAATTGAAGTTTTGTTATGATAAACAAATTTGAAATAAAAAAAATCCAAGTTGAAATAAATTTGTGTTGTCATCAAAGACATGTGATTGATATTTAACAAAAGGAAAGTTAAATAAAATTTACTTTAGAATTGAAATCTGAATTGAATTTATAAGTGGAAACTTAAGTTAAGTTAAACAAATGATGGTTGAAATGAAATATAACTTAAGTAATATTGAGTGAAGTTAATTTTGGTATCGAAGTAGATTAATCAAGAAAAGTGATGAATATGGACTTGAGTTATATAAATGAAATTCAACTTGAAATGTTAAATGGATTAGCAGTTGAATTAATAAATGGACTGAATGTAAATAAATTGAGCGTAAATAAATTGATATGAAATAATGAATGTAAGTGTTAATTCATTTAAGCTAATTGAAAGTGTTGGACCAAATTGAATGTAAATTAAATAATTTGGTTATGTTGAATATACATTGGTTGTTATTTGATTGTTAATTGATTGTGTATATTTCATAAAGTGTTAATAAAGTTGAATTGATGAAATGGAAAGCTATAAATCATTGAAATCCAATTGGAAGTTAAGTGACTCTTAAATAGAATTGAATTTGATTTGGAAGTGAACTAACTTGAATATAAATTAGTGAATGTAAACTAATTGAATATGAATAAGTGAATGTTAGTAAAAACATCCAATGTTAATGAATCAAATGTGATTAAATGAAAAACCAATTCATTGAATATTAATGAGAAGTGAATGTATATTGATTTGATATGGATTTGTTAGATGATAGTTGTTTGGTAGTTACATTTATTGCTTTTGTTGCATTTGCTATGTTGGCATATGTAGTTGTTGTAGTGATATATGTTATATATTGATATTACTTCCATATATGCATGTTTCTCATGGTTTGTTGAGTGTTTAGTAGGTGCGGATTGCGTTTTCTTCGCATTTGGAGCTCGCTTTCTCGGATTTCGACGAAACCAGTTTTACCGGATCCGTAATGTTATATTATTGTATGGTTTTAAATTTTGTGTCAATCGGATTTACCATTTGTCCGAGGCAAGCCAAAACGAATAGAAATTCGTTTAATCGGTTTAATTTAAATTTGATCGTTTATTGCCGTAACTCGCACAGATGATTGAATTAGCCTCCGAAACCTATTCCATTGTGTCCGAAATGTGGGTTAAACCCTAGAAACGCCAGTCACCGCGTGAGATTTGCAGTTTGAAAAATCAAGTGAATAGTGTTTTCGTTGAAATTTCTATAAAAGAACCCCTTCTCTTCACAAATTGCAAACCCTAGCCAATAACGTTCAGCCGCCACTTCAATTTTTAATTGCCGAAATTTGATTTTCTTCTCCCCTCAAAATCTTCAAATCCGTAAGCAATTACAACAAACTTCCAACTGCAAAGTTGAAGATCATCACGAGATCTACATATCCAACGGTTATGATCGAAGATAGGCGAGTAAATCAACGGCAATGTGAGCTTGAAGACGCGTCGTTCACACGCGTATCCCAAGGCACAGGGACGACCGAGTCTGACCGTGCTTCGGGCGGTGGTGCCATTCGCGTAGGGCTTCAGCGTGGTGGTGTTTGATCGAGTGATGGACGATCTAGGTGTGTGCGGTTTTAAACCCTAGGCCGTTTGTGATGGGTTCTTCTTCCTAAAGCTTGCGTTCATGAAGAGGAAGGAGAAACTCAAGGGGACGGCCACGATCTGCAGTTGCAAGATGAACGGCCCTGATTAGTTGATTTTAAAATTAGAAAAGAAATTGTAAATAAAATTATATTATAAATCGTGTAAACTTTAAAATATTGTATATTTTTCATACGAGGTCGGAATTACGCGAAACGAATTGCGTTGCCTTCGTTTTGTCGAGCACTACGCAATGAAACTAGATTGGAGTCGTTTGGAGCTAGTGAGAATTTCGGACAAAATTAAAGGCATGTTTAATTTTATTCGAAATAAAACGTTGGAAATTTGAAACCAATGTGAGAACTTCTCACTCAATCGAATTGTTTCGATTTAAATTTTAAATAGTTAAATGTAAAATTGCTTGATTGTGTGATTGAATGATAATTTGTTATCTATTGTGTTAAATAGACATTATACGCCGTATATTAAGTGGAGGTTATTTATAAAAAACATATACCGCGATAATTCCATCTTGTATGGAATTGGTATTATATATGTACTTGGAGTTGATTTTTCCGCATTATATAGCAGATGAGACCCTATTGCGCCGCATAATAGCGGATAGTATTTTGTAAATCCCATATACCGCGATATTCCGTCTCGAAGCGGAATTGGTATTATGCTAACATCTTTGGATGCAGGGAAACAGGTTGGAGGGATCCAACTGGATTCCTCAAACATTTGAATTTGTTTCAATGTTGTGTGTTGATCTATTTATTGATCTATTTATAATCTGCGTGATTATCTTTGTGATTGAAATGGTTAAAGGATAGATTTTAGACGAATATATTTTTGGTATCGTTTGATGCCGAAAATAAATATAATTTGACTTTTGAAAATTAAGTTTAGAATTAGTAATAAAATTTAATTTTGAAATTGATTCATTTTAAATGAATAAACGTTGAAATTTTTATGTTATAAAAATTATGATTTTTGTGAAATATAACCGAAATGTGATTTTTGAAATAAGTAGTTGATTAATTTATAAAATTGTTTAAATTGGGGTTTTTGAATTATTATAAATGATTTATATAAAAGATTTATAAAATGGATATTTATAAATTAAAATATTGGAATTATAAAACGAGTTTTTATAAGTGTTAAAATGAAAAATAAATGGATTTTATAAGTGAATGAAATCTATAAATTTATAAGTTGAAGTTATTATAAAATATAAATGGAATTTATAAACGTTGTTTTATAAATCCGAAATCGACTTATTTTGATAAGTTTAATTATTATAGCTTATTAAAGGAGATATATCCACGATTTTGAACAGTGAATAATCTTTTAAATAAAATATGTAGAAATGATAAATTTGGTAAATGAAGCATATTCACAATTTTGGACGGTGAATAATATATTAAAGAAATATTTTGGGAAAGCGATATTTTAAACAGAAATTAAAACGATTCAAAAATGTTTTAAAAAGATGTTAAGTATCGAAACCATAGATTTCAACATTCATTGTTGAAATAGACGTTTTCGAGAAGAAAAGGGAATGGTGGACTATAACACTGTTGTTATAGTAAATTATTTCCAAAAGGAAAAGTTTTGTATAGTATTGGGGTTTATAGATCTATCTTAATTTCGAACCCCTATACTAGTAATTTTGGGTTGTCGTAACGATGTTTTACGCAACATTCGTTTTGACTCAAATAAATGTGTTTAAGAGAACTTTTCCTTAAAGAATAAAATATATAATTAATTTGGATTTAAGTATATTGAATATTTTCCAAATGTTGAAAATAAATAGATTTGTGAATTACTTATTATTGAATAAGTATGGAAATGTTTTTCAATATGAAGTGAATGTTTTGAGATTATATCTTTTAAATATAAATTGAAAGTGAATAATTGAAATCGGTTTGTAAAATCGTATAAAAAGTGGATATTTGGAAATGTAAATTCACAGTGGAAATTTATAAGGGAAATTTGTTTTAAAAATAAACATTGATTTATTTTTTAAAGTGTGGAAATAAATTTACGAATTTGGAATGTAAATTTAATAAATCGGCAAGGATTTATTTGATTGGTTTAAATGAACCATTTTGAAATGAAAGTTGTAAAGGTGAAAATTGATTTGAAATTGGTTTTCAAATGGTTGAGGTGTGGAAATTATATCTTGTAAAGATATTTTTGAAAATAAATAATTTAGGAAATTATTTGAAATCGGGTAATGTTGTGAATATTGATTGATAGTTAAATAGCCGACTATCGATATTGACCCTTGAGTGGCTATTTGTTGTGAATTGGTTGAAATTGAATGCTACACTTATTTTTAAATTATTGCGCTCGTTATTCGGATTACCCATTCCGAATAGTGATACGACGTAATGGATAGCATTGAAGACCGGTGTTGAAGACCGGGTATTTATGAAAACGATAGGATGACCTATCGATTGTCTCTGCACCGTTAGCTACGGTATGGAGATTTCCTTTGTGATGGCAAATTCGATCGGGATTGTGAATACCCGGATTGCAAGGGCTTCTTTTGAAGTGCCTTCGGTTCTGTTCGAGCCCGCAACAGACTTGTATGGTTACGTGTCTGAGATTACATTTTGAGATATAAAGCAGATTTCTTTCAAATACATTTCTGTTGGTGGTGGAGAATTTATTCTCTTAGCTTAACACCCTTCTCTGAGACATACGCGCTCAAAGTTTATGTAGTTGAAGGTTATCAGCGATATATTCCCAATTTGGTAATGTGGCATGCTGAGTGTTGCTGTGTGATGATTATTTATTGATCATTTGTTGATCAAAGCGTGGCTATGTGAAAAAACGTAGCTTTGTGGATGAGACTTCGTCAGACCTCACACCCCGGAAATGGTCAAAACAGGAATATGCGGCAAGGTTATGAGGGTCGCTCCCTTTAGGGTATGTCATTCCCTTCTGGAAAAGGGTGGTATCAGGTATGGAGCCCTGATGCTTAACCTATGTGGTTGCTCCAATCTCATTTTTCTGTGTGGTTGTTGCTTGGTGATAGAGGGCCCTCGGATAAAGGTCCCAAAGGACCGGGGGGTGGCATATTCGTGTAGTAGTTACCTAGTTACAGAGGTAACCCGGCCTTGTGTTGGCAGAGAGCTAGTTAAGTTCTCGGGACGTCCCGCCAGAGGCGATCCCATTGACAGTAGGAAGTTCCTTAGCCTGACCATTTGTTGGAAATCCAAATAAACAACACGCATCTTGTACAGTTTTAGTTGTAGAACCTGTCATTCACTTATGGTAGCGCCCCACTGTTTGGATGGTAGCTATAGTAGGCATAGTTCAGAATGTCTATGCTGGCTAAGATTTATATTCTATTTTTGAAATGCTTTCATCACTATGCACTAATAATAATATCAAAAATGATTTGTTTTGCGTAGTAAGCATCTTTGACTATCATAAGGAGAAATCTCCTTCAATTCTGCGTTTGCATTGTGTGTGTGCGCGGGGAGGCCTTATGGTAATTACATTTTCCAAAAGCATTGCGGATATTTTCCACTTCTATTGTCGTTGTTTGTTTTTAAAAGATAAATAACTGTTTTAAGTTCTCACACCAGTCTCATGACTGACCTGGAGTTTATTGTTCTCTTCCTAAACTCTGGGTGCCATAATTTTCCACACGGGCAGTCTAGAGTCAGGTTATCAGGTCATTCCGGATTCAAGAGTGCTATGGAGCTCGAGTGGCGAGCTGGATGGCGAGGCGTATTACTTGTATATGATATTATCTTTCCGCTGTGTATTTCACTTGTAAAGACATGTGTGTATAACTGTCTATTGTTTTGTTGTGTTATATATTGTTGTTGTACACTCTGATGATAATGTAATGTAATAACTGAGATAGTTCTTTTTGATTTAAAGATTATTCATTTATCTATTATATGTTGTTTCACTGCGACTGTGAGATTCTAATATTGTTCTGTTGTTTCTTTCTGTTCTGTTCTATTCTATCTTTTTCTCTCTTCTTCTATCTTCTACCTCTTCTTTAACCATAACGGCACGGTTTTTCGGCATTCGATTATGCGGCATTTGATACAGTAGACGTAAGAATGCCGATTTTCGAGCGTTGAAAAGCCCATTCGTTACAATATCTCTATTAAATCTAGATAGAAAGGAGCATGAAACCTCAATGTCAAATAAAACACATATGGAAACGCCATAAGTTAAAACGCAAACTTCAAATAGTAATGCCATTTCCCTTCTCTTTTGTCGATGGAGCACTGGATGAAATTGGAACGGCAATCAAAACATATGCTCCCACAATTTATCCCTACTCAGGTGGTTCAGGACAACCCTTCTATGCTGGGAATAGGCTTTCAAGCCTTCTTGATCATCTTCTCGAAGCTCTCATCAACATGACCAATCAAACGCTTCCCAAATTCATCACTCAACCCAATGATAAACTCTCCATTCTTTCTATGTAGGGTATCGATGGAAAATAGAACGTACTTCGATAGCACATTGAACTCGGCCATATGCTTCGACACAGACATATCTCCTTACTTCAAATTAGCAAACTCCCTAACCAACATAGACTTTGGAAAAGTTGAGATAAATCTTCTTCGAAGCAGAATATGAACTAATCCCAAGTAAATCGATCATTGGGAAATGAAGCTATAGAAGCACTCCACTAGTTCATTGTTCGTCCCTAGAGCTCTCTGGAGGTCAACTTCTACCTTATGGAATCATTTAACTCCAAGTCATCAAAGATCCTCTTGCAGGTAGCCATCAAATCCTGCCTTCCAATAGCCGACTCCATACCAAGGAGCAACCTTCCTCTTAAAATCCAATAGTCTTTATACAGCTCGGCAAAGTCGACTCTATCCCTTTGCACTTGAGCACCATAATCATCCAAAACAACTTGGGCATTCCGAGAAATAATTCACACCATCTCTACGAACATATCGCATCAATCAGGGTTTGTGATCCTGATCCTGCCCACTCCTCAACTCTGAAGATGAAATTAATAGCATTATTTCTCATATGGTAGGTCATTCTTACTCTATAATAAGGACCTATGCAGTTAAAGCGTCCTACCGCTCTATTGCGTTTGCGGTGCGAAAAGTTGTAGCAGAGATATATTGGGATATAGCAGGATATAACAGACGACTTTAAAAGAGGAATGATGAACATTCTACATTAAAAAGAGGAACAAGTATTACTTATTATTTCTCACCAAGAAAAAAAAGTTATAACAGAGTAAAGATAAATAAAGTTGACACTTAAAAAGTTAGAACTAGTTGTAAGAACCAACAGTGTATATCATTGTTACATCAACTTTGAAGTTACCATATAAGTTAAAAGCAAGACATCAAGAAAAATGCTTATTTATAGGAAAGGGGATATAGCGGGGCAACAAAATCGAAAATATAGCGGAATATTGCCATAACATCGAGGATAATAGTGAATCCGCTATATTGAGCCGCTTTATAGAAATATCATTGCCCCAAAAGTCCGCTATGGGATATATTGGAGAAATATCAAGGAATTGACTGCACAGATAAGGACGATCCATCTCTCATAAAGAAAACTGCATCAATAGTGCTCGTGTATGTAATACAACTTATATACTATATATACTACTATAAAGTTTCGAAAACCAAAATATATAACAAATACGAACTCTCTTATAATACATACACTCTAGATCCAGTCTAAGGTGATAACTTCCACCCTATCTGTATTGGATCTTGGTATCAACTCAATTTAGTCATGTAACCCAAGCAATGATACCAAATGTAAAGACTTCCCTGCACCTATGCTGCAAAACGGTTAACAAAGGAAAGAAATGAAGTAAAGAAGAAGAAATAGAAGAGAAGAGAATGGAAAAGAAGAAAAAGGAACATCAAACAATCATATAACTTGTCGTATATCTCACATCGCATCAGATAAATATAATAATCAACACATAAAATAGTCGAGACAGTAATAACAATGTGAACTAATCATCAGAGTATACGATTCACATAGTTATACCACATAGTAGAAGAGTTTATATAACTGATACATAAACTCAAATGATAATTATCTCTAATAATAATAAGTCAAACATTGTCAAAGCTCCACATTGTCACACATCGGAATATACAAACACAAATATAAGTATGAGTAAACGTCACCTCATGCTAGTCCGTTGGTAGAACTCTATATGTCATCCATACCTTCTCTAGCCTACTCATTTAATAGTACCAAAGGTAATAAGAAGCGAAGCATAAAATCTTGGGTCAGACAATTGTCTAGTGTGAGCGATAAACAATATCAAAATACTATAAAAGTCGATATAGTATATGAAACAGAGGGTATACATAACATGTCCCTGCAACCAAAGAGTCGGCACATAACATCGATTATATGCTACCCTATAACATCATAAAAGGGGGTACTCCATGCTCAGCAAACTATCAGGGTGCCTAGGTTAAACCTACCCCATACTAAATAAAATCGAGCTATTTAGGTATCCTTATGCACAACATCTACCTCGTGTGACATCCCTAGGGTGATAGGTGGCTAGTGAAGTAACCATAGCTAACATAACGTCCATCAAATAATACTAACTGTCATCCAGTGTGCTCTAGATATATGATAAATCTTATGACCCTCATGCTAGAGACTAGTGGAAATCCCGCTTCTTCGGCATACTCTCGTATCTCATAGCCCAAAGCTGGATATATATCTCGCAGCTTAATGCTGGATACTAGACCCAAAGCCACAGGTCCAGGGTATACGAATCCTCTCTACCAATCCATAGGTGTTCCCACTATATAGTACCCCTGCTTCAAGTACAACAGAGGACACTTCGAGTCATTAACGATCCCTTAGCACATGTACATCCATCTAAGCCTAACTAGCCCAATACAATTTCCGCTATTAAGAACCCACCACCTTCCTCTACTCCACGACTCCCACTATGAGTCTCTTGGGTACCTACTCCCTACTCGAGTTACAAACTGACGAAATAGAGTGTCTAACATTTGGTACCTACTGCCCCAATGAGTCATAAAACGAAGATAAAAAGGCTTTTCTTCATGCTGTTACATCACCATCCTTCCATGATGCAAACGAGCCAACATCTCCAGCACAATCTACGAGGTCTTGAAACTATCAACCTCAGAACCTACTCCATAAATCATCGAGTCATAATCTAAAGTGCCAACTCTCATGTCGAAACACCACATCATCGCCTTACCATCAAAATCGCTTTCCCTAAAGCAATAACATTAAGACTCTAATTTCGTCACACGAATAAAATGCACCATGTAACATATTCAATGCCCAAGCCAAAGATCGTCCAAATCACCAATTAACAATAGTGATGGATATTGACCACCCTATAATAGTCAATACCAACCACTTTGGTCGTGTACTTAACCAAAACGGGTAAGTATAAACCAAATGGAAATGTCCAGCATCCATCCTGAAGGCTAAAGCTTTGTCTTCCACTTTCAGATCAATCGGCATGTACCCTAACATTACTCTACAACTTATCTCGTTCGTTAGGTTTCCATGTGTATGAACCCCAACATATAAGATATTCTCCAAACACCCGATCACAGCTAATCGGCATTTTCAACAAAAAACAGCAAAACAACCAACAAGCAACCATGCAACCAAAATCCATGCGTACGTCTAAAACAACATATATACAACATGTATAATACGTCCATATCAACCAATGGGGAAAACATATCAAAAATATTCCAAATTTAATAGTTCCTTAAAATTGGCACATCAATGGAAAATATGGGATATTCAATGTAAATCATTTTAAAATACTTTTATCTTCTTTTATAAAATTTAGTAGGTGTCTAAATGTACGGAAATCGCATTTTTAAACCAAAAATCATTACAGAACGTCAATATAATACTATACAACCAATTATAGCATGGTGAGAGACAATATCACTCACCTTTATAAAATCTGCCCAAACTAGTACTAAAGTGTAGATCTCTCCATCATGAGTGCAATGCAAGAAACCGCATCCAAAACAGACCTTGTATGCAAAAGATATGGCCAATATATGATAAGAGATTATTTAAATAATTAATTGACTCAATTAATAATTAGTTAACCTAATTACCTCCTCAATAAACCTTTCCCAAATCATAGGTCTGTACACACCATGCACATCAAATCCATGGCTGCAACTTCAAACCTCGATTTTTCTCTCGTTTGTCGACGAAACGATGCATCGTTTTCGCCAATGAACTCTGCCTCCAAATCTCACTGCCCCTGACCCATCGAAAAGAAGCTTAGTCATTCCTCCTAGCTCATCATCTAATGGCGTGCTCGGCCCATCAAAATGTCTCACTCGGCTACAGGTGATCGGGTGTTGACCAAATTTTGTAAACGGTTGCTTCTTCGTACAAGAATCACAACACCGCCCTCGAATCTGGCTATCGTCGGCTAAATCTCTAACAATCTCAAACCCTAGATCCATGGCCAAGAAAGTAGATAATGGCGATCGATTAAAATTCCATGATGGTCATTGCGTAGCTCTCATCTATACGAGCTCATCAAATCTACTTTCACGATTTATTATTGAGCGAGTGTTAAGATTTTGTTTTTTTAAGTAAAGATGAGGAGCGACCATATATTTTAATAGAACAATAAAATGGGAAATGAAATTGGAGGAAGAGATTTGATTTAGGGATTTAAATAATAATATTTTATTCCATTTTTTTTAATTCGGAAATAAACGGTGGTACGTTTCGAATCCATACGATCACAAGAAGCGTCCGATTGCAATGAAACTCATCTGTGTATATCACATCATTTTTTTAGATCCAACGACATAAATCTTATCGCTATCTAAGACCGTGCCCTGGGATGCTAATTTCATGCATTTCAAGATCGTTTCGGCCATCGGATCGTTCAATCCCCAAATATAATGATCCTTATACTCATTTTAATTTACAACGTCAATCTGAACTCAATGAAAGTGGTCTCGAGTCCTAATTCAATCGTGTACAAAAAAATTATATTTTTTGGTCTTTATTTAATTAATGATTAAATATTTAGATCAATTATTTAAATATCCAGTTGTTAAAAATACGTGCCGTTACAACCATCGATGATCGAATCGACTTTAATTTAACGTTAGAAACGCTTGAAAAGTGAAGGGGTGAGGTAGAATTTTCGACCAGCAAAGAAGATAAAGAAGGCTCGGAAATGAAAAAGAAACTGAAGGTTTAGAAATGCTTAAAATAGAGAGATACCGAGTAGAAAATTATGGATTTGAATCCTCATTTCTCTCTTACCTTCCTTTTTAATTCAAATTCCGACCCTCGTTAGTCGTTATTATTGTCGGCCTACTCTTGCACCCTACAGACAAAAATTCAAGCCCCCTCACCGCCCTTTAAATCATTTCAAGCCTGACCAATATATTTAAACGCGCACTGATATCATAAATCGATCAGTTTATTTATTAATACTAGTATAACCGTACAACGGTGGAGAAACCGACCGTTGGTTATTTGATATGAATGGAAAAAAACATTTGTTAATTTTTTTTTCTTTATTAATAATTTGATGAAAAACAAATCGCATTTTAAAAAAAAACTGAAAGTAACTGAAAATGTGTAAAATCGGTTATAATTAGGATTGTAAATGTAGGCTAATTTGATACTAAGGATCTGCTACCAATACACACACACACACACACACACACACACACACACACCCCCCCCCCCCAAAATCACGTAATGAATTTTCTAAAAAAAAGAAGAAGAAAATGTAATTAAGATTTAGAAGGCGCAAAACTTTTGAATGCTTCTATATTAGCTCATGAATACGCAATAATTGGCTCTTGGCTACCATAGTGGCAAGAGATATTTATTTATGGACTATTTATGAGTACTCTGTGATTTGATGCTACTGCCATGGTACTCTATGATTTGATGTAGTTTTAAGACTTTAGCCGGTATCTGTAGAAATGAAGTTGGATATAAGCATATGGAGAGAGTAGATTGCATACAGTTGAAAACACAAATTTATACTGGAGCTAATTAATATCACAAAAGAAATTTACACAGCAGCGGTTTATTACCACACTGAAGCAAAACAACAAACAAGTCATAGTTCAGTATCTTGAACTATTATAATTTGTTGCAAATCATAAGCTCCAGCAAGCACATAGACCATCAGCACATAAATCATAAGCTCCAGCAAGTCATAGTTCAGTAACTTGAAGGATGAAAACGTTGTTTTAACATCCTAAGCTGGTGTTCTCATTTCAAAATCTACCATAAGACATAGACCATCAACACATCTTTACTACTAATAATGATAATTCAATTAACATACATCAACCGTGTCTTTATGAATTCCCCAAATTGCCCTTTCCACTTGCTTCAACGTGTGTACCCAAAACCAAAAAAATCCTAGCCCTATTATCCAGTATCCCATTGCTTGAAAAAGAGGTTGAGGCGATTACACACGCGATTCCACACCTGAGGCGATTCCACACCTCCCATCTTCTCCAACGAATCGCACAGATTAGGGATACTTTATGGTGAATCCAAATCAAATGCGACTTCAATCCCACTACCATCTCCACTGAACCGACCAAATTAGGGTCACATTGGCGGTTCCAGATCGAACGCCTACCTTACCTTCGCTGTGCGATTAACGCATATGGTTTGATCGACGGTCGACTAAGGTTAGTTCACATACACACGATTCTGCATAACCACTTTATTTGATTCAGTATATCCATGATAGTCTACGATTCTGCACATCCAATTTGATTTTATTTGACCAAATTAGGTCACTTTGGCGATTCCAGATAGAACGCCTACCTTACCTTCAATGTGCGATTAACGCATATGGTTTGATCGACAGTCGACTAAGATTAGTTCACATACCCACAATTCTGCATATCCACTTTATTTGATTCAGTATATACTTGATAGTCTACAATTTGATTTTATGATTATAGTACATTTATAATATTTACTGCTAAGTTAGTGAAATCGTTAATTTCCCATGCCTATAGTCAATTTTTAGCTTTTGTTTGAGTGTTCATATTTCATCTTCATATCTTATTCACTGAATGGAATTTTGGTAAAAACTTCTTTTTCCTACATTTCTGTAGGTATCGGGTCTATATATTTACTTAAATGGTATCAGAGTTGTGTCCATTTTAGGCGATACAAGCTTTCAAATACCTTGCCTGCTTCGTATAGGACAGCAGAATAATAGCAGGTCGGGCAATGAAGTAGGCGGCCGCTCGGTAGAGCAACAATGGACTAGCATCGGTCCGACGAGTAGCAGTAGGCGCTGAGCATAATTTTGGGTAAGAATACAAATAATAGAATAACAATTAAAATAAATTGCAAAATTTACTCATTATATCATTTTTAGTACTTTAAAGATTGCTGCCAAGTAAATATGCGTAGCTGAGACATGTAAGAATTAAATTTGTTCCTTTATGGTGGAGTTTCATAAGTTTTCTTTTTCATTCATGGATATTCATGAGTTGATGATGACTGGATTTTAAATGGTAAAGACCTCTTCATATAAACACCTAATGCACAATAATTGTTTAGCCAATTGCATATTTAATATATTTCGTCCCCTAATTTTGTTAATAGTAATTTTTTATATTTTTACTCCATTCTTATTTATTTACTAACAGCCATATCTAAGCAAAAAATATCCATTTTATTGATTCTGATAATGTCTGTGTAAATGAAAATTCATGCAGTAACCATGAATCCTGGCCTCTTAGATGACCAAATTTTGATCTCTCATCTAGATTGATATTAATTTTTATTGGTTATATTGAACCAAACAATCATATTAATTAACAACAATTCAATATGACAATGATCCTTGCACTCAGTGGGAATTGCTTACTCCAACTAAAGAAGCTTGGTTTTGGTTATAATGATGTTTTACGATATTACACATGCATTTTGAAAATTTTGTCTCATTTTGTATTCACCTATTGCTAGCTTCCCAGTTCTGAAAATTTTACTAAGGTTTGGTTTTAATGTTGTATACCATTTGATTTTAGTACAGTGGATTTGATTTAATTTTAATTGTGTCTTAAGGATTCTAATTGAGTGTTCTTTATGTATGGTATATTAACTATTTGAATTAAAAAGACCTCATTACATCAAAATAATTGCCACCAGAAAGCATGAACAATTCTCATGTTTTTTATTTATTTTTCCTACGTAATGTACAGCACAGATAATGGGAGTATAGGGTATGAAGAATAGTAAGATGGTCCATTACTTAAATGGACAAACTTACTATAATTGTCACTTAGATTGAGTCGATGTCATCATTAGGTAGACTACTACTTTTTCTTCATCTAGAAACACGGCAACACATCATTTTTTTGGCATTAATTTCATCTACAATTGGCCTAATATATTTATCGATAGATAAATAATTGTCTATGTTTTTTCAACGTCCATTATTATCTATTCACCTAATTCCTTAGTGCACATATGATGTAATTAACCGACCGATATCATCAATATTTAATTTGGTTTTCATTTTGTTATAAATAGTTTAGTGATGCAATTAATGTTTTCATGATTTTATATTCGGAACAAATCCATTTAGAGAGCCATTTTCTAGCACAAATATGGATTTTGCTATGCATGCTATTTATTTGGTCAGTTTAGTTATGTTTTTATTCTTTGATTCTATGAACTGATTTGGATGCTTTTGCATACAAATAATTATTTGACCTCTCATTTTTATTCTTTTGTTTTTTTAAACTAATTAAGTAATTGCATGGTGAGATGATTATGAATGAATTATGTTTTGTTTGGTTATGACAACTAACATAAGAAAAAAATTGTCTGATAAAATTAGTTTTGACCCATGTTAGCAAATTAAGTCCATTGACTCTATAACACCGACTATTGTAGAATTTCACCAAATCATTCTAATTTTTTGTTTAATTAATAGATGGGATGAAATGGCTATGTTTTCTATGTTCAATTAACATAAAATCAACCATGTGTTTCTGAAATTCCCATTTTATTTGTTTTTAATGATGTACTACGCAAGTAATTATTTGTTTAGTAACTTATATTTTATTTGTGTAAAAGAATTTGAATGGGATAAATTACGCATTTTATTACATGTTATAAGGAAAATATTCGATTCAATCACCGCAAATAAAAGAATTATGCTTAACTACAAGACAAAATAATGATGTTGAAATTGCTTTGGGTCTACAAAAAGGTCAATTTGTAGTCCTACATACTTTTACTATAAAACAACGGTAGATATATTGCATGATTTTGTTATCAACTTGCTTTTAATAATGCTAATTTTGTTGAATCTACCTATATTCTTTGATGATTTATTTTGATCATAGTTTTAGTTGTTTAATATTGGTAAAACTATTTGGAGGTAGCTGCTTGATATTCCTAAGTTAGATATTGACGTTTGTTATCTGGACCTCTTATGCTTCAAAATTTCCCATGTTGCATAATTAGATACAAAATCCTTTTTCAAAGTTACAGTTTATACGTCTGGTTCTATTGCCAATGTTGCATAAATATCGTATCCCATGTTCGACTTTGATTCTAATTTTCTTTTATCTCATACGCTTCCGAGAATAACATGCTGTTGTTTAATACTTACATAAAGTAGGCATGACTAAATAAAAAAACTAAACCTGTCAACCCTTTTCTGAGATGATTGTCTCATGATCAAACTATATTTTGTAGCTGTATGTTTGTTTACATGCAAGTTGTGAATACTATTTTTTTTAAAGTGGAGTTGCGTATACTATTTTTTTTATACCCAAATTAATATATTTTCTCAATTGTTAGGCATGCTGCAAGTTGTGTAGGAAGGACCTATGATTGAGTATAGGCTGGAAAAGTATTAAAAGGAAATTGGGATTGACAGAATGGTAGTGGATCTAAGTTATTCCAGGCTAAATGTTTCAGCTGGGTGCCACTATAGTATTTCCTGTATTGGTGGCCTGCAAGCAGATGTAATAGTAGAAGTAGATGTGGGACATGCACCGGAGGTTGTATAAATTTAATTTTATGCAATCCCGACTGTACTAGAGGTTGGACTTTGGTGGAAGGTATGTTTGGACGACCTTCTGTGATTATTATGAGAGAGTTGGAGGTATATTAAGTTACTGTGATCATATGGTGGTACTTTGAAATGGTGCAACACTTGCAATTTATTTAACCTTATTATCAACAACATTATATGTACGTTATATACATGAATTAAGAATGAATGCAGTAACATGTTTTATATGTAAACCTGTTTAGTTAAACAACTACTCATTTATATTCATTTTATGAATTAAGAATGAATGCCGTAACATGTTTTATATGTAAACCTGTTTAGTTAAACAAATACTCATTTATATTCATTTTGAATGTACCAAGCATAAACCATCCATAATTTTGTTTTTATATGCAGAGGCAATGAAGACAGGATGCTTTACGCAATGAAGGCAGATCGCGAAGAAAATCTTCTGCCTTAATTTTCAAATCAGACTTCATCAAGGCAAGCTCCAGAATGTAGATGTGTAAGTTGATTTAAATTCATTGATTAAGCCCAAGAAGTTAGTTAGAGATGAAACTGTAGTCTTGCTTTCCATATGAATGCTTTTGACTAAACGCATAAGGCATGCATATGCATCTCTGAGAAGGCTACTTGCAGAAGATGTGAAATAAAAATAGTAAAATATCTCCGTGTAATGTATATATGAGCTGATATTGATTTATACAGAGTAAAATGGCTTGAAGATGAGCTGCACTTTAATTGATTTATACATGTCCCATTTTCCAACTTCGGTATAGCGGTAGCTGAAGCTCCTAATGCAAAATCAAGAGGGTTGGTTAAATATGGCTGCTTTCCGAACCTTGCAAAGGAATAGGAGATTGTTTTGGTCTAATAAAAAAACATGAAGTAGGTTTCTTTCATTATGGAGAGGAAATAGGTTAGTCTTTTTCTTAAGTTTCCTTTTCATATTTGTTATTCTTTTCACTTGATTAATCATATTCAGCATTATCTGCATTAGTTAACATGATCAGACGAACTCATGTAGTAGGTATAAAGATTCATCTTCAAGGCTACTTTAGGAAATGGTCGAGATCAGTATTAAGCTACTGCACTTTATTTCTTCTACACCAACACTTTATGCTCAGGGTTGTAATCGAGTATACAATGCAAGCGCTTCATTCCATTGGTTTCGATGCGTTAATATACTACTCCATTTTGTACCGCAACATCTACTATTGGTTCTAATGGAGTACCTGATTGCTACAGAACCAAATTATCAAACCCTCGACTCTACATAGAAACCGGAATAGCTACTATTTCCAATGCGGCGCAACCGACCACCAAGCTAAGACCTGATATGACCCTGTTCGCTGTTTTCATTGTGGCTGCTGCGGTCACGAGAATTCGGTTGCTCCCTTATGATCCAAAAAACCAAATGTGCAATGTGAATCTCATCATCATCATCAATGGTGCCTTCCATTTCTAACATCGAATTCGATCTTCAGTTCAATCACTACATCCAGCTCTAGAATTACAAACTCTTATTTGTTTGCCACTCATCCCTTCTGTAGATTTTCCGATCGTTCAGAAGACTGCAACCCTTCTTGATGTGTTCAACTACTTTACTATGGCCTCCCCTAAACCACCTCAGCAAAAGTGAAATATCCCAGTTTATTTTGTTTCATGTGTTGTGCATGCAGGGAAACAAAGAGGAAAAAAATGGTGACCAAGTCAGGGGGTGCAAAGCTGCAAGCAGACTGAAGCAATTGTCTTTGAAAACATGTGTTTTTAAATATATTTTTATGACATTTTAAGTATTTTCTCCAAAGTTTGTATTTTTTAAGCATTTATGTAAATGATCATGAATGATATATGATCATTGGATACCTTTTGTTATTATGATAAACAAATAGTGGGTATATTGTTCGTACATTAAGGCTTTGTAATGTGCGTTTAATGGGATTTCTCTCTTCATCATTGTTTTAAATACTGCATGTTGAGTAATTTTAGCTATGGTAATATGAGTTATTCAAGAACCGAATTTTTTTATAAAGTACTAATAATACTACCGTCGTATTATCATCAAACAGAAATACACGGTTTACATGATACATTTCTTAAAAGCAATAATATATATTGCCTCCAATACTGTTTATATTTTTTGAAACTTTTTTCTAGATGAAATTAAAACGCAATGTCGTGGAATAAAGTGAGGCGAAAATAGGACAACAATCATATACAACACATTACATTTTTTTGCTTTATAATAAATATTGATATTTAGTCCATCAATAGATAGTTTCGTATGCTGTTTAATTTTAATGAAGGTTACATACTTAATCAGTACGTAACAAGTGGCCATTACAAATATTTGAAACTCATATACATTCCATGCCTTTTGTTTAGATACATATAGAGAACCTTGAAACTTATAAGTGATGTGAGCTAAGGACACCGCGAGTTAGGATTCAGTAAAACCCACCAAATAAAGAGATGTTGAAGAAGGAAAAAGAGAAAGTGGCGATGCTTTACGATAATATTTTTGATGTTGATGAGCATGATGGATGGATGTTGCAAGGGTGGAAAGGGCGTATTATCTTCGAGCTTTCATCATGTAAACCAGCTTGATATGAGGAATATGTAAGCAGCTGACCTCACTACTAGATACGTAGCCAGCTCTCCTGCGTTGTTGATGCTCCAAGTTGGCTTTAGAAAAAGTACTCACCTTGAAATGGAGATTTGGTAATGTAGCCTCACCAATTGCATAAAGAAGCGGAAGCAGCCTGACTAACTGTAAAGCTTCTTCAGTATGCTCCAAATGAAGGTTGGAGGAAATGTTTGCCAAGGTGGAGATCTATTAGGTGTGTCTCGCGTTTGAGAGTGCGTAGGTGAACGTTAAGTCTCACATCGTAAGAAATATGGTGCATAACATGGTATATATGTGGAATTGGTGACATGTAACATTGAGAATTCCTTTTGTTACAAACAAGTGTTGGCAAGACCATGTATGTGCCCGTTTCGGAAGGTGGTGAAAGGGATGTTCAGTTGGGACGCTGACACATCGTAAACCTTCATTAAGGTAGCGTCGTTTCAAAACAATGATGTATGCGTTTGTGAGAACGCGTTGGAGTGCTGAAACACAACATATGAGAGCTTGCATTGAACAGCGTTGCAATTCCATTTGCTTCAGGAAGAATTAGCTAGGCAAATAAAATTTAACTTCCTAACCTTATGCAAATTATGGTATCATAAGGTTAAAGTAAAAACATCTTTGATTCAAACTTTGAATTTTTTAATCATCTAACGTGTAATCTTTTCACGATCACAAATTTAACAAAAATATTAATGAGTATATTCAACAAAATGTGAATTTAAAAAAGAAAAAAAATACAACGTAAATGATATATGAGAGACTATGGAGCATGGAGCACTAAAAAGGATGAAGTAGGTGATCTAGCAATAAGACATTGTGATTAGATGCAGGCCCACCTGGGCGTGCATATATACTCGTATTTCACTATGAAAGCGAGAACCACAACAAATCTTTGTTCCATGTAATTTAGAAATATGAAAAAAAAACCTCTTTGATTAGGGGAAAAGATATAGAACAAATTAAAACATATGATTATTGAAAAGAATGGAACAAATTAAAACATATCATCACTTAGCCGATAAACGTGAAAATATCAAATTCAGCACAGTTGTCCTGATTCTCACCTGAAATCTCATCACTTAGCCTAATTGACAACCAAAGTTGCACCTTCTAACAGAACTCCACCTAGAATCTCCAAATGTGAAGCATACCACAACTATGTTGAGTGCTGGAACACAACTTACAAAAAAAACCAATTTTTTTGATAACTTAAATGTAGCGTACCTGATAAAAGCGGTTGCAGGTTAGGTGTTAGGAGATCGATTATTCGTCTGGGCATGGAAGAAGAGTGGGTTGTTGAATCTTAGGTGGGCGGCGCTGATTTGAGATCGGTTGCAGGTTAGGTTTTGGGAGGCTTTGCGTGAATCCAATGGTGGACTTTGAGAGTTGGTTGCAGGTTAGGATCCGAAAGGCAGGATGTTGCAACCGATTGTGGAGGAGGTCTTGACTCTGGTGGCGCTGATTTGATATCGATCATATAGGGCTGGAAGTGAGATTGGAAGAAAAAAAGAATATACAGATTTAAGGATGAAGAGATGTAATTGAAAATTTATGAGTGAGATGTGAGGAAAATTAGGGAAGAAAAAACGGAGTAGGGTAAAACAGTGGAAAACATTTGCAGTGTGTTTTTGGCTTCAGAGAATTTGATTTTGGCCGATGACAGTAAGCAAACCTTTCTAACGGTCGGTTTGATTATAAACACACAGTTTAAGGTTGTTCAACACAGTATTCAAAAGGCAAAGTTTTCAGTGGCGATTGTGTCTTTTTCACGTAACCCTAGTTTTCACGTTTTATTGAACTTTCTCTTTTGATTTGCTCCTCTTTTTTCTTTTTCTTCTTTTATTTCTTATTATTTATCTTCTACAATGCTTTTGGACAAGGAGGGTTGGAAGGAAGTTGCGAGAAGGAGTGGGAAACAACCTGCTATTTCAATAGTAGAAAAGGGAAATAAGGTGTGTACTTGGGTGGAACTGTTAAGGGTCAAATGGGGTTCATAGTGGTGGTTCTAAGGAGAAGGAAATGCCATAGTAAGTCGATCTGAAGTTGGTGTGCAGTGGGGTGGTCCTTTCTATTCAAAACCTCTTGTTTTCAATATGAAACATTCAAAAGTTTCTAGTCCTATTAATACAAGAAAAACATCTTATTGTGAAGCTGTAAAGGCTTTAAATGGACGTTGACTGGAACTTGAATTTATTAAACCATGTGTTAATAATGGGAGGAAAAAGGGTCGGATTTCTAGGGAGGCGGTTAAGGAGGCGAAGGAGAGTTGGGATAATTACGTGTTGATCTATGTAGTTGTCATAGAGCGTTTTATAAAAAAATTGAAGATTATGCCAAAAGGGTTTGGAAGACTCCGGCTAACTTTGATGTGCAAACAAGAGACGATGGTTTTTTTTTTTTTTTTAAAGTTTGGGAATGAAGTCAATTGTTTAAAAATTATTGAAGAGGGTCCATGGTCTTTTGATAGACACCTTATTATTATGAAGAGATTAACCCCTTCAATGAAATCTGAGCGGGATTTGCTAATGTCCATGCCTGTCTGGATTAGACTTCTATGGTTCAGTTTTAGATTATGGGGTAACAAGGCTATTATTGCAATAGCAAGTACTTTAGGAGTCTCTATTAAAATGGATGAGGCAACAAAAAACAAAACAAGAATCTCCTTTGCTAGAGTTTTGGTGGACATGGCAGCAGATGTCGGGTTTCCCAAAGTTATAGAATTTGTCGATGAAATGGGGGAGGTGTTCTCACATGAAAGTTATAGAAGCTATCGATGAAATGAGGGAGGTGTTCTCACATAAGGTGGAATATGAGAACCCACCTCCTAGATATGAGAACTACTGTTGTTTTGGGCACCTTATCGATCAGTGCTATGATGAAGATGTGGATGCGGAAGTCTACGGTGAATGACATGAAAAAGGATGATGAAACTACTACTGTGGGGGAAGCAGTTGAGGAGATTGCGTCTTCGGAAAGTGGAAAAGATGAAAATCTATGTGATTCGTAAGATAGAGCTAAGGCGCACTATCGTTTCGGGGAAGAGGAGAAGGTTGTTGGGGTTATGAGGAATAGTTTAAAAATGAATGAGTCAAAAGGATAAATACGAGGATGGTATGGTGAATAAGGAGAAGGTGGATGATGCTGCTAATTCTGGCCTTGAAGCAGAAGTGCAAGTAGGGAACGAGCAATTTTGCAATTATGTGGGTGAGGAGGGTTTCGAAGTGTGCAGTGGAAGGAAATGAATGCTTTATAAAGGCTGTGGATAATGAATTGTAAACTTTTAGGGAGATTGATTCGGCTATTGAGCAACTCAATTTGGTTAGGAAAGCGGTGGTCGATGAGAAGCGGAGGGGGGAGCTGAACTCGAGTTATGCGGGGGAGGATGTTGAGAAAGTTATTATTGCTGCTAAAGACTGTCAAGTGTTGATTGAATATTCCAATATTCGATGCTTAGAGGGTGCGTCTAGTCTTCCATTGGTGCTATCCCATTCTACTTCGTTGGGAGCTAGAGATCCATCTCAGCGGGTTAGAACTTCTTGTTAGAAACCAAGAGTATGTTGTTAAGAAAGAAATCAAAGTAGAGAAAGCAGTGTCGAGCCACGACAGAGTGCTTAGAAGTTCTTCTAAATCGAAGTAACGACTATAGCTAGTTCGAATGTTCGAGGGTTCCATAAACCGAACTGTTTAGCGAAATTTATAAGAATTGTTAACTAGTTTAAAGTGTCTTGTTTTGAAATCCTTAAAAATAAATTGAAGTGGAGAGAGTTAGAGGATTTTAGAAAAAAAATTGAGATACAAATGAAATATTGTTAGCAATATTTCATTTTATTATAAGCGTAGAATTTTTATTTTTATTGATCATGAGGCATGGGGTATTGATATTATTAGCATGAGTGATCAATGCATTACGTTGGATTTGACTAATTCAAGAGGGATGTGTTGTAGCTGCTCATTTGTCTACGTCCAAAATTTTGAGATTTTAGTGCATAGTTTTTGGTTAAACCTCGAGGAAGATGCTTTCTCAATTTATAAGCCTTGGATTATTTTAGGAGAATCCAACTGCATCCGATTTGCTAAAGATAAAAAAGGTGGTAATCTGATTCATTTTAGCAAATTAAATGATACGAATATGTGGATCAATAGAATTGGTGTTTCTGAAATGGAGATTCAGGGATTTAAATTTTTTGTGTATTTAGGCCTAGAGGAAAGCATTCTAACTGAAATAAACATGGTTTTCATGAATCTTCAATGGATGCAACGGTTCGGTAGTTTCAAAGCAGAATATCTTCCATTTTGGGGTTAGTGGCCATAATCCCATTTTATTGTCCTTAGTGTATCTTTCTAATAATAAACCAAAACCTTTTAGATTTCTAAACCACCGGGTGCTCTGTGAATGTTATTTTGACCAATTTTTGAATTGTTTGAATTCTATTGTGGCAAGAAAATCTATGTTTATTTTTTTGCAAGAAATGAAAGCGGTCAAGAAAAATTTACAAATTTGTTCTAAAGATTGAAATAACATTAAAAGGGAGGTTGATGTTTTTAGAGGAGAATGTGCTAGTATGCAGAAGAGATTAGAGTTAGATAATTCTAATGATACTAAGGCAGCATTGAATAAAATGAAAATCCGCTTTGAACGGGCACTTTGGAAAGAATTGGTTAGTGCTAAGCAACAAGCTAAATGAGGTTAGATCAAGTTAGGAGATGAGGTTACTGCGTTATTTTACACGCTAAAATGTCTAGTAGGAACTGTCAGAAAATTTGTGATAGAGATATTTCTATTAATGGTGACCCTTTTCATGATCCGACTTTGTTTAGTGCTAGAGCTCTTAACTACTTCATGGATATATTTAACCAACATAAGATTAAAGCTCAACCGTATATCACTAGTAAGTATACTATTTCTGAGTATGGGAAGAATTTCCTTAATTCAAGGATTGAACTTCAAGTTAAAAGCACTATTATGAGTATTAAAGATGACTCTTCTCCAGGCCCCGATGGATTTAACACTATTTTTTTTTTAAAGTTCATCAGGACGTTACTAGGAACTATTTATTTGACATGTATAATGAATCATTTCAAAATGGGAAAATTCTTAAGGAAATCAACCACACATTTGTTCATTTAATTCTTAAGAATGCGAAGGCCAATGATATTCATTAATTTAGACCAACTGCTTATTGCAAACTGTCCTATAAAATTTTAGCCAAAGTTCTGAAGGACCGAATGAAATTGTTTATGGATTCGTCAATTTTTGAAAGCTAATGTGCTTTTATTCCTAATAGAAGTATTGGAGATGGCATATTATATGCTCATGAGGCTATTAGGGGGTTTGGCAGAAGAGACAATAAAAATATGTGCATCAAAGTAGATTTATGCAAGGTGCATGACTCTTTTAATAGACAATTTGTGTTGCATATGATGTTTTGTTTGGGGTTTATTTCTAGATGGATTAGAATGTTTGAGGAATTAATATCATCTTTGACTCCCTCTATGATTAATCAAGCTAGTCCTATGGATTTTTTTAGCGGCTCTAATGGACTCTGGCAAGAGGATCCATTATCTCCTTTTTTTATTCGCCATTGTTATGGAGTATTTTTCTATAATCATGGATAGTAAAGTTGAGGAGTGTAGAAAATGGGCTTACTCATATTATTTTCATCGATAATATTCT
Organism: Allium cepa; assembly: GCA_030765085.1. Taxonomy (NCBI): domain Eukaryota; kingdom Viridiplantae; phylum Streptophyta; class Magnoliopsida; order Asparagales; family Amaryllidaceae; genus Allium; species Allium cepa. The sequence goes on along the minus strand of CM060934.1, from coordinate 504,103,990 downwards.
GATATTTTCTCGAACTTCAATTAAAGCAGCGAAATTTATTAAGGAGGTTTTCAAATGTCTCTATGATTGTTTAAGTCTGCAATTTAATTATGAAAAAAACCAATGTTTTCTTCTTGGAAGGTGTGAAGTGTAAGAATGAAATTGCAGAGATTCTTAATATCAATCAAGCCTCCCTTCTAATGAAGTACCTCGGTATCCCTCTGTCTAGGTGCAACATTAAAGACATGGATTGCATTAGTTTGAGGAATAATGTGAATAAGAGAATTTAAGGACGGGAAGCTAGAATCCTAAGCACCACTAGAAGAAATGAGTTAATTAAATCTACTATTTATCAGATTATTTTGGATGCAGTATTTCAAAATTACAGTTTCCACTCTAAATAAAATCAAACATGTTTGTTTGAACTTTCTATGGAAGGGTTGAACAAGTAAAATTCCTTGGAAGGTTGTCTATATGCCGAAGGAAGAACGAGGTTTGGGCTTAAGGAGATTTGAAGATATCAATAATGGGATGGGCATTTGGGCTAAGTGGATGAAGGAGAAATATTTCAAGAATATATCTTTTTGGGAGATTGATGTTAATAACGAACATTCAAAGTCGTGGACATTTGAGTTAAAACTTAGGCCTTTGGCTGAAAAGTGCATGAAGAGAAGAATAGTAGATGGTATAACAACTTCTTTGTGGTATGAATGATGGTTATCATGAGGTAGACCTATCAACAAATTGGATCATGATTTAATGTTTATGACTAGAAGTGAAAAGGCCTTGGTTAGTGACATTTCCTATAACAAACAATGGAAGACTTTCACTTTTAGTTTTCTTGGAGCGGTCGGGAGTGACATTGAATCCGAACTGGTTTATAATGACCGTCTTGTAAATTATTGGATCTCGACCTATCCTACCGACGGTAAATACTTACTTTAAAATGTCTGGAATGCAATTAAACTGTTTCTAGGGTTAAACCATGGGAAATGACTGTTTGGAATAAAATTCATATTCCAAAAATATGGCAATGTGTCTTTTTATAACGATTAACAATTTTTGCCCACTAAGCTTCGCTTGAATCAGTGACATGTTATGGTTAATCCTTACCGCGTCTTGTGTAGTGATCTTATTATTGAGGATTCCGGTCATTTGTTCTTTAAGTGTAATCTTTTCGCACTTATTTAGAAGTGGTGTCAAAACAATTTGAATTGGCCAGTGTTGCATTTAGAACACCCGTTGCTCAAAGATGAAATAAAGGGCACCGAGCTCAAATTCTCAGATAAAAATAAAAGCAGTGACATTTCTAGATTGGTGCTTTCGACGTCTTTCGTGTATTTAACAATAATCGGAACTCAGTTCGTTCTATTTGTTAGCGAATTTGTGCATACATTAGCATTCGATCTTCTAAATCAAAACATGGTCATAGTTTCAGCTCATATTCAGATTGGGAAATTTGTAAAAAAAATAGGAATAATGAGTTTATATGCAGTATACTGTTACTCGGACTGCCATTCTTTTCCTCCTAGGCCTTTGCTGATTTTGGTAAGTGTTGTTTCTGTATTAGATTATAGTTGTTATTTTTAAAACTTTATTACAAATTTAGATTGTTCAAAGCATCAAATAAAATTTAATGATTAATTTAATTAATTTATAACAATTAAAAATTAATCAATCAGGTAGTAAAAAGAGTATTCAACATTTTGGTTATATGACTCTTAGGTATAAATTTGGTCAGCGGTTAATATCGAACAATTTGAAAATTAAGTTTGCATGATACTTAGCAAGTGGTATGAAATTATGGCCAAATTTATTGGTTTCAATAAAATCCAGTTATATTTTATTAAGCGCTACCCAGTAATGACAATTATTTACATCAATTCTCTACGTCAAAACTATATCACTTTGGACTTAAGAATTTAGCAGTGTTTAAAATTCCAATAACGTCCATATTCAACTCTATAGTTCAAATACAATGTCCTTGGTTCAATAACAACAATTATTATTAACCAAACTGCTCTCGCCAAAGACTTTGACTGTTACGTCCCACCTTGTGATCTACATTAGCAATGAGTATCAATGGGTAACGATGTCTGCTAATGTGGAGAATAGGGCTGGTTAGGAGCGACCATCTATAGTTTTGTCTTAAACATCTATTAAATGCGTCGATTAATGTTCTAATTTTTTTTCTCTATTTCAAATGGATCGACATATTCAATGAATGCTTATACAAAACTATAGTGGCTAACGAATCTATCACAACAAAATACAACAACAGAATGCACAACGCATCACAGAACAGTGGACAACAGATATATATACATTGATGCATCCCGGTACGATACAGAATGATACATCATAAGTGGTACGAAGACCACGCTATGTACAACGATTGAAAAAAAATATACACATATTAGAGTCAAACAAAAAGGCTATAAGCTACACAAAAAGGGGTAAGCTGATATCCAAGCGGAAGCATCAAAGCAAAGTCCAAAAGTAGGCATCTACCCTGAAAGAACTCGGTCTGACCTGAGTATAAAATACACGGGTCAGTCTAGCTAAAACATTCAGTTTAGTAAGGATAAATGATAATATGATGCATAAGGTAAAGGGTAGGGTATCTTCTCGAATGAGAAGAAACAATAGTAAAAGCACGTCACTACTTCAAATAAGGTAATTACAGTAAGTGTGTCCTCGAAATAGGTAAACTCACCAAATAACACTAAGTATAATAAACGCCTCACATCATCGATGAAAATCCAAAAGCCACTAAAATGATTTCTATGAACCATATCTTCAAAATAGGAGAATCTCAAATCTCAAACTCAAAACTCGCCATAAATGGCAATCACAAAAATATTTTCTAAATAGAGAAAACTCAAAACACAAAATACGCCAAAAATAACAATCTCATATATCTCCAAATAGGAGAGTATAAATCTCAAATAAACGCCAAGTGTTGACGAACCCAAATCTCAAATAAAGAACTCGATAAGGAGTTTAATTTCCAAAGATGTAATCGACATATACAATATCTCGAATGGCTCAAATGAACAATAATGTAAAAAGACGATACACTTGGAAAATCACAAAGAAATCAATGAAACCACCTCCAAGATATAGCACGTGCTTATGGCTGAAGCCCGTCAAGTACTGCTCTCTCAAAATAAGACGCCATGTCTCTTAGACAAATGTTCCCAAGGACAAATACGTATCTTAGACAAACATCCTCAAGGACAAATACATCACAATGGACAAATACGTCTCTTACACAAACGTCCCCTAGGACAAATGACCCAAAGGTCCAGTATTGGAAAATACTTCTCTTAGACAAATGTGTCACAAACTCTCAGATAGGAATCCGAAAAGTGTTAACAGTGTGTCACATACCACACACTCTCGCTAATCGGTTTACTAACCGCTAGCCAATGTCACACCAGAAAGAAGTAAAAATATTTGCCTCATCTCATTGGAAAATACGACCCGAAGGTCAAAACACTCAAACAGACAAATCAGGAATTAACCGAAAAGATAAACGCACGTGTTGCATACCATGTGTTTTACTAAATCGTTCAATTCTCCTTCTCAAACGCTCGAATAGTGCAAAAACGTGTATTTTATATAGAAAATAAGTTGTTTGAGAAAACAAGCTTTTAAAACTATTTTTCAAAATCGTTTTAGGAAATAACTTTTGAAATTCCCTTATTATAGAGAATAAATAATTTTTATAGCTTTAAGATAACTTTAAAAATATTACATAATATATTTTGAAAGCTATTTTATTTAAAAACCATTTCGAAATCATTTTGGAAAAACTTGTGCACAAAAACAATTGTGTTCATCGGAAATGCCAATCATCGGCTAGAGAATTCAACACAAAAATGTGACAATCCAAAACTCAAAACATCACAATTTTATTGGCTTCTCTATTAGTAAGATGAAGCACTTCAAATTGGTTCGAGAAGTCACAAAAACAAGCAAGAAAAATGGATTGGAACAAGCTAAAATAGGCAGAACAAAGCAACAGAAGAAGGGCAGCCGACCTGGGCTCATTCAATAGCCTAGGTCAACCTTAGGGTCGGTCGACCTATGGATGCCTTGGGTCGACCTGTAGGTCGCTTAACCTATAGGCTTTTTTGCCTCTCGCGGTCTCAACTTTCAGTTGCATTTTGAGGCATCAAAACACTGAATTTTCAAATGAAATTTGACATGCATTATCTATAAAACATGGACTATAACTTAGAGAAAATCTGACAGCATTTCGTTGCCAGAATTGAGAAATATCACTGAACAAAGATGCAACTCAGAGCAGTTTTCACAAAAAATATAAACAACTCAAAACTAATTGCATTAAACGAATTTGTGCACTACAGCTTGCTATTTTTTTTCTTTTCTTAAGCTAGATTTTGTGAGATTAATACTCACCTTGCAATTGAAGATCAAAAACCCAGATTTCAGCTGAAAGATGAAAGCTTGGAGCTAGATTTGGCTTTAAATACCTGTAGAAACTCAAAATAGACACATGTAAGAAGAAGAAAGAACATTACAGACAATTCCATATCACAAAATTAGATTTTGATGAAAAGATTTAATTTTGAAACTGATTACCGGTAGCAAATTAGCTTTAAGTAAACATCAAATTGTTGGAGAAATTTGAGATTGAAAGCCTTAGATTTGAGAAGAGGAGCGATTTTTTTTTTCTTTTCTGTTCTCTTTTTACTATAACAAAATGAACGTACGGTATGGAGGAGAAGAGAAAATGTTTCTCTTTTCTTTGTCTGGTTAAGTGGTAATGGGCTTGAACTCAATATCAAAAGATTTAATTTGCCTAAGTTAACAAATTATCACTAAACATAAATATAACTTGTGTAATTAATCAAAACAACATGTTTTCACAAGTTTTCTTCAAAATAAATTTAGATAAAACAACTTTCGTGTTAAATTAAAATATTTTGCAATATATAAAAAGATAATTTAAGTTATAAAAAAATTATTATCAAAATTCTCATTTTTAAATAAATAACCAATTTACACTAATATATAAATAAAATGCTATTTTTAACATCAAAAATTACACAAAAATAATTTTCTTGTGTAATAAAATATAACAAACCCTTTTCCATCGATTATTATGATCAAAACTTATTTTTAAATCAAATTTCATCTTTTTATTTAAATAAACAGCATTTCAAAATCAAGCACTTCCTTTAAAAATTACTAAAAGAAGCAATTGACAATAATTACAAGAATTATTGCATTTTCACTAAATAAAATCATATTTCATTCATTTTTCTCACAAATAAAAAAAATAAAGTTTCCAAAACTTTATTTTCACATTTATTGCTAAAATCCATTGTTTATTCAAAATAAACCATTTAAATCTCCAATTTTATTTTTAATTCACAATATAAAATTATAAACACCATTGTAATTTAATATTTACAGGTAATCACAGAAACCAGGGTTGTTACAGGCTTTGAGTTGACTTTAGTTGAAAGGGATACTGACTTCATTTAACTGCGGAGAACAATCCTCTCTTGAATAGTGTTTCACTTCTAATGCTTCCACTCAACCCAACTGTAGTCGTTCGATGGACGTCATGCCACAATTTAACTATAATCAAAGTGGAGCTTCCACATTGAATATAAAAACTATTCCCAAGTCAAGGGAACTGTGTAATTTTGTTACATTGATATTTTTTATTTGAATTTAGTTATATTAACCAACAAAAACTATCAAGTAAGTCATTCTATAGTTATCCAATAACTATTAGTACATAACTATTTGGTACCCCCAGTAGTTATGAGTAATGCACTGCCCAACATTTGGAGAGTGTTACGTACAATAGTCTCAATGGGTGTATCGATATACAATCTTGATACATCTTGATTAGGAATATTTAAAACAGCATGTTTAATTACATTATGATAAATTACTCATTGTTAGAACACTTTGTAACTATTATCACAAAACATACCATATCCATTGATTTTCTATTAAGTCTACTTTTAATTAAATTAATTAATTAATATAGCACATTGTATTAAGTATATAATAGCAAAAAAACACCTTTATGTCGAACAAGATTGGTTATCGAATTAAATATATGAAAAATTACATAATTGCCCCTAGAGAATACCCTTAACTCTATTAGTCTTCGACTTGCACTTAGGGCCAATTATAGAATTTCTATTCCAACCCTTCGATCAGTTTGATAAGAACTAATCGAGTTAGACTTTTCGTGAATGGATCTGCTATATTGTTTTAATTATCTACTCTTTCAATAAACTCCTTTTGATATTGATAAACTGCCTTAATAATATAGAACTAGTCGGGGTATGTTTGTCGACTTATAGTGAGCTCTTATAATTACATTATTATCATATAAAAATCATTTAGTATTTTTTTTGAGAAAAATTTGTGATCCTTTAGTAAAAGAGGAGAGCATGCATGATGCTACATATATAAAACATAACAAGGTGCTGCCAACATGCCTGGTAGGTGACAAAAATAAAATAAAAGAAACAATGAAATAAAAAGGTGCCCTTATAACGAGCTCCGATAAAGCCACTTCCCATTACACCCCAAAATCGAGCTCCGGCAAGGCCATCGCCCGATAATAAGGTGTTGGAGGTACCTAGAAATGCTGAATAGCATCAGAAGCCACTTTGAGAGGTCAAAGGTACTAGAAGCCAGCTCAATCAAAATAAAAATATATGAAGCTGGCTCAGCTGATGATCCAGTAAGAAAAAATCCACTCTGAGAACTCTGATAAAGCTGGAAGTATCTCCATCCTCGATCAGCAATTCTAGAAAAAGCTATCCTGCACACCTGAATATAGACATAAACATCCTATCTAACCCAAACCTGAGACAAAACTAGGGAAAAAAATTAGAATGAAACACATATATGTATATAAGTAGAATTTATATACATATATGTGGAAATAAAACATAATAAGATATAATAAAGCAAAATAATCTAGAACAAAAACTAACAGTTTTAAAGTGTATAGGAAATATGGTCCAGACTGAAGAAAATAAACAAAATGTAAACAAATATAAAAAATAACTAATTCAAAAACAAAGACAATTCTATAATTATCTTTGTGGACCATCAATTAAAAGTAAGTTGTGAAGCACCGAGGGATCATCATTTAAATTTGAAAAGAAACTAATACTATTATTATTAGGTGCAAAAATATTATTGTTTTGTTTAAAAATATTGATATTATTACTAACTTTGTTAAGATATTCCTTAAAAATATAGTTTTTGGCTAATTTATATTTAGGATTAGAGATCCAATTAAAGCAAAAGGACGAAATTAAAAAAAATCAATTTATTGAAATGGTTTTTATTATTATTAAAAATACGTTGATTTCTTTCAAACCAAATGTACCAACAGGATATAGTGAACAAAGTATTAAGCAAGTATCGATTATCCTTATTAAACTTAAATCTAAAAGTGTTCCAATAGAAAAAACAATCAGAAATTCTAGATTTAATATTAAAGTCAAAAAATGTATTAAGGGTGTTCATAAGAATAAAGTGAGTATCCATACAGTCATAGTAAATATGCTTAATATCCTCCAAATGTCTATTACAAAAATAACAATTATTGTCAATATGAATATTTTTTCTTTCTAAATATTCTGTAGTATTTAATTTTCCATGCATAATTAGCCACATATCGATTTTAGATTTAAGAGGAGTATTTGATTTCCAAATAAATTTAAAATAATAATAAGTTACACCTGAAAAATTAATAAATCTATAAAAAGAATTTGAAGAAAAGTTCTTACTTTTACCCCACTCCCAACTAATAAAATCATTATCAATATTATAGAGATTTAATCTAGCGATGAGCAAATTAAACTGCCTAAGGGTAGAACCTTCTAGAATTCTACTAAAACTAAAAATCCAAGGAGGTTCATTTTCAGAAGAAAAAATTTCTGAAATAAATGCATATTTAAAGTTACAAATATCATACAACTCTCTAAACTCAATATTAAGAGGAATGGCGGAAATCCAACTATCATGCCAAAAGAAGGTATTATTACCAGAATGAACTATAATACTAATGCCTAAATTAAAAATCTCGTTACATTTTAAAATGGATTTCCAAAAATAAGATAGTTTACATGAAACCGATGGGCTAATTTGATAAAGATTATTACTACCGTTATAATAATATATAGAAATGATTTCTTTCCAAGTAGAATTATCATTAATGTCTTTAAACTTCCATAACCATTTACCTAGAAGGGATAAATTCATATTACGCAAATTAATAACTCCTAAACCTCTATTCTTTTTGGATTCCAATTAACTAAACTTTTAGTGCAGCTATTAGAGTGATCAACATTCCATAAAAAATCTCTTCGAATTTTATCTATTTTTCAATCTCCCAATCAGGGAAAAGATGCATTGACATCCGATAGATCGGAAGAGCTAATAAAACAGAATTAATTAAAACAAATCTACCCGCTCTTGATAAAAGTCTACCATTCCAATTAGAAATCCTATGTTTAATTTTATCTATAATTATAAACCAATCATCATGTTTTAACTTAGTAGGCCTAATCACAAAACCAAGATAGTCAAAAGGAAAACTCATAGTTTTACAATTTAGCGTTTTGGCAAATAAATTTTCAACTTTATCAAAATCATTTAAAATTAAGACCGAACTTTTATCAAAATTTATTTTTAAACCTAATAGAAGTTCAAAACTATATAAAATAAACTTAAGAGTGATAATGTGTCGAGGAAGATGAGAAGAAAAAAGCAAAGTATCATCTGCAAATTAAAGGACTGATATACCATTATACGATATATCATTACCTATATAACCCAGAGATCCATTATCAACTGCTTTTTTAATTATCTTAGCAAAAATGTCTGTGACTAAGTTAAACAAAAGAGGCGATAAAGGATCCCCTTGCCTTAGTCCTTTCTTAGATCGAATTTTATTTCCTAAAATACCATTAACCATAATACTAGAGTTGCCAGTTTTAAGCAAATTCATGATTCAGCTAATCCATCTAGGACTAAAACCTCTAGCATGAAAAATATCTACTAGAAAATCCCAATCTATCGAATCAAAAGTTTTTGCAAAGTCTAATTTTAAAATGGCATGGGTAATATTGTTCTTAGAGCCGTGATTAATGTATTCTTGAACAACTCCACACCATCAGTGATATTTCTCCCTTTAATGAAAGCAGATTACGAACAATCTATTAGATCATTCATTTTAGAACTAAGTCTATTAGCTAAGACTTTCGAGAAAATTTTAACTGAACAATTGATTAAAGAAATAGGTCTAAAATCTTTTAGGTTATTCGCACCTACTTTTTTGTGCAGTTGAATAACATTGGCAAAATTAAATCTACCCAATTGTAAATTGCCATTGTAAAAGTCATTAAACATGTTAATTAAATCTAAATTTAAAACAACCCAAAAAGTTGTATAAAAGAAAATTGGAAAGCCATCCGGCTCGGGGATTTATCACCTGGCAAATCGTGGATGGCTTTTCGGATTTCCTCTTCAGTAAAAGGAACATCTAAACCTGAGAGATTAATATTGAAATTAGTTGGATAAAGTTCATTCCAATTAACATTTATTCGATGATTGTTTTTGTTGTCAAAAATATCTCTATAATAGTCTATGAAAGCCTTATTAAGATCTCTTTAGTCAACTATTTCAACATTATTAATTAGAATGTAATTAATCGTATTACAACGTTTTCTTCCATTGGCCATATTATGAAAAAATTTAGTATTATTATCTCCTTCATTGATTCACTGAATTCTGGATCTTTGTTTTCACATAACTTCCTCCTTTTCCAGAATAGAGTTAAGTTCTTCTCTTAAATTATTAAGAACATTTCGCTCACCTACATTTAATTTTCTATTTTCTTCAATTTTATTTAGTTTGAGCATCTCATTAAGAATATTTTCTTTTTTAATTTTAATATTACCAAAAATATTCTTACTCCAACTTTTTAAAAATAACCTAAGTTTCCTTAGTATTAAAACAAAGTTTTTTGCTGAATTGTCACCATTTCTAATATTATACAAGCACATAGAAGTCCATTTATTAATAATTAACATCGGTAAACTAGATTCTAATAACCACATTTTTTTCAAATTTGAAAGATCTACTAAAAACCCTATGATGATCACATAAGAGGATGATTGGACAATGATCAGAAAGAGTGTAGGGAAGCCCAGACACTCTACAAATAGGGAACTTGTCCTCAATTTCATCACTAACAAAAAACCTATCTAGTAGAGCCATAGAAGAGGACAACGATCATTTAGTATTCTTAATACTTTGAAATCAGCCCTAGCTCAATGATAAATTTATGCATTTATTTTATACATTATTTTTATCTTGGTGCTATTCAAGGCAATGTACTTAACCTTTTCGTTAAATTGACCATAAAGTTTCATTTGGAACATTTCCAATTTAAAGATTATTAATTAAGGTTTGAACATGAATTTAATACTGACATATTATACTCAATATCAATCATGGAGTTTAATCTCGTACACTCCTTCATAAGGAGTTCGTTGATTCTATAAACAATTCTCTACTATTCCATAAATACTCGAGAATACTCTAAACTCACATTTAGTGATCTTAGTTTTGATTTGATATTTTCTTAATGTATCAAATACGTAAGAAAGTTACAATATTGTAGATAATATAATATATGTGATAATTCTTATTACTAAAGCATAAGGAATCCATCTTACACGTTCCTTATTAAACATTTTAATAAGGTGTCATCGCATATCGTTTGGGACATTCCCAACATTGTTTGTAATTATTATGAAAGATATAATTCACAAATCCGATATTAAGCATTACATTGTTGATTTTAACATATGTACATGTTAACAATCAGCAGTATTGTTAGCCCTTGAGATGATGGTTTTGATGACAACCTTAGAACTTGTTATAAAATATAAATACTAACATTATGGTTTAGATATATATGTATATAAATACTAACATTATGGTTTAGATATATATGTATATGTAGGATATAAACATGCAGGTACCAAGAATGAAGACTGTACAGTATAGAGATTCAAGACTGAAGATATCAAGATTGAAGACTCATGAGTATCAAGATATCAAGAGTTCAAGATTTCAAGAGTACAAGATAAGTATTAATATTAGAATTATGTTAAAACTTCTTGAAAGCACTTACATCTTTATTCGAAATTTATTCGTAGAATGGAATCCACTTCGAGCCTGTTAAAGGGATGGAACCCATGACAATATCTAGTGGAACATATAGTGGTCCTATTTTGTATCCACTAATTTTATAAAAATATTTTTCAAAAATATATCTCTTATTTTTAATAATGTTTACAAAACTTTCTTTTCATAAATTCATCTCTCTTGGTTTTAAATACTTTAGCCTCAAAACTACTTTTATCATTTTTTATTTTGATTTCAAAATTGTCCTTGTTTTTTAAACCATCTCTTGTTTTAAATATTTAGCTTTTAAATATTTATATACTCAGATTTTAAATCACTTTATAGATTAAGATTAAATATATTAAAATTTACTTTTATATGTTTAAACTATATTCAAATATATTTACAAAGTTTAGAAATTGTTTTGACAAAACTATAGAAACCAATTTTAATAAGAAAATCAAAACATCAAAATTTTCCTAGAGCACATCGACATCCTTCAACCTCCTATGTCGATATGATGCCCGTTAAATTCAAAATTCAAATTTTGAAAAGAAGTGTCTATTCGTCATATCCTTTCACGAATAGATATGACTGTTGATCTTCTATAAATACCAGTAGTTCTAAACGAATTTTTAATCAGATTTCACTTGTTTTCTCTCCTCTTCATCTTCCACATTTATTCTAAAGAATCCTAAACTATATTCTGCCAAAATACCAAGTGAATCAAACTTGACTATCTCTTGTTTGATTCTCTGCCACTCTCTTCATAAGATCTCAGTGCTATTCAGAGTTATAGGATCTTTTGTAAATCAAACCATTGAGTAAAAGGCGCGGTTGAGCCTTGAAATCAATTGGGTGTGATTGTAGCCCCGGAAATCAATTAGGTGATCTTGTAGCCTGGTTAAATCAAGAGAGTTGCCCTGAACTCGAATACAGGAGGGTGTACCTCATAGCCTTGAAACCGAGGGTGTAATCTGGGAGATTATTTTAAAAAAATTCGTAAATTGTGCGGGACTAGATGTAGGGAAACTCTGAAACAATATAAAATCCTGGTGTGTTCTTTACTTTACTGTTTTTATTTAGTATTTGCATCTGTGTCTGATTCTGTGATTATATCTGTGTATGTGAATTACATTTGTGGTGATTAAATTACATAAGTTTCAAAAAGTTTTAGAAAATCTATAAAACACTATTCAACCCCTCTCCCCTCTACTGTTATTCCAGCCTTAAGATCCGTAATCCGCATTTCTCACAAGTATGTTGGAGACTTAGAGTCTAGAAATATCTATATACCTTTTAGTGTTATTTCTTATGAGCACACCCTTCCTTTGCATTTGAACTAAAAATCATACAATTCGATATTTCTGTCAAAATATTTATTTAATTCCAATGCTTATAGAATGATACTTTCATATTATTTCTTGGAACATATCCAAAACCTACAAACTCAATGTCACTACCGCTGATTTTGAGACATTTTGATTGTTATGTGCAAACAATCTATTCTAAATAATTATTTAGAATCTTCCATTTCAACACATAATATACCAAAACACAAAGTCATACCAAGTAATAATTTTATATGTAATTCAAATCAACTTAAGAAGATCAAATGGTAAATGTGTTACATTAATTTCAATAATTAAAATTTACGATGTTATTATTAGCAACATTGCTCACTAAATTTACAAAGAATTTATCTTTCTCTTGAAGATACATTGCCGTTGATGGATCATATTCCTTTGGGTACAGGTATCAAAATCATATTTTGATAACGTACTTGGAATCCACTTCGAATTTGCACATTATACCATATCATAGAATCGATACTCTTAATGGTTTAATTGACAGTAGAGGATTATCTACTCTTAACTTTGATAAGAAACTCATAGTTTCTCTTCAACGTGCAAGAGTACATATTAGACATTCTAGTGCATTGTGTTCATTTTAAGTTTGGTTCATTAGGCAATACACAATCTCGAGCAAGTAAACACATAAGCGATTAAGTTACGAACGAATATAGTGGTTGTATAATTAGGCACTTGCAAGGGTCAACATGCAAAACTCATTGGTACATATATATTATATTTTTTTATATCAATAGTAATTCAGTTCACTTGCATATTTTAACTGATAAACAATTTATCAATGTGGATTATTATAACAGTAAATAGCAGATGTTCTTACAATATTAGAAATGTTAAATTTTACCATTTCAATTTTCTAATCTTTTACGTTTGTCCAAATGCTAAGGCAAAGTATAGAAGTCTTTTGACTTCACTGGTGGGTGTTAGGACTCATCTTTCTTGGGATTCTGGCCTTGAGTTTGCTCAATAAGTCATAGTTCCACAAATGATGGATAACTTCTTATCTGTTGTATCATATACAACTCCTAACCCATGATTCTTTGTCCTAATATCATTTTGACCTTGAGTTTGCTCAACAGAATAAAATAAATTATTCACTCATACCACCATTTTGCGACGGCTTAAGTCTAGTATAGTTTTCTCAACAAATACATATTGTTATCTTACATTGTCTAGTCAATATATTAATAATACTATACATAACATCTTTAGCACGAGTTTCCTTAGCAACCATAGAGTATGCAAGTAATTTATTAGTATATAAATGTTAGAGGACAACACTTATATTATGATTCATAATCTTCAATATATTTAATTGAGTGATATCGACTTATGGAATGTATTCTTATGAAATACTATCGTGATTCAAGTGTCGGACACATTAGTAATCATGGTATATGTACTCTTACGTATGCATTTATTACTTAAGTCTATTTAGGGTTTCTTACAGTTCCACCTTTAATTTATACATTTTATTATATAAGTTTTATTATTATATAAATTTTATACTTTATTTGAATTATATAATATTTTATGTATAACATTATACTAATTAAATCTTACTTAATTAATTAACTATTATATTATTCAATTACAATATATTATATTAAATATCTATACTATAACCTTTATACTAATACATATATGTTTTATATTATTAATTAACTTTTAATTAATTTATATAATTACATAATTTTATTACATTTTATTAATTTTGAAAATTCTTTTATACATGCATGTAAACTCATATTGTCGTAAACAATTCAAGACAGCGTCCGCGAGCTTAGCTCAGCTGGTTGCCACTACCTTGCAACCACGGAACAAAGTTCTTAGAGGTTGTAGGTTCGAGTCCTATCATGCCAAGATGTGTTTCCCTTAAGGCTCGGAGCGGTTATCCCCAATAAACCAAAAATAGACAGTAGAGGATTGATGCTCTAGGTTGGGCTAGCATTAAAAGAGGGATCGGTGTGGCGGACAGCTAAATTCTCTAGCTCTACTCTTCGGAGCAGGGTTTAAAAGAAACAACTCAAGACAACATAACGTATATTATAAATGTATATATATTTAATCAGTTAACTTATATAATTTAATTTTATTAATCTTATTAATAAATAGTAATTTTGAATTTAATTTTATAATATTTTGAAAAATTATATTATGTGTTTTATTTTAAATTTAAAACTTTTATTTTAATTCTTAGTACAAATTGAACATTTATATTTTAACATTTATAATATTTTTCTTATTTTAAATTTAACTTTTAAATTTAAATTTTTTATTTTAATTTCAAAACAATTCTAAAATTAACCCAAGGCCTAATTCAAATTGGGCCTTTTCTGTTAGGATAACCTTTCGGTTTTACCTTATCCTTTCGGGCCAAGTCAGTGGCTATGTAGGGCAGAGTACTTGATTACCCAAACCCAAACTTAGACACTGCCTTTTTAGATACCCTACTATATGGGTAGACTTTAGTAAGTTAGCCCTAATACCATTAATTTAGACCGCATAGGTTGTTTGGCTCTAATATAATTGTTGGAACTAGGCAAGCATGCAATGACGTAATTGGATATATTTCAATTTTTTACCCATTTAGATCTTTATTAGGTCTATGTAGTCCAAATTTATTTAGAACTTTTTTAAATGTTCTTTTAAATAAAATTATATTTAATTCAATTTATAAATATAGTTATATTTAATATAGTTTTATTATATTTGATATATATGTATCATTTACACATGTGTGTATGTGCACGCGCAAGATAATAGGATGTACATAGTTTAACATGCATGTATATTGATGTAGGGATTTACACAGCTATAGACATATTCGGCTCGCTTGTATACATGTGTGTTGTCCAAATATATATGTTTGTACATATATATAATATAATATAAGCAAACATATATATATATATATTAGAGGGAATTAGGGAAAATGACAAACTTTGATATAAAAAAATTTCCCAAGGACACCAAGATTAATTTTTTGGCTGAAGGACAAACTTTGGGAAAAATTAGGCTGAAAGACAATGCTAGTTCTAACTAGCATTATATCGGTTTTTACACTATACAAAATGCTAGTTCTAACTAGCATTTAATTCATTTTTACACTATACAAAATGCTATTTCTAACTAGCATTGTCCTTCAGCCTAATTATTTTTAAAGTTTGTCCTTCAGCCTAAAAATGAAACTTGTTGTCCTTCAGCCTAAATTTTTTTCAAAGTTTATCCTTATGCCTATTTTCCACTAAATTTATATTTATGTAAAATATTACTTATAAATATAATTTACATCATACTTGTAATACATATATATATGTGTGTGTGTGTGTGTGTGTGTGTGTGTATAATATATATAAATATAGTTGATTTGCAAAATTATTTTGAATAATGATTTACAAGGTAGTTTTGAATAAATATAAAACATATTATTCAAAAAAAAGGAATAATTTTTTGTTTTTAATGAAATTTAAAATAATACACACACACTTCTGAATATATTATAAGTAAATAATAATGAAATTTATGTATGAAAACTTAAGTGTTTGTGGGTAGAAATTTATTATTATTTTTATTTGGATTCAATTTTGTTTAACAAATGTTCTTTTTTTATCTAGAGAATAATAAATTTCATATTATGAATTTCGAAAAGAAAATTTATAATATATTTTTTTATTAAAAATTTATGCTAACATTTTACATTATATGTAAATATACGTAAGTATTTATTATTTGTATAACTAGTTTAAATTAAATAAAAAGATTATACATAAATATTATATACAATTAAATATAAATACATTAAAATCCTTTTTTAATTTTCGAAACATTTATTTATGTATGAATATATATATATATATATATATATATATATATATATATGTATATATGTAAAATATAAATCATGCATTATGTAATTTTATTACTTTTGATTTTTAATTAAAAGGAAAATCATTTATTAATATATTTGATTTTTGATTTTTTTAAAAAAAGGTCATAAGCATCTAAAATGAATACAAGTATAAAGTGATTTTTTTTAATAGACACACATATATAACCATCCAATGTCACAACACAGATATACATGCAAATTCGTTATATTAATAGCTAACTCAACTAACATATGATATAATAAACATATTAAACATCCATATATGATAAAAAATAAGGAATTGTACCTTTCACCAAAGCCTAGAATGTACACCTTGAAATGAAGAACATAACTCCCTGAACTGAATCTCATATCTATGAGTTATTAGCTTCCCGAACACAACTACCATCAATGATCGAATTGACTTTAATTTAATTTTAGAAATGCTTGAAGAAATGGAGAGGTGAGGTAGAATTTTTAGCTATCAAAGAAGACAAAGAGGAGGCTTAAAAATCAAATAGAAGGCGAGGTATTGGAGATACTTAAATAGAAGGCACACCAAGGAGAAAAATATGGATCTAGATCCATATTTCTCTCCTCCTTTTTTCCTTATTTTTTCTACCCCTCTTTAGCCATCATTATGACCGGCCTTCCCTTGCACACTCCAGCTAAAAATCCAGGTCGAATCAAAGACCTTTATGTAATTTCTAGCCCGACCAATATTTGTTGCGTTTGAATCCAATTATACTCGCACCGAGATCAGCATATTTATAATTATTATAAATACATTGTTTAATATTGTTTAATACATGAAATAAAATTTTATAATTAATATTTTAATTTACAAAAATGACAAATTAATTAAATCGGGTGTAAAAGGAATATTCAACATTTCGGTTGTGTAACTCTTAAGTGTAAATTTGGTCAGCGATTAATGTCAAACAATTTGGATATTATTGTTCACATGTCAATTAGTAGGTGGTCTAACGTTATGGCCAAATTTAGAGCCCATTGGTTTCATTTTGTATTTTGAGTTTTGTGTTTTCAACTTGCACTAAGAAATAACAAAAAAGAAGATAAGAAAATTTATAATTCTTAGCCATTGCGACGACCAACGGACAATGAAGGAGTTGGATTGTTCTTCATACTTTTGTTATATCTTGAAACTCGAAAACAAATATATATTTTTCTATTTTACATGTTAATTTCATTTCTCAAAATTGTTTGTTTTTCACCAATACATATAACGGAGGCATTTCTGTATGGACGAAAACACAAAACTAAAACGACAAGCCAAACGGGGCCTTATATTTTACTTAGTTTTGGTAAAATCTGATTATACTTTTTTAGGCATTATTTAGTAGTGACAATTATTTGCATCAATTCTTTATGTCAAAAATATATCATTTTAGACTTAAAGAATTTGTTAATGGTCAAAATTCCAATATCATTCATATTCAACTCTATAGATCAAACACAAAGTCTTTGATTCAATAATAACATATATTATTAACCAAACTTCTCTGACCAGAGATATTGACTTTGAGTTGACTTCAGTTAATCGTGATAATAATCTCATATAATCGAGGAGACAAATCCTTTGTTGAATAGTGTTTCACTTCACATGTGTAACATCCCCCATTTTGAGGACTAGAACCAACCGCTATGGATGCTACGGTCATTCATGGTTATTAATCCCCAGTGACAAAACGCAGCTATGTTAATCATATTAATAATTAGAAGCACATGAATATAAAAAAAAATTCTAACACAATTCGAGAAACAACTTTTACCTTCCATTTCAAAATATGATTTCATATTCATTACATAATCCCATTCACGATATAATTATTATAAAATACACCGAGAGAAACATATGAAGATGCCCCCTTGGTTGATCAAAGTCTAACACTTGGCAATTATATAACTTGACCTTACACCCATATAGAGAAAATCAAACAACACAATGGATTAGATAGGTACTCCTAAATAGCTAGATTGCCTTCTGCACGTCTTTAGAAGCTTAATCGTCTAATTGGAAACCTGTAAACCCTTACTTCTGACCTACTCAAATGAGTATCAAAGAATTTAAGGTGAAAAACAAAAAACTTTAGGTTAGACAAAAAGTCTGGTGTGAATAATAACCTGTCATCTCAAACCAAATAGATATCTAGTGAGATCAAGCTGCTAAGCGGAACGGGTTTTCCCCTTACTAGTACCTTAACCAAAATATATTAACCATATACATTCCTCATGCATCCACAATGATTAGAACATTAAAGATTATCTACAGTTATGCAACATATACTGGATTATCTATCCCACTTTGTTAGACCACCCATCTAAATTTTTATTGACTATCCGTCTTATACTTATGTCAACTACCCATCTCACATATGATTACTTAGATTACCTATCTATAATGACCCAAGATTTAATCACTTTAAAATATAAATTTTAAATATATATTTAATATTTAATTAATGGATATTATATCTAAAATAAAATCCTTTTGAATAATAACCAATGACAATGAAATTATTTTCAAAATTTGTTCACAAAAATAATTAGTTCAAAGAAAAATAGAAAATGTGTCTAGAAATCGTTTTTCGAATTTTTGACTTTTCAATGTCCAAAATTTATCGGAAAACGTTATGCATATTTGAGTTAAATATTCGCTTTCATTTATAAATAAGTTAGAACACTTCACACATATATATACACACACTTAATATGATAAGGTGGTATGACTTTTTATGTAAATATAAAACAAAATTTAAAATGTAAAATAAAGTGACATAATGTGACATTTCTTTCTAAACATAAAGTATCTTGGTTATTAAAGCATGTTGGCTCAACATATGAGGAGGGGGGACCAAATTCACGTGGGAAAAGGGTGGAGGGAGCATGGAGAGTGAGGTAGCAAAATATAAGTGGAGGTTATGTACCCTAAGGCTAGTTTGATAATTTAGTTTATTCACTTTGTATATGCACAAATTCCTTACAATTTTTCTCATTTTCTCATTTGTTTCCTTCTTTGTAAACCTTCCTCCAAGCTTTTGAGAAAAGTTCTAATGGCTTCTTAAAGTTCTAAAGTTAGAAACCTTAGTTCATCCACATTTTAAAACTCAAAAATGTTGTTTAAACGCTTCCTTTTCCATTTCATCACTCCTCCTTCACAAAAACATGTCCACACCAGCTTTATCTCCTCTTGGCCATTTCCAAACCCACCTAGGCCGAGCACACCCTAGAGGGGGGTGAATAGGGTGATACTAATAATAATAAAAACTAATGTGAAAATATATATAATAGTTGCAGCACACATAATAGTAGAATAATAAAAACAGAAATCGAACAACATAGATTTACCCAGCTTTGGCAAAACCCTACCCACGTACTGCCCTCAAGGTTTCTACTAGAAATTAAGTAGTCAGACGCTTACAGCCGTAAACTTGCGACACCCATTAACGACTAACCTAACCCTACGCTCAAAACCCTACCACAACTTAGCCACTGAGTTGCGAATTCTCGAACTACAAAACCGTAGTCCGTACCTAGTTACACAACTAGAAATTCACCAAATTTTAAAAAGGAATTACAGATAAAATAAAATAAAAGCAAAACCCTAATTTTATGATTGAACCTAATATAAATATAAAGGTCGGCCCAACTAATATCAAATCAAAGAGACGTCTCTTTTCTTTTTTATTTTCGTCTAAAACTTCGGCCGTTCCCTTTTCTTATTTTATGGCTGCCTTGTTTCTTCTTTGATCTGGATTAGGGTTTTTTCAGTTTGGAGACGCGATTCACAATTGAATGATTAAGGTGATGAATCCACTTTGATTAGCTTCGTCAATCGATTCTCTAACTTTGTTAACTTGCGGCTACTCCAAATGTCGAGCTCAAATGCGGTATATGATTTTAACTTGATTATTCTCTGTTTGATATGCTTGAACTCAACTTCGATTCGAGTTATAAAAAAATTCGATTTAAGAATATACTACGGAATTTTGTCTTGAAATTGAATCCCACTTATGCCGATGATGTAACTGGGTTATATAGGGATGAAATCCCTAAATATACGTTCGTATAATTTTGATTGAATTCTTCATGGTTTTGCTTGACCATTAGATAATTGATTCAATGCTTATGATAGTTCTGACTTGTTCTTATTTGATATGTTGCTTGAACAATTTGAGTCGGTTCCATTATTTTCTCTGATGTACTTTGCTTGGTCACCGTGGCTTGCGTTTGGTTTTAGAATCTGCGATGCTTGTTCATTATGCTACCTTCATTTTTGTTCGAACTGCACCACTGGTATGACACCCCACCTCTATACTCACGCTAGCCAAGGACAATACGGAGTAATGCCGTCAACTAGCACGAAGAATAAGGCTGTCGAGGAGCGACTATCCGTGTAATTGCTTTGTGCGAGCATCGATATGTCAGATAGTATAACATGCATTTCATTTCAGGAGGGAATCCGACATGTCGATACAAACTCAAAGCTGCTACATAGTGGATTTGTCATCTTCGGAAACAAATATAGAAATAAACATAACATACATCAGTCACAGATATCCATATCCCAAAGGCGGAAATAGATATGAATATAACACTTAGAAGTGCACATCAGAGTAGTGGTCAAACAAGATCCACAATATCACAAAAGAATAGATACAAGTGCTAGACAAAAGAATATATTTACATC
Source organism: Allium cepa (assembly GCA_030765085.1). NCBI lineage: Eukaryota > Viridiplantae > Streptophyta > Magnoliopsida > Asparagales > Amaryllidaceae > Allium > Allium cepa. The sequence goes on along the minus strand of CM060934.1, from coordinate 504,082,845 downwards.
AAGGAGTCTCTATCTCAAATGTATAACAACAAAAACTAAAAATCTAATGTAGTTAGACAAAGGTCAGATGATGATCCCTGAAAAGGAGTCAAGCAGAAGCACCTGTAACATCTCGGTTTGACCCGAGTATTATTTAATAAGAAAATAATAAACGGATCGGTCTAGCTATAAATATCGGATAAAATAAGATAGAATAAGAGATATGACGAAAACGTATGATAACTATAATGCCATATCATGAAAAGTATACATTTAACAACAACTAAAATCATACAATATCCCAAAAATCTCATAACATCAAAAAGAATGTCATATTCTTTACCATATTCACCAAATCAGAAATATTGGCTAACATATCAATGCCAAACATAAAAATTGGTGAAACACAAATTCTAGAAATCATCAATTAGAAATCCAGAAATCACAAAAAAGGGGAGGCCTATCATAAGCGGGAGCGTGAAAACTCTCCAACACGTGTATCACTAACGGGATGCTATCCCATGGTCGCTAACCATAGAGCCGGTGCAACGACGTAGTACAAAGGCACGCCCGAGGAACCTGAAACTCAAATAATTCGGAACAACGACATAGTATAACGACACGCCTGATGAACCTGATAAGCTGGAACAACGACGTAGTACAAAGGTACGTCCGATTAACCGAACTCCATAAAAGAATATGGGTCGCTAGCCCACAAGAATGAGTCAAAACTCCAAAGAATGCATAGGTCGTTACCCTATAAAAGAAATGAGACGAAACTCAATAAAACGATGTATAGTCCCCTGCATGGACAAAGAGACATCGCATATCGCGAGTCTAATCACAAAATAATCATCAATGATCAATAAAAAGTGTGGATTACAGTAAGCTAGCGAATAAATGAGTTTAGCTTCATGTCCCATAACCACTGGCTTAACTAAATATTCATGAACAAATTATAGATCTCCACTCATAAAATTGTCACATGAGTTTCAATCGAACAGGTCCAAAAATTAACCGACGAAGTAAACACAAGTGTTTCATACTACTAGTTTTACTAAGCCGTTTAATTAGATTTCTCAAACGAATGAGGTAAAGGTTTATGTATACTAATAGATTGGAAAACGATTTTATAAACAAGCTTTGTATTAAAAATAGAGTTGAAATCATCTTTGAGAAAGAGTTGAAATATTTACTACTAGTATAGAAACCTTTGTATTTAAAAGTGACAAGTCATAGAAATGATTGTAAAAACAATCAATCGCCAAAAATTCACATGCGAAGACGTGAATCAAATTCATAGAAATCGATTTCGAATCCATCGAAATGGATATTCTCAAAAATCCCAAAAAGAAGTCATCAAAGTCGATAATAAATGATAACAAGAAATCGGATCAACTCGGATCGATAAAAATTGGAATCTCAAGCAAAATAGGCAAGTTGGGCTGAAGCAAGCAGGTCAATAGACTGGACACTGAGTTCAGTCGACTGGCCCAATGCTTGGAAAACTCTCGGGTTCCAGGTTAGTCGACTGGACTCAGAGCGCCAGTCGATTAGAACCTGTTTTCCAGTATTTCTAGCCTAATCCCCAAAGGGGCAAGAATCCAAATGGAGCCGATCGGTCGAGCAATTGCAACTAGTGACTTATGCCACACGACAACCCAGTCCTATAGACTCTTCGACTCACTCCAAAGACATGTTCAATCATAAAAGCTAGGATTTTTAAAGATTTAACTTCAAAACACCAAAAATTGAAATTTTCACCAAATCAAAAGCAAACGAATATGAATAGATGTTAGGAATTCATACCTAATAATAATGATAGTTATAGACATGGATGTGAGATAAAATTATCACCTTTTACACAAAAACAAGGAAGAAGAAGCTTGAAAACAAAAGGAAGATCAACCACTCTTCAACTTTATCTCTAGAAACTCATCTAAGATTATAAACAAATATTTCCTAAGTTAGGGTATAGGGAATTTCTGAAATTGGAGAGAGATTGAGATGGAGAAGAAGAAGGTGATACTTACCTAAGCTTTCTCTTGGATTTTGGAGTTAAAACTTGAATTTGCAAAGAAGCTAGGGCTTGGGGATTTTAATTTCCAATCTCTTCCCCCATTATTCCTAAGCTTGAAGTGTTAGGAAATAGAAATGAAATGGATGAAGAGGAGTAGGGGTGGAGCTAGAGTCTTAAGTTGGTGTTAATGGGCTGAAACCCAAACCCAAAGCCCTAAGTGAAAAGGTCGAAATTCTAGCTAACTCCAAACATATCGATGTTTATACTCAAAAAGGTCGCAAACGTCATTTTGAACTCAATGGAAGTGGTCTCGAGTCCTAATTTGACTGTTTGTCAAAAAATAGCTTTTCGGACTATAATCCGACTAACAACGCTGTATTTAAATAAAATATTTAAATACACAATCATAAAATATGTGGGTTGTTACAGACTCTCCTCCTTAAAGAAATTGCGTCATCGCAATATTTAAGAAGAAAATAAAAAGTAACAACCATAGAAGCATATCAACACAAAAGAAATTTGAAATACGATGTTCACCTCAAAGAGCTCGAGAAAGTAAGTCCGGATGTGTTCGCACGATGAATTCTCTAGATTCCTAAGAACAATCCTTAGGTTTTGAGGACCATTGTTCTTTCACAAGAGGGACATCTTTATTTCGAAGGCGTTTTACCTCTGATGCAATGATACGAATATGATGCTGCTCGTAAGTCAAATTAGGCGAAATTTCAATTTCTTCAACAACACCGGACTCAAGAATAGAATCGGAATCTCGAAGGCATTTCCGCAACTGAGAGACGTGGAATACGTCATGAATAGCAGAGAACTGAGCCGGTAATAAAACACGATAAGCCACGGAACCAATATGTTTGGTGATGGGAAATGGACCAATATATCGAGGTGCTAATTTTCCCGATCGACTGAAACGCACAACACCCTTTATAGGTGAAACACGAATAAACACCAAATCTCCCACAAAAAATTCTAACTTCCTTCTTTGATTATCGGTATAGGATTTTTATCTACTTTGAGCTTCTTTCATCCTATGGCGAATAAGGTCAATCTTTTCTGTGGAATCACGAATAAAGTCTGGACCTAAAACCAGCTTCTCACTGGCCTCAAGCCAACAAGAAGGAGATCGGCATGGCCTTCCATAGAGTGCCTCAAAAGGTGTCATGCCAATACCAGATTGGAAGCTATTATTATAGGAAAACTCAACAAGAGAAATGTGATCTTCCCAACTCCCACCAAAATCAAGAACACATGCACGAAGAAGATCTTCAAGAGTTTGATTCACCTGCTCAGTTTGTCCATCGGACTGAGAATGATAAGCGGTGCTAAAATTAAGCTTCGTTCCCAAAGCTTTTTGAAACTCTTCTAAAATCCACTAGTAAACAATGGATCACGATCACTAACAATAGAAGTAGAAACCCCATGCAATTTAACAATTTTCTTTAATAAAGAGTTTAGCCAAAAGAAGTACGGTCCGATTGGACTGAATGGGAATAAAGGGCGGATTTTGTTAGTCTGTCAACTATCACCCATAGGCTATCATGACCCGAACAAGAACGGGGAAGACCGTCAATAAAGTCCATGGTAATCTAATCCCACTTTCAAATTGAAATGTCCAAAGGTTGCAATAACCCACCGGGTCTTTGATGCTCGGCCTTAACAAGTTGGCAAGTCATGCAACGCTTAACAAAGTTAGCAAAATCGGATTTCATTCCATCCCAATAATAGAATTGTTTCATATCCGTGTACATTTTGCTACTATAGGGATGAATGGTAAATTTAGAACGATGAAAATCTTCTAAAATATCTTTACGAAGATTATCAATATTTAGCACCATAAGTCTACCAAATTTTCGAATACCACCACGAGCATCAATATCAAAGTCTTTCAAACCTTCAATATCAATTTTATCCCTAAAACTTTGGCTGAGAAGAGCCAATTCGGGATCTAGCTTTTGAGCTTCAAGAATGCGGTCTAAAAGAGAAGGGTAAGCCTCAAGGCTACATAAAATGAGAGATGCACATAAATTGGATTCACGATCTCGAATCTCACAAGCGGATAAAGTCTCGAGATCATTCCATTCGGATATCATCATGGAAACAACCGCTTGTTGCTTACGACTAAGGACATGGCAACACGATACCCTTTCTAGAAGTATAAAGAACATCAAGATTATAAGATGCAAGGAACTCGAGCCAATGTTGTTGACGCAAATTAAGTTCCTTTTGGGAAAATAAATACTTCAAAGATTTATGATCAGTGTAGAGAACAAATTTTTTTCCCAAAAGATAGTGGCGCCAAATTCTAAGGGCGAAAACAATAGCCGCGAGCTCTAAATCATGAGTGGCGTATCTATTTTCGGCCGGCTTTAATTGCCTAGAAGCATAAGCAATAACACAATCCCTTTGCATAAGAACGTCTCTCAAACAACACGACTAGCATCGGTGTAAACAATAAAATCTTGGTTCCCTTCGGGAATCACAAGAATAAGAGCATCGGAAAGGAGTTCTTTTAATTTCTGAAAATAAGCTTCAAATTTGTCCGACTAAATGTATCTAACTCCTTTCTTTGTCAAGCTAGTAAGAGGCACGGAAATTTTAGAAAAGTCCTTTATGAACGGACGGTAATAACCCACCAATCCAAGAAAGCTACGAATTTCCATCACACTCTCCGGTCTCTTCCAATCTTGAATCGCTTCAATCTTTGAAGGATCCATGGAAATTCCAGATTCAGAAATGATATGACCAAGAAATTTCACACGAGATTGCCAAAAGTGGCACTTAAAAAAATTCTTTCAATTGATTGCTCCTAAGAGTTTCCAACACAATCCGAAGATGTTTTTCATGCTCTTCCTCAGTTTTAGAATAAACAAGAATATCATCTATAAAGATGAGAACAAATCGATCAAGGAAGTCTTTGAAAACTCGATTCATAAGGTCAACGAAATAAGCTGGAGCATTCGTTAAACCAAATGGCATAACAAGCCATTCATACGATCCATAACGAGTACGGAATGATGTCAAAGGAATGTTATCCTCTGCAATACGAAGCTGATGAAAACCGGTTGCTAAGTCTAACTGTGAAAAGACTCTATCACCGCTAAGTTGATCGAATAGATCATCAATCCGAGGTAAAGGATATTTATTCTTTATAGTAAGATCATTAAGCTTGTGGTAGTCAACGCAAAGCCTAAGTGTACCATCAGATTTCTTTACAAAAATAGCAGAAGCCCCCTAAGGAGAGGAACTAGAACGAATAAATTGCTTCTCTTCCAATTCGAATAATTGTTTGCGCATCTTCTCATTTTCTTTATTGGACATACAATAAGGAGGATGAGTAATAGGTAAAGCTCCAGGAACTAGATTAATTCTAAACTCAATGGCTCGCTTAGGGGGTAATCCTAAATCGGGCTCAAATATATCGGGAAATTCTCGAACAACGCGAATGAGAGAAATGACATCTTCCTCATCATCATTATCATCATCATGAGGATTTAAAGAATATAAAGATGTTGCCAAGTTAGAATCCTAATCTTTAAGAACAATAGAAATCTGCTTAACGGATTGAGGATGTCGAAGATGAATAGTCCGCTCAGGATACAGGATATTGGCTTCATAATGGTTAAGCCAATCCATTCCCAAAATCATTCTGAAGCCTAAGTAACGGATGACATGCAAATCGGCTAGGAAAGAAAAATCACACAAAATAATCTCGACATCTTTACAAAGCAAACTAATGTTGCGGATCTACCAATCGGATTCGCAATTCTCAAAGAAGTCATTAAAGCCATGACACTTAAAGAAAAAGCATCAACAAGTTCTTTTGATATAAAAGAATGGGATGCACTCGTATCAAAAAGAACTCGAATAGCTTGATCATGAAACATAATAATGCCATCAAGGATATGATGAGAAATACCTTGACCGTGAGAAGTGTTACTAGGGTCTTGCACAACATTTAGCTTTCCCTCCTTCTTGCTTTGAAGTTTGGGACATGAAGATATAAGATGACATAAATATTTGCAATAGTGACAAAAGAGAGGTTTCGTACATCTATTAGCATAATGGTCCTTAGAACCACAATTGTAGCATTGCCCACCAATAGGGGTAGGATTCTTTGCTACTGAAGCTGCTTGCTTCCCTTTCTTGTTGTGATTTGGACCTTTGAATTTAATAGGTCTTTTCTTGTTGTTTTTGAAGCTCGGTTTGGTACCCACAACTTCAACATCACTCTCCCTATCGGCCTCTTCCAGTCAAAGAGCGATGTCAATAAGCCGATCAAAAGCAACTTCTAATTTCAGAAGTAATGGCTTTTTGAGATTCTTATTCAAGCCATAAACAAACCTCTGATTTTTCTTCGATGGGGTATTTATATATTCAACCCCGTATTTAGAAAGAGATTCGAAAGATGCGACGTAGTCTGTCACAAAAGATTCACCTTGAACAAGGTCTATGAAACGCCGGGCCAAAGTTACCTTTTCAGCTTCCGGCACAAATTTTAATTCGAATTGTTCCCGGAATTGCTCCCAAGTGAGATCTACTTCAATAATTTCAGAAGTCAGAAGCACATACCAATCTAATGCTCTTTCTTGGAGCATACTAGAAGCCACTTAGACTTGATGAAGATTAATAAGATTCATGCGAGAAAAGATACGGTCGCATGTTCTAAGCCAAGCTTGGACTTCGATAACGCCCCCGGAACCCCGAAACGGCTTTTCACCCAAATTTGTATAATCACTCCACAGGCGTACAAATTCGGATTTTGGGTGAGTAGGCTCTGGAATGGGTTCGACAGCTTGAGCATTCTTTCCAAGATCTAGAAGCTGTTAGGCAGACATAAATACTCCATCCTGAGGAGTAGCACTGGATTGACCGGCGTTGGGACAGCCAGGTCTAACCATTTCTCTTCTTTAAGAAAGAAAGAAAGAAGAAGAAAAAGATATTCTCAGAATGAATATCAAACAATAATGGTTGATAAAACAAGGCATTACAAAGAAAATAGGATAGAACGGGTCCAATGACTCGAATAAAACCCTAAGGCATGACTCCTAAGATTGACTTAGGACGATGATCCTTGTTAAATTATTCTACATCGTTCCGAAGTTTGGCTTCGATACCAAGCTGTGACGTCCCACCTCTGTACTCACGCTAGCCAAGGACACTATGGAGTAATGCCGTTAACTAGCACAAAGAATAAGGCTATCGAGGAGCGACCATCTGTGTAATTTCTTTATGCGAGCACCGATATGTCAGATAGTATAACATGCATTTCATTTCAGGAGGGAATCCGACATGTCGATACAAACTCAAAGATACTACACAGTGGCTATGTGGTCTTCGGAAACAAAAATAGAAATAAACATAACATACATCAGTCACAGATATCCATATCCCAAAGGCGGAAATAGATATGAATATAACACATAGAAGTGTACATCAGAGTAGTGGTCAAACAAGATCCACAATATCACAAAAGAATAGATACAAGTGCTAGACAAAAAATATGTTTACATCAAGGAGTCTCTATCTCAAATGTATAACAACAAAAAATACCAATCTAATGTAGTTAGACAAAAATCAGATGATGATCCCTGAAAAGGAGTCAAGCAGAAGCATCTGTAACATCTCGGTCTGACCCGAGTATTATTTAATAAGAAAATAATAAACGAATCAGTCTAGCTATAAATATCGGATAAAATGAGATAGAATAAGAGATATGACGAAAACATATGATAACTATAATGCCATACCATGAAAAGTATACGTTTAACAACAACAAAAATCATACAATATTTGTGGTTCCACCTTTTGAATCTCTTTATTAACAGCGCCAATTCAGCTGCTCCAGCGTCGTCGTCGTCACTTTCTGTTGTTCCTTTGAGAGCTATTGATTTCTTTCGAGTATCACCTCCTTCACGTTCTTTCTTGAATTTCATTTCTAGCTCATAAGTAGTGAGATTTCCAATGAGTTCCTCAACTTTGATTTGTTTCAGATCTATTAATTCTTGAATGGCGGTAACTTTCACTTCAAAATTTCATGGAAGGATTTTGAGGATTTTTCAGACTATTTCCAATTATGTATATGGTTTTTCAAGAGCTTTTGATTTGTATACGAGATTAGAAAATGGTCCATACATCTCTTTGATATTCTCATCCCTGGCCATTGTGAAGTACTCGTATTCGCTACTAAGCATGGCAAGGTGAGATTATTTGACTTGGAAAGTTCCTTCGTGAGTCACTTCAAGTGTGTGCCAAATTTCCTACGCAGTTAGACAATGTGAGACACGGTTAGATTCAATTTGACCTAATGAGCAGGTAATATAATTCATAGCTTTAGCATTAGCATTTTGTGGCTTATTTTCAGGATATGTCCCTTGATCCGTTAGTTTTTCAATTTCTTGATTATATACCACTATAGTTGGTGTCTAATATACCATTTCAAAAATATTCCATACATCTATGGTTTTCAGAAAAAAATTCATTCTATTTTCCAGTAAGCATATTCACCATTGAACATAGATGGTCTAACTATGGACTGACCCTCAACAAAAGCATTATTAAAAGAAGCTATTTTAAAAATCAAATTTTTAAAACAAAAATTGGATTTTGAAAAATCAAATTTTCAAAACAAAAAAAATGGTTTTTGTTCCTAAATCTGATACCACTTGTAGGATCGAATTCACCGTAGAGGGGGGTTGAATAAGGTGATACTAATAATAATAAAAACTAATGCGGAAACATATATAATAATTGCAACACAGATAATAATAGAATAATAAAAGCAGAAATCGAACAATACAGATTTACCCAGTTTTGGCAAAACCCTGCCTACGTGTGCCCCAATGTTTCTACTTGAAATTAAGTAGTCAGACGTTTACATCCGTAAACTTGCAACACCCGCTAACGACTAACCTAACTCTGCACTCAAAACCCTTTCGCAACTCAGACACTAAGTTGCAAATTCTCGAAGTACAAAACCGTAGTGTGTACCTAGTTACACAACTAGAAATTCACTAAATTTAAAAAGAAAATACAGATAAATAAAACAAAAGCAAAACCCTAATTTTATAATTGAGCCTGATATAAAAATAAAGGTCGGTCCGACTAATATTAAATCAAAGAGACGTCTCTCTTCTTTTTTATTTTTGTGTAAAACTTCAGTCATTCCCTTTTCTTATTTTATGGCTACCTTATTTATACTTCGATTTGGATTAGGGTTTTTTAGTTCAGAGACACTGATTCACAATTGAACGATTAAGATGATGAATCCACTTTGATTAGCTTCGTCAATCGATTCTCTGAGTTTGTCAACTTGCGGCTACTCCGAATGTCGAGCTCGAATGCGGTACATGATTTTTGATTTGATTATTCTCTGCTTGATATGCTTGAACTCGACTACTATTCGAGTTATAAAATTGTTTTCGATTTAAGAATATACTTTGGATTTTTGTCTCGAACTCGAATCCCACTTATGCCGATGATGTGACTGGGTTATATAGGGATGAAATCCCTAAATATATGTTCGTATAATTTTGATTGAATTCTTTGTGGTTTTGCTTAACCATTAGATAATTCATTCAATGCTTATGATAGTTCTGACTTGTTCATGTTTGATATGTTGCTTGAATAGTTTGAGTTGATTCCATTATTTTCTCTGATGTACTTTGCTTGGTCACCATAGCTTGCGTTTGGTTTTAGAATCTGTGATGCTTGTTCATTATGCTCTTTCCATTTTCAAATATTTTTGACTTTTGTTGAATTTGTTTATCTCGGCCATGACTTGGGTTTGAAACTGCTACCTTGATTTTTGTTCGAACTGCACCATTAGATTTTCGGAACTTGATTTGTTAAGTTCGAACTTGTTCTGCTACCTTGATTCATGACTCGCAACTTGTTCAATTCATGCCACTGGTATTTACTATAAATATGTATGATGCTCTGGCTTCATGATATTTGTGGCATACTTGACTTTCATCGATTTGCACTTATTTTTTTTAACTGCTATTTCTTTTGTAAACTCCCGCTTCATTGAGTTCATGTCTGAATGATTTGATTGAACTCGAACTAGAACTGGTTTTGATACATTTAGTGATCTAGTTGTATTTCATTGAACCGGATTGGTAGTCTTGGTCATGTAATCTTTATAGCCTTGCTATGATATGCATACATGTATGTTGTTTCATTGTTGGTTTCTCCATTTCATTGTAGTCTGGTCTAGTTGAGTTATTTCGTCTTGAATCATGTCTGTAGTTTTCCATTGTCATGTGATCTATCGACATGTTGATTTAATCACTATTTCATTTTACTCAGAGCACCTGGTCTGGTTGGTTTCATGCGTTGTTGCAGTTTGGTTTGACTTTGATTCATGTAGGGTCTAGATGATGTTGACCTTGTTTGGTTTCCATTCACTTGGTATTAGTTGTTTATGAACTTGATGTTGCGTTTGATTCTTCAAGTGTACATTTGTATTCATGTAAATCTTCTTGATCCTTTGAGTCTACCACTGCTTGTCTCTAAACAGTTTGTACCACTTGAATATGTAAATGACTCGTGGCATCTATTTCATGTGCATTAATCATTGTGTTCATCTGGAAGGTTGTATTGATTTTGATTTGGGACTTCATGTTTCTTGGTTTTGGACTTGAGTCTACGTTGTTGTTGCATCATGGAGTCTGTTATGTGTTACTATTCTAGTTGTACCCTATATATGAACTGTTGATTTTCTGGGAGTTTTTGTATTATTTGAACTCATATATGTGTATACATACATATATATACATGCATATATGTATACATGTGTGTATTTTTATGTGTCTGGTTGAAAGGCTGCTATTATTGCATTTCACATGTTCATTGTAGCTGGTGTTTTGTTGTACATTTGAAGTGCAAGTGCACTGCCCTGTTGAAGTTTGCATATGAGCTTTATGTGTACTCGAGTTATAGTGACCTGCCTCGAGTTAGAATGGTCTGGTTCATGTTATTATTTCATGCATGTTGTCTGTGAACCATTTGAATGTTAAGGCTGTGTTGCTTGTCACCATGATGTCTGGTGGTAGCTGCATGTTTGTATTGCTGGTTATTACTTTGATCGATAATTTTCACTTGAGTTGAATCCAGCCTTGGCTCGGGTTTGACCTTGTGCTCACATGTCCCTGTAGTTTTAACACGCAAGTGTATATTGGTGTGTACGGCTTTATGGCAAGTATAGTGATGCACTGTGCATGTCACAAGTTGTTCGTGTATGATGGATTCAAATGAAAATGATGATGAATAACCCAAATAACTGAGGCAAATAACATTTTCAAAAACATACTTTAATTTTCACTGTAAAATATTTTCTTTTTCCATTTTACCGCGTTATGTTTATTTTGCAGATAATTCAGATATTGGATTCAAGCTGGAACATAGGTGAAGATAAATATGAGTGTGTGAGCGATATGTAGTGAGGTCAAAAATGTAAATTGAAATTTTTGATGTAATCGAAACTATAATGTCATTGAAATTGTGTATATATAGTGAGAGCTCAAATTTATACTATTCAAAACTGTAATAAAATATTTGTTTGAATATGAATTATGTGTTATTTATTTTATTCATCAAATATTTATTTAATTATGTGAAAAATAAAATAGTACAATAACAAGTACATTTAAATGAATATATATATATATATATGTTTATTATCATCAAACTAAAATCATATACTAGCATATTCTACATTTTCCACCCTTAAGCCACCAAATGCACTATTTTTCCTAAGGCAAAGCAAAGTTATAGTCGTATTAAGCCATACTGAAAGTTCGCTTAGTTTTGTTAACTTTTGGTGAGTAAAGTTTTCTCCTAAACTAAGTTTTCTACACTTATATATATATATATATATATATATATATATATATATCCTTAACTTGGGTTGTAAATATGATATTTGTTTAGGTAAAAATAATATTGAACTGTATGTATATATAAGTGCTTGGATTATAATGATGTTTGAGTTTGGTTTATATGTACTTGTATGCCATGTTTGGAATTAGACTTGAAGAAGTCTAATATTTGTGTCAGTTAGGAAGTTGAAATTTTAGCTTATGCTTACGGTTGCAATGTGAATATGAATGTTATAATCTTGAATACATGATTGTGTGCTAACTCTCGCATCCGCACGTGTCGGACTTGAATTGCTCAAAATATTAGATTGTTAATTTATATTGGCAAAACTCAGCATACACAGTAAATAAATAAATCACATAATCACAGACACAGTGTAATATAACAATAAGCAGCGGAAACAAAAGAATAGTAGTTCATGATGCTACTATATATATAACAGAGTTAAATAAGATACAACAGAAGTCTCAAATACAATAGTCAAATACAAGATCAAAATACATCACTGGAATCAATTGAACAACTACGACCTGAAAGGATGTAGATGGATCTCCAAAAGAAGCTCCAACTCTAAAGGTGAGTCTCGAAAGCTGTAACACTCAGTCTGACACGAGTATAAAGCAAACACAAAATACTCAAGTCAGGATTAACATTCTTATATCAATAAATCCAACTTAACTAAAATATCAACTAAAATTTCAATTTAAAACTTTAATATTCAACATTTTAAAACTAAATTTGATAATTTCGTGTCTATATATATATATATATATATATATATATATCATAATTTAACTTCATTATTATTTAGTTTTTAAATAAAAACAGTAGAAAAGAAGGTTGATGAAACTAATTGCCTCGCCGGTCCAAGTCCTTGTTTGAACAACAAAGGGAGGAGTACTTAATGCTCAATCCACTCACCCGGCAAAGATGATGAGGCGGATATTAGGCATTTCTAGCTTTATGCATGCATGGGAAAGGAATGCCCTGAACAGACAAGGTAACAAGGCACAAGTTATTCTTCCAAAGGCCAAGGTAGCGAAGTCATTCACTAAATAAATCTAGTTCATTTAAATAACACCTCAAATTACAATAAACTTCATATTTCCTTCAATTTATTTAATCTTTAAATATTCATTTAATCACCTTAAACCAAAATCAAGTTATAAAACCATATACTCAAAAATCTCAAATTCAATAAGTATCAAATCGATTTAATTAAATAAAATTCTTAATTAAATACAATTTCAAATAAATTCAAATTTATCTTCCCAACCTTAACTTATAAAACCAATTATAAAAATCTATTTCAAAAATAAAATTTTAAATAATTACTGAACAAATTATATATTAATTAAATCAAATTTAATTTAATTAAACCTTATTATTAAACTTGTTTTATAATAAAACTAATTTATACATATTTTAAAATAGTAAATTTATCAGTAAATTCTTAAAATATATAATTTCAAAATAACTTAAAATTTTAAAATTTCCAAGACATATAATTTTAAAATCAAAAACTTAAACCTATATAAAATATATATATATATAATATCTAAAAATCAATATCTATTAAACTGTATATTTCTTTACAAAACCTTGGAAATCATTTTCAAAATATTTATATATATAGACCAACGAGGTCTGTATATAAATTTCTATCCTATAGTCAAGTGATATAGATATTTATCATTACAATCCGCAATTTAAACATATACAGGTATACATCATTACAACCCGCAATCCCAAATTCAATTCAATGAAAATCGCTTGGGTTTATCATTTCAACCTACAACGATTTTCTCATATTCTACAGATCGTTCGGGTATGTATCATTTCAACCCGTAGTGAATTCTATACTAACAGGGAACTTGCGGAGTGATAACAGATATGATGATAATATAACAGACATATATCATCAATATAAGTAACAGATAATTATGTCAGATGTCACAAGTGAACAAATACAGATAATAGCATATATATAGCAATGTAAATAACTAACAACAGCATATTCCAATTATCATTTCAATTGAAATCAAATTTAATAAATATAAGAATGTTAATCATGAGTGATTGCTCATCTTCGAGGCTAGAGAGATTTGACAATGAAAAGGATTACGAATCCAGACACGAATTCCAAAACGAAGCAAGATCGGCACAAATTCGACGGGCAAGCTGATAAATAGGAATTGATGAGAATCAGATATATTACATATATATATATATCAATTTCAAAAATCAATTTAAACCTATAGTAAAATAATATATATATATATATATAATTATTTTCAAATCAATATTAAATTTAAATACATATAAATAAAATCTCTATATGTGTTTGCATCCTAACCCATATATATGCAGATATACATAATGTATTTAAACTATTAAATATTATAAGAATAAATATGAATACCAATATTATAATATACATAAACTAATAGTTTATTAAACTAACCTACATATCAAGCCTTGAAAAATCATATTCAATACAACATATTTTTTTACATTTCATATAACAGATCTTATATATAAATTATATATATATATATATATATATTTAAAAATTTATATTATTATAACATACTCTTAAAATCATTATAAAAGAAAGAAGATTCCAGGAACAAAATTTCAATATATATATATAACACACTTTGACAATACTATTATTATTATGACTTATTTTTACTAATATACTAAAAGAACAGACTTATCTATATCTATCTATACAGTGACAATATATCATAACATACTAACAGATTATATACTATAATATAACCCTATTAAATAACCTATTTCATTATATACATATATATCATTTATATTTGTATATGAATAGCGATTACAACAATGCAAAATAACTCTACTTTTTATCCATTTATATACATGCAGACCACAAAACTCTACAGAAATATAAATACATAACAGACGTACCATATATTTATATTTCAACTCTCACAAATAAACTAATACAACTTATATAGATCCAACTTGAATATAATTAATGTACACGACAAAACAGATGCAGACTAGTATATAGTATACATATAAAAATATATATAAGTTTTAAAACACATAAATTTTTAAAACCAAACATATATATAAGTAAATATGTGCACAGGCTAATAGCTGTGTATACAACCTATTCGAAAATGAATGTATAAACTGGAGTAAACATTATATATATATATATATATGTATGTATGTATGTATGTATGTATGTATGTATGTATGTATGTATGTATGTATGTATATAATAAAGGCAAATGAGATAGAATGTATACATCTTATATAATCTAAAACTAACCTAGTATATAATTCTTACATAAAACGATATATAGATACAACAACATATATATAACTAACAGTGAAATTTTTTTTGGGTATAAATTATATGATAACTAACAAATAACCTTAAATATGACCCACACAACATGACATGCTTTAAACATATACATATACACACATATATATTAATAAAATCGAATATAATAAAATATAAATGAAACATGCATACCAATACTAAGAAATAAGTAGGCCAAGCATGTAGAGAGGTGGAGGCGTTGCTAAGATGGCGGAGATGGTGCAATTGCCGAGGAGGAGTTGCGGAGGGAGGCAAGGTTATAGGCTCGGCAAGAGGAGATAAAGGCGGGTATGCATGGATGGCTGGTCGAGGTTTGTTGCATGCTCTGGTGTTTGGCGAGGAGGGGAAATCTAGGAAGATGACGTGCAGGGATGAACAGGCGCATGCCAGAAATAAGAGGAAGAACTTGTGGCTCGGTGAAGTGGAGGGCGAGTTCTGTTGTGTGCTTGGTAAGGAAGAAAAAATGAGGTTGCTTCCTTGGTGGGTTAGAGGGGAGAGAACGAATAGAATAAATAGGGAAACGAATTTTTTTAGAATGAACTAGAAATGTAAATAGAATAGATAGGAATGTTAAAGGCCATAATTAAATTAAAGGGATATTAATGGATAGAGCTGTTCGTGTTCAATAGGTAGGCAGATCAATGGACAAGAAAGACCAAAAGGCATAAATATAAATACCGATACGGTTAACATTTTCGTGGATTGTGCTGCGTACCAGACTTCAAAACACAGAATTGAATATACCGTAGAGAGTAGCACGACGAGATGATCAAAACGGTATGCAGATCTTAGTGGTACGATTATCCTATCAAAAGTCGATAGTCGGTACCAGAAATGCTACTAAAACGTCGGAGATAAACGGAGCAATAGCTGTCCAAATTTGAGGAAACGAATTATAATGTCCACTCAGAAGATGATTTAGAAGTTTATTGAATAAAAATATTCAGGTTTGGAAAATATTTTATTATCATCTAATATTAACTGATTTGAATTGAAATAAATTTACAAAATAAAATAAACTTCCAAATTATCTGATGAAAATTTACCATTTGCTATGTTTAAATAGAATTTTCCAAGTATTAAATTATTTTTTCCAATATCAAATGTTTAAAATTTCACAAAAATTTAGTTAATATATTATTAAAACCATTAAAAATTTATAGGTCGTTACACTCTCCCCCACTCAAAACTTTTCGTCCCCGAAAAGGGAGGAGGTATGAGAATAGAACAACCAAAAAGAAAAAAATTAACGAATAAAATAAAACAATTAATTTAAAACCATATAAATTTCAATTATTTTAATTTATATTCAACAATTTAGTTTAATCCATTTTATTAAATCAATAAATAGTCATTCAGTTCAAATTGTTGGTTCAAATTGTCAATTCAAATCATATAAATTTCATTTAGTCTTTAAATTGATTTCCATTAACTTATTTATATAAAAATCAATCACTTACATAATTTTCTTTCCATTAAAATTTAAGTCATTTCATAAAATATTACTCAAGCTTCTATTGCCTTACTTAAGTTTATAACTTAATTCGGTTATTGAATAAAAAATTAAGTTTTTAGTATTCGCCCTTGAAGAGAAAAGAAATATTTCAATATATCCAAAATAAATTCAATTAAAACATTTAACCTCATTCACTTAGTAAAATATAAGATATATCAAAACATCCTCATAGCATCATGCAAAGATTTTTCAAAAGTCTAAAACAATGTTAGAAATTTATATCAAAACATTATGATAAGCTTTAAAATAAAATTCCTTAAATCCGATAATTTATTAGACTTGTTATTTTTTTAAATAAGTATAAACTCAAGATTATTAAACTAAAACTAATAGTATACTTCATATCTTACATTAAATTACCAAATCAAAGTATAAAATTTCATATCTTTATAATTAATTTTACACACTTGTTTAAAATGAATATTCAAATCACGGAAAATATTTATTATGGTTTAATACAAAATTTCAAACGGTAAATAAACCAATAAATTTACTATTAGTACTTTGAAATCAAGTAAATATTTCAAACTATACTTCCAAAATAAAGTTTCAAACTTATTTTTTTCAAGTATATTACTATAAATAAACTTCGCAAATCAAAATATTTCCATTTATATAATATCTTTAAATTATACATTCAAAGAAACTTATATAAATTTTACTTGAAATATTTATTTGAAAGCTTCATTTTCAAATCAATTATCTTTAATACTTTAATACTTTTCAAAACTCAGTTGTAAGATTTCTTGCTCCATTTATAAATGCCATTTATATGTTTAAATAACACCTTTATAAATATATGTAAACTATTTGGAGACAATTATTTACGTCATTACTTATATTTACAAAGGAGCTATTGAAAACATTAAATCCATAATTCATAAATTTATTTATTTTATCTCAAGATACTTTTTAAACATTATTAATAAATCAATAATCATTTACTTTAAAAATGTTTTATTTAATTAATAACTTCTAAAATATTTACTACACTAATAATTTACTATTAAACCATGCAGTATATAAATAAACAATATTTTAAACATTTTAATTTATTTAGAAAGAAAAAATGACCAAAATATCCTTTATATAATACTTTATCAAAATACATTTATAACTCGATGTCTTAACATGTTTATCCTCGTTCTTGTAGACTCTGGCCATGCGTTGATAAGGCACAAGACTAGAATTCTTCAAGTAATTAGTAGACCTATTTCAGCACCTAGTGAAAAATACTTAAAAAATAGGTATGAGAAGTACCGCTCAAAATCCAATGTCAAATGATGAAAATACGATAGTAGTGGCCCACCGCTGATCCAGTATTTACGCAATGGACACAAAACTTTGCAGAAGATCCTTCCACCTTTCGGATTTCAAAAAAATTTCATAGCCAATTCGTAAACCTGGGACTATCGACCCTTGCTATAGTGGTACGCTGATGCTTCAATGATTTACGCAATGGATGCACTTCCTTCCCGAAAGATCCATAAACGACAGATCCCAGGATCGAAAGCACTTCCATTGGGTAAACTAAAGAACCATCTTCCTGAAAAAAATCGAGGAACTCATGAGTTTAAGTCCGGATAACCATATCAGTTTGAATCTATTTCTGAATTCACCCAAGTCCATTAGGTTTTATCGGTCGAATCCATTCCTGGATTCCCCAAGTCCATCTGGGTCGAAGCATATCATACAATACTTCTTTACGGAGGGTACTTCCCATACCTCCTACTTCAAAATATAACATACCAGTACCCTTTCAAAATTAAAGTTTCTAATATCGTACTTATATAAATTCCATTATGTATAAGATATCATTTCAGATAAAGTACTTCCAAAATCAATAATCTCGAATGTATCAAATCATTCTTATATAAATTCCTTTATATATAAGATTTATCTCTTCACATAGAATACCTTCCAAAATCAGTAGTTTCAAAATCACCTGTACATGTATAAAGTCCGTCTTATACAAGAATAAAAAATTTTCCAAAATCAATTTCGCTATATGAAAAGCCATATGGGATTCAAAATTAGAAGAGTCCTAATCGAAGAGAACTCAAATTAAGAAAACGGACTCGGTAGGAAGATATGATAAATATATTAGAAAAGATGAAGATGAATAGCCTTATATTAATCGCGGGTGACCTTAACCGGGACAACCGTGAATTCAAGAATAAGATGGATGCAGAATTCTAAGGCAAATCGGCATTCGATCGCAAGAGATGGAATTCTGGAAAAACAAGAGATAACAGAATCTAAACCGACGATACAGAAATCTCCAGTGAATCATGCCTATTGTAAAGGAGTTTCACCCCTTTACAAATCATTCAGTGGAGCAATTTAATGCTCCAGAATCAAGAAAACACAAATAAGGAGAGACAATGATGGATTTTGGAACCGAGGGGAATGTTCCAAAATTCAAAGGAAACCGAGTCAAAGAGGAAGAGATTCAAGCTCGAAGAAGGTCATTCTGTAATTAAATTCTACCACGTAAGCTAATTTTTGCCTAAAACCAGAGCTCTGATACCACATGTAACATCCTGGTATTTTCAACCATTCGCATCCACACGTGTCGGACTTGAATTGCTCAAAATATCAGATTTGTTAATTTTATTTGGCGAAACTCAACATACATAGTAAATAAACTAATCACAGAATCACATAAACCAAGTATTGCAATAATAAGCAGCAGAAACAAATGCATAGTAGTTCATGAAGCTACCATTTATATATAATAGAGTTAAAACAAAATACAACAGAAGTCTCGAATACACAGGAGTCTCGATACAATAGTCAAATAACAAATCTGAATACATCACTGGAATCAATTGAATATCTGAAAGATGAAACGATAGTTGGATCTCCAAACGAACCCCAACTCCAAAGGCGAGTCTCAAATGTTGTGACACTCGGTCTGACCCGAGCGTAAAGCAAAACACAAAACACTCGAGTCAGGATTAACATTCTTATACCAATAAATCCAACTCAAGTGAAATATCAACTGAAATACAAGTAACTTAAATACAGGTAACTTAAAGGATGTTTGGGATACCCATCCTCTAAGGATCTATGGAACTATATATTATGTAGTAATATACGCTATCGACAACCAAACGTCATTAAAACTCCATGGTCATTTTAAAATAATTTATATTTCAAACCAAAATGTCATATCCATTTCAAAACCATATCAAAACAATATCAGTCTTCACTTCAAATTTATCTATTTCCAAATCAATAACACTTTCAAAGTTATAACACTTTTTACATTTTAAACTTAGAATTTATAATACTTTGTAAATCATAACACTTTAAAAACATAACTTTGAAATTTATAACTTTGAAATTTATAACTTTGAAATTTATAAATTTGAAATCATAACTTTCCACTTGAGCAGTTTAGTTATTAATAATAGTTTATACATAATAAACTATATTATAAAATAAAATTGTTTATATTAAAATAGTTTGTATAAAAATAATTTATATTAAAATAATTTATATGGTAAATTACTTATACATATTAAATACTTCATATAAGAAAATAATTTCCTCAAATTTCACACATCGATTTAAATCAACTTGAATTCCAAAATTGAAATTTTATTCAAATCTCAATTCATCTATTCAATTCAATTCAGTTCCTCAATAAACCACTTCATGTTATATCGATTTCAAATACAGATTGAACCACAAAATAAACCATTTCAATTTCAATATATTTCAAAGCTTTAAAATTCAACATTTTAATACTAAATTTGATAGTTTCATATATATATATATATATATATATCATAATTTAACTTCATTATCATTTATTTTTTAAATATTCACTTAATAAATCCAATTCATTTAAATAACACCCCAAATTAGAATGAACTTCATATTTCCTTCAATTTATTTAATCTTGAAATATTCATTTAATCATCTTAAACCAAAATCAAGTTATAAAACGATATCCTCTAAAATTTCAAATTCAATAAGTTTCAAATCGATTTAATTAAATAAAATTCTTAATTAAATACAATTTCAAATAAATTCAAATTTATTTTCCCAACCTTAACTTATAAAACTAATTATAAAAATCTATTTTAAAAATAAAATTTTAAATAATTACTAAACATATTATATATTAACTAAATCAAACTTAATTTAATTAAATTTTGTTATTAAACTTGTTTTACAATAAAACTAATTTATACATATACTAAAATAGTAAATTTATAAGTTAATTCTTAAAATATATAATTTCAAACTAACATAAAATTTTAAAATTTTCAAGACATATAATTTTAAAATCAAAAATTTAAACCTTTATAAAATACATTTATATATATATATAATATCTAAAAATCAATATTTATTAAACCATATATTTCTTTTCAAACCCATGGAAATCATTTTCAAAATATTTATATATATAGACCAATGGTGTCTGTATATAAATTTCTATCCTATGGTCAAGTGATATGGATATTTATCATTCCAATCCGCAATTTAAACATATACGGATATATATCGTTTCAATCCGCAATCCCAAATTCAATTCAATGAAAATCGTTTGGGTTTATCATTTCAACCTATAATGATTTTCTCCTATTCTACAGATCATTCGGGTATGTATCACTTCAACCCATAGTGAATTCTATACTAACAGGGAATTTGCAGAGTGATAACAGATATGATAATAATATAACAGACATATATTATCAATATAAGTAACAGATAATGGTGTCAAATGTCACAAGTGAACAGATACAGATAATAACATATATATAGCAATGTAAATAACCAACAGTAGCATATTTCAGTTGTCGTTTCAATTGAAATCAAATTTGATAAATATAAAAATGTTAATCGTGAGTGATTGCTCACCTTCGAGGCTAGAGAGATTTGATAATGAAATGGGTTACGAATCTAGGCATGAATTCCAAAATGAAGCAAGATCGACACGAATTCAACGGACAAGCTGATAAATAGGAATTGATGAGAATCAGATATATTACATATATATATCAATTTCAAAAATCAATTTAAACCTATAGTAAAATAAAATAATATATATATATAATTATTTTCAAATCAATATTAAATTTAAATACATATAAATAAAATCTCTATATGTGTTTGCAACCTAACCCATATATATACAGATATACGTATTGTATTTAAACCATTATTTATTATAAGAATAAATATGAATACCAATATTATAATATACATAAACTAATAGATTATTAAACTAAACTAAATATCAAGCCTTGTAAAATCATCTTCAATACAACAGATTTTTTTACATTTCATATAACAGATCTTATATATAAATTATATATATATATATATATATATAAATTTATATTATTGTAACATGCTCTTAAAATCATTATAAAAGCAAGACGGTTCCAAGAAAAAATATTCAATATATATATATATATATATATGTATGTATATGTATAAACACACTTTGAAAATACTATTATTACTATAGCTTATTTACACTTATATACTAAAAGAACAGACTTATCTATATCTATCTGTACAGTGACAATATATCATAACATACTAACAGCTTATATATTATAATATAACCCTATTAAATAACCTATTTCATTATATACATATATATCATTTATATTTGTATATGAACAACAATTACAATAATGCAAAATAACTATACTTTTTATCTACCTATATACATGAAGACCACAAAACTCTACCGAAATATATATATACATAATAGACGTACCATATATTTATATTTAAACTATCACAAATAAACTAATAGATCTAACTTGAATATAATTAATGCATACAACAAAAAATATGCAGACTAGTATATAGTATACATATAAATATATATAATTTTTAAACACATAAAATTTTAAAACCAAATATATATATATATATAAAAGTTAATATGTGCATAGGCTAATAGCTATGCATACAACCTATTCGAAAATGTATATGTAAACTGGAGTAAAAATTATATATATAATATAGGCAAATGAGATAGAATGTATACAGCTTATATAATATAAAACTAACCTAGTATATAATCCTTATATAAAACTATATATAGATACAATAATATATATATATAACTAACAGTGAATTTTTTTGTATAAGCTTGTATTATAACTAATAGATAACCTTAAATATGACCCACACAATATAACATTGTGACGCCCCACCTCTATACCCACGCTGGCCAAGAACACTACGGTGTAATGCTGTCAACTAGCACGGAGAAAAAGGCTGTTGAGGAGCGACCATCCGTGTAATTGCTTTGTGTGAGTACTGATATGTCAGATAGTATAACATGCTTTCAAGAGGAAATCCGACATACCGATACAAACTCAAAGCTACTACACAGTGGCTATAATAATCTTCGGAAACAAATATAGAAATAAGCATAACATAATCGGTCACAGATAATTCATATCACAAAGGCGGAAGAAGATATGAATATATAAATTACACATGAAAGTGTACATCAAAGTAGTGGTCAAAAAGATCCACAATAATACAAGAGAATAGCAACACGTACTATGCAAAAGAATACAACTATGAGTCTATATCTCAAGTGTAAACAACAAAAACAGCTAATCTATATGGTAAGCCAAAAGTTAGAGTAATGAATCCCAAGGGAGAAGTCAAGCAGAAGCACCTGTAACATCTCGGTCTGACCCGAGTATTATTTATAAGAAAATAATAAATGGATCAGTCTAACTATAAATATCTGATGACATGATATAGAAAAAGAAATATGGCATAAACACAGGATAACCATAATGGCATACTACTATAAGTATGTAATTGAAAATCAACATGAGATTAATCAATATCACAAGAATCTTCACAAAGATCCAAAAAGAGGTTTCATACCCCAAAACTTGTATTCACAACAAGTCAATGACACACGAATTCACCAATGCATAAAAATTGATAAATCATATCAATGAAAATCACTAAAATTGGCGAAGCACAAATTCCAGAAATCAACACACGAAATCCAGAAATCATAAAAAAAAGGGAAAGAGGCCTATCACACGAACGAGAAGTTATCTCATGGTAGCTAGCCATTAATTTTTGACACACGATCGGCCCGAAGACCATGGGGAGCTACCCCTTATGGATGATTCGGAATCACCCAGATGAAGTCTAGGCTAACCAAAAAGCAAAAAGGTATGTGTGAGTCGAAATCACACAAATGGTGTCCAGCCTAGCCTCGCAAATAGAAAAGATATGTGTAAATCGGAATCACACAAATGGTGTCTAGGCTAACCAAAAAGCAAAAAGGTATGTGTGAGTCGAAATCACACAAATGGTGTCTAGCCTAGCCTCGCAAACAAAGAGACATCGCCCAATTGCTAGTCTAAATCATAAAATGATCGTCATGATCAATGAGAAGTGTCAATTACACTAAGTTAATAAATATAAAAGTTTAGCTTCATGTCCCATAACCACTTGCTTAACTTAAATATTTATGAACAAATTGTAAATCTTCACTAGAAAGTTGTCACTAGAGTTTCAATCGAACAAGTCCAAGAATTAATCGACGAAGTAAACACAAGCGTTTCATACCACTCGTTTTACTAAGTCGTTTAATTAGATTTCTCATACGAGTGAGGTAAAGGTTTGTATATACTAATAGATTGGAAATCGGTTTGAGAAAACGAACTTTGAAATAAAATAGCGTTGAAAACATTTGGAGAAAGAGTTTTGATATTTACTACTAGTATTGAAACCTTCATATTTTTAAAAGTGGCAAATCACAAAAATAATGGTAGGAACAATCAATCACTAAAATTCACATACGAAGACGTGAATTAGTTCCAAAGAAATCAATATCAAATCCATCAAAATGGATATTTCCAAAAATCCCAAAATAGAAGTCATCAAAGTCGAATAACAATTGATACAACAAGTGGGAATAAACCCGAATCGATTAAATTGGAAACGCAAGAGAAATAGACAAAAATAGGCATAATAGGCATTTAAGAGCACGTCAGTCGACTGGCTCAATGAGTTCAGTCGACTGACTGCAGGAAACAGAGACCCCTGTCTCTGTTATCTGCCATTGGTATGCCAATTGGCTACAGCCAGTCGACTGGATTCAAAGTCCAGTCGACTGACTGGAACCTAGGCAGATTTTTCTGCCTATATAAATAACGTGCAAAGCCAACAAATTCGCGACCGATCGAGCAATGGCGCTAGGGATTTATGCCTATCGGCAACCCGGCCCTTTAGGCTCTTCGACGCATCACCAAGAACACGTTCAAACATTCATAAAAGGATTTTCTATAACGACCCGCCTTTTTGGACAGTTTGAACCGACGATCAAATACACATGTCGATTCCAAACCATTCAAAAGGACAGATAGTTATTGGGGTAAATAAGAAAAGAAAAGAAAGAGAAATAAAGGAAATGAAACAACACAGAATCTCGCAGCGGAACGATAAAATATAATAGTCAAATAAACAGTTCATGAAGCTGTCTACTATACTTTGACAATTATTTATACAACATTTATCAGAGTTTATACATATACAACAGAATAATTTAAATAATGCAGCAGATAGCATGATACAAGGGTAATAATAGTAATAGTATACCAAATCTTCGTCTTCATCCTCCAGAATAGATCTTCAAAATCTGAAAAACTCAGGACTGACCCGAGCGTAATGAAAAGACAAAACACTCGAGTCAGGACTAAATATCCTTATGCAAGTTAAATCAATCGTAAATAAATATGAGTGGAACGGCGTCAGAGATGTTTACGGGGTTTGACATCTCCTATCAGTGTCAACGTGCGTGCAATAACTTAAGAGATGTTACGGGATTTTCCATCTCCTAAGGATCCGTTAAACTATCTACTATATAGTAATATACGCTAAGTAGATAATGCCTATCAGTAATATAAAGTATCAAAATAGCGTTAAGGCGTTACCATAATCCCCCTTAACACATTTTATATTCCCAAAAGCATATACAAGACCGTAGTTTCCCCAAAACCGAAAGTTACCAGAGGGCAATCCATATACTCAAGGTACAAATCAAAACGTAGTGGTCGCGAATAGGATAATCAGTATGACAAGGTACATGAGGCGATACCAACTAGGATACTAGTAGTTGCGTGATCCGGACTGATGTTGGGCATAGCCAGCAGCTACCCCAACACCGCGAAACAACACTCCGAAATCAAGGGGTGCACCCAAATCGCATCACAAATGTAATAGATATGGTATCGAAGAAGTGTGTCCGCTAGAGGTGGCGAACCTCAATGGCCCGGCGCGGCTCCTGTTTTAGTCATGTCAGGGGTCATCCATTATCGTTCTCTTTCTTCAGTCAACGCGTTCACCAAACCATCCACTTCATTCTGGGTCAAAACTCCACGTATAATAGTTATTAAAGTGGTTTTCGGTATGGACAGAGAGTATGTCCATATCTGATCCCGATCTCTTTAATAACTACGTATTATTACACCGTTGGCTCTTTTACATTTCAGATCGATTCATAATTGATATCAAAATATCATATTCGCTTCAAAATCAAATCCATCTCAAATATCGTCATAGCCATTCAAAACATAAGGTTCCGTTTCAAAATCATTTTCGCATCAATATCTCATTTCGTTTCCAAAATCATTTCAAATTTTAATTTAGGTTGCAACTTCATTTAATCCAATTCGTATTCAAATTCAAGATTTACACATAACATTTCACCTTATTAACCAGCTTAGGATTTTAGAAAAATAGTTTTAAGTAGTTTAAAATAGTTTTAAATAATTGAAATCGTTAAAATACTTTAAAATCTTAAAATAGGTTTGAAATAGATAAATTTGGTTTAAATAATTTAAATTGGGTTAAGTAGATTTAAAATAGATTAAAATAGTTTAAGTATTCAAATGGTTTATATAACAGAGTAATTTGGAAAACAAAATAAAACAGCTTCAAAATCAATCCATTTCAATTATGACTTCCCAATTCAAATCAATTTCAATTTCCATTTTACCGATTCAATTTCGATTTTTAATTCAAATCAATGCCAACTTTGCCTTCAAATTAATTCGATTTCACATTCACCTTCAACTTATTCGATTTCAATATATATCGATTTTTAGCTTGATTTTTCAAAATATCAATTTTAACACTTAACAAAATTATCCTTCAATATTCAAATTTAAATCCCAATTACAAACATGATTCAATTTCAAGCTCAATTTCAAAAGTCATTTTATATCGCTTTTACTTAATAATATTCACAGCTCGATTTAAGGTTCAATCCTTTAAACGAATAAATTTTCGAACTTCAATCATAACCAATTTTTTAATTTCAAAGTCTCAACTTAATTATTTAACAAAATTCCTTTAACCATATTTTATTTCAACATTCCAAACTCAATTTTCGATGAATTCAATTTCTATAAATCGATTTCTATTTATAACTTTAAATCAAAACATTTAAATAAATTTCAAATCGACGATTTCAAAAATTATTAATTTAGCCAATTCGGTGTCCGTATATAATTTTCTATCCTATGGCCAAGTAATTATTTATTTCAATTAAATGTCAGGGATGAGTATATATTACTTAAATTAATCACAGTATCATACGTATGCATAACAGGATCTATATAGGCAATTAAACATCCAAACATTCAATTATCAACCAATAGCATCCATCAAAATACATCATCCAATAACAATATAATTCATGGCAGTTTCATAGTTGTCAATGTCAGGTAATTTAATCGCAATTCAATTTAAATTTAAATTTAACTGTCAATTTAATTTCAACGGTTAATTCAAGTGACAATCTATATGACAATTAAATTTTATCAAACAATGACAAATAAAAAAATCATAACACTTCATAATGTCAATTTAACTAGCATAAAAATATTTAGTACGGTGTGAGCGTTATAAAACACTCACCTTGATTTTTACGATTTTAAATTAAATCGAACGACGTTCGATTTAACTCAAAATTTTCTCCAGCTCCAAATGGTTCCAATCCAACTCCATAGCATAGTGCTCGTCCATACGATTCCATCGCAACTGGTTTCGTCCAAATCGGACCTCGTATGACAAAGATATAGCATTTTAAATATTACACGATTTAAAATATAATTAATTTACAAATTATTTTTATTTTCTAACCCTAACAAATCAGGGCCGCACGATTTCAAACCCCCCTCCATCAGGCTGCACGCAAGCTTTTTCCCCAATACGTGAAATCCGCGTTCGTTCCAGGTCGTTCGAACCCAATACAAGACGCCACTAACCCTAATTGTCGCACGTAAAACATCGACCTCCACCACGATCAAGCCCACCAACGGAAGCGCCTCGCTCCACTCCACCACCGCCCCGAGTGCCATTGAGCTCGGTCAACTCTTTTGTTCAAAAATTGAGCTCGAACCCGCTGCCTTCACACATGAACTGCCGCTTCATCTTTGCACAAAAATCCATCACTACCGTTCACATTGTAGAACTCGAGCTACTCTTCGACTTTCCAGCTGGGAGTTTTGCGAATCGATGCATGGATTTGGAGGATTTGGAGGGGAAAGAACTGACAATTTCGCCCCTCCATTATGATAAGAGGCGGCCGGCATGAGAACCCTAGTTATTTTTTTATTTTTAATTTTATAAAGGGCTATTTATAGAAATTCTCGAACCACTATTTATCCCGGGTTTCCGAATCTCCGATTTACGCACGGTGACCGACGTTTCTAGGGTTTATCCCATGTCCCAGACACAATGGAACAGGTTTCGGAGGCTGATTCGATCGTATGCGCGAGTTACAGTAATAAACGATCAATTTTAAATTAAACCGATTTAACGAATTTCTATGCGTTTTGGCTCGCCCCGGACAAACGGTAAATCCGATTGACTTGAAATTCGAAATCTTACCATAATATCACATTACGGATCCGATGAAACTGGTTTCGTCAAAATCCGAGACTGTTTGTAAAATGACTATTTTAACTCGTTAAATTAATATTAAAACAATTTCGATGCGTTTCGAGCTGCCACGGTCAAACGACAACTCCGATTGCTACGAAAATTGAAATCCGACAATAACTAACTATTACGGATCCAATGGAACTAGTTTCGTCCAATTCTGAGACTGTTCGAAAATTGGCTATTTTTCAGTCGCTAATTAAATATTAAAATATTCAATTTTCACAAATTTACTTTTAATTCGATTTTAAAAGTTCTATAACATCACTGTAACTCCAATATGAAAAAAAATAAAATTTTACAAATCATTTTTAATCATATTAAACCCGTTATTCAATTATCCAATAAATTCAAATTTTAAAATCTTATTAACTCTATTATAATCCCAATATAACTTCCATTCACTTTGGAAACCAATTTGAATCATATTAAATCAAATTTCAATTATTCACTCTATTTTCATATATTGAATTTCAATATCAAATTAATTATATCAATTTCGGAATTTAATTATTCAAACATTTGTAATATTAAATTTTAAACAATTGGATTATTCTTAAATCACTATCTTTTGAAATATTCAAACAAACTTATAAAATTTAACTTTTGAAATGAATTAAAATTATAGAACAACTATTTCCATTATACGGTTATTCAATTTCCATTATTAAATTATTCAATAAATTCCAAATATTAAATTTAAACAATTTCGCTTATCCAATAATTCATTATCCTTTGAAATATTGAAATTGAACTTATAAGATTCAACCTTTAAAACCAATTCACAATTTAGAACACTATTTTCATTTTACAGTTATTCAATTATTCAATAAGTTTTAAATATTTAATTTAAACAATTTACCTGTTCAATATTCAATATTTGGTTTTAAATAGATTTAACTTATCAATCAATTACTCTATTATACCCAATGAATTCAGCATTTATTATCCTATTCAACTTTTGATTGCAAAGGCATTCACTAAGTATCTTTTATTTTTCATTACTTGGATAGTTATTGTTGCAATTCATTCCAGTCATTATTATTTCAAATGAATTACAATTTTTTTCTAACCTTAAATCACGAAAACTTATTAAATTAGCTATTTTAATTATCGAAAATTTACGGGTCGTTACACTCTCCCCCACTCAAAACTTTTCGTCCCCGAAAAGGAAAAAGAAGGGAAAATGAACTAAGTATAGAATTCAACATTAGGTGTATTTTATCCAAAGTTACCAACTTAAAATATAATAAAATTCCATTTATAAAGTCATAACTACGCTTCCACTAAGTCACTCCGAACGGCTTTCTAACTTTAAAAGTTAGTTATCAAAACAAGTTATAAAATTTTATTTTTTTAAACTTGAAAATTTTTCTAACACCCGGATTTTACGGAAAATTTCGGCAGAGTCTCCTTTGCGCGGCTCGATCGATACAACTACAAAACGCCTCTACGGGCCCCAAACCAACAAAAGAAAATCCAAAAGCCAAGTGGCTCATCAAAAATCATCAAATCCAATGATAAAATAAACATGTACCTTATATTTTTTATTAGCGAGCATATACGAATATATAGCGCAAAAGCGAGCTCCAAATGCGAAGCAAGCGAAATCCGCACCTACTAAACACTCAACAAACAATGTGAATCATGCATATATGAAAATAGTATCAATATACATAATATAGCAACATAACAACAACATGTGCCCACATAGCAAATGCAACAAAACAACAAATGCAACCATCAATCAACTATCATCCAACTGTCATCCAACAAATCCATACCCATCAATATAAATTCACTTCTCATTAATATTTATTGACTTGGTTTTCAATTTTAATCATAGTTGATTCATTAACGTTGGATTTTACTAACATTCATTCTCAATTCAATTAGTTAACATTCACTAATTTATATTTACATTAGTTCACTTTCAATTTGAATCAAATTAAATTCTATTTAAATTCATTTAACTTCCAATTTGATTTCAATTATTTATAGCTTCAATTTACACTTAATGGATTATATACAATCAACTAACAATCATATAACAATCAAATCATACCCAACATAACCAAGTTATTAATTTTACATTCCATTTGGTTTATCTCTTTTATATATATGTATATCCTGTTATATAATTTTAAAAGAACCATTTTTTTTATTTGGCATCTTAAATTTCCAATATTAACTTTAATTAAGTCTGTAAGCCGTACATATATCATCCGTGAGCAATATCAATCTAATCGCTTATTCGATCACACAATTTCACTTCCAACTAGTATCGTTCACTCGACTCTCTAGTGCGGACTTCGATTTGGTTCATTGATTGAAAACTGTTACTCTCCTTGCATAGCCATATACTATGATAGAGAATTTCAGAATCCAATTAAAAATCCATATCTAGGGTTCGCCGTCGAAAATCGAGTGGAAAATCCTAACTTGGATCGATATAAATCATCTCGAAATTTTGTGGTCGAATTTGGATCAAATCGTTATGCGAATAAAATAATATACGTACAATCTCACGTATTACCTTCCAATAGATTTCTATACAATTTATCTATATTAAATTATTTTATTGACTTTCATTTTTATTTACAATTAATTATTCACAATCCATTATTCAGTTAATATATCCATTTCTTTACATAACATATTCTCTGACATTATCTTTTCTCAAACATTATATCATAGAATTTGCTTATTCAAGTTCAATTTAAACATTCTATATAATTTAATTTAATTAAATTTCACTTTCCAATTGATTCTTAGCTATACCTAATTCTTTCGTTTACATTTAATTCAATTCATAGTTTCAGTTAATACACATTTTATTAATCATTACTTTAGTTTATTGTCATCTCATAAAAGTCTAACTTCTCATATATGACTTCTCTTAGTTTACAGATATCTTAAAGGTTACAAATTCCATTATTTTACAATCCCTTTGCAATTTATATTTATTTTCTATAACCAATTTACAAAGATATAATACAATTCATTTGTCTTCTTTCTTAAGTTCACTTACTTGTTCCGTTTATCCATTCATCATTTCATGCTATATTTAAGTATATATAATTTTTATCACAACCAAATTTTTATTTATATACATTTTAATTCCGTTTGAGTTTTTCTTATTTGTATACTTCAGTTATTTTCAAGTTCTGTTTATTTGTACAACAACTCATTACATATCCAAAACATCATTTCAACTTCTTAATATTTGGTAAGTCTTGTTATATGTTATTAGAATGCAAATTTTGTATTATACAAATTTATAGAATTTCATTTTACCAATTTAGAATGTTCACAATTTACTTTGTTTAAATCCTCTTTACCTTTCAACTTTAAAGTTTTCCCAAACAATAGCTTAGATATCCAAATCCTCTTATTTTATAAATTTTGGTTATTCACATTTCATTCAAATAATTTGTGATTTATTAATTAACAGAACTTAGAATTTTAAATGCCCCGGTTTTTTTCAAATCGTTTGAAATAAACATATATACTTATATCTTTAATACACTAAATCATACCTTTGGAGTTCAAACCAAAACCCATTTACCCAAAATAATTTCGAAGAAAACAAAGCTTCTTAGAAGTCTCCCCCACTTTGAAACTCGAAAATGAACGTCGATGATGCTGCGCAGTCATCACCGAAATTATTTTCCAGCGACATAAGAGAGGAGTACTAAATTAATTCTTTCCTTTAAAATCCTTTCAAAATATTTCCATAAACAATTTCCAACCAATATTACTATATATTTCTTCAAAACTTTGAAAACCATTTTCCAAAATCTCCGGGTCTTAAATTCAATATTTCCCAATTTGAATCTACTTTTAAATTTATAAGTCACCTTTATAAAATATCTTATAGGATTTTTCTTAAAACATTTTACAAGTTGTTTTATTGCTGCTCATTTTGTAATTCATCTTATTTATTAAATCACAATATCCAATTAATGTTAATAGCCAATATTTCATTTCCAACAACCAAATAAGCTAGATTGATCATAATAAATTTTGAAATAAATTCTTTATATACAAAATATAATTAGGGCAAAATTATTTCATTTACCCAATTTCAAAACAATACTATGTCGAGTTGTTCTGTTTAAGTGTTTAGAGATCCCTGTCAATGACGTTAATTACTCGTATTGACCAGAATCCATAAGCCACTCAACAAATCAATCGACACAATATAAAACATTTTATATCACTAACAAATACGCTCTCTCATATACACTCAACTCATTCATATAGTTTACCTCTATTTCAATGAGTTATTCCCCACTAGAGCCAAGGTTTATCGCTAAACCAAAGCTCTGATACCAACTGTAACGACCCGCCTTTTTGGACAGTTTGAACCGACGATCAAATACACATGTCGATTCCAAACCATTCAAAAGGACAGATAGTTATTGGGGTAAATAAGAAAAGAAAAGAAAGAGAAATAAAGGAAATGAAACAACACAGAATCTCGCAGCGGAACGATAAAATATAATAGTCAAATAAACAGTTCATGAAGCTGTCTACTATACTTTGACAATTATTTATACAACATTTATCAGAGTTTATACATATACAACAGAATAATTTAAATAATGCAGCAGATAGCATGATACAAGGGTAATAATAGTAATAGTATACCAAATCTTCGTCTTCATCCTCCAGAATAGATCTTCAAAATCTGAAAAACTCAGGACTGACCCGAGCGTAATGAAAAGACAAAACACTCGAGTCAGGACTAAATATCCTTATGCAAGTTAAATCAATCGTAAATAAATATGAGTAGAACGGCGTCAGAGATGTTTACGGGGTTTGACGTCTCCTATCCAGTGTCAACGTGCGTGCAATAACTTAAGAGATGTTACGGGATTTTCCATCTCCTAAGGATCCGTTAAACTATCTACTATATAGTAATATACGCTAAGTAGATAATGTCTATCAGTAATATAAAGTATCAAAATAGCGTTAAGGCGTTACCATAATCCCCCTTAACACATTTTATATTCCCAAAAGCATATACAAGACCGTAGTTTCCCCAAAACCGGAAGTCACCAGAGGGCAATCCATATACTCAAGGTACAAATCAAAACGTAGTGGTCGCGAATAGGATAATCAGTATGACAAGGTACATGAGGCGATAATAACTAGGATACTAGTAGTTGCGTGATCCGGACTGATGTTGGGCATAGCCAGAAGCTACCCCAACACCGCGAAACAACACTCCGAAATCAAGGGGTGCACCCAAATCGCATCACAAATGTAATAGATATGGTATCGAAGAAGTGTGTCCGCTAGAGGTGGCGAACCTCAATGGCCCGGCGCGGCTCCTGTTTTAGTCATGTCAGGGGTCATCCATTATCGTTCTCTTTCTTCAGTCAACGCGTTCACCAAACCATCCACTTCATTCTGGGTCAACACTCCGCGTATAATAGTTATTAAAGTGGTTTTCGGTATCGACAGAGAGTATGTCCATATCTGATCCCGGTCTCTTTAATAACTACGTATTATTACACCGTTGGCTCTTTTACATTTCAGATCGATTCATAATTGATATCAAAATATCATATTCGCTTCAAAATCAAATCCATCTCAAATATCGTCATAGCCATTCAAAACATAAGGTTCCGTTTCAAAATCATTTTCGCATCAATATCTTATTTCGTTTCCAAAATCATTTCAAATTTTAATTTAGGTTGCAACTTCATTTAATCCAATTCGTATTCAAATTCAAGATTTACACATAACATTTCACCTTATTAACCAGCTTAGGATTTTAGAAAAATAGTTTTAAGTAGTTTAAAATAGTTTTAAATAATTGAAATCGTTAAAATACTTTAAAATCTTAAAATGGGTTTGAAATAGATAAATTTGGTTTAAATAATTTAAATTGGGTTAAGTAGATTTAAAATAGATTAAAATAGTTTAAGTATTCAAATGGTTTATATAACAGAGTAATTTGGAAAACAAAATAAAACAGCTTCAAAATCAATCCATTTCAATTATGACTTCCCAATTCAAATCAATTTCCATTTTACCGATTCAATTTCGATTTTTAATTCAAATCAATGCCAACTTTGCCTTCAAATTAATTCGATTTCATATTCACCTTCAACTTATTCGATTTCAATATATATCGATTTTTAGCTTGATTTTTCAAAATATCAATTTTAACACTTAACAAAATTATCCTTCAATATACAAATTTAAATCCCAATTACAAACATGATTCAATTTCAAGCTCAATTTCAAATGTCATTTTATATCGCTTTTACTTAATAATATTCACAGCTCGATTTAAGGTTCAATCCTTTAAACGAATAAATTTTCGAACTTCAATCATAACCAATTTTTTAATTTCAAAGTCTCAACTTAATTATTTAACAAAATTCCTTTAACCAAATTTTATTTCAACATTCCAAACTCAATTTTCGATGAATTCAATTTCTATAAATCGATTTCTATTTATAACTTTAAATCAAAACATTTAAATAAATTTCAAATCGACGATTTCAAAAATTATTAATTTAGCCAATTCGGTGTCCGTATATAATTTTCTATCCTATGGCCAAGTAATTATTTATTTCAATTAAATGTCAGGGATGAGTATATATTACTTAAATTAATCACAGTATCATATGTATGCATAACAGGATCTATATAGGCAATTAAACATCCAAACATTCAATTATCAACCAATAGCATCCATCAAAATACATCATCCAATAACAATATAATTCATGGCAGTTTCATAGTTATCAATGTCAGGTAATTTAATCGCAATTCAATTTCAATTTCAATTTAACTGTCAATTTAATTTCAACGGTTAATTCAAGTGACAATCTATATGATAATTAAATTTTATCAAACAACGACAAATAAAAAAATCATAACACTTCATAATGTCAATTTAACTAGCATAAAAATATTTA
Organism: Allium cepa; assembly: GCA_030765085.1. Taxonomy (NCBI): domain Eukaryota; kingdom Viridiplantae; phylum Streptophyta; class Magnoliopsida; order Asparagales; family Amaryllidaceae; genus Allium; species Allium cepa. The sequence continues at coordinate 504,047,161 of CM060934.1, read as the reverse complement.
GTACGGTGTGAGCATTATAAAACACTCATCTTGATTTTTACGATTTTAAATTAAATCGAACGACGTTCGATTTAACTCAAAATTTTATCTAGCTCCAAATGGTTCCAATCCAACTCCATAGTATAGTGCTTGTCCATACGATTCCATCGCAACTGGTTTCGTCCAAAACGGACCTCGTATAACAAAGATATAGCATTTTAAATATTACACGATTTAAAATATAATTAATCTACAAATTATTTTTATTTTCTAACCCTAACAAATCAGGGCCGCACGATTTCAAACCCCCCTCCATCAGGCCGCACGCAAGCTTCTTCCCCAATACGTGAAAATCGCGTTCGTTCCAGGTCGTTCGAACCCAATACAAGCCGCCACTAACCCTAATTGTCGCACGCAAAACATTGACCTCCACCACGATCAAGCCCCACCAACGGAAGCGCCTCGCTCCACTCCACCACCGCCCCGAGTGCAATTGAGCTCGGTCAACTCTTTTGTTCGCAAAATTGAGCTCGAACCCGCTGCCTTCACACACGAACTGCCGCTTCATCTTTGCACAAAAATCCATCACTACCGTTCACATTGTAGAACTCGAGCTACTCTTCGACTTTCCAGTTGGGAGTTTTGCGAATCGATGCATGGATTTGGAGGATTTGGAGGAGAAAGAACTGACAATTTTGGCCCTCCATTATTATAAGAGGCGGCCGGCATGAGAACCCTAGTTATTTTTTTATTTTTTATTTTATAAAGGGCTATTTATAAAAATTCTCGAACCACTATTTATCCCGGGTTTTCGAATCTCCGATTTACGCACGGTGACCGGCGTTTCTAGGGGTAATCCCATGTTCCGGACACAATGGAACAGGTTTCGGAGGCTGATTTGATCGTATGCGCGAGTTACAGCAATAAACGATCAATTTTAAATTAAACCGATTTAACGAATTTCTATGCGTTTTGGCTCGCCCCGGACAAACGGTAAATCTGATTGACTTGAAATTCGAAATCTTACCATAATATCACATTACAGATCCGATGAAACTGGTTTCGTCAAAATCTGAGACTGTTTGTAAAATGACTATTTTAACTCGTTAAATTAATATTAAAACAATTTCGATGCGTTTCGAGCTGCCATGGTCAAACGACAACTCCGATTGCTACGAAAATTGAAATCCGATAATAACTAACTATTACGGATCCAATGGAACTAGTTTCGTCCAATTCTGAGACTGTTCGAAAATTGGCTATTTTTCAGTCGCTAATTAAATATTAAAATATTCAATTTTCACAAATTTACTTTTAGTTCGATTTTAAAAGTTCTATAACATCACTATAACTCCAATATGAAAAAAATAAAATTTTACAAATCATTTTTAATCATATTAAACCCGTTATTCAGTTATCCAATAAATTCAAGTTTTAAAATCTTATTAACTCTATTATAATCCCAATATAACTTCCATTCACTTTGGAAACCAATTTGAATCATATTAAATCAAATTTCAATTATTCACTCTATTTTCATATATTGAATTTCAATATCAAATTAATCATATCAATTTCGGAATTTAATTATTCAAACATTTGTAATATTAAATTTTAAACAATTGGATTATTCTTAAATCACTATCTTTTGAAATATTCAAACAAACTTATAAAATTTAACTTTTGAAACGAATTAAAATTATAGAACAACTATTTCCATTATACGGTTATTCAATTCCCATTATTAAATTATTCAATAAATTCCAAATATTAAATTTAAACAATTTCGCTTATCCAATAATTCATTATCCTTTGAAATATTGAAATTGAACTTATAAGATTCAACCTTTAAAACCAATTCACAATTTAGAACACTATTTTCATTTTACAGTTATTCAATTATTCAATAAGTTTTAAATATTTAATTTAAACAATTTACCTGTTCAATATTCAATATTTGGTTTTAAATAGATTTTACTTATCAATCAATTACTCTATCATACCCAATGAATTCAGCATTTATTATCCTATTCAACTTTTGATTGCAAAGGCATTCACTAAGTAGCTTTTATTTTTCATTACTTGGATAGTTATTGTTACAATTCATTCCAGTCATTATTATTTCAAACGAATTACAATTTTTTTCTAACATTAAATCACGAAAACTTGTTAAATTAGCTATTTTGATTATCAAAAATTTACGGGTCGTTACATTTTCATAGATTTTGCTTTCAAAACACCAAAAGTTGGAATATGAACCAAATCAATCCAAACCAAAAGCAAATGCACATGAATAATTGTTAGGAATTCATACATAACGTTCAAAGATAGTTATAGACCAAGATGTGAGATTAAAAGTCTCACCTTTGAAAGCGCACAAACGAAGAAGAAGCTTGAAAGCAAAGGAGGATCAACCACTCTTCAATCCCAACTCAAGAAGCTTGATTCTAAGCTTAAAAGAGAAATATTCCCCAAATTAGGTTTAGCAAATTTCTGAAATCAAAGAGAGAATGAGTTGGGGAAGATGAAGAGAAGGCTTACCAATGGGTTCTCTTGAATTTGGAGCTAGAAGTTGGATTTGCAAAGAAATCTAGGGCTTAGGAATTTCCATTTCCAATCTCTTCCACCATTTTTGCTTTAGCTTGAAGTATTAGGAAAGGAGGAATGAAGTAATGAAGAGTAGAGGGGGTTGGGACTGAGTTAGTAAAGGGTTCAGCCCAAACCAAAGCCCTAAGTGAAAAAGTAGCAAAAATCAACTTACTCCAAACATATCGAAACTTATACTCAAAAAGGTTGCAAACGGCATTTTGAACTCAATGGAAGTGGTCTCGAGTCCTAATTCGACTGTTTGCAAGAAGTAGCTTTTCGGACTAAGATCCGACGAACGATGAAATATTTAAATATACAATCGATAAATATGCAGGTTGTTACAGACTCCCCTCCTTAAAGAAATTGCGTCCTCGCAATATTTAAGAAGAAAATAAAGAGTAACAACCATAAAAGCATATCAACACAAAATAAATTTGAAATAGGAAGTTTACCATAAAGAGCATGAAAGGGTAAGCCCGAATATGTTCGCTCGGTGAATTCTCTAGATTCCCAAGAGAAATCCTTATGATTTGAGAACCATCGGACTTTCACAAAAAGAACATCTTTATTTCGAAGGTGCTCGACCCCCGAAGAAATGATGTGAATAGAATGTTGCTCAAAAGTCAAATCTGCTGAAACTTCAATCTCCTCCACCACACCGGGCTCAAGAATAGAATCGGAATCTCGAAGACATTTCCGTAATTGAGAAACGTGAAACATGTCATGAATAACAGAAAATTGAGCCGGTAATGAAAGGCGATAAGCTAAAGAACCAATACGTTCAATGATAGGGGATGGCCTAATATATCGAGGCGCTAACTTTCCCGACCGACTGAAACGTACAACACCTTTCATAGGTGAAATACGAATAAAAAAACAGAATCTCCCACAGAAAATTCTAACCTCCTTCTCCGGTTATCGGCATAGGATTTTTGTCTACTCAGGGCTTCTTTCATCCTAAGTCGAATAAGTTCAATCTTTTCTGTGGAATCACGAATAAAGTCTGGACCTAAAACCAGCTTCTCACCGGCCTCAAGCCAACAAGAAGGAGATCGGCATGGCCTTCCACAGAGTGCCTCGAAAGGTGCCATACTAATACTAGATTGGAAGCTATTATTATAGGAAAATTCAACAAGTGAAATATGATCTTCCCAACTTCCACCAAAATCGAGCACACAAGCACGATGAAGATCTTCAAGAGATTGATTCACACGCTCAGTTTGTCCATCGGACTGGGGGTGATAAGCAGTGCTAAAATTAAGCTTCGTTCCTAAAGCCTTCTGCAGACTCTTCCAAAATCCACTAGTAAACAATGGATCTCGATCGCTAACAATAGAAGTAGGAACTCCGTGCAATTTAACAATTTCTTTGATAAAGAGTTTGACCAAAAGAGGAACGGTTCGGTTAGATCGGGAATAAAATGGGCGGATTTAGTAAGTCTATCAACCATAACCCATAAGCTATCATGATCCGAACGAGAACGGGGAAGGCCATCTATAAAATCCATGGAAATTTGGTCCCACTTCAAAATTGGAATTTCTAAAGGTTGCAATAACCCACCGGGCCTTTGATGTTCAGCCCAAACAAGTTGGCAAGTAATGCAACTCTTAACGAAGTTAGCGGTGTTAAGTTTCATTCCCTCCAAATAATAAAGTCGCTTCATATCCGCGTACATTTTACTACTGGGATGAATGGTGAATTTAGAACGATGGAATCTTCTAAAATATCTTTACGAAGATCACCAATATTTGATACGATAAGTCTACCAAATTTTCAAATGCCACCACGAGAATTAATATCAAAGCCTTTCAAATCTTCAATATCAATTTTATCCTTAACATTTTAGCCAAGAAGAACCAAGTCGGGATCTAGCCTTTGAGCTTCAAGAATGCGATCTAAGAGAGAAGGATGAGCCTCAAGGCTACATAAAACAAATGACGAGCATAAATCGGATACGCGGTCTCGAATCTCACAAGTGGATAAGGTCACGAGATCGTTCCATTCGGATATCATCATAGAAACAACAGCTTGTTGCTTACGGCTAAGAGCATCGGCGACACTATTACCCTTACCGGGGGTATAAAGAATATCAAGATCATAAGGTGCAAGGAACTCGAGCCAACGCTGTTGACTTAAATTAAGTTCCTTATGAGAAAATAAGTATTCCCAAGATTTATGATCAGGGTAGAGAACAAATTTCTCACCCCAAAAATAATGATGCCAAATCTTTAGAAGCGAAATTAATAGCCGCGAGCACTAAATCATGAGTGGCATAACTAGTCTCAATAGGCATTAATGATTTAGAAACATAAGAGATAGCACGTTCTCATTTGCAAGAGAACGACATGCAAACCCATACGATTAGCATTGGTACAAAAGATAAAATCTTGGTTCCCTTCGGAAAACACAAGAATAAGAGTTTCGCAAAAGAATTCTTTCAATCTTCTTTCCCAAAAAGCTAAAACTTTCAAAATTACAATTATCTCAATGTAAAAAATCTTTCTAGAAAAATTTACGTTTTACAAGTCAATATATCGTGTCTGATTGTCTCATCAAAGCGTTTAGGAGATTCTTATCGATAACGTTGATCAAGCGCATCGACCAGAACTCTTAAAGCACTCAATGGGCAATACAATCAAAAAATCTTCTTATTTATAATAAACAAGTTTGTTAAAAGTTTTACAAATATTTGCTTGTTTTAAGAACAAAATCCAATTATACTTATAAATAAATTTTTATGAAAAAGATTTGTAAAATTTTAAATTACTATTTTCATCCAAAATAAATAAATACAAGAATGGAATTATCGAGACATTCATAGAATATTCGATTTATAAAATGGATGAAACAAGATGGGCAAACTGAATGACATAATAAGTCATTCATAAGAATCATAACGAGTGCGGAATGCGGTAAGTGGAATGCTAACTCCAGCAACTTGTAGAAAATGAAAATCGGTGGCAAGGTCAAACCGAAAAGACCTTAACACCACTCAAAAGATTGCTTAGGTGATAGTCCTAAGACAAATTCAAGAATACTGGAAAATTTCTCAAACTACATGAATGAGAGAAATAACACTTTCCTTATAAGTGGGCTTAAGGAATAAAATAATGCCACCAAATTGGAATCGAAATCATAAAGGAAAAATAGAAATCTGCTTACAGATAGAAAATGTCGAAGATGAATAGTCCACTCAAAAATATAGGATAGGGCTTCACAATGATTAAGACAGTCCTTTCCAAAGATCAATTCCGAAGCCTAAGTAAAAATATCGGCTCGGAAAGACAAATCACATAAAATAATTTCGACATCAATAGAAAGCAAATTGAGTGTTGCGGATCCACCATCCGGATTCACAATTCTCAAGGAAGTCATTAAGCCCAAAATTGTTTAAAGGAAAAGAATCAACAAGTTCTTTTGATATAAAATAGTGAGATGGAACTCATATCAAAAAGAACACGAACATGGTTATCACAAAGCAAATGTCATCAAGGATTGAATGAGAAATACCTTGACCAAGAGAAGTGTTGCTAGGGGGTTGCACAATATTTAGCTTTCTCATGTCCTTGTTCAAAAGTTTAGAACATGCAGTTAAAAGATGACCCGGTTCTTTGCAATAGCGACAATAAAGGGGTTTCGGGCACTTAATTACATAATGGTCCGTGGAACCACAATTGTAGCATTGTTTACGACTTGGGGTAGGAGTCTTGTCTACCGAAGTTTCTTGTTCCACCTTCTTCCTGCTTTGAAGTATGGGGCAGACAGAAATATGATGACATGTATTTTTGCAATAACGACAAAAGAGTGATTCTAAACACTCCTTTGCATAGTGGTCCTTAGAATTACAATTGTAGCATCCTCCACGATTAGGGATTGGAGTCTTTACCACCAAAGTAGTTTGCTTCACTTTCTTATTGGGATTAAGGCTGTTGAAGTTAGTATGCCTCTTCTTGGAAATCCCAATAGCACTAACACTTCCTTTACCAACTTCTTCATATCGAAGAGTGATATCCACAAGCTGATTGAAAGGAACTTCAAGTTTCAAAGGTAGAACCATTTCGGGGTTCTTACTCAAAGCATAGATAAACTCTTGATTCTTTACAAGATCCAAAAGTTGTTGGGCAGACATGAATGCGCCATCCAGAGAAGGGCTACTGGATTGACCAGCGCTAGGATTGCCAGAACCAACCATTTCTTTTCTTTAAGAAAGAAAGAAAAGAAGAAGAAGAAGTTATTCTTAGAATGAATATCTAACAATCATGATGATAAAACAAGGAATCATTAAAGAAGATAGGATTAGACCGTACGAAGACTCGAATAAATCCTAAGGCACAACTCCTAAGAAAGGCTTAGGACATGATCCTTGCTAGATTATTCCACATTGTTCCGAAGTTTGGCTTTGATACCAAGCTGTGACGCCCCACCTCTATACCCACGCTGGCCAAGATCACTACGGTGTAATGCTGTCAACTAGCACGGAGCATAAGGCTGTTGAGGAGTGACCATCCGTGTAATTGCTTTGTGCGAGTACCGATACGTCAGATAGTATAACATGCTTTCAAGAGGAAATCCGACATACCGATACAAACTCAAAGCTACTACACAGTGGCTAAAATAATCTTCGGAAACAAATATAGAAATAAGCATAACATAATCAGTCACAGATAATTCATATCACAAAGGCGGAAGAAGATATGAATATATAAATTACACATGAAAGTGTACATCAGAGTAGTGGTCAAAAAGATCCACAATAATACAAGAGAATAGCAACACGTACTATGCAAAAGAATACAACTATGAGTCTATATCTCAGGTGTAAACAACAAAAACAGCTAATCTATATGGTTAGCCAAAAGTCAGAGTAATGAATCCCAAGGGAAAAGTCAAGCAGAAGCACCTGTGACATCTCGGTCTGACCTGAGTATTATTTATAAGAAAATAATAAACGGATCAGTCTAACTATAAATATTTGATGACATGATATAGAAAAGAAATATGGCATAAACACATGATAACCATAATGGCATACTACTATAAGTATGTAATTGAAAATCAACATGAGATTAATCAATATCACAAGAATCTTCACAAAGATCCAAAAAGAGGTTTCATACCCCAAAACTTGTATTCACAACAAGTCAATGACACACGAATTCACCAATGCATAAAAATTGATAAATCATATTAATGAAAATCACTAAAATTGGCGAAGCACAAATTCCAAAAATCAACACACGAAATCCAGAAATCATAAAAAAAAGGGAAAGAGGCCTATCACACGAACGAGAAGCTATCTCATGGTAGCTATCCATTAATTTTTGACACACGATCGGCCCGAAGACCATGTGGAGCTACCCCTTATGGATGAGTCGGAATCACCCAGATGAAGTCTAGGCTAACCAAAAAGCAAAAAGGTATGTGTAAGTCGAAATCACACAAATGGTGTCCAACCTAGCCTCGCAGACAGAAAAGATATGTGTAAGTCGGAATCATACAAATGGTGTCTAGCCTAACCAAAAAGCAAAAAGGTATGTGTGAGTCGAAATCACACAAATGGTGTCTAGCCTAGCCTCGCAAACAAAGAGACATCGCCCAATTGCTAGTCTAAATCATAAAATGATCGTCATGATCAACGAGAAGTGTCAATTACACTAAGTTAATAAATATAAAAGTTTAGCTTCATGTCCCATAACCACTTGCTTAACTTAAATATTTATGAACAAACTGTAAATCTTCACTAGAAAGTTGTCACTAGAGTTTCAATCGAATAAGTCCAATAATTAATCGACGAAGTAAACGCAATCGTTTCATACCACTCGTTTTACTAAGTCGTTTAATTAGATTTCTCATACGAGTGAGGTAAAGGTTTGTATATACTAATAGATTGGAAATCGGTTTGAGAAAACGAACTTTGAAATAAAATAGTGTTGAAAACATATGGAGAAAGAGTTTTGATATTTACTACTAGTATTGAAACCTTCATATTTTTAAAGTGACAAATCACAAAAATGATGGTAGGAACAATCAATCACTAAAATTCACATACGAAGACATGAATTAGTTCCAAAGAAATCAATATCAAATCCATCAAAATGGATATTTCCAAAAATCCCAAAATAGAAGTCATCAAAGTCGAATAACAATTGATACAACAAGTGGGAATAAACCCGAATCGATTAAATTTGGAAACGCAAGAGAAATAGACAAAAATAGGCATAATAGGCATTTAAGAGCAGGTCAGTCGACTGGCTCAATGAGTTCAGTCGACTGACTGCAGGAAACAGAGACCCCTGTCTCTGTTATCTGCCATTGGTATGCCAATTAGCTACAGCCAGTCGACTGGATTCAAAGTCCGGTCGACTGACTGGAACCTAGGCAGATTTTTCTGCCTATATAAAATAACGTGCAAACCCAACAAATTCGCGACCGATCGAGCAATGGCGCTAGGGATTTATGCCTATCGGCAACCCGGCCCTTTAGGCTCTTCGACGCATCACCAAGAACATGTTCAAACATTCATAAAAGGATTTTCATAGATTTTGCTTTCAAAACACCAAAAATTGGAATATGAACCAAATCAATCCAAACCAAAAGCAAATGCATATGAATAATTGTTAGGAATTCATACCCAACGTTCAAAGATAGTTATAGACCTAGATGTGAGATTAAAAATCTCACCTTTGAAAGCACACAAACGAAGAAGAAGCTTGAAAGCAAAGGAGGATCAACCACTCTTCAATCCCAACTCAAGAAGCTTGATTCTAAGCTTAAAAGAGAAATATTCCCCAAATTAGATTTAGAAAATTTCTGAAATCAAAGAGAGAATGAGTTGGGGAAGATGAAGAGAAGGCGTACCAATGGGTTCTCTTGAATTTGGAGCTAGAAGTTGGATTTGCAAAGAAAGCTAGGGCTTAGGAATTTCCATTTCCAATCTCTTCCACCATTTTTGCTTTAGCTTGAAGTATTAGGAAAGGAGGAATGAAGTAATGAAGAGTAGAGGGGGTTGGGACTGATTAGTAAAGGGTTCATCCCAAACCAAAGCCCTAAGTGAAAAGGTAGCAAAAATCAACTTACTCCAAACATATCGAAACTTATACTCAAAAAGGTTGCAAACGGCATTTTGAACTCAATGAAAGTGGTCTCGAGTCCTAATTCGACTGTTTGCAAGAAGTAGCTTTTCGGACTAAGATCCGACGAACGATGAAATATTTAAATAAAATATTTAAATATACAATCGATAAATATGCGGGTTGTTACAAACATACTTTAAACATACATACATACATACATACATACATACATACATATATATATATATATCTTAATAAAATTGAATATAATAAAATATAAATGAAACATGCATACCAATACATAGAAAGAAGTAGGCCGAGCATGGGAGAGGTGGAGGATGGCGGAGGTGGCACAACTACCGAGGAGGAGTTGCGGAGGGAGGCAAGGTGATGGGCTCGGCAAGAGGAGCTAAAGGCAGGTATGCTTGGAAGGCTGGTCGAGGTTTGTTACGTGCTCTGGTGTTTGGCGAGGAGGGGAAAGCCAGGAAGATGAGGTGCAGGGATGAACAGGCGCACGTCGAAAATAAGAGGAAGAACTTGTGGCTCGGTGAAGTGGAGGGCGAGTTCTGTTGTGTGCTTGGTGAGGAAGAAAAAATGAGGCTGTTTCCTTGGTGTTTGAACGGAGAAAACGAATAGAATAGACAGGGAACCGAAATTTTCTAGAACGAACTAGAAATGTAAATTGAATAGATAGGAATGTTAAAGTCCATAATTAAATTAATAGGATATTAATGGATAGAGCGGTTCGTGTTCAACAGGTTGGCAGACTAATGGACAAGAAGGACCAAAAGGCACAAATATAGATACCGATACAGTTAATATTTTCGTGGATTCCGCTGCGTACCGGACTTCAAAACACATAATTGAATATACCGTAGAGATCAGCATGACAAGACGATCAAAACAGTATACAGATCTTAGTGGTATGGTTATCCTATCAAAAGTTGATAGTCGGTACCAGAAATGCTGCTAAAACGCCTGAAATAAGATAAACGGAGCAATAGTAGTCCAAATTTGAGGAAACGAATTATGACGTCTCACTTAGAAGATGATTTAGAAGTTTATTGAATAAAAATATTCAGGTTCGAAAAATATTTATTATCATCTAATTTTAACTGATTTGAATTGAAATAAAATTACAAAATAAAATAAACTTTCAAATTATCTGATGAAAATTTACCATTTTCTATGTTTAAATGGACGTATTCCAAATATTAAATTTTTATTTCCAAAATCAAATATTTAAAATTTCACAAATATTCAGTTAAATATATTATTAAAACCATTAAAAATTTACGGATCGTACAGATGAGTAGGTTGATCTTCTATCTATGATATCTAGAATTCATTCCTAGACGAGAGATAGAATAAACCTAAAATATCGAAAATGTGATAGATCTGGGAGGGTTAATTTCTATTAATGGGTCATGTTTAAATTATGGTTATCCATATGCGAACTCTGTATAATTACCCTAGATGGTTGTTTGCCCGCTATAGTTAACTTGACTTGTTTTAACTCAGAAAGTATGTTGAACTCGAATACTTATTGCATACTTCCAAAGAACCAGAATTGAGTTAGACGGGATTTACCACTTCGTTTGGAGACGATGATTTCCGAATAAGAATTATTTACCCGAACCACTCCAAACTAATGACATTCATAATGGATCATTATGAAATATTTTATGGAGCTGTATTATTCTTCCTAAGGGTAATTTCAAAATGAAAGATAGTAAATGTGGAATATTTGTTCAATCCTAGAACAACTTTTATAGATGAATGTTATCATTGTATTATTGCTTGGAGAGCATTGTAGCATCCCGAGATGGTCTGCTAGAAGGAAAGGTAAATGTAACTTCAAGCCTCATACCGGAAATTACTAAAATTTTGGGCTATACTTCAAGGCTATATGGTTCGCTACTATTAATGTATGGTCACCACCCAATCTAGATCGATATTATGGATTATGCATGCTTGGGGCCCATTTAATTTGTTGATCCCAACCTGAGTGATGACATATTCAGCATTATCCAGTAAGGGGTAGGGCTAGTCTTTACTCGCAGGGAGTCCATGTGAGACTTTCAGTGTATTTTATCCAGAGATGCACTGTGGAGGGTGGTACCTGGTGTCTTGTCATTAATGAAATCCATTTTCTAATACATGCCTTTACGGACTTAGTTGTACCCAGCTATTAGAATGTGAGATGCAAGCATTTTAGCTATATTGAACATTTATGTTAAACCATAGACATTATCATAATATCATGGTATTCTATATAGAATGCTTTGGGTATCATAAGGTAAAAAGCCGTCCATGTTTATGTGAGACGTCGTCTTATGAGATACCTTTGGTTTGAAGATCTTTACAAAGTTAAACTGATGTGCTCACACCAGATCTATGTCAGACCCAGAGTTTTATTTCTTTTCCTTAAACTCTTGGATACTCAATTTTTTTATGAGTAGCCAAGTAGTAAGATTTCTTTGGAGTATTTTGGAAAGAATTATGGAGTAGGAGCCTTCATCTGTTTCTAGTTATGTTTATTTCCACTATAACTGTATATTATGTATTAGCTGTTTAGGCAGGCTGATATAGCTGTCCTTGTTGGGAATAGTACATGTTGTAACTTTGATATAACATTTTGGAGTAACCATATGTACTATCTTGTGATGATGCATATGTAACTCTGACGTTGTGAGAAAAATCTTTATTGCTTCCTTGTCTTTTATTTTATTTACCCCATGACTTATCTTTTGGACATCTAGATGATCAGCACATGTATACTGAGAATGTATTATGTGTCATTTTTGGGTGTAAGAAAGGCAGATCGTCACACTTGGTATCAAAGCTTAGGTTGTGCAAACACCTAAGCCTTGATTGGGGTTAAGTCGATAGAGATAAGGTTTGTAGTACCCTAGAATGAGTTCAGTCTTTAAGAGTGTGTATTCATGTAGTTCTGATCAGCATTTATATATTTTGTTTTATGCTCTTTTTCCTAAGATAATCTCGTCTATATATTCTAAAGATATCTTATTTTATTCAGGTAGTAAGAATGGAGTACGAGGAGGGGACGAGGAAGGAGAAATAGTAGCACAACAACCACAAATAGAAGAACCCCGAATGTTAGAAGGGTTGGAATAATGGAAGAAGCAGTTCAAGTACAACCCCCAGTAAACTTCGCAACTCTATGAAAGGACTTCACAAACCTAGGAGGAAAAGCTTTCAAGGGTACAAAATCCATCATTAAACTACAACATTGGCTACGGCAGTGTGAAAAGATTTTTAAGGGTTTGGATATCTTGGATGAACAAAAACGCTTCTTAGCATCATGGCAATTGCATGAGGGTGTAGCGGTATGGTGGGACTCTGTCATCAAAAATGTTCCAGAAGATGATTTTTCATGGGCCCAATTTAAAGAAGAATTCGAAGACCAATACATGCCAACTATAGGCGAAACTCGACTATATAGAAGTTTCATGGATTCACGCCGGAAGACTTGTCGATGGTGGAATATGAGACAAAGTTTAATCAGTTATCACTTTTCGGCCCTGGATTTATTGACAAGCTGCTAAATAAAAGCGAGATGTTTGTATTGGGTATAAGAGAAAAGTTCCATAAAAAGATGACCGTTCATGTGAATGAATCATTTGTAGATTCGGTAGGCCTTAAGGTATGAAGTGCTTTTGAAAAAGAAACCAGCAGTAGCACCGCCAGTAGTGGTACCATTAACCTAAATAAAAGGAAGCTTAACCCAAACTGGAAAAGGAAGGAGTGTAAGGGAAAACCAGAAGGAGGAGATGAGGGAAAAAGGTATAAAGATGTTGTTTTCTACAATTGTAGGAAAAAGAGGCATATTTCAACACACTGTCAGCAGGCGAATGCTATCCCTCCAATGGTCCAAAAGACGCTTTGCAATGATTGCCACCAGCCTAGATACGTGGTTAAGGACCGCCTACTATTGAAGCAGGATGTGTAGATTAAGGTCTACGCAATTAAGGATGAACCCTCGACCTTTGAATATGTTAAAGGGAAGGGAGTCTTAGTAGATATTTTACTTATTAATGGCATTTTTGTTAGAGTTTTATTTGATACCAGAGCTTCTTATAGTTTCATCTCTAAAGAATTAGTAGATAGATTAGGACTTACCCAGGAATTGGTAGAAACCCCTATCTGTGTGTCAAACCCCGTTGGTGGTATGACTAGGCTATGTTTAATTTCTGAGAACGTACAAATTTCTTACCTTACCCATCGTTTCCCATGGAACATGATTATGCTTGATTTTAAAGGTTTTGATGTTTTTCTTGAAATGGATTGGCTAGCTAAGTATGGTGCTACCCTTGACTGCGTTAATCAGAGTGTAGTATTGAAAGCCAAGACCGGAAGGGTATTGGAAAGAATATCGTGTGAGGACCCAGATAATCGTATGAGTGATTTCCTTTATTTCTTAGAATCATCCCAAGAAGAGCTAGAGTATGTATCAGTAGTTAAATATTTCTCAGATTTTTTTGAGCCAGTTAGCAAATTGCCTCCCCGTCGGGAAATTGAATTTCATATTGATTTAGTCCTGATGCGAGACCTGTTATTCAACCCTTAAGGAGAATGGCCTCGAGAGAGAAGTAGGAGAAAATAAGTCAAACCAATGATTTGTTAAGAAGAGGGCCGATTAGACCGAATAGTTTGAGTTGGGGACGAAATATTTAAGTTGGGGACGAATTGTTTGAGTTGGGGATCGACGATAGTTTTTGTGGCTAAGTCCGATGGTTCTTTAAGATTGCATGCGGACTATATGGAGTTCAATAAGCAAACCGTTTGGAATAAATACCAGTTACCCCAAATAGATTACATGTTTAACCAAATTCATGGAGCTAAAATATTCTCCTAATTAGACCTTATTGTGGGTTTCCATCAATTAAGAGTAGCAAAGGATAGTATACCCTTAATTGCTTTTAGAGGGCCAGACTTTTTCTATAAGTGGTTGGTTATGCCTTTTGGGCCGACCAATGCACCTGCATTATTCATTGATCTTATGAATCGAGTTTCTAGGGAGGTTCAAAATAAATTCGTGTTGGTTTTCATCGATAACGTTCTTATCTACTCGAAGACTAAGGAAGAGCACAAACACCATTTAGCAGTGGTGTTGGAAATGATAATGAAAAACATTCCTAAGGCAAATTTTTCCAAGTGCTACTTTTGGCAATAAAAAGTGAGATATCTAGTACATATTGTTTCAGGAGATGGTATTTTAGTTGATCTAGTTAAGGTAGTTGCTGTGCAAGATTTCAAATGACCCAAAAATCCCACAGAAGTGAGAAGGTTTTTAAGGATGGTGGGTTATTATAGAAAGTTCATAAATAATTATTCCAAGATCGTTGCTCATTTAACCAAGCCGACGAAAAAGGATGTTAAATTCGAGTGGACTCTGAAGTATGAGGGTGAATTCCTCGAGTTAAAAGAAAGGTTTACCGGTGCCCCTATTTTGGCTATATTAGATGGAGGAGAGGGGTTGACTATTTGTACTAATGCTTGTAGAGTTGGTTTGAATGCAGTGTTAATGCAGCATCAAAAAGTTATTGCCTATGCCAGTCGACGGTTGAAGCATCATGAGAAGAATTATGAAATGAGTATTTTGGTGGTGTCGAATGAAGAGGGATGTCTCAATCTTTGTTAGCAGATGTTTGAACTATCAGTAGATAAAAGGCGATCACCAGAAGATGGTTAGTTTACTTCAACCCTTGGAGATCCCAAACTGGAAATGGAAGATGATATCAATGGATTTTATTGATGGATTACCCAGGACAAGAGAAGGGAAGGAAGGTGTGTGGGTTAATGTAGATCGGCTAACGAAGAGTGCTCATTTTATTCTGGTAAAGTCGACAAGAACGACAGCTTCCTTGGCAGAAATTTATATGAAGGAGATTGTCAGATTGCATGGAGTTTCGGTAATTATTGTAAGTGATCAAGATCCCATCTTTACTAGTCAATTTTGAAAGGTGTTACAAGTAGATTTAGGAACAAAACTAAGCTTAAGCACAACATATCATCCCCAAACAGATAGACAAACGGAAAGGGTAAATTGGATTTTGGAAGATCTTTTAAGGGCTTGTATTCTGGATTTTGGAGGATTGTGGGAAGATCATCTTCACTTAGTGGAATTCTCATACAATAATAGTTATCAAGCAAGCATTGGCATGAAAACCTACGAATCACTTTATGGACATCCATGTAAGTCACCGGCATGTTGAATTTAGACTGGAGATAAGCTAGTACTTGGACCGGACATGATTCGAGAAGTTATGGAAAAGGTTGTGGTGATCAAGAGAAGGATGAAAGAAGCCCAAGATCGATAAAAGAGTTAAGTCGATAAAAGGACAAAGGATTTAGAATTTGAAGCCGGGGACTCTGTATTTGTAAAGATTGCCCCAATCAGAGGAGTTGTTCGATTTGGAAGGGCTGGGAAGCTGGAACCCAGGTATATTGGACCTTTTAATGTTACTGAAAGGATTGGACCACTCACTTACAGCGTTAAGTTGCAAGAAAGGTTATCAGAGGTCCATAATGTCTTCCACGTGTCTCGTTTAAGAAAGTATGTTCATGAGCCATCTTTGATTGTGGAGCCATTGGTTCAAGAGGATTTGAAAATAGAACTGAACTTGACAATGATTAGACACCCGGTTCATATTGTGGATCAGGATGAGAAGAGGTTGTGTAATAAGGTGGTGAAATTAGTTAAGATTTAGTGGAGTGAGGATCCTAGAGATTGTACTCTGGAGACTATAGATCATATGAGAGAAGCATATCCCGAGTTAATGTTCGAATAATTGTTTGTTTGTATATATCGTGTATGTATAGTTCGTGTTATGGATGCTTAGTGTATGTCTTTTGCATGGATTTCATGACATATAATATATGGACTTTTGATTTATTTTGATTTATCTCTTTGTTTGCTAATTTTGGGACAAAATTCTTTTAAAGGGGAGAGAGTGCAATGGCCCAGGATTTAATCACTTTAAAAAATGAATATTTAAGTATATTTTTAATAATTAATTAATGGATTTTATAACTAAAATAAAATCCTTTTAAAAATAACTAATGATGGTGGAACGATATTCAAAATTTATTTACAAAAATAATTAATTTAAAGAAAAATTGAAAATGTGTCTGGAAATCGTTTTCCATATTTCGACTTTTCGGTGTCCAAAAGTTTTCGAAAAACATTATGCATATTTAAGTTAAATATTCACTTTCGTTTATAAATAAGTCAGCACACTTTATATATATATATATATATCTGTGTGTGTGTGTGTGTGTGTGTGTGTGTATGTATGTATGTATGTTATTTGAAGATATATAGATGAATCAAAAAATAATGGCGACATCATAGAATCCCAAAACCCTAGGCGAACTGGAGGAAGATGATGATGGAGGCAGATGGAAGACGGTTAAACGCAAAAGGAAAATGACTTTTGCTGAAGTTCTAAAACAGACAACTCAAGAATTCTAGCGGTAGGGAAAAAAATCCTAAATCATGGGTGGAGGCGGTTGATAATAATTTCGAGATACAAGGTAAAATTGATTATTATGAACCGATCAAAGATGGGACTGAGCTATATCAATTGATCGATGAACAGGATTATGAGGAATCTAATCAGATGTAGAAGAATTCGTTATATGCATACATGGTAAGTAATCGACCTTACCTCATGCACTTTAATACTTACATTAGGAGGGTATGGAAACCTACAGGATCCTGGGATGTCTTTACTAGAGAAAATAGGTTTTATCTCATTAAATTTGAAAAATGAGAGGACTATGAGCGTATTCTGAAAGGAGGTTTGTGGTTCATGGATAGTAAATTGTTCATCATTAAAAAAACGGGAAGCATATTTTAATTTTGAAAAGGCAATGCTAACTACGTATCCAATTTGGATTAAATTCAACAATCTTAATCTAGCATTGTGGAATACAAGATGCATTGGAAAGCTGGCAAGCATGATAAGCAAACCTCTTGATATAGATGAATATACCGGGAAGGTTAAAAGAATCAAATATGCAAGAATATTGGTGGAAATTAAGGCAGATTCTGAACTACCACAAAATGTTAAAGCAATAGATAATAGAGGTAATGTTTATTTGCAGGAAGTTGAATATGAGTTCATACCTTTGAGATGTGCTGAATGCAAATGCTTTGGCCACACAATCACACAAGAATGTAGTGAGCTAAACAAACCCAAACAAATTTGGGTACAGAAAACCAAAAGTACTACAAATACTATTTCCATAGTTAATACAGAAGTTGAACCCATGGTGTTAATCATTACTAACAATTTTGGACAAACACCACAAAAATATTTTACAGCAACAAAAAGTTATACACAAAATGTTGTGACTAAGGATTCGGTCCCAAAATATATACATCCTGAAGCCAATGCTATCAAGGACTATGTAGAGTGATAGAAGAAGTTCATCAATCTTCGAAGTCACAAGTGGATCATTCAGGTTTGGAGGACCATAGGCAGCAACCATAGAATCAGAATATGGAGGAATCAAGTGATGCTAGGGATATTCCTAAAACAATTAACGATATATAAATATTAGACATTCAACTGGATCCATCAAAGGAAGAAGAAACAGAAGAAAACTTGCTAAAATATACTGAAATTAATAATAAATATGAGGAAATGTTTTCTGTGAAGGGGAAAAAGTAGTTGATAAAAAAGCTAAGGTAGTATCAGCTCCGGTTACAAGGAGCAGAGCTACTAAATCACAATGATTATTCTATGTTGGAATGTAAGAGGTCTAAATGATGATGTTAGAAAATTAGACCTCTATAATCTTCCAATAGATATAAACCTACAATTTTAGCAATATTAGAAAATAAACTCAGAAGATAGCTTGGAAGAATTCAAAAATCAAATGGGAGAGAACTGGAATGTCATACATAATAGCACTAATAATATTAAAGGCGGAATCATGATATTATGGGATTCCAATGTATGGACATGCAATTTGATGAATATAGATGAACAGTAAGTTACCATTAATATGAAAAATATAGGAGGAATGGAGATTACTACAACAATGGTTTATGCAAGTAATTTGACCTCAGATAGGAAAAGCTTATGGAAACAATTAATCGACAACTCAAAAGACATAGTTGAACCTTGGCTAGTGTTTGGAGATTTTAATGCAGCACTAAAAATGAATGAAAAGCAAGGTGGTTTTACCCTTAAGGTCTGCCAGGTAACTGAATTCAATAACTGTGTATTGGTAGCAGGGCTTATAGAAGTGCTCTATACAGGCCTGAAATTTACATGGGAAAGTGGGGAGTCAAAAAAAAATTCAATCAAGACTAGATAGAGCTTTAGGAAATGCAGAATTATTGAACAATATGCCAAATATAAAAGTTACAGTGCTACCAAGCTCTACTAACGATCATTGTCCTCTTTACATTCAATTTAATAATGAAAAACAGTTACAGAAAGGCAAACCGTTCAGATATGCAAAACACTGGCATCTAATTGAGGAATACAAAGAAGTAGTTGATTTTAATAAAATCCAAATTCTAGAGGGGAATCATATGTACCAATTTATAATGATAGTGAAACAAATGAAAAATAGACTGAAGGAATGGAATAAAATAAGGATTAAATCGCATGATGCTATAAAGGACTTGTAGGAAAAGTTGGAGAAAATACAATATCAATTAGAAGACGAGCCTCAAAACGAAGAGTTGAATGCAGAATACTTCTCCAATCAATAGCAACTAAAGTAATTATTGGGTATTCAAGCCGTAGAGATAAAGCAAAAAGCAAAAGAGAAATGGCTGACTGAAGGGGATGAGAGCAACAAATTTTTTTTATACCAAAATCTATCAAAGGAAAAATCAAAATAGTTTATCGAACTATTTAAATGAGCAAGGGGAGATTGCTGAAATCTTACTTGTTTTGGAGACTAAATCTATAGAGTGCTTTATAGAAACTTATAATGGAGATTATATACAGCAAATACCTCAAATTAACTATAGGAAAAAAAATCTCCGGAGCAGGTGCTTATATGCTGACAGCTGACATTACGGAAAGGAAGTTGAAAAGCGCCACTTTCTTTATCCACGACGAGTCCAGTCCTGGTCCCGACGGTATGAGTGCACTCTTCTTCAAAATGCACTGGAAATACCTAAAATAAAGCATGCTCAAAGGCTATCAGGAGGCTTTAAACACAGTGAATTTATTCAGGAAATAAATCATACATTCATCACATTGATTCCCAAAGTAAAAAAGCTAGAAAGAATTGAAGAATACAAAATCATTGTATGTTGTAATGTTACCTATAAAATTCTTAGTAAGATCATTTGCATGAGTCTCAACAAAGTATTAGCACGGCTCATATCACAAAGTCAAAGTGCTTTCATTAAGGGAAGATTCATATCTGAAAACTCACTAATGGCGCACGAATTGGTAAGAGAATTTAATAAAAAAAGGGAGATATGGCGTGTTTGAAAATTGATCTTCACAAGGCATATGATAAAGTTAATAGAAAATTCATTTTACACATGCTGCATGAAATGGGAGTTCCGGCTAAGCTACTTAAACTCATAACGCATTGCATATGCACACCTATATTCTCAATGATCATAAATGGGGTTCATAAAGGATATACTAAAACTAATAGAGGGATTAGACAAGGAATCTTCTATCCCCGTATCTTTTTGCTATAGCAATGGAATGGTTCTCTCTTCAAATGGAATTAGCTAGCTACCAATCTTTAATCAAACCCATATATAAGATAAATCCAAAAGTCAATCACCTCATTTACGCAGATGACTTACTGGTTATGTTTAAATCTAATACCATGGGTATAAACACAATAAAGGAATATTTAAACAACTGTGATCTCTAGCAGGACTCAAAGTCAAAGAATTTAAAACTAAGTGCTACATTAGTAAGTATTATAAAAATAAAATAGAAATATTAGCACAACTTGGTGTAGGAGAAGGAGAATTGCCAGTAAAATATTTAGGAGTGCCACTGTTGAATAATGATGTTACAGATGCTGAATGTGGTAACCTCATAGATAATATCAGAGAAAAGTTACAATGTTGGAGGTCAAAATTATTGTCTTTTGCAAGGAGAGTGGAATTAGTACATACAGTTATCACTTTAAAGGTTAGGTTCTGGTTGCAAACCTTCCAAATACCAAGCTGTTCACTTGCAAAAATTAATTCAATCTGTGCCAACTTCATATGGAAAGGAGATACCCGTAAAGTGAGCTATAATGAATTATGTAAACCTAAAAGTGAAGGTGGGGTGGGACTTAAGAATCCGTTTGAGCTTAAAAAGATCTATGGACTCAAACTAGCTTGGAAAATTCTTAATTCTGAGAAACGGTAGGCCAAATGGATAAGGGCTAAATACTTAAAAGAAAATTATTGGACTATAAAAGCAGATAATATTGCTTCAGTTATCTGGAAAAATATTCTTAAGTAAAGGGTGATATTAAAAGAGTCGGTTGAAAGACAAATAGCAAATGGTCAAGATACTGATCTATGGAAGGACCCGTGGATTAAAAACAAAAGCCTTCTAGATAGAATGGGATGGGAAAGTTTTCAGCTAATAATACCTTAAATATTCAAGTTGCTAGCATAATTCAAAACCAAAGATGGGAACCAGAAAAACAATTAATAACCAGAAGTCTGAAGCAAGAAATTGAAGAACTCCCACTTTTTATAAATAGGGGAAAAGATGTTTGGGCCTGGAAAAACAATAAAAATGGGCAATTCAAAATGAGGGAGGTCTGGGAAGACAACCGACAACATTATGCAATTGTTCACTGGCACAAAATAATTTGGAGTAAATCTAACTACCCGAAAATGGCTCACACTACTTATAAAGCAATCAAGGGAAGATTAAGTACAAAAGACAGACTCAAAAATTGGGGAATAATCGATGAAGACACATGCAATTTATGCATATGGGAAACTGAAACACAGAGACACTTATTTTTCGAATGCAAATATAGTAAACATGTCTGGGCTATTTAGAAACTTAAAAACATGCAAATAGAAGCAGTATTAAGTCTAGAAAATGAAATTAAATACCTGAGTGATCGGACAGACTTCACGAACCTTATGAAGGAAGTTGTGAAAATTGCTTTGACAACAACTATTTGGAATCTCTGGAGAAAACGAAATGTGCAGGCTTTTCACAAGTAACAAAGAAAAGATAGAATCAGAACTTTCGGAAAACATTGCAAGAGAAGTTAAGATCAACAATGGAAGAATTAGGCGACTTACCAAGTCAGAGGCAAGAGAAACACAGCTATTGGAGAATTGGAAGTGGAAGGTTGCGAGGCCAGGAAATCAAGAAAACATCGAGGAGCCGCCATAGAGATCGAAGCTGAAGAACCCTAAATTAAATTAGGAAAGTCTGTGTTAAGAATATGTTAGTGTTGATCTATCGGCTGAGTTGTCTTAAATTTAACTTTGTATTTTCTGGCTGTAAATGCTTTTGGGTCGCATAGCCCAGTATAATTTCATTAACCTACTTTCAGAAGAAAAAAAATGTATGTATGTATGTTTACCTAGTATAATAAGGTAATATGATTACTTATGTAAATATAAAACAAAATTTAAATGTAAAATGAAGTTAAAAAATTGTCAAATATAATAAGGTAACATCTCAAACCCTAATTGCACATACACGTAGCCACCCCTTCTCCTTGTTGGACCAGCACCCATCCCTCTAAGATGCATGGGTTGTGACCCATTTAACCCAATAAAATATACATAATTATATTTAACTAAATTTATTATCAATATCTCATATCGATCAACATATTTATAACTTTTTATAAATATATGCAAAAAAATTAATTATCAACTCATATCAAATTTATAATTAATATTTCATCAATATTAATAGTTTTATTAATTTATAACAATTATAAACTTAAGTAAATCGTTTGGTTTAAAGAGAATTCATCACTTCAGTTGTGTTACTCTTAGGTGCAGATTCGGTCAATGATTAACATCGAACTATTCGAACGTTAACATTCACATTTCATTTAGCAAGTGATATGATAATATGGCCAAATTTATTGCTCTCTCATTTTCAAAAAAAAACTCATTTTGATTTAATAAGCGTTACCCAACTGTAATAATTATTTACACCAATTCACTTCGTCAAAACTATGTCATTTTGAACTTGCTGAATTTGGTAATGGTCAAAATTCCAACATCATTCACATTCAACTCTATGGTCCAAACACAAAGTCCTTGGTTCAATAATAATAGTTATTATTAACCAAACTACTCTAGCCGGTGATTTTGACTTTGGGTTGACTTGAGTTGACCGTGGTACTGACCCCATGTAACTAAGGAGATGAATCCTTTCTTGAATAGTGCTTTACTTTCAATACTTCCACTCGACCCAACTATAGTGACTCGATGGACCCAATGTCATAATTACACTATAATCAAAGCGGAGTTTTCATATTGAAGATTTACAGTATTCTCAAGTCAAAAGAACTGCATAAATTATTCGCATTGATATTTTCTGTTAACCTTAGTTATAATAACCAAAGAAAACTATCGAATGAGTCGTTCCATAGTTATCCAATAACTATTAATATGTAACCCTTGGGTGCCCCCTGCGGTCATCAGTAATATATTGTCCAATATTTTGGAGAACATTACATACTATAGTCTCAACAGATACATCGATATCCAATCTTGATGCATCTTGACTAAGAACATTTAAAATGATATATTTAATTCTATTGTGATAAATTATTTACAGTTGCAACACTTTGTAACTACTATCACAAAACATACCATTTATGGATTTTATGTTAAATATATTTTAATTAAACATTTAATTATTTATAACACATTATAAAAAATACATAACAGAAAGAAAAAAAACCATTATTTGAATGAGAAGAGTTAATTAATTTATAATAAATTGCAGAATTGCCCTAGGGCATACCCCTTACTCCATCAAATTTATTCGAAACTCAATAGCTCATTTCAGTGGTAGTTCTATAACTGACTCAAAAACATCCACAAATTCCCTTGGAACCAAAACCCGATTCACTTAGTCTTCTATTTCCATTGCTCTCAACAAAGTACAAGTATCCACAATCAAGTTATCTACCGAGTATATGATTCGATCGCTACTGTCAGAGTGTCTAACTAATATTTTGCTATCATAGCATCATATTTTCTCAACCAATCCATACCTAAAATAATCTCAAAACCCATAAAATCAAACACATGCAAACTGCAAGCAAAAGTATAGCCTAGTAAATCAAATTCTAGATGGTCACATCTCATCCCAAGAGTTGCATACCCTCCTATTGGATTAGTTATCCTTAAGGAAGTAATAAGGTATGATGGTTCTAGACATAACTTATCAACCAAACAATGAGATATAAATGAGTGTGATACATCAGTATTAAATAATACCCTAACCGGTATGCAATGAATCAAAAGTGTACTTTCTCTCACAGATTTTCCCTTCTCGGCTGCTATTGATCTTGATGTAGATGGCTCCAAAGCAAACACTTTCCTTTATTAGTCTTGGCTTCTTTTGGACATTTTTTCTTATAATGCCTCGCTTGGTAAAAGTTGAAGCACTTCACATTCTGCTTACCCACAACCATCTTGCCATCACCTGATCGACACTCATTTGCATCGTGCCCCTTCTTATCACACTTATAATAAATGATATATGCCTTCCCTTTCTTAGTAGCTTCACCCTTTTAAGCTCCCTCTCCCTTAAAGAACTTCCTCTTCTTATTCTGAGAACTTTGGGTTCCAATTGACTTCTCCTTTTTGAAAGTAGAAAGCATCTCCTCATTCCTGATCGCCATCGCCACTACTACAATCGATGGATCATGGAGATGTGGCATGGTCGCCAGAGCAATCTCTGGTCTCAACCTCCGGATAAACTTCTTGTCCCTTTTGATAGCAGCATCAATGGTGGTATACTTATATGAGGATAGCTCATCAAACTTTGCAAAATATTCCAACACTGACATTTCCTCCCGCTTTAACTTCATAAACTTCCTGAGTAAGGTTGACTTGGCTACTTCAGACAAAAACCTTTCCTCGAATCTCAATTCTACGTAAGTAAAATCCTCCTCTAGTACCCCTATGGTCATCCCGTTCCACCAAAACAAAGAAGCTCCTTACAACTGTATTGAAGGAATGACTCCTCCCACTTTAGCGGCATTTCCGTCAACTACTCCTGCAATTGCTCTAACTTGCATCGGATTGACGAAGAACTTGTACATAACCCCCATAATTACTGGTGGGGTCGCAGCATCTACATTGGCATTTGCATTTTGGTTAGCATTTGCCTTTTGATCCGGGTTCCTTCTGGTGCTGGGCCTAGCATTTCCGCTGGTTGTGGTGCTTTCACCACCTAGATTCACTCCTCCATTTCCTGCTTCCATCTTTCTCTCTTGTAAATCTATATACGAACCTTAGTAAGATACAAAAGAATGGTCTAAGAGAGAGGGGAGAATAGAGATAGAATACAAACTTATATATAGAAAATACAAGTACGTTACTATGGCGTTATCCCATACCCCAATCTTATTCTCTGATTCATTAGGATTTCATATTCATTACATCTCATTCACGATCCCACGTTCAGAGAAAATATAATTATTACAAAATACTTCAAGAATGACATATGAATATGCCCCTTGGTTGATTAGAGTCTAATACTTGGCAATTATATAACTTTCTCTTACATCCATACAGACAAAACCAAACAACACAGTGGATTAGATAGGTACTCCTAAATAGCTAGATTGCCTCCTCCATGTCTCCAAAAGCTTATTCGTCTAATTGGAAACCTAAAAACCCTTACTTTCGACCTATTCAAATGAGTACCCGAGAGTTTAAGGGGAAAAATAAAAACTTCGGATCAGATAAAAAGTCTGGTATGAATAATAACCTACCATCCCAAACTAAATATATATCTAGTGAGGCCACGCCATTGAGCGGAATGGTTTTTTTCCCTCACTGGTACCTTAACCAAAACATACTAATCATATACTATGCTCCTGCATCCACAATAATTAGAACATTAAAGATTTCTACAGTTATGCAACATATACTGGATTATCCATCCCACTTTGTTAGATTACCTATCTAAAATTTTATTGACTATCCGTCCTATACTTATGTGGTGTTAACCGGTACTGTGGCCCGGCTGCGTAAGGTTGATCATGAAGTCCAAATTCGACTGTTGATGGGAAGGACGATCACGAGGTGACATTCGCATGACTAGAGTTTAATGCTCAAACAGTCATACTCATCCCAGGTTAGATAAGACCGACAAATGGATAGCACTTGATGTCGAAGTCTTAGAATTGGTTTAGTTGGATAAGGCAAATTGGATAAAGTCCAGGAGGTTCTGCATGGTAAGGTTGGATCGGCAGAGTGTATGATATGGTGGGCTCGATATAGCTTATGAAATGGCCCGGGTTGGCAAAATGTATGGTGTAACATGGGTCGGTCGGCATAGTACATAACATTATCAGGTCGGCATAATGCATGATGTGGTTCGGGTCGACACTGCATATGATGATAGGATCGACATAGAGCTTGGAGACAAGGTGGTCGGCTTGAGATCAGGTCGACACAACATGACATCGGGTCGGCACAACATTACATTGAGTCGACATAATATTTTGGTTCGGCATAGTATGTTGGGCTGAGTTTTCCTTATGGTGGACCCAAGTGGTTAAGGAGGGTCCAAGCTTCGAGATGTCAGTCAAGTTGAAGCCTACCATCATCTATAAATACAGGGGCAGGAGGACACTTTTGGGGGCCTCTCTTTTCGGCTGATAAGTGAAACTCTGCCATATTGCAATCAATTTCCTTTTTCCTTTTGTTCAAACTTGTTCTTAAGCTCTTTCTTGTGGATTGTAATTGTAATCAACTGGTTGATAAAGCAATAAAGAAAGTATTCAAAGTGGACGTAAGCAATCAACGCCAAACCACTATAAATCTTGTTGTTTCTGTTTTTCTACTGCATTTTTCTTGTATATTTAGTGTTACTCCTCATTTTTTGTTTAATTTCTTCATTTATTTCACTAGTTAAACCTATTCTCTGGTGTTTGTGACCAATTTGATTGCAAACATTTTGGTACTTTCATTGAGAGACTCGATTCTCAGGCTATTAGGATCACGTTTGTTGCTACTGGATTGAAGAAATCCCCCAAAGGAGATCCAGGTTAATTTTTAGAAGCTTCTAAATACTATTTAGATTTTCCAAGATCTAAGCAAAGGATTCTAAGATGGTAAGACGCACGAGATCTACTTCCTACAACATTGACGCCAACGAAACTGCTAGTGTCCAACAAAAAGGGCCAAGCAACCAACCTGCTAATGCGAATGTGGAGCCCATTGCACTCCAGAACCCTGCTGATTCCGTTACTAGGGCTGAATTTAATGATTTGACGAAGGAGCTAATGGAGAGCCATAGGCAGCTAAACAAGCAAATCCAGGCAAACGCCAACTTGATGAGCCAGATTGCTCAACAGCAACATCAAAACGCCGAAGGAAGTCCGCTTCATACTCGGCATCTGATAGCTCAATATCAGACGGACACCATAGGCGTAGGCATCGCAGAATTGAAACTACATGGGCTGGAGCGACGGAGCAACTTGTGGCGGGCCACCATGGGCAGTGGTCAATTGGGGTTGATTTTGATCCCTTAACTAGGAGGATGGCACCTCAACTGCATTTGGGAAGTCATGCTCGACCTAGAACTGCTAACTTAGGCACTGGAGCATGCTTGGATGATGATCAATTACCTCACCAGGACGATAATGAAGTGAATCCTCAGGATACGCATCTGGAGGAAATATGCCAAGAAAGCATGAGATGCCCAGAGACACCGACTAGAACATTTACACAGGATGGAGCCTGACCTGACACCTCCTATCTAGACTCCGGACTTGTCCGCAATGGTCAGGCAGCTGATGAGGGAGAATCAGGGATTGACTAACGATGATTGGTGAGTCTCTAGGAGTTATACTTCGTTTACCGACAACATTTTATAGGCAGAATATCCCAGGAGGTTTAACATGCCTACACTTCCCGCTTACGAAGGGAAGACTAACCCCCGGCAGCACGTCATGAGGTACGAATGGTTGATGGATTCGACCAGGCCGAATGACGCAACCAAATATAGAAGCTTCCCTAACTCGGTCTAGGATTACTATAATGTGGTTCACAAGGTTACCCCCACGATCAATCTCGAGATTTGACAAGTTGGTTATAAGATTCGTGGTGCAGTTTCGAATTCACGCTACTCACCCCAAAGACATGATGTCGCTATCTATTGTAATCCAGGCTCCAGGGGAATCACTAAAGGATTACTTATAGAGATTTCATGTTGCTGCTACTAAGGTTAGTAATTCAAATGACCACGCAATACTTATGGTTGTGAAAAGAGGGGTTAACCCAGAATCTGAGTTTGGTGATTGGCTAGCTGGAAAACCGTCGGCCACGCTGGAGCATTTCTACTCAAAGGAAAACCAGTTCATGAGAAAGAAGGAGGCTAGATTGTCCAGAAGGAGCAATGCTACAGGACCAAGTAGAGCAGCGGTGCAAAGTAACATCGTAGTAAAGTAATCTGGCGAAAGCTCTGGAAGGGTTCGAGTTAATGTTCAAAACAAGCCAGGTCAACAGAAAAGAGGCAGAGAAGGACATTTTGATCGGAAAAGGGAGCCCAGAAAGTGGAAGTCACGAATTCTTACTTATAACGACTATACACCTCTAAATGCATCTCTGGATAATATATATATGTCGAGCTGTAACACTTTCCAGTATACTAAGCTGCATCCGAAAGAATCGACCGAGGAACAAAAGCAGATCGGGAAGTACTGTTGGTTTCATGAATGCCATGGGCACAATATTAACAAATGTAGGCATCTTCATGATGCCATTGAGAAATTGTTTCGCTGGAAAATTTGCATAAGTTTGTCAAGAATATGTAGGATGACGGACAGGGAACATCTGATCCCAATCAAGGACAAGCTCCGCATCGGCCTGTGGAACCCGTTCAGACCGGTGGGAGGCTGGTGATAAACACAATAGTTGGTGGACAGCATCCTTCGGACAGAAGTTGGAAGGAAATGGAGCATTATGTTCTTTTAATGAAACATGTGGACTTTGAATGTTGCTCGAATACAAAGGATGGAACTTTGGCTAAGCAATAGCATACAATGATGGATGATATTGTATTCAGAAGTAGAGACGTTGATAGAATGGAGGCCCCTGCTATTGATCCAATGGTTATCTCTGCCATGATCAACCCTGCTATGGTGAGAATAATTTTGATTGATTGTGGCAGTTCTGTGAACATCATCTTTAAGAAAGCTTATGATCAAATGAGGATGGAGGCTAAGGATTTGAAATCATCTAAAGCTCGTATACACGGCTTCAACGGTATGGCCAATGAGATGGTAGGTTATGTTGAGTTACCGGTTGAGTTGGGAGAAGGTGAACGTAGGAGGGTATGGATCTTACCGTTCATTGTCCTGGATATTGATTCACCATACAATGCTTTCTGGGCCGTCCAGTCTTGGCTGAATTTCGGTCAGCCCTTGCCCCGTGGTGCTTGACGTTGAAATTTTCGACGGATAAGGGAGTGGGTGTTATACATGGTGATCATGTAACTGGCCGCGCCTTTTATGTGGCTGAGTTAAGAGAGCCTCGGAAAAAAGAGAAGGGAAAGGGTGTGGACAAGTCTGTCTGCATCTAAGTTACTGAAGATTGACAAATAGCTCCTAAGCCTTGGCTTGGGAACCACAGTCAGTTCTATAAAGACATAGATCCGAGGGATGATGAGGAGGAATCCAAAGAGGCAAAGGCAGCACCGACTAAATCGATGATTGATATCTCAATCAGCCACGACAACCCCTCGTGGGTATTGAAGATTCGATCACAACTTAGCCCTTCGATGATGAGAGAACTTACCAATTTCCTCTGAGCGAATCTGGATGCATTCGCTTGGACTCACTCTGACATGTGTGGGATCTCGCCTGCCATTTTGAGCCATGCACTAAATATTGATCCGAAGTATGCCCTTGTGAAGCATAAGAGACAAAGTATGGATCTAGAGAGATCCATGGCTCTTAAAGAGGAGGTGGATAAGCTTAAAGCCAACGGGTTTATTCGCAACGCCCTCTATTCTGAATGGATATCTAACCCCATACCGGTGAAGAAGGCGAATGGGAAGGGAGAACATGTATTGACTATTCGAACCTCAACAAGGCATGTCCCAAGGATAGTTTTCCCTTACCTAGAATTGATCAGTTGGTTGACTCGACCACAGGACATGAATTGTTGTCGTTTACGGATGCATGCTCAGGGAATGCACATCCCGGATCAGGAGCACACTAGTTTTGCCACTGGTGTTGGGTTATACTATTATGTAGTGATGCCATTCGGATTAAAGAATGCAGGAGCAACCTATCAGCATTTGGTTAATCAAATGTTTAGAGATCGGATCGACAAGATGATGGAAGTCTACGTGAATGATATGCTCGTGAAGTCACGGCAATCAAATGACCACATTCGAGAATTAGCAGAGATGTTCGATATCCTTCGATTTTATAGCATAAAAATTAACCTATAGAAATGCTCATCTAGTATTGCGTCAGGTTCCTGGGCTTCTTTGTCAATGCATGAGGAATTGAAGTGAATCCAGAGAAGATTCAAGCCATTCGGGATATACAAGCACCCAGAAGGATTAGGCAAGTACAAAGTTTGAACAGGAAGGTCTCTCTTTGAGTTGGCCATATCCAAGGCAACCAATAAGTGCATTCCTTTCTTCTATTTAATAAGGAAACGAAAAAGGAATTTCGAATGGGCACAAGACCATGAAGGCGCATTCCGAGAATTGATGAGTCATTTGGAGAGGCCTAATGTTTTGTTGAAGTCCGTAGATCATGAGGAGCTATATATTTTACCTAGCTGTTTCACCACACGCCATAAGTGCTGCTTTGATTCATGAGGAGAACCGGGTCCAGAGACTAGTGTATTACGTCAGCAAACGATGAACGGGGGTGGAAAGAAATTACCCGAAGATAGAGAAGTCGGCGTACTACTTGGTGATCACGTTGCGCAAACTTCGCCCATATTTCCAGGCCATCCAATCAACATCTACACCGATCAGCCTTTGCAACAGGTCCTACAGCGGCCCGAGACATCTTGAAAGTTGCTTAAATGGAACATTGAGCTCAATCAATTTGACATCACCTATCTGGCTCGAAGAGATATCCAAGGACAAGCCTTGGTGGATTTCATAGCAGAATTTACCATGCATGATGAGCCACCAGAGAGCGATGTAGTTCCCACTATACGATGGAAACTATATACCGACAGAGCATCCAATGATCATTGTTCTGGAGCTAGCGTCGTTCTTGTAACCTCCGAGAACCGATCAATTTTCTATGCTTTGAAGCTTGATTTCCCTGCAACGAACAATGAAGCCAAGTATGAGGCATTGATTGTTGGATTCAAGCTTGCTAAAGAGTTCGGGGTGTAATCGATCGAAATCTTTCGCGACTTGCAGCTAGTAGTGTACCAAATTAGAGGGGACTACCAGGTGAAGGGACAATGGCTTGCATCCATACCTTACTCGAGTTTAGGAATTGTTGGTGGACATTGAATACTATGGCTTTTCACACATCCCGCATGAGCAGAATGGGAAGCCGGCTCGTCGGCAAAGTTCGCAAGCATTGGCGATGCACAACAGATGGGCTTGGTTCCGATCGAGACCCTATAAAACCCAAGTATAAATGTGATGGAAGTTGATCAAGTACCGGAAACGGAACCCAAAGAGGAATCATGGATATCCCCATTTAAAGAATACTTGTTGCATGGGATCTTACCTGAGAAAAGGAACGAAAAGCGACAAGTCCTTTGTAAAGCCTCATGATATATTATGCAAGATGGAATTATGTATCGAAAGGGATTCTCTGTTCCCTTACTCAGGTGTATCGCCCACGATGAGATAAAGCGGGTCTTGAAAAAATTCCACGAGGGAGAGTGTGGTGACCACATTGGGAGGAAATGTTAGCTAAAAAGATACTCCGTTACGGGTACTACTGGCCGACCGTGAACTGGGACGCCGTAGATAATGCGAGACGATGTGAAAAATGCCATATGTATGCAAAAGTCCCAAGAGCGCCACCGACAGAAATCATGCAAATGGTTAGTTCATGACCGTTTGCGGTATGGGGAATCGATATTGTCGGCTTGTTGTCGATTTCCAAAGGTGGTGCGAGATATGCAATTATCGTGGTTGACTACTTCACCAAATGGGCCGAAGCGGAGCCATTAGTGATGATCAAAACCAAAAAGGTCGTTAACTTTGTTGTTTGAAACATTGTATGTCATTTCGATCTTCCTTAGACTATCGTAACTTATAAAGGAACTCAATATGATAGTGCTGAGTTTAAGGAGTTTTGTCGGAGGTATTGTATTGAGAAATGGTTTACAGCAGTCGCTCACCCTCAGGCGAACGGACAGGTTGAAACTATAAACAAGATTATAAAGTCCATCTTAAAAAGGCATTTGGAAAAGGCTAAAGGCAAGTGGGTGGACGAACTTCCTACGACGCTCTGAGCCTACATGACCACTCATAAGTCTATGATTGGTTACAGTCCATTCACCCTGGCTTACGGAACCGAAGCAATCCTATGGAACTCGAAGTTCCTTCCCATCGGGTGACTTACAACGATCCCAGAACAAACCAAGATCTCTTATTGGAGTCGTCGGACTTTATTGACGAGAAGCGTGAGGAGGCCGATTTGAGAGCGGTCGCACATCAACACCAAGTCACCCGGTACTATAGTTTGAAAGTTCGACCAAGAACCTTTGATGTTGGCGATCTTGTCCTGAAGCAAATCTTTCTGGTCCCATCACACATGAGCTCGACATGGGAATGGTCGGACGTCATCTAATAGAGGCTTGGAGAAGGAACTTTCAAGCTAGTGACTATTGATGGTGTAACGCTTCCCAGAGCATGGAATAGCGAACATTTACGTCGCTATTTCACCTAGACTGTTTCTTTCACATTCCAGTAGTATTTGCTTTTAGTGTTTGCTTCGATGTTTGATTTTGTTTTTGATATGTAATAAGACAAGTTATTCTGTCCCTATTTTTTATGATAAATAAAAGCTTGAAGCTTCTTTTCCATAGACTATCGTTATTTTATATTATGATAATTATGTGTAGGAATTGATTAATACCGACATCTGTGGTGTATGAACACACACATAGAACTAAAAATCGACCAGTTACACCGACCCCCGATGAAAATGAACAAGGGGGATTGCTTGGTGAGTTTGGTCGGTTGGCGATTTCCATAAGTGTATCGAAAAGGCAATTTTTACGATGAGAAAAATCTCTAAGTCCTCGGAATGCGGATTAGAGTATTCTGAGTCCCTAGAGTGCGGACTAGAGTATAAATGACTTGAGAAAAATCTCTAAGTCCCTGGAGTGCAGATTATAGTACTCTGAGTCCCCTAAGTGCGGACTAGAGTATAAACGACATGAGAAAAATTTCTAAGTCCATGAAGCGGAATAAAAAATTCTAAGTATCCAAACCGGTGGATAGGCGGGGGAGCTTTCGACCGTTCGCTATCCCACGAACTCCGATCTAAGATTGATAGAAAATGCTCAAACTGTTAGCGGCGGAATACGACCGTTGGTTACGATTCTAGCTGGGTATCATTTGTGACTTAAGATGGAGCCTACAGAGGATCTCTAAGATTAAGATAATGAATTATCAACGAAACTTGGAAAAACTATCACAAGTACTTGGAACGGGAAAAGTCACTTTACTATTGAAATAATAATTCACTAGGTGATTGACTAAGGAACAAAAACTTTTATTTACAAACTCAATATTTCCTTACAAACCATTTGAGAATTCGGGATCCATGCCTGTACATCTGCTACTAAAAAGGAAAAAAGGAAAAGGAAAAAACGTGTGTCTAATTTATTTGGACTAATACAATAACACAAGACCCTGACTATTTCTTTGACTTCCCCTCCTTCTTTGGCTTTTGGGGGTCAAATCGGTCGAGAGTCTTTTTTGAGACCCTTTACTACGTTCAGTGGAAGCACTTGAAGAATGAGGAGGAACCACAATAGGGATTGACCCGCCGGGAGAGATGAATTGTGAAGACCTACGGTGAGGATCTTCAACCGCCACCATATCGGGTTCACCCTTGACTTTGATCTTTGATTTCTCCTCCTCTTCAACCTATTCCTTCAAGCTGAACTTAGCAGTGTGTTCAGAAGCACCCGTAACTACAACATCGTCATACTCCTTGGTAAGTGATGGGTCTTCAGGCTTGTCCTCATCAAGCGCCTCAATCACCTGGGCATTGGGCCCTAGAATATCTATGACATTCGGATCCTCGACAACTTTTCCTTCCTGCTCCGTGGCGACATCGCTCCTAAGAGTTGGCTGAGGACCAGGATGACCTACAAAGTATCGTAAAAAGAAAATGTTAGACTACAGCCGTTATTTATTGAGAACAACAAATTTTTAGAATAAAAAGGGCTCGATGTGGTACCAGCATCCGCTTGACTCTCGGTAGTCATTGGAGCACTCCCTTCGATAATAGGAGATAACGTGTATGCCAACTCCAGGCTTGTCTGGGTCATAATCAGCATGTTGCTCGATAGGTTGAGAAGATGAAATCCCAATCGGTTGAATAGGAGAAGGACCCTAGGGCTCAGTGCCAGATGACCCAACGATGTCTTCCTTTTCCTTGGGCAGTATGGGAGTTCTACCAAATTGAAGCTTTGCAGCGACCAGTCGGATGGCTCGTTTCTTCGGAGCATTTCCCATGCAAGTGCCCCTTAGTCAAGCTCTGCCACCCCCAACTCCTCATTCTTGATTGTGTGATGATATCCCAAGCCTCGGCAAGCGAATCAAGATAGCCTTCGCCCATGAAAGTTAAGTCGCGGTGGAGGAGGACCTTTGCATTATATTCAACAATGAGTGGATCAAATAAGCACTTGCTTTCCTCCCTACCGGACTCAGTTGCTGCCTCAATTTGGGAGTCAGTTTTCGTAAGCACTGCTTTCTTGCCCTCTTCGCGAGCGACTTCTTTCAAGGCTTTGATTTGGGAGAGTTACTCGTCAAGTTTCATTTTTTTGGTTTCTTGTTTCGACGATCCCCTCACAATACCTTTGTGACTCCTCTTGCGCCTCGACTTTCTCATCCCTCTCCTTAGACAGCATTTTCTCTAACTTCTCCATGCGGCAGGCTAAAATGTCTTTCTCCTTTTGTAAGGAGTCCTTTTCCAAAGCCAAGGTGCCGCTGCGGTGGAGTGCATCATCCAATTCCTCTTTATGAGAAGCCTCTAGGCGACTAACTGCCTCAACCGTCTCCTTGCATTCTTCTTTGCCTCATCAAGTTCAGCTTTGAATGCGAGCAGCTAAGTATCTTGATGCCTAATAATGTCCTTATCTTGGATGGCCTCCAACTTAAGGCGATCAATCTCATGTTGACGTTCAATATAAACTTCGGAGACTTTCTCGACTAAATGAATGAACGCTTCATGTTGTACATACACATCACTCACACAAACTAGTGAGGAATTTGAGACCATCAAAACAAATCTTTGGAAAGGTAACTTTAAGCTCAGCTAGTTTCTCCACCGTAGTTATATCGTGGGCAGGAACCGGGGAAATTTGTTTAGATATGACCAGCGTTTGTTTACGGTGCTCACGGGACTGCCTGGTGCATGATGATCCAGAATGTTGGTCATAGGGAGTGTCAGATTGAGAGCCTCGTTGCGCGGACTTATCTCCACTACGTGCAGGAGGGTTAGTTGGGTCGCTTTGACGTGAAGCATGTGTTTGGGACTTCCTTTTGGATGATGAAGATGATTCTCGAGAATGATAATCTTTCTCTCATCCTTCCTCTCTCTCGGCGTCTTCCAAACTCGGAATCTCTACTTGAATGATGGAAGAATCATGAAGGCGATCAAAAGCATGTAAGACATTGCACCTGTAAAAGAACTAAATGAGAACTTATTAGTAGTTGCTATGTCAAGAGTTAATTACAAGTGAATGGTGGGGTGCGAGTGCTTGTGTGTGTCCTAGTGTGTCCCCCTGATAGACCAGTAACATTTGCTTTACTCATAGGAGTTCCTTCTCCTCGATTAGTTTGCCTGCCTTAGCCGCTCCTTGCGGGAGAGTTAAGCCGCTCAACGCCAAGGTTAGTAAAGCAAAGTAATAATTCAACAAATCGTCCGGAATTGAGATGTCAGAAAGTCCCTTCAACGTGCTCTTCATTTGTTGAGAAGACGAACCCTTTTCACTCGCAGTTATGACAAATTTTGGGGTCTCCCGAACTTTCTTTTTCTTAATCTTGTACAGCAGACTTTTTCCCCTTTTCGGGGGAGGTTGCGATCGACTAGCGTGTGGCGCATCACTGCCGGCGCTTGTCCAAGGCCAGCATCTTCGTTTTTTGGTCCCATGTCTTCTGATTCCTTTATCTCCCCTTCTTCGGTGCCTTCTTGGATTCCCTCAGCAGGGGGCACCACGGGGTCGTTTAGTTCTCCCCTTCTCTCGGTGATAAACCTTCGGGATCGCTCTACTTCCCGAAAAACCAATTTTGCGCCCGTCTTCTAATAACCCGGAATAGAGAGAGCAGTTCATTGGTGATGAGGAGTTTGATCTCCCTATCCTCCACCGGAGTAGCACGAATAGCCGCAATAGTCCTGGAATATCTAACGCCTTCGGGTCGAGAGCTAATACCTGAAAAAGTTGAAAGAATTCATACGATTAAGGAAGAAGATGCGATTTGAATTCTTGAACTAAGGGCAAAGGTGGGAATAGTACTTACATCCTTCCAACCACTTTCTCGCGAAGCGTGGAGGACATCGTGTAAGTGTGCTATGGATTGTGTAATATGAATATACAATAATGCAGAGTATAATGAAGATAACTATATAGTTAATAGTGTGGAATATAAATGCAGTATAATAAAAATAACACCGAAGATTTTTATACTGGTTCGGAGCTCCGTGCTACATCCAGTCCCAGACTCCTTCTGGAATTTCACTAAAGCAACACCCTCACTTAACCTCGAGGAACAGGTTTATACAACCCCTGAGCAGTCGAACAGGGACCTGAGCAGTAGAACAGGATTTCGCCTCAGCAGCCAAGAGGACTTCACACGCCTGAGCAGCAGAACAGGACTTCAACAAATACAAAAGATTGTTTTGACCTTGTGTGTTCTAATAACACGAATTTTTCACTTGTAGTACACCCTTCCTATAATCTTTTCCTCAAGTATGATGTATGTAGTTGTGTGTATATGAAGATTAGGAAGTTTCAAATTGCTTGAAGAATATGGAAATGAATACGTAAGCAATGAATGTATGAATTCAAGAGAGTAGTTAATTCAGAAAATATGATTCAAGTATAAGCAAGTGAAGTGATTTGATCTTGAAATTCATGCATATATATAGTAGTTAAGAAGTTGCAACTGCTGGTAAAGAGATCTCTGCGAATAACAATGGTTGCAACCCTTCACGAGGAAGAAGGCTATTCAAAAAGGAAGTGTACTTTCACAAAAATGACTATTGCAGAATTCAGTCGACTGACTCAGGTCATTCAGTCGACTGAATTTAAGAACATGCACATATATGTTAAAATGCACAGATTTAGTCGACTGACTGACAGTATTTAGTCGACTGAATTCTGTTGTTAAGCAAAAACTACAGCAGCTCATTTGGTTAGAGTACTTACCTTCCAAACTAGTGACCTGGCTTCGAATAACTCGAGTTAAGCTTAGAGATTTCATCCAGAGAGACCGTCATCGCTAACCGTCTCAAATGACATAAAAGGTGATCGATAACAAAAGCATTAGGATCGAATGTTGACGTTCTGAATTATGAAGTCCGTTGTTTTAATATGTTGGGCCAATTTTCTGCTTAACTCACTTTGAGTAGATTGGGAATTTGTTCATTCAAGTTTAAGTCCATTAGTCCGTGTATGCTAGATGTGTTGTTATCAGTCACTTTATGCTTGAGCAAGGCAATATGCAGTCATATGTTCGAGCCCCGCTCCATGCATTTTTTGAAAACATGATTTTGATTAAAATATGCATGCAAGTTTATTTTAATGTGAATGATGATTCGTGAGAAAAGATTTTAACAAAGCACTAAAGTAGACTTTATATACACATTTGACGACTCTTGTTAAAATATATAACTATACAAACCACATATTGAGCCGATAAGTCTGGATGTTATCATAGTCGTAGATTCGTGAATTGTTGTGTCTTGTCAGCAATCAAAACCTATGATCCAATACATCGTGCATTAAACCATTCTTGTTTGAATAAGGAGAGTTTGTTCCATGTGCCATTAAGACTTGATATTTGGGCATGTGCTCGAGGAAGACGTATGAAGGACTATCGGTTCGTCTTTTGAAGTTACAAATGTACCGGATGTCCTCGGGAGTTGGCGGACAAAATAAGACGTTCATGAAGAGAAGGAAGGTACGTGGATAAAAGCATAACTATTGGGGTGTAGTTGAGTGGGAGTGATTCTCATGTACCTTAGCATTTCTTGAATAAAAGAGTTAAAAGGTGGCACACATCTGGCCTAACACATGAACTTATTACATGCGGTATATCTAGTTGGGGGCAAATGAGGCCTATCTTGCCTTGATGGAACCAAAATGTCTTCAAAAGGAATCCTGTGGATAGAACACAATCGGCGAAGGGCAGCTTCACCAATTTTTGAAGCTTGTGTGTCAACCAGATTATTTAAGACAATGGCATTCTCCACAGCGTTGGGAGCTGGGCATATAACTCCTGTAGAAAGATCGGGATATCAGAAAAAAGATTTACCCGTGGATCAGATGTCTCTACTTCTTCTTTTTGTTGGCTTGGTACAGGCTTGTCAGATAAAGTAGTGGAGCTTGATTTCATAATCGATCTAGAAGACATTGCGGTTGAATGCTTCGTATAACTCGAGATCTATGTTAGCCATACTAAGTAGACAATCAATATTAGAGATAATAACCTGCCCCCCATGTTGTGTGTGAACTAGTGCAATGGAACATGAAATTAATATGAATATTTCAAAATCAGAAAACCGAAAGTAAAACGTCGAAGCTTAGAGATTTCGTCCAGAGAGACCATCATCGCTGACCGTCTCAAATGACATAAAAGGTGATCGATAACAAAAGCATTAGGATCGAATGTTGACGTTCTGAATTATGAAGTCCGTTGTTTGAATATGTTGGGCCAATTTTCTACTTAACTCGCGTTGAGTAGATTGGGAATTTGTTCATTCAAGTTTAAGTCCATTGGTCCGTGTATGCTAGATGTGTTATTATCGGTCACTTTATGCTTGAGCAAGGCAATATGCAGTCATATGTTCGAATAACTTGAGTTAAGATGGTCTTAATTTGTCAACAACGATCCCAGCCATATATGCCGATACCTACATCCTAACCACATGACCGACCCTGGACTTAGACTTATATAGGAATGTCGAACCCTATCCATAGCCGAATACCGATCACTTTCCTCTTTTCCTCTATACCGATCCCTCCTTTCATCCTGACATATACCGACCCTTCCTCTTTAGCCTCTATACGGATCCAAACCTATACCGACACCTACACTTAAATACAGAATACCTAACCCTCCTAAAATCCTAACGTACACCAACCCCTTATTTAAGCAACATGTACCGAACACCACGCCTTAGCTAGAATGACGGTTCCTATTCCTACCGACCCCATCTTCTACATTTTCTTCACCGAACCCTCTCCAACTAACTCCAGCTTGTCCGAACCCATTTTCTTCTCCTTCAACTTCCTTCTCTTTCTCATGTTATTCCTTCTTCACCATCTCCCATATGCATCTTGCTGAAACCATCTACCTATACACCTAAACGACACTCAAATTCGCCCAAACTCAAAGATTACAACCCAACAACACAAGCAAAGGAAGGATTCGTACCTATATGTTTGTATCAGGTCGAGTTAAAGGGCAAGCGTTTGAGTATTAGGATCAAAAATTAACAGGAAGCAACTATAGGGAAGAAGCTCGAATTCGTGCTTGGCTTTAAAGGTGGAAACTGAAGGAACTATATTTGTTGGAAGGGGAGTTTTATTGTAATGGGGGGTTCGGTTAAAGAAGGCTAGAGAGTGCAAAGGAAAGAATAAAACTTAGAGAAATAGAAGTGAAAGGAAATAGAAAAAGATAGAGTTTATATATGGGAGGGGTAGTAGGAAGGTGAATCGGTCTCATCCAAGAGACCTGGTCATGACATTAGAAGGGGTCAGCCATTATGTATGCCGACCCCTATCCATATAGATCCATCGAGGGATCAACATACCAAATGTCAACCCCTCTTAAAAAACGGAGGGAGAAGATCATGCGATGATAATATATGATGGGTAATGAAATAAAATGGGAGATGTACATATGGTAAAAAGAAGAACAGAAGGCAACGACAAATGTTTGGAAAATCCGAATGATGGCCAATATCATGAAGGTTAAGGTACAATAAAATATATGTCTCGCCGTGCGCGAAGGAAATTAATCGATTCTACCTTTGAAAGGTTAAATCAGGGAGAAGCCTGGAATGTCCATATGACCAAATCTATGAATTTGATGGAACGAGACATCAGACGTGCTTCATCGAAAGTTAATAGAGGGACAATAGCCAATTGGTGACTTGGATAGGCCTGTTTTCGGGAATCCGGTTTTCTTCAATTTAAAGCACATCATGTTATTCACAAGACATACTTTAGGAGGAAAGTGTTACCTGTTACCATAGCCTAGCTGCGTAAGGTTGATCATGAAGTCCAAATTCGACTGTGATGGAAAGGATGATCACAAGGCGACATTCGCATGACTAGAGTTTAATGCTTAAACAGTCATACTCAGCCCAAGGTAAATAAGGTTGACAAATGGATAGCACTGGATGTCGAAGTCTTAGAATTTGGTTTAGTTGGATTAGGAAAATCGAATAAAACCCAGGAGGTTCTGCATGGTAGAGGTTGGATCGACAAAGTGTATGATATGGTGGGCTCGATATAGCCTATGAAGTAGACCAGGTCGGCAAAATGTATGGTGTAACATGGGTCGGGCCAGCATAGTACATAACATTATTAGGTCGACATAGCGTATGATGTGGTTTGGGTCGGTATAGCATATGATGATAGGATCGGCATAGAGCTTGGAGACAAGGTGGTCGGCATGACATCGGATCGACACAACATGACATCGGGTCGGCATGACATTTTGGTTCGGCATAGTATGTTGGGCTAAGCTTTTCTGTATGGTGGGCCCAAGTGGTCGAGGGGTCTAAGCTTTGAGATGTCAGTCGGGTTGAAGGCTGCCTTCATCTATAAATACAAGGGCAGGAGGCCACTTTTGAGGACCTCTCTTTTCGGCTGACAAGTGAAACTCTACCATTTTTGTAATCAAATTCATTTTTCCTTTTGTTCTAACTCGTTCTCAAGCTCTTTCTAATGGATTGTAACTGTAATCAATTGGTTGATAAAGCAATAAAGAAAGTATTCAAAGTGGACGTAGGCATTCAACACTGAACCACTATAAATCTTGTTGTTTCTGTTTTTCTGGTGCATTTTTTCTGAATATTTAGTGTTACTCCTCATTTTTCATTTAATTTCTTCATTTATTTCACTACTTAAACCTATTCTTGGGTGTTTGCGACCAATTTGGTTGCAAACACGTGGATCACCCATCTCACATATAATTACTTGGATTACCCACCCCCTTACCATATGGATTATCCATCACACATGATTTCATTATCAAAGTTATGTGGATTATTCATCTCACATATAAACACTTTATGGATTATCTATGCCCTTCCGTATGGACTACCCATCCCATATGGTTTCATCTATTTAAAATGATGTGGGCTATCCATCACATATTCCATAATTTTTCTGGGATAATTATGAACCCTTTAATAATCATATAGAGACTATCCATCTTCGGCATGATGTGGACTATTCGTCCCACATCCCATGGTTTTCCTAGGATAACTATGGACCCATCACTTATTCATTTAATTCATGTTTGACCCATATGTCCAACCTATATCTACTGGTGTCCCCGATTAGATTGTTTACCCCTTAAACTTATAACATCTTAAAATTTTATGCATTGGTATTCCTAATGGATCTTATCGAAACCATAGAGCAAAAATATATTAGTATCCTCGATAGTTAATGTCGAAATTTATAAAATATAATACATTGGTCAAATAAGTAATATAAAGGTTATAAAGTTGAACACATGAGTGGTATAGTCAAATTTATAAAACATTTAGCATGTCAACACTAATATACATTGGTGTCTCCAATGATAGTGTTGAAATTTACAATTAAAACAACATTGTTATTCCCAATAACAACGACGAAGAAGAAAACTTAACGCTCTTCGCCTTTAATAAAGAAGATAGGCGACATACACGCTGCACTATATAACGTCAAGCCTCTACCTAGGGTTAGAAGAACAAAACTTAAATCCGTTTAAGTATAAACCCCATGTTGAAAATAAAGCTGTTGACTTTCATATTATATAAGTTATCCACCTTTTAAAACTAAGCTTTGGTATATTATAAGACAAATGGCTAATTGTCGAAAACATAGGATTATCGACCGTCTTGAACCTAGGCTATATGGCCTCTTTAAAACAGTTTTAATTTGTGTCGAATGAGCCTCGT
Source organism: Allium cepa (assembly GCA_030765085.1). Classification (NCBI taxonomy): domain Eukaryota; kingdom Viridiplantae; phylum Streptophyta; class Magnoliopsida; order Asparagales; family Amaryllidaceae; genus Allium; species Allium cepa. Next base: position 504,004,739 of record CM060934.1, on the reverse strand, counting down.
CGGCGTTAAAAGGAAGAAATACGACGTCAATGTTGCGCTGTATCGTTGCCAACCCCATACAATTTAAACCCTTGGTATATAAGGTTGCCGGCACTGATGCATCGCAGCTTTAACGCTATCGACGTCACTATAAAAGTTTTATACTTAGGTTACTTTGGTTATTATGCCTCCAAATGTATAAGTGTGAGATTAAAATCTATGCGATGAGATGCGGCTTCGACATAAATGAATCATGATATCGCGATGTCATCAAGTATACGTTACCGCCTTTGCCGAATTCGACATGTTTGGAATCACTCCATAACTACCTAGCAGTTATCATGTGCTTCCCTCCTCATCGTCGTCGACACTCATCAAAGTGGTATAAGTGGTATGGCATTATCGTAATTATCATGAAAACTGATTTCTTACTAATACATATGCTTTTCACCAAATCCAATTTCTTCTTCAATTCCTATTGGATAAAACAATACTTTAACAATTTCTTTTCAGAAAACTGTCGCACATCAGTTTTACCTTTCCAAAACATTTTTCAATTTAATTAATTAATGACCTTAATTAATTAATAGTTTAAGTGCTTTTCTAGCATATTAAATTCATAACAATTTAAAATCACTTGGAAAAAAATCCTTAAAAATCATTGAAACTCCAAAATACCATATTCCTCATCGTGTAAAATTTTAGGGCAAAAAACTATATTAAATTATTTTTAACAATTAAATACCTAAATTAACCCAATTTCCACCTTAGGAAATTAATAAAATATTTATATCAATTCAAAAAGTTATGAAATTAAAAACCCCTTTTCAAAATAGTTTTTACCCAACATACCAGAAAATCAAAACGAATGGAGATTTAAAATTTAGGTTTTACCCATAAAACCCATTTAAATAATTTCATAAAAATTCCATAAATCATTATTCTATCCAAACAATGATTATACAACCATATCTTTTTATAACAAGCAATAATAATTCGAATACTATTCATAACAGAATATAAACACAAGAAAAAGAGATGGTTCATGTATTATTCACCTTAGATTTAATGTCGAAGTTGGAATTTGTTATTGCTTTAGTTTTCTTAGGCTACTCCTCTTCGAATCCCCTTGATTTTGGTCTCCTATAGCTTGTTAATGGTCGACCTTGTTGTGTTTTTTTTTTTGACTGTCTCGATGTTACGAAAAAATGAGGATGATAATGAGGGAGAGAGGGTTTAAGGATCAAAAGATGGATCTACCTATTTTGCCACTCTCATATATTCTCTTATGTGTTAAGTGTTTTCAAAACAACCTCGTTACTTAATTTATTAAGACACGACCTTGTTATAACCAATTTTCATTCTCCTTAATCATTTACATTATCGTATTTAATCTATCCAATCAAATGCCCTGAATAATGTTAGAATAAAACTAAGGGTGTTACATAATACTTCCGCTCAACCTAACTACAGTCATTTGATGGACATCGTGCCATGATTTAACTATAATCAAAGCGGAGCCTCCACATTGAAGGCCAACAGTATTATCAAGTCAAGAGAACTGTGTAATTTTGTCATATCGATGTTTTCTGCTTGACCTTAGTTATATTAACCAACAAAAAACCATCGAGTGAGTCATTCTATAGTTATCCAATAACTACGTAACCCCTTAATGCCCCGATAGTTATGAATAATACACCGTCCAATATTTGGAGAGCATTACGTACTTTAGTCTCAACGGATGTATTGATATCCAATCTGAATACACCTTGACTAGGAATATTTAAATGGTATATTTATTTTCATTGTGATAAATTATTCATGACTACAGCACTTTGTAACCGCTATCACAAAACATATCATTCATGAATTTTCTATTAATATGCTTTTAATTAAATTAATTAATATAACACATTATATCAGGAAACACCTTTATTTCGAGCAAGATTTTTTATCGAGTTAGATATATGTAACAATTACATAATTGCCCCTATGGCATACCCCCATCTCTATCAGTATTAACCAAAAGAAAGCTATCGACCGAATCATTCCATAGTCATCCAGTAACTACCAGTTCATTACCCCTTGGTTCCCAATCAGTCATGGATAATACATTTTCCAACATTTGGAGAGTGTTACGTACTCTAGTCTTAATAAATGTATCGACATCCGATCTCGTTACATCTTGATTAGGAATATTTAAAACAATATGTTTAATTTCATTGTGATAAATGACTCATGGTTACAACACTTCGTAACTACTATCATAAAACATATCATTTATGTATTTTCTATTAAATATACTTTTAATTAGTTAATTAAATTAATTAATTAATATAAAGTATTATATCAAGTATGCAATAGAAAGAAAATACCTTTTATTTGAACAAGATTGGTTATCGAGTTAGCTATATACAACAAATTATATAATTGCCTTTAGGGCATATCCTTAACTCTATCACCCTAATCGTACATGACTATGTAGTCAAAGTCCAAACCCACCATGGTCTCAATATAGGCGACCTACATACTGGTGCTAGTAGTACTGAAAAACAAGTTTCCAATAAGATATAGTATGAACCGAGCAAGTTTCAGATCATGCTTCAATCTATACTCCATCAGTATGTTGTCAATGACAGCTATAATCGCACTGGCTCTGATAGCAATGGTGGACTGGTAAGATGTCAGTGAATTGTCTAAATGTGGTAAAGGTCATGAACAAGCATGAGATCGCGCTACATATCATCATATGGATGCAATAGAAGCCAGCCACTCCAATGCTAATACATGTGAGCATAGCAAAGTCTAATGGCGTAATCCTTAGTTCACCGCAAGAAAAATGAAATGTATGAATTGTTTTATACCACCGAAGAGCAATAGCAGCACACAATTGAACATCGTTTTTGATAATATTATGGATGCCTAAAATGTTTAATTAACAACAAGTCCATGCAGAAATGATGAAATCCAAGCCCATGCAGAAATGCTACAACTATAGGAATATTTGCCAAAATGCTTGTGAAAATATTTTAAGGTATTATCCAACGAACCTAAGGAACGAATATTCCGTGACTGTTTTAGTTAAATGAAATGTTGAATATACGTAATAAAATGATAATTTACTTTAAATGTAACAACTAAAAAAGATACCTATCACCAAGTTGGTCTGCGTACTGACATGCACTTCTCCTCTTGATGTACCCGAAAATCTGTAAGAACTTTCTCTATACTCAAGTTCGGATTCTCAAGACCACTCAGCTTAGCAACTCTAACAGAAGCCTGCCCCACTCCTCTATGACTCCTACCTGGCCGACCGCCTCAGTGGCCTCCACAATCCCTTCGACCTTCGTGACCACCTTCGCCCTCCTCGTCGACATCTTCGGCAGCTTCAAGTAACTCTTCTACATCGTGCTCTTATTCAACGGAGCAATCACATTCTCTTCTCCACGGTCACCGCCATCACCATAGCCCCCTCCACTACTACTTTCCATGCATGAACTATTTCGTAATTTTTTTTTAGCAATCTTGACATTTCAAGATGTGTAGATCAAAAAACAAAGTTTAATTTGTGTGTTTTTGTTATGATTTACAGGTTTGGGGTAAAAAATTTGATGAAAAATGGGGTTATGGTTTTTATTTTAGAGTTCAAAAACGAGGTTAGGGTTTCTATTTCATCGTTTCAACTGGTCCAATGGTTGATTTTAAACTTATTTGAATGCGAAACTAGTTCCTTCAGTGCAAAAGCACGATAGATGGGTAAACTGAATAAGTTCGTTGTTGATAATCGTTTAAAAACCCTATTTAAACTCTCTGTTTTTCTCCTTCGTTGTGTTGGTCTTCTGGGTCATTTGATTGCTATGTAGGCCTTTTGCCGCTAGCTCCAAATCGGGCGGACTAGCATTCATGGATAGGGACAATGACCTGTCAACACGTATCTTTTTAAAATATTTTTTCCTTTTCAATTAGCATCATAAATGCAACCAATCTAAATTGTTTTTATCAAACATTAATCGTCATTTGTTTAAGGAAATCCATGAATATCAAGTTTTCACCTTCGTATTCGGGCTGTTGCTCAAATCAAACTAACAATGCTTGTACTTTGCAATTCAATCCCAAATCAAAAACCCTGATTTCCGTATTGTCTAAATCTCGCTGTTCAAAACCCTACCTTTCGTTATGTAAAGCTTCCTTGGTGCAGAACAATAGGGATGGAGATCTATTTCTGCAGGCTTCGCTTCTTGTTTCTGGTAATTCGTTACTCTGTGTTTCATTGGATAATTTGTTCTGAATTTTGAATCTGCTAATATTTTTTTCTGTTGTCTTGAGTTATGGTGTGTTTTGTTACTTTGTTAGTTAGGAAGTTTAAAAATTTGTAAATCCATTTCTATCCTATTCATATATGTGGTGAGTGTGTGTAATAACAAGTTGATTGCCATGAACCATCAACTAATGCAATTTCGCTACAAGTCTCTAACATAGTTGCATTCTCTTTCAAGAGCATGGTGATTTCATGGTCTCTAGATGTCAAAAATATATTCATGAATAGAGGTCTTGCAATTGCATGACATGTTATTCACTCAAGTCGTGTAGATCATGATGGGTGTAAAACTGTAAAACGTGAGGGTTCCTTATGTTTTGAGAAACAAGGGTATGAACTTATGTAGAGGTCTGACCTTATAAGTTGCTCTTTTTGTGTATCAGTGCGCACATGTATTTCAACATATGATTTGGAGAGCTAGCATAGTTGTTTAGAGATCAAAACTTGACGATTGGAAAAAAAAAAAAAAAACCCGCTGGAGGTTGAAACTCTCGTTTCACTAAATTGGTTGTTATATACAGCTGACTATGAGTCATGGCATAGTGTAATGGAGTATTGATTTCCAAGTGTTTGTGTATATGAGCGCGCGCTCATGTAGTAAAGTTTTTCATATTTGTTTTAATCGTGTGTTTAGAGATTATGCAACTCAAATCTTATTTTCCCTTTGTACACATGAGCGTTAAATCGATTTTTATATTGAGTTTGCAACATTAAAGAAAATCTAGATTCTTGAATCTCGATACATATAATTTATTGAAGATTTAAATTGTAGACTGTATAACTTAACCTTCGAATCGAAACTCGATTTAGATTGTAAATCATAGATTCAAAAGGTTCATAATTTAATGTGTATACATACATACTTGCATGCTAGAAATTTTGCTATATATAAGTTATTGAATGGCATTTAAGTATGTAAAAACATCGGTTTTTTTTCTCCATTAGACACATATTAACAGCTATTAACAACCATAAAAGAAAAAACAATCAATAAAAGACAAAAGAACTAATTGCTATGAACTCCAAACTACCCTTATTCATTGCATAATAATACAAAATAATAAAGTTATTGTTTTAATTGCTCAACTTTAACGTGTGTCCAGTGGGCACATGTTAACATTTCCCTTAATAAATTATGTTTTTGAGATTGATTTTAGTGCTTGAGCTCCTACACCTGATCTAAAAATCGTTTTTCTCTCTTTTTAAAATTTTATTTTGCCTAGAAACAGTAAAATTTGAATCATAAATTAATTAAGTATCTTGATACTTTTTATCTCAGCATGGGTTGAATGATTTTTCTAATGGTATTTTCATTTAGTTTTAATTTGGAATTTGAGCATCAAAATAGCATTTAGAGTGATTCGATTTGAAGCGGGTTGCTAATCAAGCTTTTATACTTTATATAACAATGTATATACTAATCAGATATTGTGGATCACCATGATTGGAACTTGCTGTCGATAGAGTGGGTTTGTTGTGCTGTTTTAATAGGGTTATGTGATATTTGGTTCTTACTACACATTCTCAATGTCAGTGATGTAACTGTGTAAGAATCTATATTTGTATGCAACACGGTGGATTAGGGCATATAGAAGTAGTATAAGTGCCTTGACCTGTAGAAGTGAAGCCATGGCACATTAGAGCAGAGTGGGTGAGGCAACGTCACTCTGACCAAGTTGAAGTAAATAAGAGAACTGGAAAGAGATGAACAAACCTGAACATAATTATATATGGTATAGAATTTTGTTTTCATGTTTGAGTCTACTGTAAGCAATATTGCAAATTGTTTTACAATTTTATCGTATAATATAATTTTGAGAGATATATAGATTATTATTTATGAAGTAATTTCTCCACTTCAGTGCACTTCTTAGTGTGTAGCATGCTTTAATTATTCTTCATTTCAACTACTTATCCTGTGATGCCAATGACTACTAAAACAGTAGTAAGACCCCTACTATGAGTTGCTGGGGTCTTTGACGTGATCCCATTGGCATACATATTAACCATTTACAAAAAAAATAAAAAAAAATCATCCTATGGCACTTTGGCATAACACTTGAATTGCTACACTGGATAGCTCCAGCGGTTATTCATCAGTATAGTGAATAAAATTTCTCACCAGAGTGCATTTTGTGTATTGCAGAAACTGTTAGACACTACAGCTTGTGGAAACAGGGATTTGTGGAACACACAAAATTACATTCGTTCAATCATAACCATCATATATCTCAATGGATAAAAGAGGAAAAGTCATACACCAATCATCTAGGACTTGGAATTCTTAGAAGGTTTCAGAGTCCAACAATATTCCTTAAAATTGCTTGTGATGGGGATCTATTGCTGCCAATTGTTGCTGGTATAATACTAAAGCATTTTCTGTAGTAACTGAATTTTTCATATATCCAGATGAAGTATATTCTACTAAATAATTAGAGCTTGTACTTTTTAATTGTAGAGGAATTTGCTGTCAGCCAACTCATTGATGCTCTAAACCATAAGCATCATGAGGTAAAGTATTATTCTTTTGGTGTTGCTATTGATATAAATTCTGTATAGTAAATGTGGATTTTCTGCAGGAAAGCCCCGATCAGTTTCAGCTTGCAAAAAATATCGCTGACAAGTTTGGCTTTGAGGTTGGAGATTATTCTGCTTTATTAGTACAAAAAAATTCCATTTCTACTTATTGAATGTGTACAGCTTCATTTGAATATATTTTTAGAAGCCAAGATTTATAATTTTGAAACTCTGGTCATTGGTTCGGGTGCTCATGCATCAACATAAAGATTGATTCAGAAAATTGTAGGATAATTTTCGCTTTTAATATTTTATTTCTGGAGGAAGGAAGCTTCATGTGACCATGGAAGTTTTCAGATAGTCCCAAAATGTAATTCAATCGGAACTAAAACAATTCCAATATCTGCTAAGTTATGTCATACTCAAATCCGTATTGTGGTTCGATGTGTAATTCCAACACAAAGTTTGCAACAATGATGGCAGTTGAACATTCTGGGCCTATCTGTATTCCTGGATGCTAGAGGCTTAAAGCAAAGGATCAGTTTCCCTGTTAGCTCACAATCAATTTTTCTTTTCATCTTCAACCAACTCTCTGAAATTTGCGTTGCCTTTCCGCATTTGTTGCACAATATGTATTTCTCATTATGCCTAACAACAATGCATCAAACATCTCATCTTGAAAAATGAGGTAAGCTTTTGAGAAAGGCAAATATGCAAATAATGTGCAGTGTAATTATTTCATTCCCTTGGAGAACACGAGTTATGCACAGCTATTTACTGATCTAAGATGCTCCAGAGTTTAGCTAGGGTTTTAACTATATCCTGTTACAATGGTTAGCACTACTTTTGGCAAGTTTATCTTTCATTGGATTTGACAGCTTCTCTTCGTGAACTCTCTGAGTTTGTGGGCTGAGAATGCAAAGAAATTTTCCTTGCTATCTACTTCCTCGTTCCGATTCACTGATTTTAATCTATTATGGATATGTGCGTCAAGTGTCAACTATGGTTATCTTTATACAGCCTAATTCCAACTTCCTTGTATGGCTTTCAAATATCTCGAGTACATTAACATATATGCAGGGATAAAGGGAGTGGTGATAACAATGTTAAATGTTTGACTACAAAAGTGAATTATGGGTTTATGGTATCGGAATAACACAAGCAACGAGTGCTTAGGAATATTTGTACCGTTACATAGTGCAAGAGGCATTTGTTAACATGGCTACACTTGAATGTCAGAAAACAAGAGGTGAAGTGTTAGAAACTAACTATTATGCGGTTTTGTGGGAGGTGTCCACTAATTAGTATTATTATTTATTGTGGAAATTTGATACACGTCACTATTTCCAGAAACCATTCATGATTCATCCAAATATTTCTTCCATTTTTTTAATCAATTTTCCATGTCCATGTGAGCGAATAACGTCGCCTACAACACTAGTTTTAGTTATTTTTTGACTATTAATTCCTGCATCCACAACCGTTTACAGCCGCTCTGACAACTACTAGTTGATTCTCATCAAAATCGAGAGAGAGAGAGAGAGAGAGAGAGAGAGAGAGAGAGAGAGAGAGAGAGAGAGAGAGAGAGAGAGAGAGAGA